>OZ010671.1:36129463-36753630 GCA_963932185.1 Troglohyphantes excavatus | reverse complement strand
GTATGACGTATAAAAGGTGCAGGGTTGTCACAAATTGTTGAGGGATGGATAATCGATATTTAAAATAAATTGATATTTTCGATATATACATTTTATTGGTATATCAATATTTCCGATATATACATTTTATTGGTATATCAATATTTCCGATACAACAATATTTCCGATATATCAATATTTCCGATATATCGATATTTCCAATATATCGATATTTCCGATATATCAATATTTCCGATATATCAATATTTCGGATATATCGATATTTCAGATATATCAATATTTCCGATATATCGATATTTCCGATATATTGATATTTCCGATATATTGATATTTCCGATATCAATATTTCCGATATATCGATTTCCCCGATATGTCGGTATATCTGATATATAGATATGTCCAATATATCGATATTCCTAATGTATCGATATTTCTGATGTATCTATATTTCCTATATATCGATATTTTTTGTGTAGAATTAGTACAGTAACAATAAGTACATCAAAAAGATGTAAAACTTCAACGTACGTTTTCAGAACTGAAGTTTTTGTTTTCATATCAAAGACTAGTACAATTTTGTTTTCCCCTTTATATTACTAATTTGTCACTTTTGTCCCCAGCATCCTTAGAGTTCTTTCGAACTTCCTAGAGTACTTTCGACTGATCCTAAAATTGATTAATAGTGATGTCGATTAATTCCAAATTGCTGAATCGTTAAATCAATTATACGTCAAATCGATTTGTCATCAAATCGATTAATCGTCAAATCTACAATTACAAAATCGAAATCATGATAGTTTATTACTTCCGAAATTTCGATATATATCTAATCATCGCCCAAACATAAGCGTCATAATAAAACATTATTTTTTCCTTATTACTTCACGTATATTTTAACAAATCGTGCGTTTAAAATATAAGCGATGTTGATGGTCAAAAATTGGGTATTATTATGCCAATACAGTTAAAATGTGATACAGCCAAACAATGAACATCCGTCAGAAACTTGTGACCATCTTGTATATTTCAAGTATATTAAATTTTAATTTGTAATAATTTTAATTTTCTTTTGGTAAATACATTAAGAATAATTCATTTAATATGTTGTAGTATAAATTGATTCTAAGTGTTTTAATAAAAACAAAACACATTAAAGTTAAATAATTTTAACTTATTCTTTAAAAATTATCCCATTTCGCTCGGTTTTTTTAACCATTCGGGTGTGCCTCAAAACAAACGAAATTGTTAAGTCGTTTTCTCTGAAAGTATCTTTTAATTACATTTATTCTTTAAAATATATTTATTTAGATCTTTTAATCAGAATTCAGAATTATCCGGATATTTTTTTTTCGTAGTTTTTTAACAAATGAATCTTGTGTATTAAACGCAAAGCTATATTTCTTTTTTTTTTTAAAGTAAGACAGTGAAAAGAAATTAAATCTAAACTATGATCGAGTTTTCTTTTGATAAAGTCTCTCTCTCTCTCTCTCTCTCTCTCTCATAAGGTTTAATAAAACTAAATTTCCACTCATACGGGTTGTTAGTTGACCATTAAAATAACGCAACAGCAGATGTCTAATTAATTTATATTTCAAAATGGGACGCGTATTTTAACGAAAACGTCTAACGTTATGTCATTAAAAAAAAAAACAGTCGAATCTACAACCTCTCGACTTGGCGCGCGCTCATGCTATTTTAGCATTTGTAAAGTTGTTTTCACTATTTGGAAATCTAAATATTTTTTCCCATGCATACACTTTGATATTTTTAGCGAAATTTTAATTCATTTTAAAGATATAGCTTTTAAGTTATACCTAAAAAAAGAGATTTTAAAAATATTGAAAAATGGAGTATTTTTATGAGTTTAAAAACAGGAAACGTTGATGGAAAAACTGGAGATCGCTGGACGCCATATCACGTCCAAGAACATCAAAGGGTTTAAATTCTGATTAATTTAAAAGTTTTGAATTCTAGTTAATTTAAGGATTTTTACATTCTGGTTCATTTAAGCTCTGGCTCTGATTAATTTGAAATTTTCCTTTCTGGATGCTGTTATAATAGATTCAGAGGCGCAGCTGTTCCAATAATTGACCTTCACGAATTCTTTTTAAAAAGGGGTGAGGTGGGTATTCACTAAATATCTCCTTGAAGAACTTTTGGGCGTGCACTCCTCATCCCGACCTTTGATGGAAGCTTCAAGGTTAAGGCTAAAATAAAACGTGTTTACTAATCTCGTTTTCAAAACAAACAGGATATTTTAAGAAATTAACGTCGTTAATTACATAACACTGAATAAATTATTTTGAAGGTACAGCCGCGGAAAAAAAAACCGAACCACCGATGATTATTTCGTTAGTTTTTATAGTAGAGCTAAACTTAATATACCATTTTGTAGGAAATAAAGTCTACTATACATTGATATACAAAAAATTTGCATAGGGGAATATCTTCATACTCGAATCCGCACCAACTTTAAAATTTTCAATAGCAACACCTACTTTTGATAGCGCAGAAATGTTCCCCGCCCTCAAAATAATCTAAATGCAAATTTTCGTTAATTTCCTACATTTATATGCAGAGATATTAGACAATATGTATCGATCTTATTTGAGGGGCTACTTCCACAGTGAACAAAGTATTAGTGAGACTTCGAAATAAAGTACGCTGGTAGAAAATGTTTTGGCGTTAGCCGTGGTTCTTATTTTTCCGTGGTCATTCATTCCCCCACTCCTGTATACCCTTCGCCTCTATATAAGAATTTATAATTTTATACCAACGCGATCACAGCGCTTTTAATTCTCAAAATTCGTAGATTTCTGTTAAGTTCTGCAGATATTAAATTCGTGTATGACCCCTTAAATGATCATTTGATGCACATTATAATATTGCCAAAAAACTACAAAGAGGAAAATCATGAAATTTTAGATATGCATATAAAACGTTTTTCTGAATTCATCACTATCAAAATATAGCATGGTTGCTATTCATAAATTTTATGAATATTAATATCCTAATTTAAATAAAATTAAAAAATATACATATTAGTAATGAAAGTTAGTGTATTTTATTTGGGTCGTTTAGATGTAACACGCATAAAAATTTCAGCTTAATAAAATTATTATTTCGAAAGATATGATTAAAAGTTTAAGAAATTCATTTAACATTACGAGTTCTAAACTTTCGATATTCATAATTAAAAAACTACTTAAGCAAATGACTTGCAAATTGATATTCAACGATAAATTTTGTCGTAGATTTTAAATATTGAATCAAAATTGGGTGTTGCTATTGGAAATTTTAAAGTTGGTGCGGATTTTAATATGAGGATAGTCCCCTATGCAAGTCTTTTGTATATCAATGTATAGTAGACTTTATTCCCTACAAAATGGTATATTAAGTTTAGCTCTACTATAAAAACTAACGAAATAATCATCGGTGGTTCGTTTTTTTTTTCCGCGGCTGTACGTTCAATGGAATCCTTCTTACCACTTTCTTGGTGATGTTTTGGAAATAATCCTGTTTGACGTAGTTTTTCAACTAAAATACTTTTAATAAAACATCTTCCCACACTCAAAACGCATCTGAATAACAAGACCGGAGGATAATCGAATGTTGAGAGCATCGGTCTCAGCACAGGAGGGATTAGTGCACGTTAAATCCGTCATGGTCTAAATTCCTCATGCCTATTCAATTTGCAGGCCACCAGTTGCCCAGTAGATAAAGGCGTTCAACTGGTAATCAGAGGATTGCTGGTTCGAGCCCGTGCGATGGACTCGACAAAGAAAAGTAAAAATGTAGTGATCTTGCGATCGGAGGGTATTGCCAGCTTCGCTACTAAAATAATAGGAAGCCGTCGAAAAATATCTAACAAATTACACTGGCATGTATACGGTACTGGTGAACGATAAATCTAATCGGGGTCCAATGTTCTGACGCCTATTGAGGTTGCGTCGGGTGTCAGCTCAGGTGGTGTTGTCCTCGTCATCTGACCATGGTTCAAATATGCGAGGCATTGTACCCGGGTCTTTCCCTCTAGATGGGCCCCGAACCGTCGCCAATAGTCCAATGTGCAGTTCTAGGGCGACGTTATTTAACCAAACCAAACCTATTCAGTTTGCATGGTGTTGCCCTCGTCATTTGACCATGGTTTAAAATGACGAAGCAGTGTTATCAGGTCTGTGCTGGGTAGAACAGACAATAGCCCATTGTGCAGCTCTAGAGCGACGTTAATTCAATCAATATTCTAAATAACGCATCAAATCAAAACAAAAAAGATATCGATAAACCAATGGTTGGTTTGGTTTTGTTAATGAAAATCGCACTAGAGCTGCACAGTGGGCTATTGGCGACAGTTCGGGGTCAATCTCAAAGGAAAGACCCGGGAACACATACACATTCACACACACATTCATACACACATTCATACATGCACCTCGTTGTTTTAGAACCATGGTCAGATGACGAGGAAACACCTGAACTGGCACCCAACGCCTTCAATAGACGTCGGGACTTTGGACCCCGATCAGATTTATCGTGCACCAGTCCCGTATACACGCCAGTATAATTTGTTGGATATTCTGGACGACTTTCTAGTATTTTTGGATAAACCAATGGAGGAAAGATAACAGGAGAAGTAATCAACCACACATTCGCTTTGTTGAAGCTAAAACCTTAACCACGGAATTAATACATTCTCGCTTTTGGAGTAAAGAAAAAGGTGGAGATGATTTGGCGAGATTTCATGAGACGTAAGTTAGCAACCCCAAACTAGGAACAAACAAACCTAGTTTGCAGTAGTTTTTCTACGAGGTAGTAGTTTTTCTACGCCAAGTACTGGTACAACGTAGTGCTTTGGAATACCGCCAAATACTTCGCCAGTTCCTACTTTTTAAGCGATTGCTTACTTCACATTGCAAACCGGTTTTTTGACTTGTTCGCACCTCCACCTTCTTCTTTACTCCGTGATTCTCGCTAAATAGTCGAAAATAAGAGGGACGATATACAAATGTCGGTTCCACCAGCAACCTCACTTCATAATAAGTGAAGCTATTCACATACGATCCCTAAAGAAATTATCCTAACCGCCATCTTGGTTAGTATAGGATTCCTTTATTGGATCATAGACTCAATGCTTTGGAAGTACTATACAGTTAACTTTATTTGATCCGATTCAAAACTCATTTCTCAACATCTCCTACTAAAATTCCTCCATGAGAAAACCAATCACAGTTGAAATGGCAAATAGTAGCTATGAAATGAAACTTAATGAAAAAATAATTCTGAATAATAGAGGCTAATAAAAAGGAATGTGTAGTTATGCAGCAAATTTTTTTAGTGTATTTGTTATATATTTTTTTTATTTAATCAAACAATTCAACAACAGGATCCAGGATGTATTATTATACATAATCATTATAAGGAGTAGGTCGGGTGAATTCCAAATAGTAAAAAGTCATTAAAATGTATTGATTCGTTAACGGTATATTAAAACAATACTTATTCTTATTCAGCTTGCAAGTTCTAATAGTCTTTAATGCCAAAAACAATGTAAGCATTCTTCGAAAATTCTGTTTCGATTTTTTTTTTTTTAAATATTCCAAATTTGTGGAAACTGAGAAATGGTTGCAGTTAAAGTACCGTCCAGATAAGTCGTCTGCAGATAATGAAAAAAATACATATCCTGTTTCAGAACTTTCTAGTCTATTTTTAGAGAAAATAAATTATTTATTATTTTGTTAATGTGTACAAAAAGAACGTGAAAGGTATGGTAACGTTAGATATTGATGGAACTTTTTTTTCATAAAAAGAGAATAATATAAAAGTTTTTTTTAATTCGAATTTTAGATTTACAATAGATTTTTTTAATAATATTAGATTTTAGATCACCAATACTTTCGGAGGTGTGCTGAACATTTCTTGGACTTCTTCCAATTAATAAGACCAAGTTATTCTTCACAAATATTCATTACAATTATAAATAATTTAATATTAATTATTATATTAAAATGAATTTATTTGTCTGCGTATTTAGAAAAAATATATTAGATTCTTTTAATAAAGATTTCATACATTTAACCTTATATTCTAGTTTCCTATAGGTTCTTTCAGCTTTATTCGCATTTAACCATTTGACAATTGAACAGATTATCAAAGTTGTAAAGTGGTTTTCAGAACTAGTGTCAATAACAAAACTGTAAATAACAAATTTAAGTGTAATCGTCTAACTACGAAGTTTTTATTTCGGAATCGCAGAGGCAGAATCACTGATCTCTAACTGTAACTTCTGTATAGGGCAAGACATTTTGTTGACTTGAAGCCGATGTAGAGGCAGCCATGATGTGCCCCACTTTCTTTGCTACCGCAATATTTCGTATATTTTTCATGTTAAAATAAGCCGACGTGTATGCTTTTGGCTGAGTTTTTTTCTATTTTCTTTTTAAACCCATTTTAAATGCAATCTGCTATTAAAATAGAAAGTCATTTGCAAGTCAAAGTCGAAGTAGATAAAAATCAGGAGCATAAACAGTTTGTTTGGCAATATAAATATTAATTCTATAAGAAGAAAATATAATATTTATAAACATTTAATATTTCTACAATGCTATGGTAATGAAAAACACCACTAAATCACTTTAAAAAAAATATTGGGACACAGCATGACTGCTTTCATCAATTGGCTTCAAGGCGCCCATAGAAGAAGCAAGGTTTTAGCCTTCCAGCAGTTACAGTTAGAGTTCAGTGGGCTAAATCGATACTTTATCCACAAGCATTTAATATTGACACCAGGTCGTACATAGTAACCATTATTTAAACTAATCGCATTAATTTAAACTTCAGGAAATAAGTTGGCAACATCCATTCTATTCCTTGTTTGGCATTTCCTAAATATTTTTCGATTTCAGATTCAGTCGCAGTTTTAAAAAAACGTTGAAAACTGACTACCTTCCTTTGAAACTCGAAGTCTTTCTCACATTGATCGATTCTAAGAATTCAAAAACTACTCGTTCGATTTCGATTATTTCTGGAAACTTGAAGACTTTACTTCTAGATCTCATTCTGAGAGGAGCCTATGAAAACTATTTAATCAATGGATCTCCGTCTGCTACTGATTTTCAAAAGAAATCTCACCATATTCCAGATACCAAATAAAAGCAAGCTTTCCACGTACAAACCACCGCCAAGTGATGGATTAGCGCCAAGCAAGGAAGACAGAGGTTTTGAAAAGCGCCTAAAACGGCTTGGCGTTATTTTAGCTGGAGTCCTCGTTGGCCACCTGTTAACGCACTATGGATACATCAAGAAAGCAGATCCAGATGAAAAGCGAAAGAGAGAAGGTGGAATGTGACGTAAACGAAGTAATAGTAACTAGACGAATGTTGTCCGGAATGTTTGTTTTTAAATTGAAAAACTGGTTGATGCAATTGGAATCTAAATCTTCCACGAAGCTATATGTAAACAGAACTGTTAATATATATCTTTAGTTTGTCTTTAAGATATTCGACAAGAGGACTGTTTCGTGAATTAAAGGTATTTAATACGTAATATGTTTACACTGTTAAAAATAGGTAATCAAATATATGTAAAATGTACTAATTTTTGAGTATATTCGATGCTCATCATAGCTTTGAATACGTAAGTTCCATTTTTGAAAAAGACATGCACTCAAAAATGAGTACATTGAGTAAAAATTAATAAAAATAGCAGTAGATTACCTACATAGGCTGCCTTCATAAAACACTTTGGTACAGATGTAGTATAGGATATTTGGCGCGCAAGGTTTTTTTTGGCGTGTTTTATAGAGGCGATAAATTTATAGTATGGCAACTCAACCTGACATTGTTGGTATTTTCGATTCTTGTGGCGACTTTCAATCTGGCAACCCTATGACGTCATAGTTTGTTTAATGGCAATTTTTCGTCGCCAAAAACAAAAACGTGCCAAATGTCCTATACTACATCTGTTCCAACACTTTCAATAAATATCGACAGTTACAACCAAGATTTACCGGGAAGCGAATCCATATCCTCAGACACCGCAGTCCAGCACCTTATCCGTTGCACTACCAGGGCGACTTAAAGTAGTTATAAACAGAAGAAATGTTAAATGGAAGAAATGTTTCCATTTAAGCAATCGACATCAAATAAAATGGAAAACCATCATCTGAACAACTATTTTAAAATTGTCAGGTCGCTTTGTTAAGATGGCTTGAACAGAAGCTGAGATTAGCTGGAATCGAACCCATAACCTCAGGCACCGCAGTCCAAAGCCTTATCCGTTGTACTACCAGGGCGACGTGGAGAAGTTATAAACAGAATAAATGTTAAAAAAAGTTTTCCAAAAGAATGGGAAGTAAGATAATTGAATTGTATTCAGTTTTCATGTAAGCAATCGACATCAAATAATGTGGAAAATTATCTTTTGAACAACTATTTTAAGTGTGTCAGGTCGCTTTGTTAAGATCGCTTGAACAGAGGCTGAGATTACCAATATTAAATCACACTGCTCATTTTTTAAAAAGTACGGTTGCTTAAATTTGAGTACGTCATTGCTCATTTACGACGCAATTGTACTAAAAGAAAAACGATTTTGTTCAGGTACTCATTTTTAAGTACATTTTTGTTTACATTGTATGATTTCAGTTAGGATTCCTCATAATAGCATATTTCTCGCCAAAGTGATTTTCTTCTAAATATGGAATCACCGTTTATTTTCATTTCAAATATTGGGATAAGGGTTACTATCTTATTTGGTAAATTTGGCGGGATTAAAATATTGGCGAGAATTCGTCCCTTTTGCGGAATCTTGATCGCGTTTTCATTTTGCCGATCATCAACAGAAAAAAGAATGAAAGTTCTGCTTAAAAGTTAATTTCCTGGTTATGTATTCGAGACTGATGCAAATTTAAATTTTTACGCCAAACTAAAATTTTAAAAATCCCACAAGTTCATTTATTGTTCCAAAATTGGCGAGGAATTACGTCCATTGGCGGATTCATCCTTTATTAGAATCAACTTTTTATTTATTTGTCGCTTTTATTTTAGATCTTCCAAAAACTTATGAAAGAAAATCATATTTTTCCCTGATACTTTTTTAAGAATATTCAGAACGTTAAACGCCAATCACTTTTCAACTGTGAATCAATCATACAATTTAGCAATTCGATTAATATATATTCTTTTTTTTCCAATATTAGCGAACAATTCATTTTTATCCTTTTATCCATTGCAGAAGTGAACAAACCAAAACATTAACTGACTCTTCCATTTCAAAATAATGGTTAAAAAAATATTTTCGAAGGTAGCGTTTTTAATTCATTTACAATTCTTCACATTTTAAACACAATGCAAAAATCATTAACAAGACGAATGTGATTGGGTTAAAGTAAAGAATAAAAGGGGGAGTCCACCAAAGCGTCAAAATTAATGTCGCCAAATATGATTTCAGTTCAATTGGGAACCTTGCACAATACTAGGTTAATATGTTTCACACGCATTTGCAAAATAGTTGCGTTATATATTTTACACGGATTCACATTGGAATCTAAATCGTAATTTCATTAGTTTTCCAATCTAATCAAATATTTGTGATTAGTTATTACGCTAAGTTGAACATTCGCTATTTCATAATTACTTATTACTTCGTATATATTTTTAGTTTCATACAAGTTATAATCATCGCCAAAATGACGTCAGGAGAGATTTCCATTCCGTGTCTCTCATTTGTGTAATCTACAGCAAGTAGCTCCATCAAGTTGTTTACGTGTAAGGAGGGTTTACTGTTTTGTGCTCCTCTCTACTGCCTTATTCTTATTATAATAATCTCATTAAAATATTCTCCAAATCTAAAAACAATTGCTTATATAATTCAAAATAATAAAATATTTTCGAATTCGATTGATACTCTTTTGAATTTAAATATTTGAACAAAAATGTCTGCCCTTCTTTATTTTTTCGTTTTGGGTTACAGCCCTTTAGCATCCTCTGTAAATATGCCACAAAATAAAAATTAAAAAAGTAATATTTCTGCCTTGAACATCTTATTTTTTAACAGCCTTTATTTTAACAGATGGCGACACTAGATAATTTAATTTGGTGTCGCCATCTATTGAGCAAAAGAAATAACTATGAAAATCGAATTTTGATTTCCAAGATAACAATTTACACCTATTAATGAATTACAGTTTCTTAATCAGAAGGATTTTATTCTCAAGTATCTACACTCAAGTTTATCTTTTCAGATTTTAAATAAAATTCATAAATACTTGATAGTAGATATTTATAGATTAAATTAAGATAAGCCTTTCACGATTTTTCGGGAAATGTAGGGTATTTCAATCCCAAATGCGCATCAACGGGTTAAAAACCGGTGCATAGAACTTTAAAAAAAATTGGGGTAGGGTGGGACTCACCAGTTCTATACCTAGAATATTTTAAAATATAAAAAATAACACTAATTGGCAATTATTTGTTAATTATCAATAATTTATTAATCACACATATTTAATATGAATGTGACAAATAGTGATTTGGTCGAATATTCGATAGACATTGGGCCGAAAACCGAATATTCGGCTGACTAATAACAACTTCCTTTAAAATTCTTTATATCAGGTAAACAATCTGATCATAAAATTAGCATAAATTTATAGTATATAATATTTATGTAGAACTATAGAATACCACGGAGTAAAGAAGAAGGTGGAGGTACGAACCAGTCTAAAACCGGTTTGCAATGTGAAGTAAGCAATCGCTTAAAAAGTAGGAACTGACGAAGTGTTTGGCGCTATTCCAAAGCACTACTTTGTACCAGTACTTGGCGATAATTTATTTTTCCCTCGTAGGAAAACTACTGAAAACTAGGTTAGTTTGTTCCTAGTTTGGGGTTGCTAACTTACGTCTCAAGAATCTTGCCAAATCATCTCCACCTTTTTCTTTACTTCGTGATAGAATACAAATCTAATAATAATTAATATATTATTTATTTTTCATCATAACTGCCATAAAAATAAATATAATATTAAATAATAATTAATATAATAATGAATAATGAGTAATCTAATATATAAAGCTGAAATCTACAAAATCTGTCCGGATGTTGGTTTGTTGGTTTGTTTGTTTGTTTGTTTGTTTGTCAGTACAAAATAAGCTCCGTAACTACACAACGCAGAGCTTTGAAATTCACAGAATAGTTAGTTCAAAAAATAAGAATTTTAACGTGACTATTTTCAAGTCTCTACGATGTTCCATTCGAATGTTATGACATTTTTTAGCGTCCGTCAGCAAAGTTTCACGAAGTGGCAACAGTAAAATCAGTTAAAATCAACGAAGAAAAGCGAAAATATAATATAAAATAATTATGAATCAATTGGAATGCCGATATTTACACGGAATACTCCAAAACTACAAAACGTAGCTTTATGAAAGTTATAGAATATTTTACTTGAAAAATTAGACATTTTTTGTAATAATTTTAAAGTTTGTACGATGTTCCGTTCGTATGTTATAACTATTTTAATGTATTCCATTGACTTAATATGGATGAACATATCGTATGCAATTTAAAATAAATTTTTTCGTTATTGTCAATACAAAAATGACGTCATAAGTTTTGTTTGATTTAATAATTATTGAAAAACGTCTGCACTTTGGGCATTTTGTTACAATACGGATTCATTCAAAAATTAAAACAACTAGAATTTTATATTAGGGTTTAGAATTGTTTTAAAATGTTATAATTGTTTTATCTCTTTTGTTGTATTCATATACAGGTTAATTGTAACTAGATTTAATTATCTTAGATCAGACTTTTTGAACAATTCTTCCAAAATGCGGGTAATTTGTGTATGAAAGTCCATTTTATTTATTTGAAAATTATTTTATGCAAGTATTTTTTTTAATTGTTCGAAGCTTAGTTTCACTGTGAATTTTCAACTCTATATGACTTTTTAATGTTATTAAAGAAGAATATTCCACAGATACCAAATGATAATCGAGAAAATAATTATTTTTTTAATGGGTCAATGAATATTTCCTTTTAAAACATTAAATGGCGATCATTAAGAATTAAATGTTCTGAATGATTGAAAGTACATGGTGATATTGTAATATGCTGCACCGTTTGCTAAACTATCGCCAAGTTATAACAGTTTATTCTTTGTATAAAGTGCGTCTTGGCTTTAATTTGCTGCGGAAACTTACCAAATATTTATATGACAGGTATTTTTCAATGCAAATGCAATGACAATATTATCACAAATTTTTTTTTTTAGGAAAAATGGTTTAAAAAAATGAGTGAATTCTGACTTTTTAATGTATTGATACGGAAATATTTATTTTTCTTAAAATTAAAATAGATGGTTATTCTTCTGTAATAATAGCATTCATGGAAATTCCTTAAAACATGAGCATTTGGACGAAGTAAAGGTAAGTGTGTAGTATTTTTAACCGACTGCCCAGCGCGCTCACCAAAACTAAAAAAAAAAAAAAAAACTCCAAAATAAAACCGCCAGAAACTTTAAATTAAAACCGCCAACGCGCGCCAAGTCGTGAGGTTATAGATTCGGCCTGTATGTATTTTTTAATTTTTTTTTTTATGTATGTGCCCGCGGGATTTCGATTTTACTTCAGATATTTGGACAATTTTTTTTTTGTTGGATAGGGGATGTTTCAAAGGGGAGCAATTTGAAAAAAAATATCCGGTTATCCAGTATTTAACTATCCGGATTTCTTAATTAACCGGACCGTTTAAAAAAAAATGTCGTCCGATTTCGAAAATTCTTTTTTTGCTGAATTGAGAAAAATCCACTTAGGCAAAATCTGCAAAATAATCGAATATCCGGCTGTTATATATCCGGAAATGCCAATTAACCGGGTTTTTTTAAACAATTTTTCCGATTTCATAATATTTCATTGTTTAACAGAAGTTTACAACAATGACATTTCGTTTAACCAGCATTGATAGGGATTGTTTTACAATATACATTGTTGAGCACAAGTTGCTACTTGAATTTCTTGGTGAATAATAATAGGGGGCGAAGCCCCCTGCTAAATTAAAAACTAAAAAGGGAAAAATAAAATAATCTTTTTTAAAAAAAGGAAAACCGACTTTAAGAAAAATGTGCTAAAAAGTAAAAAATAATTTTAAATTTTACGAATGAGTTAAAAAAATTGAATTATTGAATATCTATTTTATACGTAGTACAACTTTTGGAAGTTGGTGCCAATTTACAAAAATCATACCTAAATATTGGAACCGATTTCAAAAAGTTGTACTACGTATAAAATTGATATTCAATAATTCAATTTTTTTAACTCATTCGTAAAATTTAAAATTATTTTTTACTTTTTAGCGAATTTTCTTAAAGTCGGTTTTCCTTTTTTTCAGAAAGATTATTTTATAAAACATACTATTTTTGGTTGAATATTTATGCCGGGCTGTTAATTTTATTATCACTTTTATTAAGAATTTGAAGCAGTTTATTAAAAAAAAACGTTTAAGTTTATTCTGGCTGCAATTTACATTTTTTTTGTTCTGTTTTACAGAGGTTAAAAATGCAAACTACTAATTAGATACACAAGTTGTTGGTCGAAGATATTGCAAAGATGTGGTCTAAACGATACATTGGAACGGGCATTTAGAAATAGTCAAATCAAAATTGTAATACTGGGAAAAGAAAAATTCGGAATGTTTTAAAAGTTAAATCATGAGCGTTCATGATCAAATTTGTCAATTAGCTCATCTTTAAAAAACATTTGTTGTCTGTTTTTGCTGCCATTTTCAATTCCATGCGGCTTCAGAACATTTCAATAGCGAGATTGATTCAGAAGTTTCATTAAAATTCACTTGAAAACTGCATTCAATGAAACTGCAATTCAATGAATACCTTCTTGATAATTGTTTTCAAAAATAATATAAAAATGAAGATCATTGCGCTTTGTTTATTATTTAACTTAATATTTTTTTCCTTAGATAAAAAAATAACACAGTTTTATGCAAATACCTATTCCTATAAAATATCTGTTATAATGCACATTATCTTTCATTAATGATGACAACAGTAATTAAAATTTCATCGATTAAAGTGAGCACTGAAAACTAAAATATTATTATAGTCGTTTCCCGAATAAATCGCGGCATCCGTGTTAAAAAAAATCTGAAACGTACAGACCGCGCTGTATTAGACCTTACTCGATACAAAGTTGAGAGGGGGAGATGATAAATGGCCTACAATGCTTGAAACGGCCTTCCTTCCTTTACACGATGGTATCATATATCCATATAGGCTGATTTCACGTTGAATTAATGATAGCGGTACACTCATTTTCATCTGGTACAAGCTTAAGAGGGGGGATGGGGTAAAAATCGGCATGTACGAAACTTCTGACTTTCGCCTACACGATAGCATAATATTTATACCCATCAGCTGATTCCACTTGGAGTTAAGGATTTTAAAAACGTCGTTTTTATTATGGGATTTCTTGCAACTATGTATACCCGTACCGAAAGGAAATTCATATTAATTTCTAAAATATTTTTGTGCAGAAGTATTTATTTTTTTAAACTCCATTCCTTGTGAGAGATAAACTAGAAATTATTGGATTTTTATCGTTGGATTAGCAACCAAGTAGATAGAGATGTTTTTACTATTTTAACTTCTAATTTATTAAACATATTTTAAATTATAAAAAAAAAGCTTTATCACTTTGTAAAGAGGAATTCTATAATAGTACATGCGATTATCCGAGGGAGGAGAGGAAATGTATGTATTTTCAGTCATTTGTCTTTATAATATTTATCTCCGTGCGAAGAACGGGTACTTTTGCTAGTATAATAATAAATAATGAGTAATATAATAATAAATAATGAGTAATATAATAATAAATAATGAGTAATATAATAATAAATAATGAGTAATATAATAATAAATAATGAGTAATATAATAATAAATAATGAGTAATATAATAATAAATAATGAGTAATATATTAATATAATAATAAATAATGATTAATATAATAATTATTAATATAATAAGAAATAATTATTAATATAATAATAAATAATTATTAATATAATAATAAATAATTATTAATATAATAATAAATAATTATTAATATAATAATAAATAATTATTAATATAATAATAAATAATTATTAATATAATAATAAATAATTATTAATATAATAATAAATAATTATTAATATAATAATAAATAATTATTAATATAATAATAAATAATTATTAATATAATAATAAATAATTATTAATATAATAATAAATAATTATTAATATAATAATAAATAATTATTAATATAATAATAAATAATTATTAATATAATAATAAATAATTATTAATATAATAATAAATAATTATTAATATAATAATAAATAATTATTAATATAATAATAAATAATTATTAATATAATAATAAATAATGATTAATATAATAATAAATGATTAATATAATAATAAATGATTAATATAATAATAAATGATTAATATAATAATAAATGATTAATATAATAATAAATGATTAATATAATAATAAATGATTAATATAATAATAAATGATTGATATAATAATAAATGATTAATATAATAATAAATTATTAATATAATAATAAATGATTAATATAATAATAAATAATTATTAATATAATAATAAATAATGATTGATATAATAATAAATAATTTGATTTGATTGGTAAATTAAGAGATATTTGTTCGCCTGATTTTGATTGATTTATCTTTGTTATCCTTATATGCTTAATCCTCGGGACAGACAGAAAACACACACACCAAACATGTTAACTAGGCCTATTGTAAACTAACTTACCTCTCTCATTGCACCGCCTAAAGAATGAAGTCGTCCTAAGCTGCAGTATATGTTTCCGCCCACCATAACTCATGGAGAATCAGCCTTTGTGGATAAAAGACCTACCATCGTTTAAAGGAAAAGTTGGACGCGTGTAGACTAGGCTGATTGTAAACCCATTTCCCTCTCTGACCTTTGCACCGCCTGAAGGATGAAGTCCTAGGCTGCAGTTTGCGTATTCGCTCACCATAACTCACGGAGAATCTGCCTTTGTGGATAAAATATTTATCATTGATAGTACGGAAAAGTTGGACTTGTCGACTAGGCTGATTATAAACCCATTCACCACTTTGACCTTTCCACCGTCATGAGGGTGAAGTCGAAGGTGATAATATTTTGTAGAACAATAGATTAGTAAGTTAAGAGATATTTGTTCGACTGATTTCGATTGATTTATCTTTGTCCTCAATCTGTACGATTATTTTTTTTTGTCTTAAATGCAACGAAAAATGTCAGTTTATTCTTTCCCAGCACAAATTATATAAGCACTCTTAAATCATAATAGTTATTTAATTTTTTCATTTCTTATACCATAATTACCAATAAATACTTATTTTATGATGTAATTTTTCTTTTAATAGATGAAAAATATATCAAAACATGGGGAAAAAATGGAGATGTCACGTTTGAAACTATATTGCACAGACATATATATTGTACACCACAAATACTTTTATTTTATTATTAATAACTCTCCAAAATAAGATGTTCACGTTTTCATTTTATATGGATTTATGAATTTCGGCCAAAATATCTAACCACAGAAACTATAATGCAATGTCTAGATATTTGGATGAACCTAGCTATTTCATTTGGGTGTTATGATTCGTTTTTGGCAGAAATATAAGTTTCTCAGTGAAAATGACTATTGCGCTTTTGACACATTGATTGATATCTTCCAGTTTAACTAAATCTTCAGAAGACTGATATGATCCTGTTGATATTTAACAATAAATTTGTATTTCATGTTCCTTGCAAGCATCACTCTGTCTTCCTCCTAGTTTGGTGTTCTAATACTGACTGAGAACAGATAGTTTATCGGACTGCCTGCTTCCTTATCCATAAAAACCTTTCCATTTGCGTTAAGGTCTCTCAGTTGCTCAGTGGATAATGGCGTTCGGCTAGTAATCAGAGGATCGCGAGTTCGAGCCCGATTGTTGGACTTGACAAAGGAAAGTAAAAATGTAGTGATCTTGCAATCGGAGGGTAACCAGTAGGGTGGAGCGAAAAAAATCAAAATTTGATTAATGTAAAGTAATAGTGCGGAAAAGTTGCCTTTCGTATACATTATTCACCATGTAAAAGGATTTTGATAGCAAATAATATCTAGAGGTTCCCCTTAGGCCTTGAAATTTACCAATAATAGGTAAAATTTTAATATGTTGTAACGCACTATTAGTCCAGTCAGCAAAGGGTTCAATTCGGAAAAAAAATAGGGGAAAGCTGAAAACAATTTTAATCGCTTCCAAAAAGTGTTCTGTATGATATATTAATTTTGCACCCCTGCACCACGCCGGCGTTGGCCGCCATTTTGGAAAAATGGCGGCCAAAATCAGTTTTTTGTGATTATCTCCTTATTTTTTTAATTTAGAGAAAATATTTCAATTACAAAATTATTCCCTAAGTAATTTTACACTAAAATGCAATTTACATTATGTTTCTGCGACTCACCATTTAGACGCTAGAGGCGAATACAGTGGATACTAAATCACCAAGTGCCATGAAAACTCAAGAAACCGCTTTGACAGGACGTCTTTTGTTCCTTACTTTGATTAAAAACATCTTTATACCTTATGAACGTATAATTTAACAAAAATGGTTGTTTGACGTTAAGATAAAGTTAATTTTACTGAGGGGATTTTACAAATAAGTGTTATATTTCCATTTCTGAAAGAGATTTCACATTGGACTCCCATAGAGTTGAAGAATAAATCTTCCCTATTTATTTCCAAGTAACTATTCCGACTTAGAACACCCTTCTACAATCCAAACAACATTTTAAATTCCAATATTGATGTTGAATTATTATTCGAAACTTAAAATATTTCCATAGAGCTAAATTTTTTTCATTCAAAGTATGAATATAAGTACTATATTACTTTTAGTTGTCTGATTGCTTGAAAAGTATTACTTTGTTCAAAAGGAGGAAGAGCGCCAAAATGGCTTGCTTCTGTTAAAAAAAATTCTAATAGTGTCCTTGATCAAATCCTACTTAACCAATGGATATGAATCACACATTAAAAAAAACTTATTATAAACTCAGGAAACATTTAAATTTAGCATTATGTCTTCGAATTTTACAAAAATACTAGAGTATTTTCTTTCACCTGGCTTTTAAATGATGACATAATTTTTTTTAAAAACGTTTGCTTACACCCAGTGTTTACTCTTATAGTGTGGAACTAGTGCGACGTTAATTAATCAAACCGAACCCACAGTGTGGAAGGACGATAAATAATCTTTGCCCAATAAAAATAAATTCTTAAAAGGCTTTCTAATGTTGTAATGCAAATAACTATTGATGCCATTGGAAAAATATAGTGCAAATACTCAGTCACGGAATAGTTTGCAAGGCTTGTTTCCCTAATAGACCTCAATTGTTACATTTAACTTATTACTCTTATTATTATTGTACCCTGTTAATGATCTTAGACTAACGCATGGCTTTTGAAAGCTGGTGAGATCGCAAAATCACCATACAACACATACTTACTTACCATGTAGAAAAAGCACTCCAGCTGTGCTGGAGTCAAATACATGAGGCGTACTTTGTTGTACCGAACTATAATATGAAGGTAAAGAAATATCAGAAAAAATCGTAGTTGTAATTTTTATATATACGGGACCTGACTTGAAGTAAATAATTTTGGGAGTGTACATAAAGAAATTTAGAACTATCTGCATACAATGATAATATAAAAAATATGACTTGTGTTGAAGCTGAAATTTTTTTTTAGTTTTATGTATCCGAAATACATTACTAAAAAGTTAATTAAAACATATTATGCGTGAATGAGGTATTGAGAGGTTTTTAAACAAAGTAAAGAACAAAAGACGTCCTGTCAAAGCGGTTTCTTGAGTTTTCATGGCACTTGGTGATTTAGTATCCACTTTATTCTATTACTTTACATTAATCAAATTTTGATTTTTTTTCGCTCCACCCTAGTAACCAGCTTCGCTACTAAAGTATCAGAAATTCGCCAAAAAAAGTATCCAACAAATTATACTGGCGTGTATACGGGATTGGGGTCCAATGCCCTGACGCCTATAGAGGTTGCTTTGGGTGCCTTCTCAGGTGTTGTCCTTGTCATCTGACCATGGTTCAAACATATGAGGCATTGTTCCCGGGTCTTTCCTTTGAAAAAGGCCCTGAACTGTCGCCAATAGCTCAATGTTCACCTCTAGTGCGAGATTATTTAACCAAACCAAACCGTTTGTTTTATGTATGACGTAATTATTTCTTAAATAATATTTAATAACATTTCATATTTTCTCATCAAAGAATGGCAACAAACATCTTTGAAGTAGAAGTTATTGCTGTGTTTTTCCCCCCTTTTCTCTCCCCTACCTTCCTGTTTGCTGTTTCTGTCATCCTATGACTTTGTTTAGTGTTTAGATCATCCATGTACTATTGGATTGATGAACAAATGTCAAATTCACGCGAATTGCAACAACTAAGAAGCCTAAATGGAGGAAGAATATCCGAAAGGAAACACAGGCGAGATAAAAGTGAAATTAGTTGTTGTTTAAAGTATTTAATTTTTGGATTTAACGTAATATTTTGGGTAAGTTCCACTGATCAGCTGTGTTGTTTTTGTATAAAATTCGTATAATTTTAATGTTCTTTTTCAGTATTAAAGTGCTTTAAAATTGAGTTTAATTTTCCATTCATTAGCAATTACTAAATTGCAGTTTAAATTGCTTATTTTTTATGCATAAATATTGGTGGCAGCTTTGTGTCCAAGATTGTGTTTTGTTTATGTTTTTTTTTTTTGCTTAAGAATCCTACGATTGTAAAATTTTATTACTTTTTTTGCTTCATATTAATAGTGATTAATTTTCAATTAAAGTATTGAAAGTTTTCTTTTCGATTTATTTGTTCTTTCTATTGACGATACGCTTGAAAGGTTGACTTAATTTGCTGCAACTATGCATATTGAACTTCAATGTAAACGTAAACAAAAGATCTAAATAGAATTATTTACTCATCAACCTAATTATAAAAGACAATAGACCAATTCATGCATTTTAAGTGTTCTTCCCATATTCTTTGAAATATAAGAGTTTTGTAAAATATGTTAACTTTTTTTTAAATGTCTGATTTCACCTGAAATTATCAGCAAATATGTAGAATTAGTTTTTGATCAAAACTACAAATATTGCAAAAATTAGTAATTTATTTTCTGGGTAAAGTGCAGAAATTAAAATTCATAGTATAATCGTGTGCGGATATATTTAAATATTTTTATTATTAACCATATTTTATTTATATATAATACATTAAATGTGGATTTTTCACATTAAAAACAGCTGTGTAATGAATAGTTTATTTAATTGTTTTATTGGGTAAGATTAAAATATATTTGGAAATTACTTCGCTTAAAATGATGTTTAATATAACCGTTTCCAAGTTAAAATGCTTTGTACGATCCCTTGTGGTGACTTTCTCATAAAGTTATATTCACAAACAAGTTCTTGCCGACAAAAAACAACTCTGTTGCCTATCAAAGAGGTTCATTTCCTCCCCCTACAAGGTTGCCGAAAATTGTGTCTGAATTTGGAGAAAAATCAGAGGGACTGTAGTATAGCTTTTAACTGGGAGGGGAAAAGAGAAGTCCTAAATGTGGCAGAATATGAAGCAGTGTTCACTCTAGAAATAAAAAAGGGCAGGGCGCTGCTGGCGGTAAAAGAGCACCCCGTTTTTGAAATGGCACTTCTTGTTTTTAGATGGGCACTTTTTTAAAAAAGTTTGAGGTTGGCGTGGCCAACCGTTGATATATCGGACCCGTGACTAAACAAAAAAAGTTCCGATTTGATAATTGATATTGCGGAAGAGCTGCATATTGGGCTATTGGTGACGCTTTGGGGCTTATTTTAAAGGAAAGACCCGTACAAAATTAATGTCCCTTTATGAAGATGCTACTTAAAATCCAAAATTTGACACTTAAAAATTAATGCTTTCTCTAAAAACCAAATCTGTGAGTAGCCCTAATCAGACCTCTTACAAAACTGATAAAAAGCCTACTTAAATCTAAAATTTGGTAATAAAAGGCCTAATATTGTAACCAAACCACACACACACACACTTTTTTCAATGATCTTCATTTAAAAAAAAAAACATAGCATTTCATATACGGGTAAAGGCAACCAATAGGATTTGTATAATGCTTAGTGCTCGAAAAAAACGGCGAATCATCGAGATTGCACAACCCGCATAGTTAAAAGGAGTTTGTTTTTCTACTGTCATAATTCACTTAATTCCAATTTACACACACATTTTTTTTTTTAAATAGCTAGGGAAGCAAGGACGCTTGAGCTTGACAGAAAAGGGCAAGAGGGGCGGAATTTTTTCAAAAGGGGGCTGCATTTTTGAAAAAAGGGCATGAGGGTGCTATTGTGATGAAAAAAGGGCGGACCGCCCTTCAAAAAACGCCTAGAGGTGAATTCCGCCAGTAACGGAAGGCCAGTTTGTACAACAACTTATGGTTATAGTTTTTAAAATATGTTTTATTTCAAATAACTGATAGGTAGACTTTTATACACTTTACTCCATTTTATTAAAAATGCAAAATCTAGAATTTAGCACTTTATAACTTTTTTTAAAATTTAAATTTTAGTAATGGTAACGGAAGGACGTTTTTTGGAAGTGGTATACCACACTTACACCTTTTTATTAAAAGTTCAGCTAAACCGTAAAAAAGAAAAATCTAGAAAAATTAGAACACTTAAAGAAGAGTTCAATTATTATAAATTGCAGTGCAGTTTTTAGAAATTATTATATTATGCCCAAAAATATGATGTTTTTTTAAGGTAACGGAAGGACAGGACAAAAATTCCAAGTGTGTAAAATTGGATTGTTTTACAACAATTTACTCATTAATATTTTGAAAAAGAATAATAGGTGTTAAATTCTGCTTATTCAGCTGTTTTTAAATCTAATTCTGAAACAAATTCTTTTTCCAGAGCCATTTGTTAAAAATTTTGGCTTATCCAATTTTTGGTTATTTTATTTGAGTCAATTCCAGCAGTTACCTTCTTTCTCAAGAAATATAAATTTAGTCATTCATTATTTTATTTTCTTAAACATAATACTTCTACAACGACATCATTGAATGAAGCACTTGCCTAACATAATACTTTTTAGTCCTTGTCATTCGACTAACTAAAAGTCGCTAACAGCCAATGCATTGCTTGAATCATATGCCTTGTCTGCATCTTTTATACCTATTTGATTGTATGTTTTCTTTGAATACCTTTCTTTCTCTAGAACTAGAGTACTCACAATACTCAATACTATATTTTGAAATTGGTTTTAAATAATAAGTATTGCATGTGTCAGGAAGAGGAGGATATTGTTCCATCTTTCTTGAGAGAATTACTTTATCTGATGCAGAAATCAATTATTTTATCTGATGGGGGCAATAGTGGTAAATTTCCCATTAACCACTTTGGACATTTACAGTACCGTTGCCTTGATTAATGGCAAAAATGCTTCAATGCAGCCATGATGTTATACTGATCAAACATGAATGTTAAGTTGGTTTTTGAATGTTAAATCAACTTGTACAACTACAATTTTCACCTCTTCTTTGAATTCTTTTATTAAAAGACAAGCTTCCCATGTCTTTTAATAAAAATATACTTTAAAAATGTGCAGATTTGTTTTCAAGAGCATAAAGGCACTTTTTAAATGAACTCTTTTATCTTTTTTTTATGGCTTTCTGTCTTCATTCCATTACTGTCATTTTAAATGTGCTAAATTTTGTTCATTAGTATTTATATATTTGGTAACAAAACAATTTAGACAAACTTTAATTAGAAGGTATATTTGTAACAAAACAAACTGGGGTCTAAGCTTGTGAACTTTTTATAGTGATACATTAATATCAATATTTTCTTGCTGAAATTCTGTATGCGTCACTTAACGTCATCGTAAGAAATCACTTTTAAACTTTCTTCTTTTTCCCATTTTATGGCTTTATTGTAGAAAGAACCCATATAGTGAATAAATAGAAAAGTAGTACCAGTTTTAATTGAAACTCAATGTATTTTGTGACATACTTATTAAATTAGTGGGGGAGGGTATTAAGATAGAAAATACAGTTAATAAGTATATATAATATTTATATGTGTTTGAATTTCAATAATAACTGAAAATTAGTTTGTTTAATTGTGGAAAGTTCAGTCAAAATCAGCTAATACAAATATGTCCTTCCGTTACCACATTGATGTCCTTCCGTTACCATGTTTTTTGTCCCTCCGTTACCATAAAAAAACATCTAAATTAAAAACAAAATAAAATTGTTGCTGTTTCTAATTAATAAGTGTCATAAATCTGCTTTGTACAAAAATTCATTAAGTTGTAGACCCAATGGTTTCTTAGTGAGGTGGTTGAAATATAGTATTTTGGTAACGGAAGGACATTTATGGTTTGACTTAATAAGTTATTGATTTCAAGGTTAAAAAATATTTTTTTACAAAAAAAATTAATAGAAAGATTAACTACATGAATAAAGTATAAAAGTTAACCTATTTATTTTATTTTGGTAAGGGATTTTAGTCAAGTTATAGTATGAAACAAAATGTTGATATTCCGCACTGCAAAAACATATAGTAAGGAAGTGACTTTGACCTTGATTTTATAAAAGTCATGGTGTTAATTAAAAAAAAATATGTTAAGATTCAAAAAGTTCATATCTTTCTGAAAAAAATGGTATATGACAAATGACTCAACATAAAGTTTAAAATTTTGAGTGCCATGGCAACATTTTCCCGGAATTCACCTAGAATGAACACTGTGTGAAATATTAACCAACTCTGTTCTTCGCAGCAATCTATATCCCGAGTTGCATTGCGACTATTGGTTCTTTTGTGCACTCTAGTTTTCAAGTTCTGCGACTAACACAACTGCTGGCAGTATCGCAAGATGCCTTTTACCGAGGGCTTCCTTTGTGTGCTAGTGCTCATGTACTAGTTATCTTTCGTCAAATATTGGTAAGTCGGTAACAGAACATATCACTGCTAAATCAGGATGCTTCACCAACTTTGTGCATGTTTGTGACCAGCAGTGGCGGTGATTGGGTGCTGAAAGTGGGTGGGCAAGATAAAGGGGAAAAATCGGAGATTTTCTGACTAAAATAAACTATTTCATAACCAAACTATTTAATAAGTAATCATAAGTAAAATTATTATAAACTATTTCTTTCAGGAAAACTATAGAAATTTATATGGTTGGTTAAAAAAGTTAATCGCTTTGATTAGATTTTGAAAATGTATGTTTTATTTTGATTTAATTTAACAATTACTGGTACTTTAGAAGCAAAATTTATTAAAATATACTACTTGATTTAATATTCGAACTCGTAATTTGGCGCTCTTTAAAGCGTCAAGTTCCTTACCGGGAGGTTGCAAGCCCGTTCTCCCATCGTCCAAACGTTTGACGTTTGGAGGCGACTAGTGCACATTAAATCTGTCAATGAGAGGGGTTTGTTCCTCCTGAAACCTCCTCTCCCCCCCCCCCTTTATTTACGTTCCTATGGTAGTGTGAGGAAGTTAGGGTTCAAAATGTTTCCTTTGTTAGGCAATGCAGTAAAACAATTGACTTGTAATTTAGTTTTAAAAAGTCCAATATAAAAAAGTTGCGGGGTCAACATACAAAAAAGTGCGGGGGCAACATCCGAAAAAAGTGCGGGGCAGTTAATGTCTTTGGGTATTCCCAGACGGACACTTTCCATAGTATAGTAAGCCATGATTTGAGAAATATTTTATATACTTTTTGTGTTTAATATTTCAGTTATTGGGTCTGTGCATCTTTATTGTGGGAATCTGGGCGTGGAC
This sequence comes from Troglohyphantes excavatus, assembly GCA_963932185.1. Lineage (NCBI taxonomy): Eukaryota > Metazoa > Arthropoda > Arachnida > Araneae > Linyphiidae > Troglohyphantes > Troglohyphantes excavatus. The sequence goes on along the minus strand of OZ010671.1, from coordinate 36,728,698 downwards.
TGAGAAGGACATATTTAATAACCTCAGCAGACTGACAAACATCACTTTGGACCCAGCTTTTGTGTTCATCGTTGCCGGAGTCATCACATTTACAATCGGCTTCACGGGATGTGTTGGTGCATTGAGAGAAAATACATGCCTTTTGGCTTCGGTATGTGACAATTTAGATTAATATATTGTCGTTACTATTGATTAAGTAACCTTCTCTCTATTGATTAAATTTATTCACGAATAAAAAATAGAGAAAAAATAATAATTTTTATTACTGTTTGTTTTTATGTAGATATATATACTCGGGGACAACCTAAGTTGAGCCTAAAGCAATTGAATATTTATTCATATCATAGCTTCCACTTCAGGTTCAACTTAGGTTGCCCCCGAGTATAGAAGTCTTACTGTAAAAATTTAATAAAAATTGGAGAGAAAAAATGCTTGTGTTAACAAAGCTGTTATTGTAATGTTTATACTAATATAACTTTTTGTATTTCATGAATATACTTTATTCCTTTGTATCTTCCATCCACAACAAGTGTGCAGAAAATGCAAAGACAAAAAAAAAAATTGGCACATCATGCAACTCTGACAATTTATCCTTAAATTAAAATTATTTTGAACCAATTTCTATCCCAATCAAACTAATCTTTGCTGCAATTCACATTATCTAAATATATATTAGGTTCTTATTTTTTTTATACACCCTGATATTAGAGCCATCTAGTTACAAAACCAGATAGATCCATTTTCATAAATTTTAAATGAGACGCGAAAAGCGATTGACTGTCACATACTTTTGGACCTAAACCCATGACTTTGAATGCATACAGAAAAAAATTCTAATGGTTGAATGAACAGCTATACATTTTTGTATTTTGCTTAAAAGTCAATGAACAAGGATTAATTTGTTTTAAGATCCAATCTCTTAACAACTTATTTAAAATTAAAATAATTAGTTTCGATGTGTAGTGCATACCAATATATGAAACTTCGAAAAACATAATAATTTTTTAGTTGCTGCAGTCAGTTAACATATATAACATATGCTTCTTTGTAGGGATGAAACGGATATCCGGTAACTATCCGGTATCCGGCCTATCCGGCTGATTTTTAACTATCCGATATCCGGAAGTAAAGTGCCGGATATCCGATTTTCCAAGCCGGATATCCGGATGAATAATACATCGAAGATTTTTTTTGTGGGGCTCAATTATCTTTGCTAAGAATATGGTATTTAAGTATTTTCCTGAAAATTCTACCAATGTATTAACAGTGTGCAGATTCTCCCTTGAATTTTTCTCGTTTTTAACTTTAAAATTCTATTAATTTTTTTTTTTAACGAATCGTTATGGTGGAGGGTCATGACATCTCACAACTAATATAAAGTGAAAATAAAAATAAATTTCTCAAAAGTTTAAGCAAACTTGAGTTTTTATGTTTGGAATGAAAGGGCATATGGTAAAAATACAATTATTCAGAAATTGAGTTTAAAGTGTACAAAACATACGCCCATTGCTAGCAGCACCCTAGACTAACACTTTGTAAATAAAAAAGTTTTTTGAATGTTTATTCAATCTTGGTATCACCTTAAGGGTAAGTAATTGGGGAATATTATAGAATTAAAAAATATTTCGTAATATTTGACTGATTTCCGTATTTTCTAGTGTGTATGAGAAGATATTTTCATAAAAAAGAAACTGCTGGATATCCGGCAAAATCCAGTTCAGATATCCGATATCCTGTTTATAATGTGCGCCGGATATCCGGTATCCGGCAAAACCACTATCCGGTTTATCCCTACTTCTTTGTTATGTATAACAAAACACTGCAGTTAAAAATTAATATATTATTCTAGGTTGGTTTATAAAGCTACCTAATTTTCTCTGAAATTTGTACATATTTTAACAATTTTGCACACTTTTTTTATAGTTCTAAAACATTAAAAATAATTTGTATTTTTTTATATAATTAAAAGATACCATCCCATCAATGAAAGATAATAAAAAAAAATTTAATGAATTTTCTTGTGACATTATGTAATCTAAAGCAGTGAGTGTTACTTTACTGATTTTATTTTTTGTACTATTTTTTTAAACTGTAACTTTTATTTGAATATATGGTAAATTCCTAGTTTGCAGTGCCCTTGGCGCGATTCCAGAAAATTGTCGCCAAAGATGCAATTCTTGCTGTTACATTAGAAACTTTAAATTTGAGTATCATAAGATTTCAATGTTTTATTAGAAACCTTCATACTTGTGGAGGGAGCCTAAGTATTTGATGTATTAATGAAGTGCACTTTTGTCTCTTTCACAGTATGCCATATTCCTAGCCATTTTGTTGCTGCTGGAAATGACAGCTGGAACTCTTGGTTTCATTTTCAAGGATTGGGTAAAAACATTTTCTCTCTAATTTATAAACAAATAACACTAAGTATTAAAATTAACGAGATTAGTTTTCTAAAATATAAATCTTTGGAGTAGAAAAAATCCTACTTTTCTTCAATTAAATATCATTACTTTCTTGTGAATAATAGACTTTTTTTTAACTTCTAATATTGTTTCAGCTCCTTAAATAGGTTGAATTTCTTTTGAGTTTATTTCAGGAAAATCAAATAACATTTAACAATAAACTGGTTTATAGTATATTATAATTTGACTGCCCTATAATGTAATACAAACAAATGAGCAGACATATCTTTAAGTCTCTTTTGAGGTTTAAGCAATAAAATATTCCACATCGAATTGTCTCTGCAATAAAATATTTGAGCAGGTGCAGCCTTTTATGCATTATCAAATGGTTATGAAATCTATGTACTTATATATTACTTTATTTACATAGGCAGGGTGTGATGTTATATACTGGTATAGGCATGACCAAAATAAAGATGTTGATAATTATTTTCATGTGCCTTTAAAATATATTGTTTTGATTTTATCTATATTAATTTATTTATTGAAACAAAATTATATATTTGTTTCTTCACAATAATTATCTAAATGTGTTATAAAATAAGCTTGAAAATTCAACTCGTAATGTAATCCGAGAGCTCAGTGATTGCAATTTTTTTAAAACCACCCTTATTTAAAAATGGATCAAACCTGGTGTGGCTGCTTCCAAGGTCATCTTGTAATGGGGAAAACACTTATTTAGTCATTTCCTTTCGCAGGTCACTGCCCCTTGCAAGAACTGGTATTTTTTTTTTTTTGCTGCTGGAGTATGTTTTGTTATTTGACCTATAAGGAGAAATCTGCATTTGAAGAATCCATAAATTAATCCAATATGGACTCTGGAGTTATTTTGTATAATAGTAACCATAATTTAGATACTTACTGGGGTAGGGCTGTATTAATGTTACTTGTTACCGTTCGTGACAAACCGAAGTTATAACCTGTATTCTTACATGAGGTACAAACATTTAAGACATGTTTTATTACATAAAAGTGATTTGAGGGCAAATGTTTCCTAAATGCATTGACTCACATGCAGATTCCAAACTTTGTGAATTAATTTCAGTGGGACAAAATGTGTTTCATAAGAACAAGGTAGGTTGTTGTCGAAAAAAATTCAAAGATGAATTCAGTTATCTAATTTTCAAAAAATTTCGACCTTACACATTTGAATACAACTTGTTTCTCTTCTCATTTATAAATTTGTTATAAAATGTTTATTTTTCATATTTATAAATTTTTTATTGATAATTTTAGATTAAAAATCAAGCTACAAACGGATTCCAAGCCTTTATTGTCCATTATAGAGAAGATCCTGACCGACAAAATCTTATAGACTGGATACAAGAACAATGGGTAATATATATTTGTATCCCTACTATATTTGATAAAACATTAAATATTTTAATTTTTGTCTTTTTCATCAATAAATTAAAAGATTATAAAATATTTGCTCCTTTATGTGTATTAAAAACAACTTTTAAAAGATTTCAATATCACCGTTTAAGTACAAATATCACACAAACTTCTGGAACTGCTTTATTGAGTTCACAATGCATAAAACTTATATTATTTTAACAGATTGGTTATAACGATGGTCATATGTCATGTAACTTAATGGTTACAATTAGTTTTATTCTCATTTATTGGCTTATTAATTTAGTCTTTACTTTTATTATTTAGTTTTACATTTAACTTTTAAAATATTTGTCCAAAAAAAAACTATAAAGAATAAAAAATAATGTATTTTTGTTTTAATTTCAATGAACTTAATATTTACAGACTGTATAAAAGAAAACATTTGTTGTAAAAAGTAATGTGGTTTGTCTCAAACACAGAAGTTTAATAAATGCATATTTATGCAAAGAAACTTAAGTACTGTTTACTACAGAGTCGAGTCTACTTTCGTAGACTGTTATCTCTTATTTCATTCAATTGTAACGCAGTTTAAAGGATGGTTCATTATTTTTTTATACTTTAAATAAAATATTCATATTGGAATTATTTCTGTGACTGATTTAGTATATATATAATTAATTTTATTTTATCGAATAATTGATTTAATATGTATCGAATATACCTATGAATTTAAAGAATGTATATTGCTAGAAAAACTAGAAATCCAATGATGACTTAAATCGTTTTGCTCCCTCAGGGAATTGCTAGACAATTTCTATCAAAATACGGGCCTTCGGTGGCCCAGTGGATAAAGGCGTTCAGCTAGTAATTCAAGGATTGATAGTTTGACCCCGTGCGATGGACTTGACGAAGAAAAGTAAAAAAGTAGTGATCTTGTGATCGGAGGGTTGCCAGCTGCGCTACAAAAATACTAGAAAGTCGTCCAGAACATCCAACAAATTATACTGGCGTACATTCAGGATTAATGCAACATAAATCTGATCAGGCCCCAAAGTCCTGACACTTATTGAAGCTGTGGCTGCCAGCTCAGGTGTTGTCCTCATCATCTGACCATGATTCAAAAATATGAAGCATCGTTCCCGGGTCTTTCCTTCGAGGTAGGGCCCCGAACTGTTGCCAATAGCCACTGTGCAGCTCTAGTGCGACATTAATTAACCAAAACATCTATCAAAATACCGTAAAAATATACATAATTATTTCATATGATTAGCTTCAGTCAACTTTAATGATGGACATAATGAGTTTTCAAATTTAGAATCCATAACATAATAAGTTAAATAAAATCTTGAACTAAATATAACATCAATTACTACAAGAAATTGTTGATTTTGTTATTTTACATACTGTTTTCATGTAGTTTAGATAGTTTTAATAATTTATACCTGTATGTTTATAGTTGGAATGCTGTGGCATTGAAGGGCCGAAGGACTGGGATATGAATGTTTACTTTAACTGTTCAAGTGTGGATGTCGGCAGCAGAGAAGCTTGCGGAGTTCCATTTTCTTGTTGCAAACAACAACCCAATGTAAGTAATAATTCAGGTGCAATCTTGTGTGAGTTTTTACCAAGTAATTCACTTAAGTTGTTGAGTCTATAACTTTAAGAATCAAATATTCCTGTAATATGTATTTAAATTAAAAATATTAAAAAAAATGTATCTAAATATAATTTCAAAGCGCAGAATAGAAATGTGGTTATAAATGTATTTTATATTATTTTTATGGGCCATGAGCTTCGAATCTGCAGATTTCAGTAATGTTCCACTATCTTACTGTTTGGCTTTCTGCAAGGCCTTGTGTGCTTAAGATGCCCTAGGGCAGTGGTTCCTAAAAGGTGGGATAATGTTAGGGGGTCCACAGAATCATAAAGTTACCTTTTCTATGTATTTGTCGGGTAAATTTGTGCCCATGTTCTTAGTAAAAGCTATGTAATGTTTAAATAAATAAAATTAATTTCTGAATTCTTCCCCTTCCCCCCTTTTCAAATGTTCAAACAAAATTAAAACATGTGAAAGTAAGGAAGCGTCTATGAGCATATATGAAAAAAAAAAGGGATCCGTGGTTCAATTTTGGTTTTAGTTAGGGGTTCGCAGCTTAATGCTAATTGAGAACCGCTGCCCTAGAGTTTGTTTTATTTATTTAATTAAGATGAAGCACACAGACATTTTGGCCAAAGCGCATCGCCACTCTTCTGCGCAAATCTTATCTATTCACATTAAAGAACATTATTTTTAAAAAACATTCTTAACCAAAGTATCAAGCCTCAAAGTTATTTCGCGTTTCAAGACGCTTTGCCTATTAAAAAAATGCATTTATTATTTTTTAGAGTTTGTTTTAGTTTATTTTGTTTCGGTGATCTCTCATTACGAATATCATATAAAATGAACTATATGAAAATACAAAGAGCCATAAATAAAATACTGTATTTCCTTTACCTTGAAATGTATTTTTTTATTTTAAATAAATAGAAAAATTTGAAAAATAAATTACAATGTGAAACAAGTCTAATAATTTTATTTAGAAATATTAGTCTACTGAAATGTCTTCATTTTCTTTATTAATTATTGCTTGTAAAAAATCCTTGTTTTTGCTTTTAAAAGGCAAATTTAGAATGAGTCTAGTCAAAATGCAAAGTGTGGCACACATATCCCTGATGCATGTCCTGGGTTTTATGATATAGATTTGATTAACTTGTAAAGTATTTAAGTGTTTAATTTTTTTTTAATGTTAGTTATCATCCAGAATGTTTTTAATGTTCATTATTAAATTCTTATTTTAGGAAGTTATTAAGAATAAACAGTGTGGCTATGATGTGAGAAAACAAGACTATGTAAGTTGAAATGTTGTGTGTAACGTGTATATTAACATTACAATTCTATAACATATTAGACTTTACTAAATGGCTTGTTAGATCAAAAGCAAAGATTTTTTTAAATTATTGGAAGTAATTTATTTTACTGATCAAATTACTTAACCCTTTTTTTTTTGTTAATATTTATTAAAATCTTCTAATAGTATATGGTCATAAGACCTATAATATACATTCCCTTAAATTTTCAGGAGAAGCAATTTAAGCTTCTATATCTCTAGTTTGGTTAGAGATAAAAATGCAAAACTTTAGCACAATATGCTGCTTCCAAAGACAACTGTTGTTTTAATGAAAAACACAATCTGCCATTTGTTGGCCATGCCTTGGAAACGACAATATTTTGACTGGTTTGAGACTATATTTATCAAAATTGAATGAAAGATAATAATTTCAAAATCTCAATTGATCTTCAATTTTTTTTATATTTTGGTTGTAGACCCATTGCCTCCTCAACAAAATATCATAAAAATAATTTAAATTGGTATCTATTTTAAATTCAAATCAAGTTGTTTATCTGCTATGTTTTTTTTTTCTTGTTGTATTTTTACCTTATATACTTTACCAAACTTCATATATATATATATGTTTAACTTAAAAAGGCATTAAAAATAGGGATGCATCAAATATTCTGTACACAGCTTATTCGCCAATGATTTAAAATTTAGGTTTAAAAAATATTGAACTTTGAAAAATTGTCAAAGCAAGGATAGATTTATGCAGTTATTAAATTGTTTAGTAATTAAAATAAGATTAATCTTAAAAAGTGTCCTCTATACTATATAAAAACGAGCTGATCTTTTCGGGTATCTTAAAAGTGAGTATTAGCAAGGGCACTTAAGTTAGCAGAAATTAACTATAAAAAAGTTAATTAGTAATTGTAAGCATTTAATATTTCTACCCTAGATAAATGTTTACATTATGTAATAAATACTCTCTGCAACATTAAAATCATATTTAGAAAAAAAATTATATAATCAATTTATGAGAAAGATATAAAACATATTTAAGTAAATATTTAATTACTTTTTCTATCTTTCAAGGATTTAAATGTACAATTAAAAATAATGTAAATTTAATTGAGATAATTGATTTTTAAGAACGTTTTATAAGATACAAAATAAATAAGTATTTCTGTATTAAACCAGAAGCATGATTAAAAAATTCATTTTAATCAACTATTTATTGTATATTTGTATCTGATTATTTGGTGTTCATCATTTAATAAATTGGAATATTTGGTACATCACTTATAGTAACTATACTGAGATAATAGTTTATTTAAAATTGAAATTCTATATGAAAAAATTTAGTATTGAGATATTTATTTATAATTTTTTTTTGATTTAATTTGAATTCTATATAAATTTATTTTGCTATTTATTAAGTGATTATTTACTGTTACAATTAATTGTCATATATTATATACTTTATCTTGTATCTCTATGCTATGTGGGTTCTTTTAAATGAGTGCTTCTTAAAGGGATATCATTTGGAACAGTTTCTAACCTCATACTAAAAATAACAGTTCTCTTGGTTGCAAATTATTAACTGGTGCTGCTTCTTAAATTGTGGCTTAAATATCTATATACTGGTGGTTATTTTATTAAAATTTCTGCTTATTAATTTCTTTTAATAAGTATCTCAAAAGCATCTAGTTCATACTTTCCAACTTGTATGTATCAACCATACAATATAAGACTTTTCATTGTCTTGTACTTTTGTACAAATTACTTACAAATTTGTATAATTTTTTTTTTCTCATAAAAAAATGTTTTTTCCATATTTTGTTTCACAAATAGTAAAACATAGTACATACACCACCTTAAGAAAGGCATATTAATAGAAAAAGACTTAACTTTTTCTATTAATATGCATTTCTTAAGGTGATGTATGTATTTACATTGTAAAAGTCTAATTAATTTTATTTTAATTAAAAAAAAATTATGAGTTTTCATTTTTGAAATTTCGGCAGAGATGCGTAATTAATACAACCTTTCTTTTTATTTTTAAAAACTTATTTCCATGATAACCTTCAACATTAAATTACCTTTCTATGTTTTCGTCTTATGTCAAAGTAGCCTATTCTACGTTCCCAACCAAATTGAGTTATTGTTAAACGACCTCTAAGATGATCTGCTTCCAATGATATCTCCTCCTCTTATGTCTCCTGGAGATTTGACTCCTCTTTCACTGCTAACAGACAGGTGATAAGTCCACGGTGATCTATGAGAAGGGGTGCTTGAGAGCTGGCGAGGAGTGGATCGAAGCTAATCTGGTACCGGTGGCGGGAGTTTCGGTCGGGGTCGCTGTGCTACAGGTAGCGCTCTTCTTAACACTCTTGCACTAACATGACATGCTGCACTCTGTGATGGTCATGCAATTAATAAAGTGGAATATCTCAACTGCGTGCATAATGCAGTTAGTCTGTATATGTTAGGTTTTTGGAATTAGGTAGGGAGTTAAAAGTTGTTCTGCATGTGAAATTTAGGATATCTTAGTTCATTATATAAACATTAAGAGTTAAATAGGATTTGATACGTTAAAATTATTTCACTTGATTAACTTTAAAGGCTTCGATAGAATATCGGGGCAATTTGAGTTTATTTTAACTATATTTTAGTTCTTTAAGTAAATTTTTAAAAAAATATTAAAGTTATTAGGGAAAGTAATTAGCTGTTTACTCAATAGTTATTATATATTTTTTTCGTATTTTTTAATTATGACACTATTGAATTTTTTAAAAACTTTTACGCTCAATGTATAAATGTCAATTTTATTCGAACTTTCCTTTTAAGAATTCTAATATTTAAGGATAAATTAATTAGGCGACAAAAATTTCTGCGTAATATAAAAAAAAAATGCAAACCAATTATTATATTTTAACAAAGTTGACAATCAAAAGATTGAATTTTGATAAAGGGACTAAAATTTCCATTCCGTAAAGAGTTCTTTCAGTGAGACTAACTGTACTTGCTTCCTGCACTGCAGTGATAGCTTACTGGACTACCACGCTATGGGTATTGGTTCAAAGATCGGAGATAAGGCATGGATTTCAAAATATTTTGTAATTGAATTGCAAATCTGTTTGGCATTATGTGAACAAATTACCATTGTCATGATTCTTTTTAGTGTTAATCCAAAATAAATTTTAGTAATGTTCTATATTCCCAACAATTTCTTAAGATTTAAAATGAACTTGACTTAATTATGCATGTTTTATGAGATATTCCGCTTTAATCATTTCCCCCTACAAACAGTGAGGTAAGTAGAGGTTTATAAACAAAAGTTGAGAGTGTGTGAGTAAATGTGACTCCTCTTCAGGAACGAGACAGATCTCGTGTGATCTTTGAGAAAGGTTGTTTGCGATCCGGGGAGGAGTGGGCAGAAAAGAATCTTTTACCTTTAGCCGGTTTTGTATTAGCAGTTGCCTTTGCTCAGGTATGTCTGTGTGTTTGATACCTTAAGTTCATACTAATACCTTTATACATTGATCCTTTTTACTAAGGAGTAATTTATATTTATACAGCTAAATTTCAAAATGTCTAGTTTTTAAGGTATTCCTATGAATAATCTTACAATTCTGGAAAAATATAGACTCGTAAACAGAAATAAACGGCTTATATCTTCATAGGGTTAAAATTTTGAATTTGCTATGAATCTGTAACATTCCACTAATATTTAAATGTTTTTGCACTATATAGTAGAACCTCGATATAACAGATGTTGCTTATAATGGACAGTTTCTAATACATGTCCTTAAAAATATAAAAAAAAAATTTATAAGGTATAGCTTTTTAAATAAATGCGGAAAAAAAATCTAACAGTATTTTTCTGACTTTAAAAGTTATCTTCGTTTCAGATACAATTGGATTCGCGAATGTATATGCTCATTAAATTAAAATTTAGAATTTAAATAATTAACAATTATTTATATGAAATAAAATTTACTGCGCCTCATCGAAGAAACTCTTCAATACAATTTTATCATCGCAAATTAAAATACCTATGCAATGCTTCATTATAAAGGGAAATATTCGAGTATTTGCCAAGCAGTAGAAGCATTAAAAGACCAAATAGAAGATGTTTTTTGTGTAACCAAACATAATTGTTTTCATACTAATATAAATTACAAACATGGGCAGTTAAACATGATTCATAAAGATTGTTTAATTTCCAGAAGGGTTTATTTTGTTATATATATTAAACCCCAGGTGAGTTTTAATGGGTTTCAGTTTTTTTTTTTTTTTTTTAGGTTTTTCCAAGAATAACTGTTGGATTTAAATTTTATTTCAAAAAAGAACGAAAGAAAACCTTTATTGCAAAATCATAACAATTAAAAAATATATTATTATTTATTTTACTGATACTGGTATTTTTTATTCGTATTTGGCAACTTATTTATTAAAGGGAAACAAAACAAAGTTCCCTGCCTTCTGTCTACACTTTCATCTGCAATGTATTATATTTGCTATGTTAAATATTGATCATTCTTTTATACTTATCTTAAAAGCAAACATTGCAGATAGAATTTTTAGGAAGTAGTTGAAAAGGAAGTGATTTTTATTTATGTTGAAGTTTGAAAAATAATTATATAATATCACACTGATATATATTTATCGCATATAAATTGTGATACACTATTTAAAATCATCAAGTAAGAAATAACAAATGATTTTAAAAAAATTTATTAGATTTAATAGAATCCAAAAAATATCGTTTGAGCATGTTTTTTGGAGTTTGTGAGTGGGTTCAAAACCCTGATTATCACTCATAAAAGCTATCTTATTTTTTTCACTCTTTTAATAGAATGTAATACAAGTTAAGGCAACAATACTTCTTTACCTTCAGCAAGCAGTGCATATTTTTATAATCAATATATTCTGTTTTACCTATGCTTGACTTCACAATGAACTGTTATATTCAAATCCATGCAGCTATTTATATTTCAAAGTTCTTATTGCAAGCACTCTGCACTTTCATGTGGAATGTATTATATTTGATATGTTTAATATAGGTTGTTCTTTTATACTTATCTTTCTTTTTAAACTGTTCAGTTAAAAATAAATATTGCAGATAGAATTATTACGAAAGCTTAAAGTATTATTAGTTGAAAACAAAGGGATATTTCTTTATGTTGAAGTTAGAAAAATAATTATATAATATCAAACTGGTATATATTTATCTAATATGAATTATGATACCACTACTTGAATTCAATAAAAAATAACAAGTGATTTAAAAAAAAAATTGAGGAAGTTTTTTTTTATAATCCGAATTTTTTTGGGGGGTTTGTGAATGGGTTCAAAGCCTTGATTTTCAATCATAAAAACTTTTATTTTGTCACTATTTTAATGAAATGTAATACAAGTTAGGGCAATTATATTTCTTTACCTTCTGCAAGCAGTGCCTATTTTTATAATTATTGTATTCTGTCTTGCCTATGCTTGGCTTCACAATGTCCTGTTATATGCCAGTCCATGCAGCTATTTATATTTCAAAGTACTTATTCCCTGTTCATTTTACAGATCCTGGGCATCTGCTTTGCCCAAAACTTGCGAGCCGACATCTTTGCCCAGAAGGCCAAGTGGCACTGACAAATAATGTCAGCAAGGTCCCACCACCTTTGCTGACATAAAACCCAGAGTACAATCAACGCTACTTTTTTATGACGTATCATCTGATGATACCAGGACTCAGAGTTGCAACTTTAGGTGCTTGCACTCAACCCCACACCTCTCGGACAAGTGTCACGCAACCCCGGTTGTTTCGGGTGTCAAACATTTTCAGCCACACGAAGAACTTGCTATAGGGTTCACATTGTCGATGATTATATGCCAATTTTCATCTTTCAGCAGAATACTTGCCCTGTGGCAATAGTTTAGGGTCTACTTACAGTTCTCGGGTATAATTAACTTTTACGCCGATTTGTGTTTTGTACGAACATGTGAACTTTGAACATGATTCCAATCATAAGTAGTGCTCTTAACTTTACAATATAGAACGTTTTTATTGTCCTAAACTTCAATCAATCAATCACAAACATTTTATTTAGAACTTAGAATCTCAAATGTAAGCCTCAAGGAATTGTAAATGCTCACGAGTTGTTTAAGATATACAAACAGACACTCTTTTACTTTTTAAAACAAACCGAATGGTCTTTTTTTTTTTGTATTTTATTTATGAAAGAGTACAATTAGCTGCAAGGTAGTCTTATTAATAACTGTAAATCCTCTAAAAGTTTTAAATTTATCTTTTTAAATGCATTTTTAGAACTTTCAACCAAAAGCTTAAATATTTTGTTTTCAAATCTAAATTTTAATTTGTGCAGTAATTATAACTATAATTCAAATTTAAAATATTTATTAGCAATAATTCAAATTCACTGTTTTATTCTTTTGTGTGGTAAAAATTTACTCCAAATCTGTAGTTAAGAAAGTAAGTTTAATTTTTGATATTGAACATATGTACTTTGTAGCTTATAAACATATTTTCTCACTGCCAGTATACTAATGTGTTAGTTTAAAGTTATGTAATGCAAGGTGTTTCACTCTTTAATTCTACTATATATTATTTTATGCTTAACAAATATATTTTTATATGGTAGAGCCTTGTTTTTCTGTTCAAATGGGGACCAGATGCTAGTAGAATTATTGTCAAGTCTATATATGGGAGAAAACATCTAATTGCATAAGATTCCAAACTATTGATTATTTTACAATTTAATTTATGCACATAATCCCTTAATAATATTCGCATTGCTGTCTTTTACCACCTATGTTATGATGTGTTCAAGGGCAAACAATAACTAAATATTTTATTTTTCTCTTGTGTATCTTAAAATGATACTCTAAGAAATTTGTTTTATTAGTGTCATTTATCAAAGATTTTATTACTTTCTTTAATTTCTATGAGTTATTATGTGAGCACAATACTCAAGAATGATTATGTGTTGTGTTTGTTTATGCATAGAAGTAAATAATGTAAACTGCTCAAAATGAGGCAATATTAATATGAGTAAAAATATAATCAATTTTAACCCACTTAAAGTTTTTAATTCTTTGAATTAATTAATTTCTTTGTGTTGTGTTACTGTTTTATTCTATTATCCCAAAAAGTGAAAAGTAAAAAAATAAGTTACCTGTCTACCTTTAAATTTAATAAAATTATATTTACAATATAATGTAAATTTAAAAAATCTTTTTTACACAGTCTGGTCCATAATTTTCACTTAGTAATATTTTAAATTTTACTCTCTGGTTTTTAAAAAAATTAGTAAGATCAAAGGCACATTTTAAGAATTTAACAGAGTTTCCACTGGTCCTTAAAAGTCCTTAAGAACTTCTTACTTTTGGTTTGCATGTTTAAGAGCCCTTTAAAGTCCTTAATTTTGACCAAGAGTCCTTAGAAACTCATTTTTTTTTCTCCTGCCAATGAATAATTAATTTTTTTTTAGTAGTTCCTTTAAAATTCCTTGCTCTTAGTTTATTTCACTTACATTGACAATCTATTACTACCTTTTAAACATAGCATTGCATTTAAAATTCATTTTCAAGTTAAAATGAAATTTGATTGTTGTCATAATTTGTTTAAATTTTCTTACTTCAGAAGCAGAATGATAAAAAAGGGTCCTTAAAAACTTGTTTTTGTCCTTAAAAACTCCTTATTTTTTATTTTTAAAAATGAGTGGGAACCCTGTTTAATGTTTTTTAATTTTAAAAAGGCCTGTAGACATTTTAAGTGTTGAATTTTCTGAAAACAGGAAGCATCAATGCCTCATTTTGAATAGTTACAACTTGCATATTTTATAGTCTTCCAATATATGATGAAATACAGCCCATAATCACTTTTTGTGATATGCTTATAAAATTATAAGAAATGTTCTTAAATTAAAAAATACTCAAATGAAACATTTAATTTTCTATAGCAAACTAAATGGTTAAAAACATGTTGCAGTTTGCATGCTCTACTGGTGATCTGCAAAAAAATGCCCTTAACATGACAAGCAATGGATTTTTTGCCACTGGTATGTATTCTCCCGATCAAAAATAACCCTTAATAATAAGATTAGATCTTTTTTGCATCACGGGCCCAATAACAAAGTGATAAATGTAACAATGTTTTATTTATTTAATATTTTTTAAGTTAAAGATTACATTGAACTTATGGTTTACGCTGCTGGGTTCTTAATTATTGGTGTTATAATCTCACTTTAATAAATGGTTTATGGGTTTATTCATTTTGAGATGACATCCATGTTCTTTCTTAGAGAACAAAATAAGGATTTGCACATTTTTTATTTCGATATTTTTCGTGAATTTTCCTTATTTGAGTTATGTTGTTGCTTTTAATATTCGATTTTCAACTCTCAAGGTTTTATTTTGTATAATTTTAATGAACTCACACTTCTACTTAGTTATAAACCGAACAAAGTATAATTAATAAATGTTTAGTCAGCTATTTTAGATTATGAATGTTTTTTTTCTTTTATAATTTAAGTTGATTTAAGACTGAATTTAAGTTAGTTAGACAATCTGTGTCTTGTTTGCAATAACTTTTGCATTCTTCCGTTCGCATTTGTGTCTCGTCAATAACACTGTATGCTTTTTGCTACACCTTAATTTATGTCAATCTCTTTTAGTTTTAGTTTTACGTTACCGCAATTGCTCACACAAATATTGATAAGTTTCTATTTTTACAATATACATTGTATTTTGTTTGAGCAAGTATTTTACACATTTATACTTTTGTAGCCACCCTAGTTGTATATGGAATGTTGTAGCTAAAGTCTAGAGAAAGTTTCAAAGTATGTTAGAATTGTAAATACATGAATGTATATATGTCTTTAAGAGTTATATCAAATGTAAAAGTGCAATTTGTCACCACATTGCTTAGTAGCGGGCACACATAGAAATAGAGCTCAACAAAGAACTAGTATTAACACATCGCATTTGCACATTATGTATGTATAGAAATTAAAATGTGAAATAGTAGTATTCAGACATAGGAAATTATGACTGCACAATTGGATTTTCATGATGTTGTTTCTTCAGGTTTTATAATAGTCCTTAAAGTATTCTAATCAAGAAATTATGTCAAAATGCACAAATAGGGAAAATCGAAATGTGAAGCGTTCAGAGCTAAATTGAATCAAGTCCGTAAATTATATTTTTTTTATATAATCAAAGTTAAGCAGTGCCGTCTCACAAAAAATGTTTTGGGAGGTTTAAACCATAGAGTAATGATATAAATAGAGGAATAAAAATGCTAATTTCCGTGTGTCCAACATTGAAACCATGTGACAGGTGGAAATGCCAATCCATTCATGCGCCAATATTACTTGGCAGGCCTTGGCGACTTTAAGAACTAAACGAGATCAAAGTATTGTAATAAGGTTTTGTGTTTAATTTTGTATTTAAATATCGTTTTTTTGAACGAGTGTCACAATTTAAGGGAGTTTAACAGATATATTAAGGATATTTTTCTTATTTTGTAGTTTTGAAATAATTGCAATACGTTTTTATGTAAACAATTTACCATAAGCGAAGTTCTTTCAATAGTTATTTTGTATATTTCAATAAGAAAATATAAACAATAAAACCTTAGAAATATAAAGAGTTTCGCTTCTTCGAGTATTGAACACAAATAAAATATTTTCGTTTCGTTAATGAAGAGGAAATATTTAGCGCATATTGTTTGAAAATAAGTAAATACGTACATATATGTTAAAAAGTTGAATACGGGCAGAACTCCTTATCATCAAAAAAGAAGAAAGTGCGCCAAATTTGAAACTCCTGCAGATGTCTGACCGCCAAATGTGGCTGCACTGTAACCACGTGATTAGGTTTTTCTTTTCAATGTTGACACCGCGGCCTTACGAGAGTCTGGCATTGAAGGCGCTCTCTATTTAATATTACAACTCTCTGGTTTAAACGAGAAATTTCCCAACTTAACGATTCAAAATTCCCAATCAACAGTGCTAAAAATTCCCAGTTCCAACTTACATTTTTCCTCGATTTTTTTATATATATTAGGTAATATTAAACAGCTCTCACAAGCATTGATTTGTTGCACCCATATTCCAATGCAGTGTCCTTTCTGAGGTATAATTTAAATGTAATCATACAAGTTGGGCAATTTTTAATCTTCCCTAGCTTTCATTTGCTAATAATATTCATTTTCTACAGGCATAATTTATCCCAACTCGGGGATTTTGAAAAGTTGAAATTCCTAACTGCTGGGTTTCCAGATTCCCCCCCGGTGCGACAGGCCTGGGTTAAAATTTATAACACTAGTTGAATCCTAAAGAGGGATTTAGACAACAATTTTCTTTTTATTGTTGTAGTATGAAGACTAACTTAAATATGGGTCCATAATGCGAAAATATGCACCATTAACAAGTATTAATCTGCAACAATTTTATATATATATACACTTTTAGAATTATACTTTTGTAACATTGATCCCCATCGAGCTCTGAACGCTTCATATAACCTCTTTTGGTAAATCCAGGGCTATTATTCAGAGGAAAAGTGATTGTCTCTTAATAATTCTCCGGATACGAGGTTTGAATAGTCGGATAAGAGAGAAAAATTAAAAATCTGAAAAGTTTTATGCTTATAACTGTTTTTCAGATCTAACTTTTTTTTTTTACATTGTAAAGCCCACAATCCAAACATACAGATATAACAAACAAAATGTGTCTTTTAAAACTTTCAAAATAGAGGATTTTATGAATTACATTGTAGACATTATTTTGTTTATTTGTTGTCGAGTTTTAATTGTATTATGTGGTATTCGATTATAATAAATTAATTTTTTTATCATATAGTGATAACTATAAGGAAAGGCATTAAAAAGTAAAATTTACTTTCAATTTAATGGTTATTTGTACTACTAATTGTAATTAGCGCTAATCTACCTATACTTTAGTAACAGCCAACTAAATATCTATGTCAAAGAGTATCTATTATGTACAAGGAAACTGATTACATGATTTTATGTAACTGTGGAATATTTAGTGGAACAATTCTTAAGGACATTTCTTTTACGCATTTAATATGATAATCAATGTGTTCATTAACTGTTTTCGGTTCTTTTAAAAGGATATTTTTTTAATCAAAATGAATGCATTATTGAGAAATATTTGTTAATACTTTTCTAAATGAAAAGTGTGTTTTATTATTTGTGTAATATAATCTACTTATATTGTAAGATTTTTTTCCCCCTCCTAGTCCCATTAATTGCTCAATTCCGCTGCTCTTTGTTTTTATAAAAATATTTTTATGAAGTATTGTAATGCTGTGTTTGTTCGTCTTTTATATCCTGAACTTTGTTGAAGCTAAATTTTACAAGCCACTTTGCGTCGCAACTTAATTGCTGCCAAATGTTGTCTTCGATTCTTATTAAAATATTGCGTCCCTTAAAGTATTTTCAAATTTACTGTTATTTATGGATTTTTAAAAAAAATTAACATAAATTGAGTACAATGTGCATAGCTATTTATAACCTATTATTTAGCTATTTATTGAGGAAAGGTTAGATTGAAGTTCCTATTTCGATTATGTAATTTCTTTTATTATTGAAAGAATATTTTGTTTTTTTATTGGTTTAAAATATCTTAAATATTAAACGCTGTTTTGTGTTATGTTCTTGGAGAGAGAAAAAAAAGCGACACTAACACTGTATATTGTGTCAAAAACTTATTTATATTGCCATGCAAACTGAAAATCGGAAGGCATGTGATCAAATTAGAAAGGCAGCTTTTATAAATATTCAAATGTAGTATGTGGTTTTTAAAGCATAGTTTGTTACACACTCAGAACAACACTAACGTTAGTTTAAATGAGCTCCTGTGATCTAACTTGATTATTTTATTACCTGGATTTTCTGTGCTAAAAATAATATAGACGACCGCTGCACATGCTATAGGTGGATTTTCTGTATTTTGGGTTTCTTGAATTTTATAAAGTATCTAACATTCTGAAAATGTAATGTAAAAGTATTTATTATGGAAATTCCTTGTAAAATTTCGCTTACAATGTAGCTGCTTCTCGATTCAGCTGTTAGATTTTGATGTTGCAAGCGTGTTATTGATGTGTTGAATTGTATGTGTCATCATCAATTGTTTTAATCGCATCAGAATGTGTACATAAAGTCGTCTATACAAGTAATAGAAGAGAACAAAACTTGGATGCTTTTGTGTTATAAGCTGCATTTCTGAGCTTTTTACATTTTTTGAGTGGAATTGACTTTTATATATGAAAATAAATAGTCTTTTTTATATGCTGCATATTTACTTTTTGTTATATATATATATTAATAAAACATTAAACATGCATATCTCCAAAAGATCAGCTACTTTTTACATTTTAAGATATCGAAATACTCTTCGAGCATGAATGAAATAGCGCGAATATGACGTCATAATCATTAAAAAAAACAGACCAGATGGCCTCGAACACGTGACTTCTTTTGACGTTTTTTTACGTGAAAATTTATGAATGGAATGACGTAATTAACTACGTGTCTGAGGCCATACATGTTGGCCTTACTTTGATGTTAGCGAGATTATAACATTTTGTTTTCTCTACTATGAAGGATACATGCTCGAAGGAAATACTCAAACTATATGAATAGAAAGTATTTTTATATTTGAGTTTCAAATGCGTAACTATTTGAATTTATAATTGTATAACGTCTTTTAAAAATGAAAAGTTGTGCATATTTTTTTATAATTTGCGTCATATGTCGCAGAATTTTTTTCGAATGTCTGCAGAAGTATTTTTTTTTTGTCTGCTCTACAATAAAACCTTTTCTGCAGATTCTTTCTAGGTTTGCTGAGATTCTATCTTTAATCGTTGCTGTTATACTTGTTTGTGAAAAGTATATCGATAGTTATATAATAAATTAAGTTGAAGACAAATCTTACAAAATCAGCATATTAAGAAATTTTCTGCTACTGGGTAAGTCAAACAGAACTTGTACCTCTGATAGATTTGGTGAGTCTTATTGAAAAAATCCTTGTCAATAATCACAAATAACGATTATATATGTTTTTACAAACAAGTATCCTGCTTACAAAATTAGTATTTTTCAATAGTTCAGATTAATAGATGTCAATGGTTTAAAGAATAAGTACAAACAATTTTAAGTTAAAACATTTATTTGCAACAAACTATACATAACATGTGAATATTAAAAACAATTCATTTTCTATATGAAATTCGCATCTTTTCCTATACCAAATATATTTTCTGTTTCAAACAATCCTTTAAAAAACTACTTCAATTCCAAAACATCACATTGGAAACATATAAAGATATCACCGATAAATAAACCCTATGTACCATTTTTCGATTTCCTTCTGGATTTAAATCTCTAAGTTCAAGTTTGAGTACTGTTCTGCTTTCTTATAATGGTAAAAGCATGTAGTTGTAAAATGCTATTTACAATATAACTAGATTTATCTAGTTTAAAATCGTAGTAAAAGATGTTAAATCTAATGTGGATTCGCAACCATATTTTAATCCCACCAAAACCAAGATGGCAGCTGTGAATATCGTCATAACCAAGATGGCGATTGCTGATATTTGCTAGATTACACTAGTAATGACCACTGAGCTAAAATAATAATAGAACTGGAGCGAGGACTTCCATTGACGTAAATGTATTTTACCGTGTATGCATACTCTTCGGAAGAAAGGTTGAGAAAACATTCTACCTTCACTATGCGGGAGTCTCACATGACATCACAAAAAGGTTTAAAACTGTTTTTTTTTCTTTTCCTTGTCAGTAAAAAAGTGTGTCAAAACAATAAATGTCTAACATGTAATGTACTTTTTGAAAGCCATAAATGTGTTATTAAATCTACATAAACCCACGGAGTAAAGAAAAAGGTGGAGATGATTTGGCGAGATTTCATGAGACGTAACTTAGCAACCCCAAACTAGGAACAAACAAACCTAGTTTGCAGTAGTTTTCCACGAGGGAAAAATAAATTATCGCCAAGTACTGGTACAAAGTAGTGCTTTGGAATAGCGCCAAACACTTCGCCAGTTCCTACTTTTTAAGCGATTGCTTACTTCACATTGCAAATCGGTTTTAGACTTGTTCGCACCTCCACCTTCTTTACTCCGTGACATAAACCTATACGAAGGACTACTTTTTTTACCTTGGCCCAATAAGGTGTTAAATGGTCGCGCATGCTTGGCCGTCGCTGCAGTGTCCGTTATTATTTTAGCTCGGTGGTTATGACTCAAAATACCGATTTTCAAGAAATTCTGTTTTTCTGCATCACAGACAACATTAGCAAGTTACTTAAATTTAGGATTAATCTAGGTTACTTAAACTCTGGCGCAAATCCAAATCCGATTTAGCGTCTTTACCAAATTATTTCCAAAAGTAAGGCACCAAGTTAATTCTCCTGCGGTTGCAGTCCACAAAATATCTTTTTTTCCCTACAGCGACTTCGTTCAATCACAATAGTTCACCCTGCTTCCAAAAGAGTGCATTTTCCTCTGTCAAATTGCAGCGTTTGGCTTGTTTTAGAGATCTGTTGGCGGGGCAGCGTGCTTCGGCCTGTGCTCTTCGAATGATGTGTTGTGGCTGAAAAGACCTCTTGGCGGAGATTTGGACTCGGGCGATTTTGTTCCCTGGGGTTGGGGTGATTTGGACTTATGGTCTTGCACCACAGCTGGTTGGACTCTCTTCAAAAAGATTAAAATAACAGACAAAACGTTAGAAATTGCAATTTCATTTTATCCAATAAAAATACATCAAAAATAAACGTCATATAATTTTTCCACTTGTTTTAAGAAGGGTAAATTAACTTAAACTCTTAAAAGACAGAAAAAATAAACATTAAAAGGATAAAGCCAAGGATTTTTTCTAAAAAATTCAAATGAAACGTTAATGTTGTAGTGGCCATTTTAAATAGCTGATACGTGTTGGATTTAGTGTTTAACGTAACCAGCTGCCACACGAAATATCCTGAGCTCAAACCCAGTGTACAATGCCCTCTTCCTCTCTCCTCTAAATAATAAGCTATATATATTTTAATTTGAAAGGTATGGATTGGATATAGCTTAACTTTCTCAACACGATGTTTGGTAATTTATCCCCATAGGCTCCTGCATTTATGGGGCTTTGAAGTATCAATACTTAAAGCTAAAGTTCCTTCCAATGACCGCTGTAAAACAATCTAGGGCCCATTGTAAACGAACGTGTAAAACGAACGCGAGCTTCTCTGTGATTTGAGAATTCACACCACGTGGTATGAATTATCGAATCACCGAGAAGCATATCACGCGAGTTTTATTCGTTCGTGCAGAATGGACTTATCAATTCAGAGGTTCGAAATAAAATAAAGGTTTGTCTGATATGTGATCGGGCAAAGCTGTTTAATGGTTAAAGATGTTTAATCAAATCAGTTTCCGTGAATAAGCTCAGATTAAATTTTTGTCAAAAGTAACAAAATATTTTGTTATTCAAAAAAAAGTGAAAATATATTGTCTCTTTCGACGAAAAGTTTAATCAGGATAAATTTGAAGACAACTGGTCGCATTCCAATAACCACTTCTGATAGTGTTTCTAGTTACCTATAATTTAATTTCTTGAAAGTGATAAAGAGCATATTACATCGTCTAATGAACTAACTTCAATAGTGTAGAAACGACAGTTTGTAAAATTATATAATTAATTCCACAAGCGGGAAATTTAATGTTACTGTTTAATCTTAAAATACTGACCAAGACTAAAAGAATATCCCGATTTCGAAAGGTTATATTTCCGCAGCCAAACAACTTAGAGCACTATTACTACAAATCTTTGTGCAGAGGAAGTTCTGAAGTTTTATTTGTTTGGCGAGAGATGTCGCTAGGAGCGTTCTGCATCACTCAAACATACAATAAACAACAAATTCTTTTATAGTACAATCGGGTTTTAAACTATTTATATATATTTTTTTGCCCATCACATAAAACTTCAGAATCTCCACTTCATAATTATTTGTAAAATCGTGCTTTCAGCAATTTAATAGTGGATATATATATAGTCATTTAGAAACTTTAACTGTCTATTCATAGATGGCAGCACCATCAACGACTTACTTTAAAAAAATGTTCAAATTAATTCTTTTAAACGCAGTTTTTTTTAAAAAACACGTTAATATTTACGAGATGAAATTGCGATTCGTCAGTGGTCTATGAAATTCTCTTTCTGTTGATACCTCATGTGTATTGAGTTGCGTCTAAGGGATGTTTACTACATAAATAATATATGACGATATTGATAAGAAAACAGGATACCTGCATATAATCTTTCAGCCGGACGAGCGTGTCATTCATTTCTTCCACAGTCTGCTCTGCTATTTCCATTTTCTAAAGAAAAATCACATTTAGTTGTTTCTATACTCAGCAGCGTACTACTTTTTTACTTCTGTCAGTTTAAAATGAATCTACGTCCAGTGCTAAGCATACAAAAAGTTTTGTTATAACTTTATCTTATGGTACTATATTCATTATTCAAATCGCTGTTAAAAAATGCATGCTCATTTTGAAGAAACTATCGTCATTTTTGACGAAACAATATTTCGTCAAACTGAGGAAATAGATTTTTTCTTTTTTTTGCACGATATTTATTTCATCAAAAATTAGGACGATTTCAAATAAATAACGTTTGGGGCGACTCGAACCATGGATTTCTTGGTTTGAAGTTAAGTGCGCTATTTACCGTGCCAGAAATGCTCGTTAGAACTGCGGCAATATGCATATAAGAATTGAAATTAAGCGTATACCTCCGGAAAGGCATTGGAGTAAATTACTTTCGTTCAAAATTTGAGGATTCGTGTTTCGTTGAAAGTCAAGTGACTTAATGATGAAAATATAACCTAAAATGACCAAAGTAGCCTTAACGAACGCCAAGTGATCAAAAATGAGAGTGACACTAATAACACAAGTCAATTTTTACTAATAACATTCTTTCAATTGATGTATAAGTGATAAGAAGGTTATTTAGTATTAATATTCTTTGCTAAAAAGTAGAAAAAGTTAAACCAATTAAGTTGAAAATGGGGTTTTAGAATATGACTTCACGAACGGAATCTTCAAATTGGAAAAAAAAAAATCGCCTGTGATGCGTCGTGTTGGAGCATTGTTAAAAGAGTGATGAAACAACACTTGAACAAACTATAGAAATATAAATTAGTCACCAACGAAAACCTGACAAAGAGAAGTGAGATAAACAGGTTGTTAGGTTGCCTTTTTTTAAACAAAATCGACTTTGATCTAAAAGATCCCTGGTTAGAATTAAGTTGTCAAATTTTATTTGAAATCGTCCTTATTTTCGAAATAAATTTCGTTAAAAATACAACAAAATGTATTGAGTTTGACCTTTGTAGTAAAGGAGTCATGACGTCACTCTAACATCAAAGTGAAGCCAATATGTATGGCCTCAGATACGTGGGTAATTACGTCCTTCCATTCATAAATTTCCACTGTTACGCATTTCCCAATTCATCAGCCAATCGCGAGTATTTTTTCATTCATAATTTAGAAGAGATGGCACGTGATATGGACCTTTCGCTCGGAGATGTGAGCTTCACGATTAGGACGTCATATTATCTCTACTACAGACCATTCATTCTCGAAGGTTTGACCATATATTTAATCGAAACATATAGTAGGCGTCTGTTTTGTTGAGAATGCCGAAAGTCTCTTCTAAAATGAGCCTGTATTTTTAACAATACTAGGATAAATTTCACTGAATGTATTATTTAGAATCAGTAAATTTCCAAGTATTAGAAATAATTTTGTTGTTGTTGAAAATATATAAGTTCAAAGCTAGCTGCTGATGTGTGTACGAGTCATAATAATAAATTAATTTTCTTACTTTTATTTTCTCCAGCAATAGCGAGACAGTCTTGTCCAAAGTTTTGACTGATCCTAAAACAGGATAAATATCCTAAAAGGAAAAAGAATTCAAACGTAAATCAACATATCTCGGAAAATATTTATTTAGTTCAAGCAAAGAAGAAAACAAACCTGCAGTTGCTCCTTCAATCTTAAATTTTCCATCACAGATTCTTCGACTTTCAACTCGAGATTCTAAAACGAATTATTTTAATACATTAGAATGACTTAATTCTGCATGGATGGAAACAAAACTGTATAAATCTGACATTATCCATTTAGCACTTTTCACCCTAATATCTCTTACAGAAAAGAAAAAAAACATAGTTATGTTGTCCTCTTTTCTTTAAAATGAGAAAGAACAGCCCGTCTGTTATTCCTTTTCCTGCCCCTACCCCCTTTGCATTTAAGGTATTCACTAAATGTTTTTTTCAGACACAGCCAAGATTTTAATTAACAGAGTATAGTTTTGTAAATTAGAAAATAAAGGAATAGACCACAGGCCAAAACACAATTTTTTGTCTGGAATTTATTAACCGATTTTGACTATGTTTGGTGTGCTAGTTTCAAATATAAAAACGTTTTTTTTCAATCGGCTCTCATTTTTTTTTTCGATATGACAGTAGCGTTATTTACGTTTACAAGTTAAATTAATCTTAGGGTGTAGGCTTTAAATTAAATATTCAATTTCTTGCCTGGAATTTTTTAGCTGATTTTGACTTTATTTGGCTGTGCTATATTGTGCTTTCAAGTATAAAAACAGTTTTTATATATCAGTTCTACTTTTTGAGATACGAAAGTAGCGTTATTTACGTTTACATGTTAAATTAATTTTAACTACGACGAATCTCAAAAAGTAGAGCTGATAGTAATTTTTTTTCCTATTCGAAATTAGCACATTAAGTATAGTCAAAATCAGTTTAAAATTTCTAGGCAAAAAATAACGCTACTGTCATATCTCAAAAAGTATAGATGATAGAGAAAAACTGTTTTCATATTTGAAATCAGCACACCAAATAAAGTCAGAATCAATTAAATTTCATGCAAAAAACAAAACAGTTTTTTTTGTCGGCCGGTGAATTCATTTGATTAATAAACATCAATAATTTATTAATTTGACTGATAAAAGTGAAGTAATTTTTTTTGAAGTTTTTGTGGTAATGAAGAATTGTTAAAATGTACACCGATTTAACTACTAGTGATGAATTTCTTTTTACAAGTACATATTAATTACTTGCAAAATTATTAGAGACCTCCACTTTATTCGTCGGCATCAACACTTTGCTAAAGCGCAATATTTTAGGCAATCGCTGCGATTTTAGAAAAAATTCCGTTGCAACCTAATGTGCAGCAACTTAAAAAAATATATATTACCGTGACAAAACTTAATTTTAATTACCCTTATATTATAGCGATATTGCGCCATTGACTCTGCAATAACTTGGATATGGCTCTGCACGTCATGGGAATGGTTTTCAAGCTCTTCTGCGGTACCCTGAAAATAAGATGCGCCATGATAAACATTTAAATTAATTATACAGGAAAGGTATAAGAAATGATATTTTTGTTTTATATAAATCATTTAAAACGTTAGTATAATATTTTTTTATAAATATCGCGTTAATTAATGAAAATATTTAGGAAAGAACACAATCGCGGAAAAGTTTAATTAAATTGTTCGTTGTGCAGAATTGACGCCATCTTGATCATATTTTAGCTCTATGCACTTTTTGGCTGTCACTTGAAATCGAACCGAGGACCTTCTGCATGATACGCCGATACTCTACCACTCAGGTTAAAGTGGTCACTCGAGCCCGAGAATCGGATATATGAACCTCACAGTACTCCCTCAGTGAATTGGACGGAGCAACGAATATCTGATGCCCGTGAAGTTATCAGGTGGTTTAATCGAGGTGGCATCACAAGTGTTTGTTCGAAGGTTGCGTTGATCTTTCGTAAATGCAAATCCAAACCTACCAGGTTTGATGCATTTTCTGTAGTTCTGACTCAAGGTGAGACATCTTTTAAAACTTAACTCGTTTTATTATATTCTCAAACAATGCTTGTGTTGAGGAGCTGATTTTTATCCTAACCATTCTCAATGGCGGCCTAGTGCACTCTCTTGCGAACTGAAACTTCTCAAGTGGAAGATGCCACATTCCAACCCAAATGGGGCCTCTCAGCACAGTGAGTCATGCCCCAAGTGGGCTGGTTTGCAACAGATCTGTAGTCCGAAACGGAATCGAACCCAGGACCTCCTGCATGATATGCTCATAATCTACCAATTAGACTAACGTGATCACTCTAGTTCAAGTGGGAGTATCGGGTACATGAAGTGAACCCCACAGTAAAACTTATTTTAACTAACAATAATAGCTGCATTAATTATCCCTTATATCATTGATTAGTGGCAATGGCAGATCAAGAGCGCTGCAAAGAAAATAATATACTTTACATTTTCCATGAATTTTTAAAAATCTTCTAGAAATAGATGGTCATTTTGTTAGATTCACATGATGTCCTGTTTGGAATCCCAAACCTCATACTCACCTTGAACGGACAGCCGGATTCTGCGAGCGCACAGGATCGCGGCTTCATGGGACAGGATACTTCATGTGTCGCCAACTATGGTAGACAAACAAAACACAACACACACAGATTAATACTTGCATTCGATAGCTGTTCAGTTCTTTTAGAAATACATTAAGCGAGACTACAAATACCCTTTGAAGGGATTATACTAAATTTTATTGATATAAAAAATACTTTAAAAGCTAGACATTAAAGTTCTATAAAATAACAAAACAACGTAAATTGGCTCAGTTTAACTTGAAAAATACCAATTCGGATTTTAGCCTTCTTTGTCAGCTGCTTTGCCCTGATGAATAAGGGTACAACCGTTTGAAATTCAAATTGGCATTTCCCAATTTAATTTGCATCAAATTTACGTTGTTTTGATTATATATAATTTTAGTGAAAAATTGTTTTACCCTAAATCTGAGCAGGATTCAATATATTTGCGGAATTAGCAGAGACTGATTTACGGGAGGGCATTCGGGGCACTTGCCCAGGGCCCCCATTTTTAAAGGGCCCCCTAAAAATGCTTATAAGGCTTATAAAGTTTGAAGAAGTTAAAAATAAATTTACTAACCTAATGAATTTTTTTAATAAATATTTCGAATTTTTTTTAAAAAAACTTCTTCTATTTTATTCAATTAAATTGCTTTCAGATTTCCTGCACGTTCTTGATGTATGTCATGTTTCGAATCGCATTCTAGAATCGCACGCCTAGAATGTTTCATTTTAAAGTACGTCGGGGGCCCCCGAATGTTCTTCTGCCCTGGGCCCCTAAACTTGTAGGTCGGTCCCTGGGAATTAGGCCAAGTTTCTGACCCAACTCCCCTCCCAGTCTTATTTTAAAGTAATATATGTACTTCAGAAGTCCACTGTAGTAACTATTATCACATTAAAACAGGTAATTGCTATACGATAGAGAGATTTCAATTAGCAAACTTTTTCAAAATATTAAGAGCCACGCAAAACAATTGAACAAATTAAATTATTTTCGAATAAAGTAACTGAACTCATGTAATCTTATTCAGAAATTAAATATTAAAAAAAAATTATATACATAAACAGATACATTAATTTCCTATAAATTTTATAACGTCTAGAATTTTAATAAGTCCAGAATTTTTTTGTTCCTTAACTAAAGAGACAACACTCATTGTAAACTAATATTCAGTGAATATGTAGGTTAATGATATGTCAAAAAAAGCAAAAACAAGAATTTTTGCAGAGAATTTTTCAACTCTTTTAAAAATATTTTTTTTTTTAAATTGTTTTTAAATAACTTAGACTATGTGGTTATGGTTTAGAAAGAGATATAAACTTACACTTTTTTCTTATATTACAAATATCGACCAAGGGGACAGTTAGCCAAGTATAATTGTATAAAAAAAACTTTCACAAATGGTAGCTTGCAGTTCCTTGAGCCCGCGTCCTAGCATAGCCTTGGTCCTAAGCAGAGGCCTAGTCAGTCTAGTGATAAATCCGGCATTGTCCGTTATATGTATTAAAATTCTATAGAGATGTACGAGGGTAAGGTGAAAAGTTCTCGCCCTGACCCAGAAATGGCGCCAGCAGGTCTCTCTTTTGACTCGTATTGGACAACACAATCCCTGACTAGCTTATATAATAACTTTCAGGTCGATTGCTCTGTTAGTATATGTTTTGCAGCCTACTGAATAAGACGCCTCGCTTGCTTACGTGAAAATGGAATCAGTGGAGAAGCGAACGGTCATCAAATACTGATATTTGGAATGATTAACACCACTTCAAATAAAACAAAAAATGGATTCAATACTGAAAGACTCTTCTCCGTCATATTCAACAGTCAAACAATGGGTTTCTGAATTTAAGAAAGGTCGCACGAGCACTGATGATGAACCACTCTCAAGACGTCCCGCTGAGGATACAAATGGCGAAATGATAGAGAAAATTCATAAAATCGTAGATGAGAACAGCAGATTGAAAGTGTGTGAGATAGCTGAGACTACTGGGATGTCAACTGAACGCGTACGCAATATTTTACAGCAACATTTATGCATGGAGAAGCTGTGTGTTAGGTGGGTGCCGCGTTTGCTAACTATCGACAAAAGCTGCATCGAAAGCCTGTTTCGAACGAGAATTTGATAATATTCAAGTAAACTTTCAACAAATTTTTGCGTCGATTTATAACATGATGAAACTTGGGTACACCATTACACTCCTGAAAGTAAACAATAGTCAAAACAATAGACTGGAGCAGGTGAACCAACCCCAAGGAAGGCAAAAGCAGTTTTATCAGTGATAAAGGTTATGGCGACAGCTTTTTGAGACTCAAAAGAAATTATCTTCATTGATTACCTTGCGAAGTGCAGAACGCAGAGTTATTAAATCGTTTGAATGAAAAAATGAAGGAAAAACGACCTCATTTGGCAAAGAAAAAGATCTTGTTTCACCATGACAATGCACCTGCTCATTTGTCAGTCATTGCAATGGCTAAAATCAAGGAATTGAAATTCGAATTGTTATCCCATCCAGCTTATTCACCAGATTTAGTTCCCAGAGACTATCATCTGTTTCCCAACCTCAAAACATGGCTCGGAAGTAAAAGATTTGGGAGGAACGAGGAAGTCATCAAAGTTGTAAATGCGTATTTTGAAGGACTTGACAAATCGTCCTATAAAAATGGTATCACAGCATTAGAGCACCCTTATGAAAAATGCATTTTACTTGATGGAGATTATGTTAAAAATAAAATAATAAAAATTTTTTAAAAAAAACTTTTATTCCTCAGGCCGAGAACTTTTTACCCCACCCTTGTACATATAAATTTTTAAAACTATTATAGAATTCTTTGCGTTCGTAGCATGCCATCAAAACAATAAATGGTACACCAGTAATTCCATGCTGAAATCTGTTGAGTTTATACTAACTCTTAATTAAACTACTACTCTAATTACTAAACTAGTACTTTTAATTAAAAGTTGAATTACAACCATACAATATTCGAAATTAATAATTGTTCACGTTTTTATTTTAAACTATAATAAAAACGTATTGTAAAAACTATTTTTGGATATGAGTAATTAAAAAAAAGCAAAGACAATTTCCAATAACATTCCCCTCTCGTCTCCACCTTTGATGTATCCTTTGACACACACGTCCGCTACATGAAATCGACAGGTGCCTGCACACACGATTTTAAAGTAGCCCTCGAAAAACGTGATTCCACTTTTATTCGAAAAGCCCTTTTAAAAACTGCAAATAGTAGACCATGTCCTGTCTACTCTTTTAATTGCACTATCCCCGCGCTCAGAGTCGTGACCCATAATTGTATTTATTAACATGAATAGGATGCTATTTCGTGGAATGGTAGGGTTCCTTGCCTGAAAATTAACACTATTTTTTCTATAAGGTAAGATGTATCTCCATAAAGGAAGGAAATTCTTTGTACTCTAAAAAACATTCCCCGCTTTTATTATTTTCGATAACATTTTTAACATTTGGGTTTCTAGTGCGTTACATATTTATCTATAGAAGTGAGAGTTCAGGAAAAGAGTACAGAGCATGCCCTACTTTATAGCATAGTCTCAAATTGATAAATATAAAACATTTGCTCATTGTACAACAACTGCAACTACAATAAACTAAAAAAAACTATGCACTAAAATGTTTGCTTATAATTTTTGACACTTATGGATAGATGTGTAAAAGCTAATCTGATTGATCTTCGGCAAAGGATCGATTGTTATCTATATAAGAACTTTTTGTGAGGTAAATTTAAACTACACAACTGGCATACGTGTTTCCGTGCAGATGCACACAGCCGCTCGAAAGACTAACACTTTGAACTCTGCTGTCTCCTTACAGGAGACAGCACAACGACCAGTTCATTTGGTGTTCCCTGTTTTTTCACTGCTAAAAATAGGTATTCAAAAATAAGTAAAATGGACTAATTTTTTATTACATAAGATTTATTACATTAGATGAAAGAGAAATGTACTTAAAAATGAGTAAAACTGAGATGATGCTTGCCTACTGAGGCTGCCCTCATACATCGCTTTCAATAAACATCGATAATTACAAGTGTCTTACCGGGAATCGAACCCAGATCCTCAGGCATTGCAGTAGTGTGCCTTATAAGTTACACTACCATGGCGACATTAAGAAGTTATAAATAGAATAAATGTTAAAAAAGGTGTGGCAAAAGAATAAGAAGTAAGATGGGAGTTGTAATGAGTCAGTTTCCATTTAAGCAATCGACATCAAATAATGTGGAAAACAATCTTTTGGACACCTATTTTAAGTTTGCCATGTCGCTTTGTTAAGATAGCTCGAACAGAAGCCGAGATTAACTATATTAAACCACACTACCCATTTTTGAGAAAGTACGGTTTCCTAAATTTGAGTACGTCATCGCTCATTTACGATGTAATTGTACTCAAAGAGAAAAACGATTAGGTTCAAGTACTCATTTTTAAGTTAAAATTTTTTTTACAGTGTAATTTATCTGACAAAATGCAACATTGTTTTATATGAGCCCTATCACACAAGACTCTTCTCATTTTTCCTGAAAATCGTAAAAACGCGCTATAAAAACACAGTGAAGGTCTATCAAATATTTCAACTGCGTTTTTCTCAAAAAATATTTTATTTATCACACACATAACATCTTTATCGACTTAGTTCTTGAGTAGATGAACTAGATATCTACACATTACTGACATTTCTGTTGACTTGTAGTATAACAAAAAGAATCCGTAACCTATATTTGGCTGAAATTTCACCTGTCTAGATGTTGAAACACTCCTCTCTTGTCACCCATCAATTTTCATTTCGTACAGAATCGTGATTCAACTCACAAGAATATCTGACACACGGATTCTATAGAAAGTTGATTTTGAGCGATTCTGCTATTCTAGGAATGTTTTCAATTGAAACTGGTGACTATTGGAAAAAGAGACCAAAACGAAAATATGTGCTGCAACTGCCTTTTTATAGGTCTCGTAATATATTTACCACACCTTTCTGGTACTAAAAATCATCTCCCTTGCAGCTGGGTTTGTCCGCAATAATGTGGTTTGGTTTGCTTAATCAACATCGCACTAGAGCTGTACATTGGGCTATTGATGACGGTTCGGCGCCTCGTATTTTTAAACATTGGGACTCGGGTTGGTTTGGTTTTGTTAAATAAGGTCGGACTAGAGCTGCACAGTGGGCTATTGGCGACGGTTCGGGGTCAATCTCGAAGGAAAGACCCGGGAACACATACACATTCACACACACATTCATACATGCACCTCGTTATTTTAGAACCATGGTCAGATGACGAGGAAACACCTGAACTGGCACCCAACGCCTTCAATAGACGTCGGGACTTTGGACCCCGATCAGATGTATCGTGCACCAGTCCCGTATACACGCCAGTATAATTTGTTGGATATTTTGGACGACTTTCTAGTATTTTTGTAGCGAAGCTGGCAACCCTCCGATCGCAACTTATATATATAAGAATTTCTTGTAAGGTAAATTTAAACTACACAGCTGCCGTGTTTCCATGCGACAATTACAACTCAATTATCTAACTTCACATTCTTTTGGCACAACTTTTTAACATTTCTTCTGTTTATAACTTCTTCATGTTGCCTTAGTAATACAACGGATAAGGTATTGGGATGCGATCTCTGAGGACTTGGTTTCATTCCCGATAAGTCATGGTTGCAATTGTCGATGTTTATTTAAAGAGATTTATGAAGGCAGCCTTATGGAAGCAAGCAATTGCTCTTTTTTATTCATTTTTACCCAATGTACTCATTTTTGAGTACATGTCTTTTTCAAAATTGAAACATGTATTCGGAGCCATGATAAACATCGAATGTAATCAAAAATGACTACATACCTATACGTATTTTTAACGGCAATAGCCCAATTGCGGCCGAGCAATAACCCAATTGCGGCCGAGAGGATCCGGGTTTAGCATATTCTCAAAGAAGAAAACATTTGTTTATCACCCGGACAAAAGGTTGCGATGGGCCGCAATTGGAACTTTCCGTTTTTAACAGTGTAGAAATAACAGAATGTCAAAGATGTTCTTGGTGTGAAATGGGTTGAACTACAGCTAAAATATTATCATGATTTTAATTTAATAGAGAGAACAGAGTTGTACTCTTTCAAGTCAAGGAAAACTTAGATGACCAAAAAAATATATTAGTTATGTGATTCTTTTCAGTGGCGGCGATTCGGGGGGGCAAGGGGGGGCGGTTGCCCCCGCACTTTTTTTAGATGTTGCCCCCGCATTTTTTTTAATATTGCACTATTTAAAACTAAGTTACAAGTCAATTGTTTTACTGCATTTCCGAACAAAGGAAATATTTTGAACCCCAACTTTCTCCCACTACCACAGGCACAAGTAGGGGGGGGGGGGTCAAACTCCTCCCATTGTAAGTAAAATAAAAAAAATTAAAAACCGAATCATAAAAATAGAGATTTTTTTTTGGGGGGGGGGGGGGAGGGTATTCTGTCTTGATATGGGTTATTGGGACAGGAACCCGATGACGTCATGTTAGGTTTAGTTTGAAATACAAATAAAGATAACAAAGGGAAAAGGTCGTCAAACGGGGTCGTATAAACAAGATGCTCCATTTTCATGCTATGAAAACCATATTGTGGTATGGCTGTTTGAGCAAAGACCACATAATTTCGTTAACCTTAAAATACTTCATTATAAGTTGCCAGTTTATTCTAAAGCAAAACCATCTCCCATGTTTTCTATAATAGTTTTAAATTTATTGGCCCGCGAAAATGGCCAGCAACTGCTCTTTGATTATTATCTAACTTTGTAATTTTTTTTTTACTTTTTGTAATTTCCTCTTTGACTTAAATCCAGGACCATAGAATCAACCCAGACCAGTCGGCTTATATCGCCTTTTTTTATTTAGTTCTAAATATAGTTCAAGATCAGACACCCTTTTTTTATCAAGCGACTGTATGAAACTTCTTACATTAATGTAGTATTGCGCAATCTATAGGCGCCGAACGTCTGAGCATTTGACGTTATAAGGATAATAATTCTTGTTTTATTACTGTTCGTGCATGTGATTTGCGGTTTTGTCCCCCCCCCCCCCCCCCCCCTTTTCCCAACTAATCTGGAATCCTTAAAAGTTGGGAATTTCGTCATCCGTCATTTAAAAATCCCTGATTTATGAAAATGTAAGCCCAAAGAAATAGCAAAAGAAAGCGAGGGAAGGTTAGATCACCCAACTTGCCTTAAACTTAAAATAGACCTCTGAACGGACCTCTCATTGGACGTCGCCGCAGTACAGCATATTGGACTATTGGCGACGGTTCGGGGCCCATCTTGAAAGAAAGACCCGTGAACAATGCCTCATATATTTGAACCATGGCCAGATAACGAGGACAACACCTGGCGCCGTTAAGTTGGTTTAATTTCTTGTTTCTTTTAGATCTTTGAATTAAAATTACCTTTATAATTTAAATTTAATTAATGGAAGTTAATATTTATGGGTAATAAGTATATAATTTCTTTTGAATTAAATTATGTATATTTAACGTTTAATTTAAAATCAGCAGTGTCGATTGTGTTGCACAATACAATATGTAAGTCAAATCTTTTGACTCCTACATTTCTTTAGCTCATGTAGCCTTTATATTATTCTTTACATTTTTGGTCAACTAAAACGCTTATTACATCTTTCAATTACCATAACTATAAATTATCTAACTAATCGTTCCCACACATATATTATAAGGATTCTCAAACTTTAAATTTGTTCTCTAAATTTATTTCAGAATTAGGGGTGATTTACTAATTTTAAGAATACATGGTTATTGACAACTATTAAAAGTAGTTAATGACAGTGACAACTGTTGCTTCCTCGATATTCAAATGCCAACGTATTTCTTTTTGCTAATGAAAATTAACAATTTTTTTGAGAAAAAAATGTGTTATAGATTTGGTGGCGGGTTGGGTGAGGATTTTGTGGGGTTAAGGATTCCACTGAACCCCTATAAAATCTATACCTACGTGCCTGCACTATTTTACAGTTTGAAACTGTAATTATTTTTCTCAGGGTTCCAAAAGTCGCACCACAAATGCAGAATTGCAAATACTGCAGGAAATTTTCTGGGAATTGGAAGGGTGAGAAGATAAAATGTTCCTCATTTCTTTTTCAACACTGACACAAATGGAAAGGATACCTATACCTTTGGAGGTCGGTCAACAAGTATATTAATTATATTCTTTGTAACAGTCCATATCCTTCCATAAAAAAAATGGGGGGGGGGGAAATAATCGTAAAAGGGTTAGTTAATAATTGACCTGGGCATCTCGTACCTATTTTAAGATAGTATCCTTTCTTTAAATAATTCAAAACAAAGAGTAAATATAAATATGCAATATTCGTTGTTTTGGTGGTCAATATTTTTATTACCCCCCCCCCCCCCCCCCGCGCTCCACACACTCTTGTTTCATCTTGATCTTGCCCCCCCACTTTTAGCACCCAATCGCCGCCACTGATTCTTTTAACAATACATTCTATAATAGATGTCTTTCATATGAGTTGTTGCGAAATGTTCTATTATGAAGGTATCTTGGTTTGAAGATGAATTGAAGTACATTGCTAAAAATAGGTACTCAAAAATAAGTAAAATTCACTGATTTTTAAGTACATTTAGTGCTTATCATGGCTCCGAATACATGAGTTTCATTTTTGAAAAAGACATGTACTCGAAATTGAGTACAATGGGTAAAAAGGAATAAAAAGAGCAATTGCTTAGCTACATAGGCTGCCTTCATAAATCCATTTCAATAAATATCGACAACTACAATTTACAACCATGAATTACCGGGAATCGAACCCAGATCCTCAGGCACCGCAGTCCAGAGTCTTATCCGTTAAACTACCAGAGCGACTTTCAGAAGTTATAAATAGAAGAAATGTTAAAAAGGTGTGTCAAAAGAATAGAAATAAAGATAATCGAGTTGTAATAACTCAGTTTCCATTTAAGCAATCGACATCAAATAATGTGGGAAACCATCTTCTGATCAAATATTTTCAGTTTGTCAGGTCGCTTTGTGAAGATGGCTTTAACAGAAGCTGAGATTAGCAATATTAAATCACACTGCTCATTTTTGAGAAAGTACGGTTTCTTAAATTTGAGTACGTCATCGCTCATTTACGATGCAATTGTACTCAAAGAAAAACGATTAGGTTCAAGTACTTATTTTAAGTTTACATATTTTTTACAGTGTAATTTATCTGACAAAATGTAACATTGTTTTATATGAGCCCTATCACACAAGACTCTTCTCATTTTTCCTGAAAATCGTAAAAACGCGCTATAAAAACACAAGTGAAGGTCTATCAAATATCTCAACTGTGTTTTTCTCTATAAAAATATTTTATTTATCACATACATAACATCTTTATCGACTTAGTTCTTGAGTTGATGAACTAGATATCTATATCTACACATTACCGACATTTTTGTTGTGACGTGTAGTATAACAAAAAGACAGTGTATTCGTAACCTATATTTGGCTGAAATTTCACCTGTCTAGATGTTGAAACACTCATCTCTTGTCACCCATCAATTTTCATTTCGTACAGAATCGTGATTCAACTCACAAGAATATCTGACACACGAATTCTATAGAAAGTTGATTTTGAGCGATTCTGCTATTCTAGGAATGTTTTCAATTGAAACAGGTGACTATTGGAAAAAGAGACCAAAACGAAAATATGTGCTGCAACTGCCTTTTTATAGGTCTCGTAATATATTTACCACACCTTTCTGGTACTAAAAATCATCTCCCTTGCAGCTGGGTTTGTCCGCAATAATGTGGTTTGGTTTGCTTAATCAACATCGCACTAGAGCTGTACATTGGGCTATTGATGACGGTTCGGCGCCTCGTATTTTTAAACATTGGGACTCGGGTTGGTTTGGTTTTGTTAAATAAGGTCGGACTAGAGCTGCACAGTGGGCTATTGGCGACGGTTCGGGGTCAATCTCGAAGGAAAGACCCGGGAACACATACACATTCACACACACATTCATACATGCACCTCGTTATTTTAGAACCATGGTCAGATGACGAGGAAACACCTGAACTGGCACCCAACGCCTTCAATAGACGTCGGGACTTTGGACCCCGATCAGATGTATCGTCCACCAGTCCCGTATACACGCCAGTATAATTTGTTGGATATTCTGGACGACTTTCTAGTATTTTTGTAGCGAAGCTGGCAACCCTCCGATCGCAAGATCACTACTTTTTTACTTTTCTATGTCAAGTCCATTTCACGGATTCGAATTGGGACTCGGGACATTGGACCCCGATCAGATTTATCGTGCACCAGTCCCGTATACACGCCAGTATAATTTGTTCGCTGTTCTGGACGACTTTCTAGTATTTTTGTATCGAAACTGGCAGCAATCCGATCGCAAGATCACTACTTTTTTTTTTTTTTTTTTTTTTTTACTTTTCTTTGTCAAGTCCATCGCATGGATTCAAACCAGCAATCCTCCGATTACTAGCTGAACGTTTTTATCCACTGAGGGCCTTAAAATTAGAAGAAGTTATAAATATAAAAATGCTTTTCATGTGTATTTCTAATTGACGTTAAAGTCAAACGTTTTAGAAGGGCTCTAGCAATCCAATGGATCGGCGTTCGGCTAGCAGTCAGATTGGTTTGTTTGTTTAATTAACGTCGCACTAGAGCTGCACATTGGGGGTTTGGCGACGGACTAGCAATTAGAGGTTTTTGAGTTCGAACTCAACTGAGTGAATTTGACAGGGCAAAAAGTAAAAATGTAGTGATCTTGTGATCGGAGGGTAACCATATTCGATACTAAAATACTAAGAAGTCGTCTAAAATATCCAATAATATATACTGGCGTGTATACAGTGGTGCATGTTAAATCTGATCCGGGTCCAATCTCCTGACGCCTATTGAGGTTGCGTCGGGTTCCAGCTAATGTGTTGTCCCCGTCATTTGATATTGGTGCTGAAATACGAGGAATTGCTCCAGAGTCTTTCCTTTGAGATAGACTCCCAATCGTCGCCAGTAGCCCACTCTAGTGCGATGTTAATCAAACAACTAAACTTTTTACGCTCTAATCTCAGCATTTGTAAGGTTGATCTTAATGAAACTTGGCAAACTTTAAATAGTAGTTTAGAAGAAGGTTTTCTTTTTTTTTCGTGTCGATATGCTTTAAAAGAAATGAGTTATTTCAACTATCTTCTATTATGCCCTATATTTTATTGAAAAACAATTATATTTATCCCGACATAACTTCTTACCGAGTTGTCAGATTTTGATATTTTTTTAATGATAAAGGGATATTCCATGGTTAATAGCTTAGGTTAGTAGGTTCCAGCTTAATAGAATGTTCATAAAAATCCTGAATTTTTCCAGGGAAAAATATTTTTTTTAAAAAAGGTTAATAAGCAATATTGAATGAAACATATTTCAGGAAATGCTCAAATATCTCCAATTCTATGCATTTGATTCAAACAATATGGTTACTATAAAACTTATTTACATCATGGAAATATAAGAAACCGATTTAAAAATATGAAATTTATTGAAAACTTACCTGTTCTCTTTTAACTTCAGCTTTACAATGCGGGCAGGTAACGGGCCTCTTTCCACATACTCCATTGTGATCCTGAAAGTACAAATATTCAAATTTGAAGAAATCATATTCTTATCTTGTCTCGTTGACGCTTGAACTGTTTGAGGTGCTCTATTTCTCCCTAATGCTCAGAAATTGAAAGTTGTAAAAATGTCAACTTATGAGATACTGTAAAGCCTTATAACTTTGTAATAACAAAACATCTGAGCCACGCTAAAATTCATTTTCCGGCGAAATTTTGCATTTGCCGCGAATTCCTTGAACACTTCATTTGAAATCTTTTCTAATATAGAATTTTTTTTTCCAGTAGTAATAACTTTATTCATGCACTGCCAAACAGAATTGCATACAATTATATAACATTTTTCATACATGTCTTACGCGGGATTCGAACACTGAACGATTGTGTGGAAGCCCAGTAAAAAATGTCAACTACTCATTCTTTATGAAATATACAAATATTTTTAATAATATCGAAATAATCAAATATAGCGAAACAGGTTTCTCTATAATTACAATTACTCTACAATCGATTAAATGGGTGGGATTAAAAAGGAAAGATTACAATTAGATTCCATGACATATTTTCCTTTTAAATCTCACCCATTCAATTATAATTACTATACAATCAATTAAATGGGTGGGATTAAAAAGGAAAGATTACAATTAGATTCCATGACATATTTTCCTTTTAAATCTCACCCATTCAATTATAATTACTCTACAATCAATTATAATTACCCATTTATAAGCATTAATAATCTACAATTAATTACAATTACTCTACAATTAATTACAATTACTCTACAATTAATTACATCTCTACAATCAATTACAATTAACCTATAATCATTTATAATTGCTCTACAATCAATTACAATTACCCAATAATCAATTGATGACTAGAAATGGAAAACGACCAAAGTCCAAAAAAGAAAATTTTTCAGGAAAGCCTAAAAATGAAAAACACTCGCATCTGGTACATTCAACAAGCGCTACTTTTCGACAAGTTTTTGAACCTACTGGATTTCGTACTTTGGTCGTTCTCCACTTTGTTTAGCTTGGTCTATAAAACATTTTTCCGTAATAAAAAAAGATTTTCGATTTTTTTGGTACTTAGGTCGTTTTCCATTTCTAGTCCTCAATTATAATTATTCTACAATCAATTACAATTCATGTACAATCGATTACAATTACTCTACAGTTAATTTTTATACTCGAATTTGTCAACCCTTCTTAGTTAAGCATCACAAGCATCACCTTTTGTGATGCTTGGGCCTTGCCATCACTGAATTTCCCTCCCTTTGCATGAGATGTGACGCCGACCGGTAGAGGGTTAAAATACATTTTAAAATAATTTTGAAAAATACCCACTTCCATGTCTTTGAAGACGACATCCTCTTGACAAAAGACACACGCGACCAGTCTCCTGTCGCACGTGGACGTCAGGTGTTGGGCGAGCTCCCTCTTGGTCACCTGCAGGCCGCAGCTGCACGGGCAGGACACGGGGACGTAGCCGCAGCTCTCCAGGTGGGTCTGCAAACAATCTGCGATTTAGTGTTCAATTTTTGCTCATGTGTGTCGTAGAATATTATGGTGCGGCCGGTGTTGGTGCGGCCCAGGCTAAATGGCTGCTGTGACGTAACATTGTTTGCTGTTTTTAGATATGCCGATTGGTCAGCTCGTCCAATCGGCTTTGTTGATTAGCTGGAATCTCCTGTGACGTAACGTTGTTTACTGTTTTTAGATATGCCGGTTGGTCAGCTCGCCCAAGCGGCTTTGTTGATTAGCTGGAATCAGCTGTGACGTAACATTGTTTACTGTTTTTAGATATGCCGATTAGTCAGTTCGCCCAAGCGGCTTTGTTGATTAGCTGGAATCGGCTGTGACGTAACGTTGTTTACTGTTTTTAGATATGCCGATTGGTCAGCTCGCACAGGGGGTTTTGTTGATTCGATGGAATCAATTTTGCGGGCTGAATCGCCATTTAATAGAAGCCACAAATCTGTCATAAATGGTGCTGATAAAACATTTGATGTGCAATATTACCTGACTTTATTTTAACCTCTATTAAAATCACCACACTAACGAGAGTTTCTTTTATATTTCGTTTAATGTTCTTAAATTCATAAAAAGAACCTAATTTTAGAAATACTATAATTAATATCGAATTTTAGCGCAATATATCATTGGCATAGAAGTAAAACGAAAGATTACTAGCCGTATTTGAGGACGAAATAAAAGCAATCAACTTCAAAATGTGAATGGCCTTGATGCTGGTTTCCAGAGAGAAAAAAACATTGACCTTGGATTTCATAACCAACTACTAATGGTAAATCTTTGGTTTAAATATACGTGGTTTTACTTCTAAACCGACACTATATTAAACAAGAGTGTCATTACAGTATTTTTTAAAATGACTATTATCATATTTTAGTATTAAAAATGTATTAAAAAAACACTTATCTTTAAATATTAGAACAATATTTAAAGATAATTGTTTTTATTCCTCATCTATCGTAAAAAAGAAAGCTAATTTTAAAACCTCGGAAGCCAAATATAAATTATATCATGAATTATATCGTTATTATTATACTCGGGGACAACCTAAGTTGAAGCGGAAGCTATGATATGTATAAATATTCAATTGCTTTAGGCTCAACTTAGATTGTCCCCGAGTATTTTTAATGCATTTCCTTATTAGGAAATTGTTATACAGTAGAACACCAATTATCCGGATCAATTGGGACCAGATCTCATACGGATAATCGAATAACTCACAGAAAAAAAGGTTATTTCTTATCAAAAAATTAATTTTGATTTAGTATGTAATGCAATTTAGTGACTTTTAAAAACAATCATACACAGGTAAGAAAATACTCTAAAATGTGGATTTTGCTGATTTCTTTTCTCAAAATCGATCCAAAATCGGTTAATTGGTTATCCGTTTTATTTGATCCGGATAACTGGAGTTCGGATAATTAGAGTCTACTGCAGCAATTGTCAGACACTAATCTTAAATAATGATAACGGATATACTTTTTTAATGTAACTTTATATGCAATCAAATTAAAAATAACTTAATATTTTTTTTAAAGTTTTCTTTTTTTTAATTTTGTATTTAAATCATTTAGAGCACGTGTAAATTGAGATTTTTTTTTCAATTAAAAACTTCTATAAATTTCAATATATTTTTTTTATTTATTGCTTTTTAAAAAAAAAAAAAAATCATTTATAGCTAGATCAAGACCATACACCTTAAAGTGTCCCTTAATTTCAGTCTTCAAGCATTGTATACGTATACTATTCTTAAATGTTATTTTAACACCCTTAATTACCAAAAAAGGTATTATTTTTCGCGAATCAATCTCTTTATCTTAAATAAATTTGATTATATTTTTTACTTTAATAATTGTTTACAAGTTATTATTATTTAACTTTCTATTTTATAAGTTTTTAGCAATTTTACCTTCTTATGGACGAACCCTTGTACTTAGAGCAAGGGCTCTTCCGAAAAAACATTGTCGGTCCCAAAATTAGTTTTAATAAAATAGCGAGTCCTGGCCCTACTACAGTAATAAATTTCAATTGAAATATAACATATAATAAGTCCATATTCCTTCTAAAATTTCATGCAAATAAACAGATATTTCGAGCACAAGGGGAAAAAAACACAAATTATTGTAACAATAATTTTTTTAAAAAAATCTAAATATTCAAAGCGGTGGACATTTTGTTTGAAATTTTTTTTTAATTGTCTATTATGCACATAGTTGATTCATAACCTCTACGGGCCACATATAAACCATGGGCCTCCCAGCATTGCGGTCCCTCCTGTTCGGCTTGTTACAGCACTGCTAATAATTATATTCCACAAAACTTTTCACTCCACTAAAATCAGCCAACTTATTCACAACGTTTCAAATGCTTTATGCCTACAAATTAATTAAACGAAAGATGATTGTCAATTAATAGAAGCAAGGAGATAATTCACATGTATCTTTTTTCTATTCATTTCCCGTTAATTGGATCCACCTTTGCCCATCTTAAAAAAAAAAATGCTTAGTAAGCTTCTTATATAATTAAAAATTAATGAACGCCTCTATTCACCAACCCAGTTTATTGAACCACCGCTAAGGGCAGCATTCCACCAAATTAATGATGCATTTCTAAGGTCTTGACCTCTCACTAAGACTTTCGTCGCGTTTTTTTGCCCTTGTCCTTCCAAGTTAAATTCTCCTCATTGTCCTAAAGCGGCCAGACAGCTGCTGATGAGGCTTATCTGTCGATATCGACAACAACAAAAAGAATGCTGTAGGAATTAAGGCTTCTTGAAGATCTCTGAAGGCAAACACAAGAACAAAATGGCGCATCGTACAAAATGTTCGAAATACAAAAGAGGGTCGCTTACCTCGAGTTCTTTGAGGATGAGTGTTCTTTTGCACCCCCTTTTCTTCTGCAGGCAGAAGACGGCCAATTCCAAGATCTTGTCTTTGATCTCTTTGTCGACGACCAACTACAAATGAGATAGAAGAAGAACAACAATTACTAGCCGTTTAACAAGTTGATAAAGGATTGTCTGGCTTATTATAGTCTGGCATTTGGAATAGCTTTATTATTATCTACAAAACCGGAAGTGTTTTGGTATTTTAACAAATCTCAACTTTTTGTTTTTTAAGGGGTTGAAAACCAGATTGTATCCTATAATTGCTTTTTGTATCCTGTAATTGTATTAGTACATGATAAGA
Source organism: Troglohyphantes excavatus (assembly GCA_963932185.1). Classification (NCBI taxonomy): domain Eukaryota; kingdom Metazoa; phylum Arthropoda; class Arachnida; order Araneae; family Linyphiidae; genus Troglohyphantes; species Troglohyphantes excavatus. The sequence goes on along the minus strand of OZ010671.1, from coordinate 36,685,111 downwards.
CGTAACTTGTAAGTAATTGAAAACTAGACAAGTATTAGTATGTAGTGTGCATTGCTAAATAATGCGCATTTCCTCTATTAAATTACAAATGTATTGAGATTCTAAGTGGGTTAGGAAGTCTATGGATATAATTTTCATCATAATTTTTAAATCATAAAAAAAACATTCGTGTTGAAACATTTTCAAAAAATTAAAGTATTTTACAGGTAACTTACCTCTATTAAAACAATTAAATATGATTAAATAAATGCATCGAAAATATAAAATAAACTCTCTTATAGTGAAAACAAATTTGCAATTTCAATATCCCTCCTCAATTTTTAATTCATAAAAAAAACTAAATGTTGAAACATTAAGGTATTTTACAAGTTACCTCTATTAAAACATGTTTTTACAGACGCGTTGAAACTATAAAAGAAACCCTCTTTCAGTGAAAACAACTACCCAATTTCGATGTTCACCTCTATTTTCAAGTAATAATAAAAACTAATGTTGAAATATTTTCAAAGTGTTAAGATATTTTACTTCTAGTAATTTTTTTTAAAGACATTAATTGAAAATATAAAATAAACTCTCATGAAGTGGAAACAAATTTACAATTTCGACCCCCCCCCCCCTCCCTCAATTTGTAATTCATAAAAAAAACCTGAATGTTAAAACACTTTCAAAGAGGTACATTATTTTACAGGTTACCTCAATTAAAACATTTTTTTTACAAGACATGCTTTAAAAATATCAAATAAAAACTCTTGCATTGAAGACAACTTTACAATTTTGATATTCCCATCAATTTTTAATTTATAAAAAAATTTCAATGTTGAAACGTTATCAAAGCGTTAAAGTATTTTACAGGTTAAATGCCTATTAAAACATATTTTTTAAAAAACACTCTTTGAAAATATAAAATAAACCCTCTTGCTGTGAAAACAATTTTACAATTTTGATAGTCCCCTCACCACTAAACGATTGAAAAGAAAACATTTATCTTTGGTTGCTGCTGCACAACCCTGATATATAAATTTTCTGTGGCAGATGGAATAAAATATTGATTTTATTAAAAAAAAATAAAGTTGAAAAAAAAACTAATTTATCTTTAATTCACATACCACAGAAAAATATTTCCTCAGATAAATATATTCCATACTACGCAGAGAATATCTATCTCCAAAAGGTTGCAACAATGTCCACTATTTCCTGGTATGAAATCTAAGCAAAGAATTTTGAAATGACACATCCTAAAGACTTGCTGGTGCGTTTCTTGATGCTTGAGTTCCGTCAAACGAAACATCACATAAAGGGTCACTAATTCCAAATATAGATATCCCCCACACAGTCTCATGAATTAGTTTCACTTTCCTAATTCATACATCATGCGGGAAGTACCCGACCTTAATCCGGTCTGAAGTCAAAGCTGGAAGTCATTAATTTGACTGCTTCCCGGTCAAAACTGTTTGTAAGAAGTCGCCCACCGTTTTACGATTGTTGACCCTGCGTGAGGTAGAGATTTAAAATTCAATAGCTATCTTATACAAGCAGGGCCCGGCCCTGTACTTGTTTTTTCAATTACAACTGCATCGTACGTGTGCGATGACGTACTCAAATGTAAGTAATCGTACTTTCGCAAAAATGAGCAGTGTGTTTTAATATTTCTAATCTCAGCTTCTGTTCAAGCCGTCTTAACAAAGCGACCCGACACACTTAAAATAGTTGCTCAGAAGTAGATAAAATAAAAAAGTAGATAAATAAAATAGTTGCTTTCCACATTATTTGATGTCGATTGCTTAAATGGAAACCGAGTTATTACAATTCATTCTTTTTAGCTTTAGTTATATTTATAACTTCTTCATGTCGCTCTGGTCATGGCTCAAGTAGAAGGATTGGGTACGATTCCCGGTTAGTACTGTTTGTAATTGTTGAAATTTATTGAAAGCTATTTATGAAGGCAGCCTATGTAAGCAAGCTCTATTTAGTAATTTTACTCATTTTTGAGTACATGTCTTTTTCAAAAATGAAACTTACTTATTCGGAGCTATGATAAGCATCGAATGTAATCAAAATTGAGTACATTTTACTTATTTTTAAGTTCGTAATTTTAACACTGTAGCAATTTATGAATAAGATTTCTGCTTTTCTAAAAGCCAATCGGATTTTTTTATTAACTACAATGCTTGATGCGTATACGCATCGTTTGAATTGAATATTTATTCGAGAAATTCGTTACATAAAAATCTATATTATTTCGATTTTTTTTAAAATTATTTTTATCGATATAAGCCTAATTCTCTATCGAACGAGAACAAATTTATTTCAGTCGTGATATTTGTCACAGAATAGATTCCTCTAAGAAATTATGATAGAAGATACAAGCTAAAGTACTTTCGGAAGCATTTTTGTACATAACAAATTTTACAGTTGAAATTCTTAAACTAATTTTTTTCTGCCGACTATGAGCTTTCTGAATTTTCTTGTAGTAGTACAGCCCGTCCTGCCAGAAGGAAGAAAAACCTCTATATGATCGCAAATATAAGTACGGCAGTACTCTTCGAAGGACATTGTGTGTTCTATCATTAACATGATATTTCGTGTAGCTGATTTTTAAGACGTTCCATGTCAAAAGCAAGAAGAAAAAAATTGTAGAGTTTATTTTTATAGGCGCAGGGTCCTGTACGGTGGCACACCCCTTAAGGGCGGATCTTGTATACAAGTACTACCCTTAAATGACGGTGTACCTGAAAAGTTTTGTTGTCTTATTTATACGAATATATTTAAGCCAGTATCGTATTTTTCGTTTTTTGGAGATAAGCTGTTTAAACAAGAGATAAAAAAGACGCTTTTGATGTTATGCGTGTAACGTTGATAGTACAAACAACAATACGCACCCTTTTTATATCCATGTTTCCTGATAGCGTTTATTTAACTTTCTAAACATAGATTGGATTCTGTTACTTTAATTATTACAGTCAAAGCTTTGAGAATAGTATTTCTTGACGATATTAATAATCTCATCATTTTCTAGGAATATTGCACACTTTTCAAAGAAGTTATGGCGGGATACCTTTTCTCATCTTCAATTGTGAAGAATTTTTATTAAGCAAATGAAAGATTCACTTATAGAAGTGTAAAACTTTTCTTGTTGTGTTCGTGACTACAAAAGAATTAAAAATATAGAGTCTATTGTTATCACAAGAATGAGCATTGTAAAATATGTTGTCCATATTATACATCTATCCTAACAAAGCAAGGTCAATGAATAATTCAACATAAAAGTGTGTCGTTCTAAATTTGTAGCAATTTCTGATAATACATACACTACTATGAGAACTATTATGCAAAATATATTATTATAAAATTATAAATATATATTTTGGCGAAGTAGCTATTTTTGGAGAAGTTGATATATTAGTACAGCCAGTGGCGGATTTAACGGGCGGCAAATGGACAGTTGCCGCCTGGGCCCCCTTGTCTTGGGTCCATTTGCCCCCCCCCCCCCCCCCTCGACTCCAAAAATTAGAAAAGAGAGGAAGAGGAATAATGGTTTCTTTTATTTTTTAACATATTTTATTATATTACTTTTGGTAATTTCATTTTCGGTATTTCTCAGAATGTGGTACGTTTTCTTGTAAGAAAATTAAAACTTGACAATGAGGCATAAAATACGGCATAAAGCCATATTTACGAACTTTTATTGTAAAATATTTTATTTGTTTTGTTAAATTAGACGAATCAAGTTTATTTAGTTATAAATATCGGAAAGTTCTTTTTGCGAGATTACAACACAGCACAATTGATCTAAGGGATTGCGGAACAGTTGCGCTGTTCTCAAATTGTAAAATAATTGCGTCGAGCAAAATATTAATTTTTTTTAATATTGTAGAAAATGATGATTTAGGAACAAATATTCAAATTGCGTTTTGTCACATTAAGTGCGCCTATAGAATTTGAAGAGTTCGTGGAAAAAACCGCAAATAACTTTTTCTTACTACATTGACTGATTCAAAGGATAAAACGTGTTTTGGACAAATAAAATAGTTAAGTTGTATTAAAAATTCGAAAGCAAGTTCAAAAGACGTAATAATCCTTTTTTTAGAAATTTTAGAAAAACACACACGTTTTTTGAATGTTTGCTCCTAAATTATTTATTAGAAAACTAGCCCCTTTCAAAATTTTTTGCCGCCTGGGCCTTTTGTCTTAAATCCGCCACTGAGTACAGCGGTTATAAGGTACGCGTACCCTTGGGAAATGTAGCCCTCGGAAAAAAATTCCGCCCCTTTTGTCCTTTTCAGTCAAGTCCAACGGGCTTACTTCTCTAGATGTCTTTGAAAGAGGCACCGAATTCGACAATTTTTGTGGAAATCGTTTTATCAAATTTTAGTTTAAATAGAGGGAGAAGTGACAAGTGTTATGAAAGAAAGGGTTTTTCTCACGGGGTACTTGAGAGAAAAAAGATTGAGAACCATTGCTCCAGGGTAATTATTTCAAATCGTGAATATTGAGGTTGCGTCGGGGAATCAACTCAGGTGTTGTCCTCGTTATCTGACCGTGGTTAAAAAACAAGAAGCATTGTTCCCGGGTCTTTCCTTCGAGATAGGCCCCGAACTGTCACGAATAGCCCTATATGTTCAGTTCTAGTCCGACGTCGATTAACCCAAACCAAACTCCCCATATCAGATCTCACTACTAATCGAGCATACATTCCTCCTGACAGGGGTCCGATGTGTCCATGAGTGGCCATGCCTACCACAAACTTTTTTTGGGGGAAGTGCCCTTTCAAAAACAGGGTGCCCTTTTCCTGCCAACAGCGCCCTGGCTCTTTATTTCTAGAGTGAACACTGATATTAATAACGGCGGAAAACACATAAAATAAATAATAAATAAGTTTAATAAGTAAAATCTAAAATAAAAGCTTACAAGAGTCATTAATTTGCTCGCTAACCTAAGAACATTACTGCTTAAATAATTTTTTTTGCATAAAGGGTTGGATGAGAAGGATTATAAGAGAAAGAAGTATACTTATAAATGAAAAGTTTTATCAAAGGGTACGGGACAGATAAAAGATAGAGAACCACTGCATTAGTATACTTTAAAAAATAGGTATAATATAATTGTTGACACTTTTTTGCCATCTTAGATTGACGTCATATTCATAGAACAATGGCCGTAGAGAAGCTGCTATTCCAAACCGCGTTACGTCTGCTTTACATATTTATTTGACATTTTAGCACTCCTACTTCGCAATAACTCTTTATCCCCTTTTGTTTAGGGATTTTTTTGCAACATGCAATGGAAATACAGAATCTTCAAAGTAGGGAAACTAAAAGTTATTATATTCAAGAAGTTTATGGTCTTCTGCAATTATAATCCAAACAAAGAAATTTTATACCAGAGGAAAGCTATATTGAAAGTTTAACAAGCTATAGTTAGCTCCAAGATTTTTGTAGAATTTTTTAAACTAATATGATTATTTTTGTGTTATAATCTGAGAATTGGATATTTTGGCGATATTTGCTTGATTACATAAAAATTCACGTTTAGTTTTTATGAGCACAGTATAAATAATGTTTCTTCAAATGGCGAAATAAGTCATAAAAAATTAGTTTTACGTAAATCTGAATAGCGGAAAACAAAAAATATTTTTTAGTAATTTATGTACAATATTCAGAATTAATTACTCTTACGAGATAAGATTTTAAAATGCATTGAACAATAAGATCAAAAATTATTTTCATACGAGTATCTATATTCTAAATGAACGCGTTTTCTTGTACATTAACCCAAATGCCATTTATAATCTAGTTTGAATTTTTTCGAGTATGTTAAGCCAGTAAGTATTCTTTTCTTTACATATTCAACATATTCGACATTGAGCAAGCTATATAAGAAAATAACCAAATAATACTTCACAAGTGTCCGTTTATTATTCACAAAGCTAATGTTCCAAAAGAGTTTTCATGCCATTTGTTTAAACATATCTCGCAAATAAAGGCATTAAGATATGCATAACTAACCACTGTGACAGGAACGATCCCATAATAAAAGCATCGAGTTCCATTACTGCCGAGCTACAGAACCAGTTATTGTTCGATTTAACAAAACAACAAATTCTCTTTCCAACCTTTTTCGCCATGTAACTGTGACCATACACACAACCGACCTTCCTCATAGAATTAATTGATAGTCATCGCGCAGTTGTTGCAGAAAGTCGGGGGTCTTCAGAGAACTTCCGTTCCATTGTTGTGCAACAAGTGCAGATTTGTTCGTTTTAGTTTATTTTTTTTTTCTTCCTTCGAAAAGTACCCGATGCTTTCACCATGTTTTAATGACCCCCTTTCGTTTGAGAGGAGGGAGTACACGATATTGCCCGGTGACCGCGATTCTGGCAACGGTGTTCTGGAACATTACCTGTCATCGCATTTATTATGTGCCCTGGAGCCACAAACAGGTGAAAGGAAAAGTCATTCCATCGCACCCAAACTCAAGGGGCCTCAGTTTCAACATTCTTTTCAAGAATGTAGGGGGGAGGGGGAGGGGGGGGGCAATGAATTGCAACCCCTCCCATGATACATGACAATGTAATGGCCAAAGTTAATAAAGTCAAGTAAAGAAATTGAAGACTAATTTACGGCAAAAACAATGGAAAAAAAATATTAGGAAAATTGAATTTTTCTCATTGCCGAGTTGTATGCCGGAAACCTCGCATTTGAACGGAAAAAAATGCTTATGCGAATTTATAAGTAATATATTTATTGGCATGTGATGCAACTGTCAATGGCAGAATGATAAAAAATACAAGGATTCAACATTAAGTGTCCAACCTCAGAATAAAAATCCAGAAAGGGACAACATTTCTTCAATGGAAATAATTGATGAACTCGCTACTTCACGGAAAAGGCTCAACCATAGAACTCAACATGATTTTATATATTTAAAATATATTATATATATTTAAAAAAAAATTTGATTTTTTTTGTTGAAACGCATTATGTGACTACATAGCTGTCATGTATATTCGAAGAAAAAAACATTTTATCGGAAGTTAGGAGGGAAAAAAGATACCAGAAGAAATCTGTTGCTCAGTCATCGAACCCTCCCCTTAAGAAACAAATTAAAAAAGTCAAAACCCATTACGAATTCTAGATATTTAGCCAGAGTGGTAATGGTAAAAAACTGCCATGGATAGGTCAAATTTGCAAGTATTTTATCGCCATCGAAAGGCCCGATTTAGGCATAGGCTACAGCCCACACCACACGCCAGAAGAAGAAAGTTAACTTGTGGTAAAATTATTTGATTCGTGTATCAGAGAACAGTGGCAGTTATTATATGCTAGGACTTGGAACGAAAATTCTATTGTATGAATTTAATTAAAAAGCATTACTAACAATGAAGAGATCGCGAAGGCAGTTCAAAATTAAGTAGAAGCATGTGTCAATGATTTGAAGAAGAACTTAAGAAATGAACTAATTCAGTTCAAGTTATTTTTTTGCAGTGAATGCAAATAAGAGAGGGGGGAAAACAGCCAGTGCGGTGGATGTACTAACTCCTAAGAAAGAACGTCAAAGACTGTTTTTATATTGTGGAAGTGGCACTTTGAATGTATTTGTCAATGATGGTTACAAGCTGTAGTGGTAAAACATCATTTTCCAAGTTTGAAATTATTAAAAATAGACTAAATTCCAAATTTCTATGCAAATATAGCTATTCTTCGCTAAAGAAAACATATTCCTGGAAATCAGAATATTCCCCCCTGGAAGTTGGGAATATAGGGTCTGTACCATATATTCAACCTAGGGGTCCACTAACTCTACATCCGGCTCTACAGCCTTTCTTTGTCTTTTTTTTTATTTAAAATATTTCTGAAAATGGTTTAAAATTATTTTTATATGAGCAAAAAATAAACTGCTTACAATACAGAAGTTAAAAAAAAAAGTTGCCGCAATATCAGATGAAACTATATCACAGTCCAGTATTCTGTTCCTTTTAGTTTCAGAAAAACATTTCATATGTGTTCCCTTTCTTTTTCATTAGAATCAAAATCGCTTTCCAAATATAAAATTTTAAATAACCCATGTAACCGACTGTAAGATTACCATCAAAACGTTCATGGACGTAGAGAACCGGTATATCTATGAAAACAATCACAAAAAAGAAGGAGCAAAATAAAACAGAATTATACGATTAAAACACAGACAGAAGAAACGGTTAAAACTTCAAAAATAATCCAAAAGAAGGCTCCCCGAGCAATTCGACTGGAACTGAATAATTTTGTGTGCAAAAGAAAAGAACAGACCTATACTTAATGGACGGAGACAGACAATTGGTAGGCAATGCCGGCTGAATTCCCAAAGCTGGCATTTTTTATTACAAATTCATTCCCCTCTGTGAAAACCGTCATCTAGACTTGCATGTCTCAAAGTCAGATTGAGATCGGAGCAGCAAGAAAGCACGCGAACAGAGCCACTAGACAAGAAAGTACTGGAGCACCATATTCAGTTGCAGAAAATAGCATTGTTGACATTGTGTGGTAAGAAGAGCTAAAGAGCAGACAATCTTATTCAAAGAATACTCAATCGGATTTAAGATTTCGTGTATGGTGATAAAGTTAAGTTCATCAGGTGGCAATAGCCCAATTGCGGCCGAAGGGAGCCGGGTTAATATTCTCAAAGAAGAACACAATTGTTTATCGCCCAGACAAAAGGTTGCCATGGGCCGCAATGTTTTTTAATATTATAACCCATAACTGTAACCCTCCCCATAACTGCAAGGGGAATCAGACGATGGAGATAAATGACCTACCTTCGTAAAGAGGAAGGTGAACAGGCGAGTCACACCGGGGGAGTTTAACCCCCCACCCCCCAAAAGATTATTAGAAAATAAAACGAGGGAAGTTTAGAAATTGCCCAACTTGTAAGATTTAACTTAAATTAGTCCTCATAGTGGAGACTGAATTGGAACGTGCGTGCAACAAATGAATACATTTGTGGGAACTGTTTAATACTTACCTAATATATGAAAAAGTTGAAAAATGTTGGAACTTCGAATTTTTAGCATTGTTGAGTTGGGAATTTTGAATCGTTAAGTTGGAAAATTTCTTGTGCTGTTATAAATATAAACTGCTACTTTCCTAGCTGTTCTGGCTTTATTTATCTCACCCAAATTTATCTCTTGATTTTATTTCTCTTTCTGATTTATAAAATACGAAATATACAGCTTTCTGTGGATTCAGTTGGAAATTTGAGATTCCATTAAAGGTTGTATGGTTAACTGGATTTTTTTTTCTAGCAGTAGAGAAAAATTTGGGGGAAGGGGAGTTGTGCTTGAAGGGAATGGTCAACCCTGTTTAGTTGAGTGTGAATTTAACAATGAAGTTAAAATTGAATTACGGAAATAACATTTTTAACTGTTGACGACATAAATAGGATTTTGTTTTGTAATATAGCTTATAAAAGGATAATAAATAAAATATATCACGATAATAATATTTCTGACTTAATATAAATATTTTATATAGAAATAGAATAATAAAACGCGGATAACGTTTTATTACATTCTGTCAGAAGTTCCAGGTTTGCTTTGATTTGGAGCAATAGCTTAACTCATTGTCACGTTTCCCAAATGTATTGAGAAACGAACACATTTATTCCACAAGATTGTGTAGCTTTGCTTAAAAGATTGATGAGTACAACAAAATAAGGATGAATGAATTAAATAAAATTGCACAAATACCGACATCGAGGTACATGATCAGGAAGAAATCTACCAATGTTTTGGGAACGGTTTCTGCAAGTCAACAAGTGCCAAATATGTTCCGCAGTCCTTGTGCATGTTGAGTTCTTGGTCGTAAACTTCATTGTTATGACCCCAAACATAACAATGAAGAATATACAAACATAAAACGTGTCGTATAGAGCGCAATTTGACCCTGAGCATTGCTCAATCAGGAAATACGACTTATACGTTTTAGTGTATGCTGAAGCACGCGAGCACTTGCTCAGCTGGAAAAAAGGAATGTTTATATTGATATTTTGTGGGTACGTTGGCAGAATTCGACTGGAAACAGTCGAAACTGGTGTTTCATTACCAGATTTCATGTTGCTACCAACGAATCCGAAATATTCTTTTAGGAAAATTAAGTTGTTTAAGAAGAAAAAAATTCAGATCAAAAATATGATCAAGAAGGAAAAGAAAAAACTTTCTCCAGTAACCGATGCATTTTTAATGATTCTATTTTATATGATAAGTGGAGAAATCGAAAAAGACGCTTTCCTGATTTCTACAGAAGATAATAGTTTGGATGCGAACAAAACAGTCTAAAAAGGTTGCTATTTGGTATTCTACATATAATTATTTGCTTTTAAAAATCTGAAGCATGTGTCAAATAAGCTTTCGCTATTGTACAACGTTAATTCAGCTACCAACATAAATGCGTGGCTAATTCTATTTATGTTTGTCTTGCAAATATTATGCGTATAAACACTCTAATACAAATATACGAAATTTCTCTATAGAAAGCGAACTTACGTTTAAGATTACGGCATTGTATATAACAAATTTTGATCTCGAGTGCTAACCTACTTGACTTTTTTTTTATCTTTGGAATTAATGTTTTGTCTCCATGGTCGACTTCCGAAGGCCCCTTGGAATGTGAAAAGTAAACGATAATTTTAAACTACATAATTTTAATTTATGCTAGGGAGGTATACTCGGGGACAACCAAACCTGAAGCGGAAGCTATGATATGTTTAAATATGCAATTGGTTTAGGTTCAACTTAGGCTGTCCCCGAGTATAGTATTTTTATTTCATTTGACGTTATTTTCAAAGCAATAGCAGTTAATGAAAACATTTAGTTTTTCAATTCATTCTATATTTCGTGAAGTATATCCTTGTATTGTCCCTGCTAACCCCCAACTACCCAAGCAAGTTGTTCGCCGCCAAACTGTTCAATAACAGACACTTTTACGGTATTCTTTCAACCATTTTCAGTGTCTTGGTCCAGCACCTCTTCATTCATTAAATTCACTGAAGCATGAACAGAAGAGCAGAATGCCGTCCTTTCAATTTCGCAAGGACAAAATATTCGCATCAAATAAAAATAAACTATTGAAGGGCAAACTTATTAATATCCGTCATACATGCACCAGATCCTTCTCTTAAAGATTATAATCCTTAATTAATTCAGTTATTTGACTTTAAAATCAATATAGATTTTTTTTTGTAATAAATTAAATATTTTCTCTATAGTGATATATAAAATACAACACCTCTTGGTATGAATAATTATAACTCTATGTATCTAATAAATAGATGTTCTTTGGGTTTATAGTAATAGTAACTTTACCGGATTGCGTTCTCATGCTTAATGGGATTTTTCCATTCAATTGAGCCTGACAGACTCAGTGCGACTCCGGCAGTGTTAATTGCACAAAATATTGTTACTCTGGGATTTTTAAAAAACGATTTAAAAGAATCGGCTGTGGCTGTGTCAAAGCACGGAAAGGGTTTTTATGAGAAACACCATTTCAGCAAATTATTGAAATAAAGATTGGTCGCCGAGCTAATGGAACAACAAGCTTTTACGTCTAGAGCCGTAATCCCCATTCTTGCTTTGCTTTATTTCAAATTTTAACACCCATCGTCGTCTAATTTCCTACCAAACGAGACCAAATTTATATCAGTCTTGCTATTTGCACAGAGTTGGATTACTCAAAAATCTTAACGTGGTGTTTGTATCCCGGTACCTCATTTAGTTAATTTTAAAAACGTTTCACGTCAAAAACTCCATAGAACCGTAATAGGAATGTGGTAAAGCGTTTTCGAAACTATTCTTTATTTTGTTATACGTATTTCAATACGAAGCATTATTCGTCTAAACATCTGAACACTGGAACTCTTCCTCTTAAACGCGTCGATACAAAATGTTAAAAATATTAGAGAGACATTCACACAACATTCTAAAACTATTTCTGTTACAATAGCCGTTGTTTTTTTATATGAAAATGGCACTTATCGAGCGAAACGTCTCCAATATAATAAATTCTTTCGCGGCAAAAACGGATAAATGTTCCAACGGCCATATCGACAAATCTCGTATTCTCAGTATTGACATTAAGCTGACGTCCCCAACGGTAAAATACTCGGGAAAAAACACTTCTTACAGCGACAGTCGAAATCAGTTTTAGTAGTGCTGAAGAAAATATTTAATTTACAAAGTGATTTGTATTTGAGTCTACAGTGAATTGATATCAGTTTAGTATGCAATATAAACATTTCTTCTTGGAAACTGAAACAGTTACTTGGCATGTCTCTTATTAAAAAAAATATTTATATGTTTTGAAATTGGAAACGTTGACTATCCTTTAAAATGCATTTTTATAATTTCATAATTTTTGTAATAATATTATTTAATTTTGTAACTGATGTCCTAGCAAGCAAAAATGTCCAAATGCAAAAGCAGTTAGTATATAAAAAATTCAAAAAATAAGATTTTGGTTTCAATAGGTACTTTATAACTTTGGCTTCAGTTTTAAAATATAATAAAGAATCAAAATCCGTTATTAAATCATACAAATTCAAAAAATAAGATTTTGGTTTCAATAGGTACTTTATAACTTTGGCTTCAGTTTTAAAATATAATAAAGAATCAAAATCCGTTATTAAATCATACAAATTCAAAAAATAAGATTTTGGTTTCAATAGGTACTTTATAACTTTGGCTTCAGTTATAAAATATAATAAAGAATCAAAATCCGTTATTAAATCATACAAATTCAAAAAGGAAGTCTCTCAGAAGCAAAAGTAGCTCTATCCACGATAGAAACGATTTTTTAAAATCCCATTTTAATTTATCTTCTTTTTTACATTTCATCCAATAATATTATTTTAATGGTTGAATTACAGTCTCACTTTAGCTGTACATCGAGTTACAGGTGACAGTTTAGGGTATATCCCGAAGGAAAGACCCAGGAACCCTGCCTTGTAGTTTTGAACCATGGTCATATGACAACGAAAACACCCAAGCTAGCAGGCGGGAGCACATTGGACCACTACGGATTTAACGTGCCCCAGTCCCCTCTATACGGCGAATTATGTTTGGTGGGTGAAAGTAACGAATCTGACAACACTCTTTTACACATGCTGTGAATTATATTACGAGCCGGTTACACCGGTCAGAGCTGGATTTAGAGTTAGTAGGCCCCTAGGCTGAATATGTGTTGCGGGCTCCTCAACTATATGAGGGGGGGGGGGGGATTATATATGTATGATCCCCCTCTCATTTAACAATAAATTAATTCTTTTTGAAACGTAGAAACAAAATTGGGATACACTGATTTTTGTGTAAATTTCTAAAACTATATTACAAAATTTCAACAGTTTCATGGAATCGCAAGGTGCAATGGGATTCTGGAATCTATGAAAACGATAATAAAAATATTGCACTCTTCTTATTACCCTCAAATGGCTCTAATAAAAATAAAAATCTAAGAAAAATAAAAACAATTGATTTCCCACCTAAAAAAGTAAAACAATCCCAGTGTAATTATCACACATTAAACATATGCACACATGAAAAGATTGCAGTAAACTAGGTAAAAAAAATAGTAAACTAGGTACTAGTAAAAAGGTGCTGGTCCTTTTGTGGCGCGAGCCCCTAGACTGCAGCCTATATAGCCTATGCCTAAATCTGGCCCTGACACAGATTCCAATTATTTTTAGGGAATCAAGACTATTTCGATTAAAGTTCTCTCATATAAAATGCACACGAAATATATTTCACAACGAAAGCAATTTCATCCTACATCTACATCCTAGGCGCTATTATAAGTGTGTATAAGGAAAATAAGCCATCTCAAATCTACATTCCTCAATTCCAGAATAAAGCATCATCATCGGCAGCTCTACCCACAAAGACTATCTCTAATGTTGTTTCAGCTTGGATTGGATATTCTTTCCTTTTGTCGACTTTCAAACAACGTCTCCGTGGGTAAATTGAAGAGGGATTTTCGACGCGGTTCGGCTGTTTGTTTTCGGCTACCGAGTGCAGAGATCGGCTACCCAAGTGTAGAGAACCACAGGAAACACTCCCTCAACGTTTCACGGAAGAGTAGGCTACTGTTGTCACACCTGTATCCGCCCATTTTTTAAAAGTAAATCCGACCAGGCTTACGATTTCTCTGAGTATAGTTTTAACTAGGGATGTGAAATGTATGTTCTTTTTAAAGAACAGGTGTTCCCTGTTCCTGTTCTTTTTAAAAGAACTGTTCTTTAACCTGTTCTTTTCAGAAAACTGTTCTTTTTTTTTAGAACTTTTTGTGTGTAGTATTTTTAAACTTAAAACCATAAAAATTACAAATGCTGATTAATTTTATTTTATATAGTAAATAATTAAAAATAAACAAAGGATCTATAATTTTCAAAATAAGAAAACTATTAATAATTAGTTTAAATTCATATCGACATTTCAGAAAATAATACATTACAAAATTTTTTACAGAAAAAACAGAAAAATTAAAAATTTTAATGCTGGCTTTCAAAATCAGATGTAATGGTGATAAAAGTTTTAATATAGCAAATTCCTAGTTTCAATAACGCACAATTCTAATAATTTAGAGCAGTAATATATACGAATTATAAAGAAAATTATAAGTTCCTTGAAGGGATCTCTAGGACGCAAGCATTTTTCATATATTTATATGTTATTATAATACATTTTATTCCTAAATCAATAAGCATTGCAAATTTGTAATAATTTGCTTGCTAGTTTGTAGATTGAAAGGAAATGAAGGTCAAATAAAAATAATATTTTAATAGCTATTCATTTGTTAAGATTTCAAAAATAAAATCCGAAAGGAAAACTCATTTCAAGAACTTCTGAGTGTCTCCAATGTTCAAGATATGATAAAAGTTATAGTAATAAAAAGTTACATTCATCTCTTTCAAGTACAGTAAATAACGTAATACACTAATATTTCTATACACCATTAAAGTACAAATATACAAAACAACAGAAAATAATTAGCTGTTTCACCCAAATATCCGAACCATTAATATATACATTTTTTACAAGAACGATTACACCTACATATAGTACATACTGCTATAGATTTAGAGGAATCGGTTATATTAAAATAGTTACATACCGGTGAAGACCTTTTCAAGATTATATTGAAATCAGAGTTTAAAAATTAACATGATAATCCTATTTAATTTTAAAATAAATAGTAACTACTTTTGAATGTTCATATCGCATAGTCTACAGATCAGCAAGTAAGGAACAGAGAAAATGCGTATAAATACAAGTCAGCTGAAAATGAATTGCCACCGACTCTCTAAATCCCAACAGATCGCATTCCTTTTCTAACTTCACCCACACCAGTGAGACAAAGAACCGAGACCGAAACCCTCACAAAAAACACCGACAAGAGTGTTATTTACGTAATCGCATCAACACCCCTTATCCCCACCTCCCATTTAGTAATAGAAATCACTCCCTCCCCTTCCCGTTTCTAGTAAATCTTATCCTATATCCCGACATCTTTACTAAGATGTCAGTTAAAGTCTTTTGAAGTTCCGTAACGGAAAAAAAACACGCATCTTTCTTTGTATCAAATTCTGTAACTATTCGTAGAAATTAACAAAAAAATACTGCCAAAAGCCAAAAAATATCCATCTGAAAATTTATTTAAAAAAAAAAAACTAATAAAATTAAAGGATTATATTAAGTTATAAAGTTTTGAAAACGACTTACTTATAATTAACTACATGATCAAGAATCTAGTCTAATAGTTTTTAATATATTCTTAATATAAATTTGCAAATCCTTTATTTTAGCTTTTTAATTTAGTACATGTTAAAAATACAAATTACAACATAAAGATATAAATAGAACATTTCTTCAGGGTAGATAATATATATTTTTTAATTTATATAAATTTATCATTTATTACCAAATTTTGTTTTTTTGTATACACATTTAACATAAGAAATTCGGATCAAAATCATTTGCATAATTTTTTTAGAACACAAACAACTAACAAACACAACACGAAATATTCAAATTTTGAAATAATTTTAAAACAACTCGAAGCATGTATAATTTTTATACAAAACATCCTACCTGTAATATTGAATCGGCCATTCCAATTTTTTTCCGTTATGTAATATTTATCATCTAAGACTAACAATTAATATAAAGAAATTTCACAACTATTTATTCAAAATTTTCTTTGTAATGAAATTATGTAAAATATCTTTAGATAATTTGACTACCTTCCCTAAAAGTCATAACAAATCACCTCAAAATAAATGACACAAGCAGTTCAGTAGCCAATTATCATATTATAGAGAGCAAAGTACGCATATCTACTAAAAACAGCTTCAAAAACTAATTAGCCCTGGCCCCTAAAAAGAACAACCCTAATCCGAAAAAGAACACCTGTTCTAAAATAGAACACACGTTTCAAGAAAGAACACCCGTTCCAAAAAAGAACACCCTGCTCTTTAGAACAGGGCTGTTCTTTAGAACAGGGCTGTTCTTTAGAACAGGGATGTTATTTAGAACAGGGTTGCTCTTTAGAACAGGTTGCTCTTTAGAACAGGTTGCTCTTAAGAACAGGTTGCTCTTTGGAACACCCTGCTCTTTGGAACACCCTGCTCTTTAGAAGAACAGGGGCGTTCTTTTTGCTGCATTCTGAGCAGAAAGCATATCAGAGTGAAATATTCTTGCAGCACAGTGCGAAAGCGCTGGGCACGGTGGCTCTTAGGGGTGTGCGACGTGTGACATCGCACAGGGCCCTGTGTTAAAGCGGCCTAGCGACTAGAAAAAAAAATTATAAAAGTAAATAGTAAGAATGGAAAAAGTCGGACGGAAAAAAAACAAGTTCCGTAACGGAAAAAAAACACGCATCTTTCTTTGTATCAAATTCTGTAACTATTCGTAGAAATTAACAAAAAAATACTGCCAAAAGCCAAAAAATATCCATCTGAAAATTTATTTAAAAAAAAAAAACTAATAAAATTAAAGGATTATATTAAGTTATAAAGTTTTGAAAACGACTTACTTATAATTAACTACATGATCAAGAATCTAGTCTAATAGTTTTTAATATATTCTTAATATAAATTTGCAAATCCTTTATTTTAGCTTTTTAATTTAGTACATGTTAAAAATACAAATTACAACATAAAGATATAAATAGAACATTTCTTCAGGGTAGATAATATATATTTTTTAATTTATATAAATTTATCATTTATTACCAAATTTTGTTTTTTTGTATACACATTTAACATAAGAAATTCGGATCAAAATCATTTGCATAATTTTTTTAGAACACAAACAACTAACAAACACAACACGAAATATTCAAATTTTGAAATAATTTTAAAACAACTCGAAGCATGTATAATTTTTATACAAAACATCCTACCTGTAATATTGAATCGGCCATTCCAATTTTTTTCCGTTATGTAATATTTATCATCTAAGACTAACAATTAATATAAAGAAATTTCACAACTATTTATTCAAAATTTTCTTTGTAATGAAATTATGTAAAATATCTTTAGATAATTTGACTACCTTCCCTAAAAGTCATAACAAATCACCTCAAAATAAATGACACAAGCAGTTCAGTAGCCAATTATCATATTATAGAGAGCAAAGTACGCATATCTACTAAAAACAGCTTCAAAAACTAATTAGCCCTGGCCCCTAAAAAGAACAACCCTAATCCGAAAAAGAACACCTGTTCTAAAATAGAACACACGTTTCAAGAAAGAACACCCGTTCCAAA
The DNA here is from genome assembly GCA_963932185.1 of Troglohyphantes excavatus. NCBI lineage: Eukaryota > Metazoa > Arthropoda > Arachnida > Araneae > Linyphiidae > Troglohyphantes > Troglohyphantes excavatus. Next base: position 36,667,322 of record OZ010671.1, on the reverse strand, counting down.
AAAGAACACCCTGCTCTTTAGAACAGGGCTGTTCTTTAGAACAGGGATGTTATTTAGAACAGGGTTGCTCTTTAGAACAGGTTGCTCTTTAGAACAGGTTGCTCTTAAGAACAGGTTGCTCTTTGGAACACCCTGCTCTTTGGAACACCCTGCTCTTTAGAAGAACAGGGGCGTTCTTTTTGCTGCATTCTGAGCAGAAAGCATATCAGAGTGAAATATTCTTGCAGCACAGTGCGAAAGCGCTGGGCACGGTGGCTCTTAGGGGTGTGCGACGTGTGACATCGCACAGGGCCCTGTGTTAAAGCGGCCTAGCGACTAGAAAAAAAAATTATAAAAGTAAATAGTAAGAATGGAAATGAATTTCTATTTTTAAAATTGTATTTGCATTATGGAGTGCTCTGGAGTGGAAAGTCGCAACACAGATGTTTTTATATCTTAAACACTGATATGAATTATTGCTTTACTTTAATTTTTAAAAAGTGAAAGGTTTATTCATAAGAGCTGAAATATTTAAATTTTAATTACGTTTTCGTTTCGATTTATAACAAATAATTCAAGGCTTTATTTACTCTAAAAATATCTTTTTTGTCAAAGAAATGTCATTTAATACAATTTAAAATATATTCTGAACAGATAATATTACATTATTTTGTGATAAAAAAATAGTTTTAAATTATAATAAATTTTAGGCCCTCTTATTAATATAAATTATTTTCTTTCATAAAAAGTTCAGAAATATTCTTTGTATTACTTCATACAAATAATTTGTTTTAGAACGTTTTTTAATAATTTGTTTTAAAAATTGGTTTTACATGACATTAAAAATCCCCGCTAATAGAAAATTTCATTATCATAATTAATATTTCTGAAACATAATTTGAACACTGAAATTTCTACCATGATATGTAAATAAATATTCTCTATATCAATGACATATCCAAAATCTAACTTTTCACACCAAAATATACATATTATAGTGAAACTAACTATTAACTACTAGGAATTATTTAAGCTTTTGTTTAATGTTGATTTTCTTAAAGTGTTGTCGCATTAAAATATTCTTTGACGGATTTTATACCCCTTTCATTACATATATTTCATAAACGCAACTATTAAGCAATTCGATCGTTCGATATAAGTATTAAATTAACTAAGTACTATTAAATTAATCAAATTGCAGATATTGCAATGAAAGTGTTCAATCGATAAGAATCAACGAAACCGCGTAATAAACACAAGTTTTATGAAATGTTAAAAGTTTTATAAAACTTAATACATTTTTATTAAAAAATAAGTGCCTTCTTTTAAAACTAAATTATTGCAAAACACCAAAAGCACTATTTGTCATTTGAAGTGCTTAAAAATATAAATCTTTAGACAAGACATGTTTAGGATTAGCGATACATCAAGTTAAGATAGAATACATCCGAAAAAAACAGATCAGAAAAAAGAACAGAGTTTCTTTAAATTGAAGAACAGGCTGTTCCTGTTCTTTTTAAAGAACAGGTGAAAAAGAACAGGGTGTTCTTTTTTTTCACATCCCTAGTTTTAACTGTTATTTAGAAACCATTGAGGAGTAGATTGTATGCAAGGTCATCACTAGGATTTATGATTGGGAGGGGGAGGGGGGGGGGGGGGGGAAGAGATATATAGTATTAAATATTGCCAAGTCAAATATGCGTAATTATCAACTTCTTTTAGAGTCGCGGAGTTTACTTATTTTTTCCCCTTGGATGGGAAAAATTAGTTTTAGATTGGAAATTGCCAACTCGACCAGAAGTAAAATTTACTAAAATTGTTTTTTTACAATGATTTCCCCGACATTTTTCAATATAATAATATAGGAATAAATATTTTGGACCTAACTTATTGGCCATTTTTATTATATTTTAACGAATGACCACCTCTAAAAAGCATAAGGACTGCTCTCTAATTATTGAACCAATAAATGTTTTAAAATTAATAATATTCTAAAATCTGATAATTTTCTCTACATATAAAATACTGTCCAACCACCAGCAGAAAACCTACCGACAGAATTCTGCTACAAAAACACGCGATTTTACTCAATTCTGAAGGTTGAGCAGCCTCAAAAGAACGTAAATGCGAATTTAGATTTCTTACTATCAGCCAATTAAAACCCATTCCTTTTACAATCCAGGCCTGTAATTGTGTAAAATCGTCCGTTTACATGGCATCCACCAGACAAAATATTTCTGCTGCTGGGTTTTCTGCTGGCGGTAGGACAGTATTAAAACAACAAAGAATCGCACTTTTAATTGAAATTTAATGCTCACAATTTAACTAATAGTCATCATATTATAGTTAAAGCCCGGCTTTACCTATGTAGTATTTAAAACAAAAAAAATAACCATTTATATCAAAATATCCTTCAATGTTCTGATGAAAAAGGGATAATTATAAAAAATATCCTAAAAATTTCTGATAGTAAATGAATAGCGGATTTTAATTTTAGAAAAGTCATGCTTTAATGTTGCTAAAACCTTAAGCCTTGTTTAATTTTGTTTTTATGTCAATTACTATGGCAATAGATATCTTTCATATTCTTTCTATTCTAAACTCAATTCCTTCGAAAATAAACTATTTTTCGATTTATAGCCACATTAAATTTTATTTTCAAAATTTTAGCAACGTAAAGTGTTTTTTTTTTTAATATACTATCATATTGTGAATAATGTTCGATGCTTTAACGTTTAAGCGTTTTTACCATCAACACAATGTTTAGTAGTGGTCAATGACTGACTGACAATATCAGTTATTGCCATCACGTAAGACCTAACTCGACGCTTCAAGCAAAATGCAAATACCCACCAACTTTCTACCATTACTTGGAGACGAGTGCAGTTTTATGCATTAAGAAATTGTTGAATGAAATCTGTTGTGATTCCGAGGTCACTTATTGGTGGGATTTGTTCCAGTTCAATAACAACTGGACTCGATTCGAAATCTTGAATAGCATTGCTTCAGTAATCAAGGTTCCGACCTTTTCGCTACTTTAATCCTATTACAACTAAATTAAAACAAGATAAGTATATTGATTATATATGTTTAAAATAGTCGGCCATTTTGAGTTGCAGTATTTTTATTGAAAGAGGATTAGAATGAAAATAATTGTCTACAGCCACACACACAAAATCACATGGCCTAAATTTGTATGAATGTGCATATTTTTATTTTACATTATGATTTCTTTTCTTAAGATATTTTTAGGATTGAATTATGCTAAGAAAGATTAGTTTAGATATAAATTCAAATACCGAAATATAAACTTATTGCGTAGTGAACATCTAGAAATAATGAGTGAAAAGAAAAAAAAATGTATCTAATACAAATGCTTTTATTGATTCTAAATTGTGTTTACATTCTTAAATTTAAAAAAGCTTTATAAACTCTCCACATACAGATTCTGAAACAGATAATCTAAAAATACTTTAAATATAATTATTATTTCCCGTTTTGCTACTGTTTACTTGAACTGCGGTTCATTTTTATGGAATAACTAATAAATATTGATAATCGCATGAATGTATCTGCCAAACACAGTTTAGTTAACACAGTGAACACTAACTAGTATTTATCATGAAAAATATATATACATAAATATATATAAATAAATAAATATCGTATTAGGTCCTTAATTGTATTTTCATCTACTAGAAAAAACACTTATGACGGTTAAATACTAAAAAACCATGACTGTAATACTAGAAGAAGAAAAAATTTGAAGCAACACTACTTTAGATAAACTTAAAGAAAGTAGTATAAAAGCCCTTACTTTATTTTACAAATATTTCAATGAACTATAAAAAAAAAATATATTAAATATACAAGAAGAATTCACTTAGTTCTGAAAGTTGTGTAATACTAAAATGATAATCGCAAGTAAAAATAACAAAAATCACATGGTTCAAAACTCATTAAATGCAGTTGATCCGTGGAATTTTTTATTTCGTTTTGTTTATTTGATTTGAAGCAACAAACTACGTATTCTTTAAAAACAATCTGATTGTAGTCATTGTAAATGTAAATTAAATAATAACCCAAAAATTGTCTACTTCCAGGAAAGTAAAGATCAGACTGTGAACCTCAATTTTTTTTTAATTATGGTTTGAAGTTGAGTTGTAAATAAACCTATTTTTATTAGAAAATTATATCAAATTATTCCTTTTAATTTAGTTTTGTTCTAATCATAGGAAAATGAAGCTATAAACAAAGACACATATAAAAATTTACTCTTACACTAAAAATAAAATTTTACCTCTATTTTAAAAAAAAGTAAGCCCTAGGGAAATTTATTTTCAATTCTTTCGCTGTTATTCGGATCGTATCTCGAAGAGTAAAAATTCTAAAATTACGAAATTAAGTGAATTTGTTAAGAAACGTTTGATAAATAAGAATATTTATTTTGTTTCAATACGATTATTAGTTTAGAAGTTATATTATCCGTGAGTTGGCGGAGCCCCCTAGTAACTCAAATAAAAATAAAATCTTTTGATATTCGATTGATACTCTTTTAAATATAAATATTTAAACACTAAATATAAAATACACCACTGCAAAGATCCGTTAAAAAAAACGCTAAAATTAACAGAAAATGCTCAACACCACCCAAGCTGAAGTTCATGGGCAAAGAAACAGCTGTTTGTTTCGCATCATCAGACCCGTTATTATTTACCACACCACAATGGCAATGACACCCGCAGGAACAGCGATTAACTATTCACAATCGTTTTCGGATCCCTACTTCCGTCCAGGAAATGGCGGCGATTCTATTCAACTTGGACAACCATGTCACGACATGCCGGTTGTCATAGCTACGAATCGAATCTTCCGCCTTGCAATGGAATTGTTTGAATGAATTAACGATCAAGAATATCTTTTATTTTATATTTGTTTAGTATTTTGACAGCCTAAATATAGTTGTGTTTATTGTTCCTGACAATATCCATATCTCTTTTATGTTGATCGAATTCTATGGAAAAGATTTCATTAATATTCGAATACTTTCGGGTTGAAAGAAAAATGAATTCCTAATTTACAGGGTGGTCACAAATTGGTGGGCGTTGGTTGGTTTGGATGTGTAACTACACATAATAAACCTTTCTTTTTCTACACTTCAACTACTTTGTTGTTAAATCTAAGGGACTTGTTTAAAACATAAGAGAAGTATTTTGGTAAAAATATTGTTTTATTATTCCGATGCAACTAAATGTGAAACAGCCAAACAATGATCATCGCCTAGCAATTTCTTGACGATCCTGTGTAGTATTTTTTAATATAATTTTTTGTGGCAATTTTCTCTGCGTAATTTTCTTATTATTTCTGTTGATTTTTCATCTTTTAAAAAACATTCTTACACTATTTGAGAAATTGGTAAGATATGCAAAATAAAAAACCGAAGAATCGCAATTTTATACGTACTTCATAGAACATAATTGAAATACTTCAAATGCACATAACACACAAACGTCGCCAATAGCCCACTGTGCAGCTCTAGTACGACGTTAATTAACAAAACAAAACAAAACCATAACCACACAAAAAAATTATTCCAGGAACAATGACTTCTTCTATTGATACTTTGATTTTGTTCTTTTTTTTGTTTTACTTGATAGACTGGCGAATGTTTTTAAATATCAATCGCACAAGAAATAGCAATTTTCAAACTTGAATGACTACTAATTAAATTTTCCCCAAAACTCCACTCACAGTTAAGAAAACAGATGTCTCAACTCAATTTTTTTCAACAAAAAAAAAGTTAGTCTTTTGCTGCGGATGACTCAACCCCAAATGTCACCATAGCAACCTTTCACAAACCAACACAGCTTCCCACAAGCCTTGTTCTAAGAATGGCCACAAAACACCATCCAGTTTGTTAGAGAAAGAAAAGAACAAATTGCAAGAATAGATATGGGAAGATATCCTCAAAAAGGGTGTTACTGAATACATTCGAATCTCCAGTTCTTTCTAAGGTGTTATTTCTTTTTACCTTCTCTAATTTATTCCTCCCCTTACAGGCAAGCTAGTGTCTTGACCTCTTCTAATGGTCTCCGGGATACCAAGCGTGTCTCGTCTTGACTCTTGTGTTGCCAACTTATTTTGCATTGTTCTTATCGGGCTTAATTGCTGGTTGTTGACACGTGGTTGGTAGAGGAATAATCACTTATTAAGACCATCTGAGGAGTTGATCCGTGTTGATTGATGTTTGTAGGTTAACAAGCAACAGCCGCCTAATTTTCAATGTTTATTTTATTGGGTTAACTATTCTTTATTGATATTGTTTGTTCCTAATATCTTTGCATTTGTTTTTCTGAGAAGTCATTAAACTAACTTAGCTTGCTTTGTTAAAAATTCCCTTCCATATATGGCGAATTTTTTATCATTTTTGACGTAACAGACGAATGCTATATGCTCCGATTAAGTATTTCGTCAAACTGATAAAATTCATTTTGTCGTTTGTTTAGCGAAATTTATTTCGTCAAAAATTAGGACAATTTTGAACAATACAAAAATTTATTATCGACGAGCAAATCGCAGACCTCTCGTTCCAACGCTCTATTCCCTCGGCCAAGAAGATTCGATAGAATTTTGACAATATAAGTATAAGAACAAAACATTAGCTCATGTACCATAAATCACACAACTAATTAGTTTATCTTTGTCTATTACTTCCTTTCCATTATCCCTTTAAACCAGCATCATCCGGTTTTATTCCACTGCTTCATTTGTAGGTCCAGAAAATCAATATTCCATTGTTTGGAATAATCCCTTTCGTGACACTGAGCTACATGTTCGAATGAGCTTCTCTTCACTTCACTTAAAAAAACTCACTTAGAATATTACAAGAACCATGATTTAACATATCCTTAAAAATCTGTTCATAGTTATGACGTTTATAAGTTAATATTACGCGCATTTCATTAAAACGTATTTTCACGCATAGAACAGAATTCTAATTTTTTTTTTAATGTTATGAACATTCGAAATATCGTCGGCTTAAAGTAAAACCATGTATACTTAAACCGAACATTTAGCAGTCGTTGTTGGCAACCAAGTCCAAGGTCAATGTTTTTTTTTAATTTCTGGAGCACAGCACGAAGATCATTCACGTTTAGAAGTTTATTGCTTTTATTTCGTTCGTAGCTACGGATGCTAATATTTCGTTTAAATATACGTGGCTTTACTTCTGATCCCACGATATATTGAACTGAATATGTTTAAGTTTTGTTTATCCTATATTCAAAATTTTTAGTTATAACATTAAAATAGCCTTGAATTAACTTTGCTCATCTCTAAAAAAATATTTAATAAAGTTTGAAATATGGCAAACATTTTAGAATTTCTCTTTACTTTTGCGAAAGGGAATATATATTTACTATAGCCATTTAATTTATATTTTCATAGACAAGTTTTTTATTCTTCATTTTCTTTATTGTTAGAAAAAACAAAAAATAAACAAAAAATATATTTGTGATTCTTGTACGCTTTTTGAGGGTTGCCCATAATGTTGGTCACGGTTGTTATTATTTAACGGTCTGCCGCATTTGAAACGGAACGCTGATTTTCTTGAATTTGCATTCTATCTTTAAAAAGTAACAGTCCTCTGCAACGCGGTAGGTTTCTATTTCTTTGAAAAAATTTGTGAAGCGTAAAGTTTGCACTATATATATGATAGAAAAAAATCTTACGTATTTTCATTATTTAAACAAGTACGCTCGGGACTAAACCTTGAGTGGATTCAAGAATTCGTTTTAAAAAATAAGTAGTTTTGTTGTTAATTAAGTAAATAAAATAAAAATATATATTAAGGGTAAAATATTGGGACAAAAACCACTAAAATTGATAAACTGTATTTAAACTTATTTAATAGGATTCTTTTCAAGTTAATGAAATTCATTAAGGTTTGGTTAATCAACGTCGCGCTAAAGCTGCTATTGGGCTATTGGCGACGGTTAGGTGCCGGGAACAATGCCTCGTAGTTTTGAACCATGGTCAGATGACGAGGAAAACACCTGAGCTGGCACCAAACACAACCTCAATAGGCGTCAGGGCATTGGAACTCGATCAGTAGTACACCAGTCCCGTATACACACCAGTGTAATTGTTGGATATTTTTAGACGGCTTCCTAGTATTTTAGTAGCGAATCTCGCAAACCTCCGATCGGAAGATCACAACATTTTTACTATTTTTTTTTTCAAGTCCATTTGTCGGGATCGAACTCGCAATCCTCTGATTACTAGCCGAACGTCTTTATCCACTGGGCCACAACTGGTGGGCCTTAATTCGTTAAGAAAAAAGGTTTAATTCGATTTACAAAACCAAATAAGTATTTAATTTCAATTTACAAACAAAATTACAAGTAATACTGTTTATTCAATATACATTACCGTTACATCTTTCGGGTTATTATTACATCTTTCGGGTCGTTTTTATGGAATAGAACACACACTTTGATTCGCTAATTTATTTTCAATAAAATAAAAGCACAGTTGTATAGACTTTTTAATTTAACTGCTGTCCAGAACCTTATCCGTTAAGCTACCAGGGCGACGTGAAAAGGTTATAAAGAGAAGAATTGTTAAAAAAGGTGTACCAAAATAATGGGAAGTAAGATAATTCAGTTTTAATAACTCAGTTTCCATTTAAACAATCGACATCAAATAATATGGAAAACCATATTCTGAACACCTATTTTAAGTTTGTCAGGTCGCTCTGTTAGGATGTCTTAAATAGAAGCTGACATCAGAAATATTAAATCACACTGTTCAATTTTTAAAAAAGTATGGTTGCTTAAATTTGAGTACCTCATCGCTCATTTACGATGCAATTCTACTCAAAGAAAAACGAGTAGGTTCAGGTACTCATTTTTAAGTACTTTCTTTTACAGTATAGTTTTTTTTGTCAATACATAAACTTTAAATTCATAAAAATAATTAATGGTGAAAAAATTTTCAAATTTAAACCGTTGGGGTGTTTTTTTTAGAAGCTACATCTATTAAAATAATAATAATTAAAATACATATATAATATACATGCATTGAGAATGTAAAATAGAGCAATTTACGGAGAAAACAACTTTACAATTTTAACCTTCTTCTAAGCTCAGTGTCAAATTCATGGTTATTAATCTATAAACCTTTTTAAATACATTTCCGCAACCGTGAATTAAATACCTTGCACAAGAATTAGAAGTGTAGATTTTCACAACTTTCCTTTTATGAAAGCGAAGACACCGAGTTGTTTTACTTCGTCTATTGAAGTACGCAACCGGTTTAGCATGAAAAGTTCCAGGTAAGCAAGGTGAAAAAGAAGAATTATTATGCCCTTCGAAGTTGCGTCATTGAAACTTGCCGATAGAAGTGTTGATCAAGTTGGTTGGTTGGTTAGATGGGGTTTAATGGCGCAAGGGCCAAATGTGGCCAAGCTGCGCCAAACTCTAGATGTTACAAACCAACGTTAAAATTCTAAAATTTTACACATAAACAAAATAATTTCAAATCAAAGGTAAAAATCCTGAGTAGTTTAAAAAGATAAATAATGATGAATGAGGTGGGTGATTCAATAAATACGACAAATGGGGAGATGAAGTATTAAAAAAGCGATTATATAAAAGTCTAAGACGAGGACAAGAAGTTAAAATATGAATTATGGAGAGAGGTTGTTGGCAATGATGACACAGCGGGGCGGTTTCGTTGAGCAATAGGTGCTTATGCGTTGCTCTTGAATGACCTATGCGGAGACGGGTCAATAAAACATCACACCGTCAGTGTTGATCAAGATCAGAATTGAGAAACTTTAGACTTTTTTCAAGACTTATGTAGTTATTATGTTAATTTATTTGTGGATGATATTTTGTGAAACGATTGAAAATTTAATTACTTGTAATATTCGATTTGCGATAGAAATTAATGATCAATATAAATTAATAATAATGGAACAAAATATACATGTTATTGAAATATCCCATGAAAGTTTAGTAAGTTTTTTGCGTTTATTGTTGCACTATCAATAAAATAGTACTTAAAAATGAGTACCTGAACCTTTTCTTTGAGTACAATTGCATCGTAAATGAGCGATGACGTACTCAAATTTAAGTTATCGTACTTTCTCAAAAATGAGAAGTATTATTTAATATTGCTAATATCAGCTTCTGTTCTAGCCATCTTAGCAAAGCGACCTGACAAACCTAAAATAGTTGTTCAAGAGATGTTTTCACGCATTATTTGATGTCGAATGCTTAAACGGAAACTGAGTTATTACAACTCATTTACCTTTCTTCCCATTCTTTTCACTTATTTTTGAGTACCTATTTTTAACAGTTCAGGGGGCAAACATAAAGCATATTTTCTAAATAAATTGTACTTCATTTTTCTTTCTAAAAGTCTGAATTAAAAAATAATTATTATTTTTATTTAAGCAGTAGAAGTGTAGTGGTATAAGTACATTTAATTAAAAAAAATTCTTAATAAAAAAAAATTAGTAGTATTCTGAACCATCAGAATTACCATATTCTTCCCTTAAGAATAAACTCGAGAAAACATGTAATTGACATAGACATCAACACGAGTTACCTCGAGCTAGTAGGCGGTTAATAAAAAAATATATTTGTCGTAACGATTATTTCTATTGCTAAAAATAGATCTATTTCACTACTTAATTATTTGAGATGTTATAACTATTTAATCGTTTTTTTTTAAATGTGTGGTTTAGTTAGTTTAAAATTGTGAAATAGAGGAGCACACTTTATATCAAAATATTAATTTTTTTATTTAAAATGTATACGCACTTACAATAATTATATTAATTCGTAAATTTCTCTGTAAAGCTGTAATTAAAAAATAAATTGCCAACAGAATGTTTAAATTCATTAAAAAAGATAACATTTCACTTCGTCGAAACATTTTATAATGGATAGAAAAGTCAGAAGAAGCGACCTTATTTCACCAAAGAGCCCCAAATTAAATTTTGAGAGTTTGATTCAATGCCAACGGCCACGGTAAAAAAAATTATATTTCATTCATTAAATAAATTACAAGTCAAAGTTCACATTCTATTAAATCAGATACTCCATTAGCGTATAATTATACTTAATTCTGTTCCCAGATTGAGCCCATGGGGTTTTTATAGTTCAAGAACTTTTGACAAAAATGAAGAATTCTTAGGGTTATTCCATGTCATTTAAACAATCCAAAATACAAATCTCCATTAAAAATAAAATATAAAAAAATTAACTTTTTTAATGTGAAATTATTATGGCTGAACTTTGAGTAAACTACATGCCATTTCCGCTACCCAAATTTAGCTGATTGTTCCTTAGATCTGGTACTTTAAAATAGCTCACGAATTGCTCCTTTTTTTCCATTTGAAGAAAGACTTCCAACTAACGACTCGGTTAGCCTTAGCGTGCAAGTAATTTAAGGCAAAATGGGAACTTGGAGTAATCTATCTGAAAAAGCAAAGAGACCATTAAGATCCTGTAAAATGCATCTTTAACTTTACTACCGCTGGGGTTAATCATGCTAAAAAAGCAGTAAAGCTTCTTCCTCGTTTGGAATCGGAACATTCGTAGAAAAGTTTTTTTTTAAAAAATATCCAGATCACGACTTATGCTGAGGAAAAGGTTGCTAATCAAGAAACGTAATCCTAAGCGTTATCTTCTCAATTACCACGTACTGGTTTGTAACTATTTGAACAGCGAAAATCGTTCGCGATTAAATCAAAAGATTTCACGATTTTCCATCTATCGAAAATGATGTTATGATATTTTAGGAAAGAATCGTGTTTTTATGAATATTGGCTTTCTTGCAGAGCAGTTTACTACTATATAGAACAAAGAATTTTTGTAAAATCATTGTTTGACGTTTAGGTTAAAGAATTGTTATTTTTAGCACATACACAACGTAAATTGAAAAATAGAACGTCTACATGCATTAGTTTTAATGTGGAAATTCCAGCAAATTTCGTAACGTTATATTCCACAAAATATTGAAATAAAATGTATATTTGATTAATCCCCCCCCCCCCCCCTTTTCTAATAATAAAAAATTTGCATCTTTTGATTTTCTTATATTTTATCGAATCATAATTCATTTACTTAAATCTATTTTGTTCTTTAATTCTAGAAGAAAAAAATATTTAATCTGGAAAATGAGTTTTAAAAAAAAACATCGGATGTTTACGTTTTTTAAAACAATTTGAAAATTTTAGGAAATGTATTTAAAAAAATCTAGGAAATAACTGAAAAAATATAACTTTGAAATTTTTCGTGAAACTACCTTCATATTCTAACGTTTGCCATTTTTAATTGCCATTACATTACCTTTAAATAAAATTCGTAAAATTTTAAATATCTTATATTTTAATATCTTTTAATTTTCTAGAATCTTTTTTAAACTACTAGAATTCTTTACTAGAATCTTTTTTAAACTAATAGAATTCTTTACTAGAATCTTTTTTTAAAACATCTATAGTAATTTATTGCGCTTTTTTATTATCTGTAACTTAAACTTATGTATTATATTCCTAAGTCAATACTAAAATATCCAGAAAATTATGTAATATAATGGAAAATGTATTGCGAAAATTCATGTGAACAGTCGCATAAATAAATAAAAAACAAAAAAACTTATTCCATTCCAATTTTTTAAAACATTCAAAGTACTACAAAGTACTATATTTTTATAGAATATTTTTTATAAAGAATCCAATGCAGAAAATAACAATATATTCGTTAAAGCATCGTATTACGCGTATTGTTTCGTTTTATTATCTTTTTCGTTCTTTTCTTCACTGTTCTCATTTTAATATTCGAACACGCGTTTCAGAAGAGCGATGCTTTTCCATGCATTTATTCAGCTACCTACGTCTGCACGCAATTTCCAAAACGTTGCATTACAATGTCAGTTGTGACATAAAAATAGCTCACGTTACGTCATATACTAAGCGGAGAAGAATTACAGGTAAATATTTTGTTAACAAATCGAACAGAACTGCGCGAAAAAATATATTTCGTTTACTTTATGTGAGCTTAAATTATTATTTACTAACTAGAATGAGACTTCCATTTAAATTATATTTCAACATCAGAATTCGTTATGAATAATTCGTCAAATTTTAACTTGATTCATCATAACTCATTTTCAAACTGGTAGTATTAATTTTCGGATAGCATTATTGTTAAATTGATGTAGTTAAATTCGAAAAAAAAAAAAAATTAAACGACTGAACAACGCGCCAACCATAACTCCAAAATAAAACCGCCAGAAATTTTAAATTAAAACCGCCAAGTCGGGAGGTTATCAATTTGACTGTTATGTATTATTTATTATTTTTATTTTATGTATGTTCGCGCGAGATTTTGGTTCTAATTTAAAATTTGGATAACTTTTTTTGTTGGATAGGGGATGTTTTACTTGAGAGCCATTTGAAAAAAATATCCGGTTATCCGGCATTTAACTATCCGCAATTCTCAATTTACATGAACGGTTGAAAAAAAATTGTGCGATTTCGAAAATTCTTTTTTGTTGGATAGAGAAAAATCCACTTAGGCAAAATCTGCAAAAAAAAAAATAATCGGTTATGCGGCTATTATATATCCGAAAATGTCGGTTAACCGGAGTCTTTTTAAACAATTAATCCGAATTCAAAATATTTTCATTGTTTAACAGAAGTTGTACAATAGTGACATTTCGTTTAACCAGCATTTATTGGCATAGAAATGGAGTGTTTTACAATATACATTGTTGAGCACAAGTTTCTACTTGAATTTCTTGTTGAATAATAATAGGGGACGAAACCACCTGTTAAATTAAAAAATAAAAAGGGAAAAATAAAATAATCTTTAAAAAAAAAGGGAAAACCAACTAAATGAAAATGCGCTAAAAAGTAAAAAATAATTTTTAATTTTACGACCAAGTTGAAAAAATTTAATTGTTTAATATCAATTTTATACTTATTACAACATTTTGAAGTTGGTGCCAATTTACGAAAATCATATATAAATTTTGGCGTCGATTTCGAAAAGTTTTAATAAGTATAAAAATTATATTAAATAATTTAATTTTTTCAACTTGGTCGTAAAATTAAAAATTATTTTTTACTTTTTAGCGCATTTTCTTTAATCGGCTTTCCTTTTTTTTTAAAGATTATTTTATTAACTAAAAATATCAATTATATTGACATAGTGAATAACGTTAAATTCATTAACGATTTTAATATCAAGTTATACTTTAAATTTTTTTTAATTTAAAATAACGCAGATATTATAACTTGATATTAAAATCTTCAATTAACTTTATTTACATAGAACTAAAACTATTTCAAGGCGTAAAAATTGTAATAATGTACAGGTTGGTCAAAAATTATCGGCCATTGTTTTTCTGTATCCATGGTAATCATGGGTTTAGGAAATATATTATGCAGTACACCAATTGTGTTAAAATGGAGTTTATTAAAATGAAGCTTTTATAAAAATGGCGATTTAATAAAATGGAGATTTTATCAAAATAGAAAATTAAAATGCAGGAGAATGAAAGAAAAGGAAAAAAATAGTTGAGAGTAGAATTACTAATATTTCAAAGCATAAAATCCCTGGATGCGGCATACAAATGTATTTACCATTCACATTTGGAGTCTGAGAATTCAAAAAAAACAAGCCCATTTTTTTTTTAATTATCGATATCTATGAATATAGCTTGACGAGATTTATCACAATAGAAATAAAACTTGTGGTTATCAAACCCGAAAACAACAATACACATTATAATAAAGACAGATCAACATGTCGAAGTAAGTAAAAACTTAAAACTTTGAGGTCGTTTCCTGAAAAACAAACACGGCGATCATTGGTCTATTGATGTTTTCAGTCGACCTTTCAACATGGATTATAGCTTAATTTCATTAACAATAAGATGTGGTTGTCACTTTAAATAGCATATACGATTGCGCGACCAAGGCGGTCGTTTTGGTTACGTGTTAAAGTATCTGACTCAAGGTTCGAAATTAGTGGTCGTTAGTCGAATTCTGCACCTAAAATTTAAGTTTAACAACTATAATTTTACACTTAGACGCCATTTTTGACGCCTAACTTTTTATAAAAACGTCAGCTTGAAGATCTTATTTTTACACCCAGTCGTCATTTTTTAAGTCTAAACAGTTGATTTTCAATAATTACCGTCAAATTTTCTAGTAATTTTGTCAGTAAGACGGTGATATTTTTAGAGTACAAATGAAAACATGTTTCACATTTTATGCAAAAGAAGCTTTAAAAATTACAAAAATATCGTAAAAATTGGCAGCTCTGCTTAAGCAATTTGAATTATTTTAAAATGACGCATAAGCAGAAGATTTTGGCAACTAAAAAAAATTGTTAACAGAACATTTTGACAACTAAAAAAAATTGTTAGCAGAACGTTTTGGCAACTAAAAAAAATTGTTAGCAGAACATTTTGGCAACTAAAAAAAATTGTTGGCAGAGCATTTTGGCAACTAAAAAAAATTTTTAAGTACCAATGACGAAAAACTTATCTTCTAATTTCGAACCCTGATTCTGTCAACGAAAAGAAAAGTACCCTATTCAAACCCAAAGACCATGCTAGAATTATTTTTTTTACTAGATAGGATAGCAACTCACCTCTTTCTTCTCGACCGATCTCGAGTCGACGGGACACTGGAACCGTGCTGCCCGTACCAGATTGACGCACCGCCCGCAGAAGCCGTGTCCGCAGCGTGCCCTATTCAGCGTGGAGTCGAGGCTGCTGCAGCGCCTACACCGGTACTGCATGGGGCACGACTGCACGAACTCCACATTCTCCAGCTGCACACTCTCGTCAGACATGCTGGACACAACTCCGCACTGTGGGGGGGATAACATGGGATGAATATTACCATTTAATGTATCGATGACTTATAGTGCAGTGGTTCCTAAAAGACACGGGTCCGCGGGTCGATGTAAGGGGGTCCGCGGGATCACAAAAAAAAAGTGGCTTAAATGCATTGAAAAGATGTAAAGGGGTCTGCGGGATCACAAAGATAAGTGGCTTAAATGCATTAAAAAGATATAAAGGGGTCCGCGGGATCACAAAAAAAGTGGCTTAAATGCATTGAGAAGATGCAAGGGGGTCCGCGGGATCACAAAGATAAATGGCTTAAATGCATTGAAAAGATGTAAGGGAGTCCGCGAGATCACAAAGATAAATGGCTTAAATGCATTGAAAAGGTGTGAGGGGGTCCGCGGGATCACAAAGAAAAGTGGCTTAAATGCATTGAAAATATGCAAGGGAGTCCGCGGGATCACAAAGATAAATGGCTTAAATGCATTGAAAAGATGTAAGGTGGTCCGCAGGATCACACAGAAAAGTGGCTTAAATGCATTGAAAAGATGTAAAGAAGTCCGCGGGACCACAAAAAAACATTGGCTTAAATGCATTGAAAAGATGTAAGAGGGTCCTCGAGATCACAAAGATAAATGTCTTAATGCATTGAAAAGGTGTGAGGGGGTCCGCGGGATCACAAAGTGAAGTGGCTTAAATGCATTGAAAAGATGTAAAGGAGTCCGCGGGATCACAAAAAAAACATTGGCTTAAATGCATTGAAAATATGGAAGGGGGTCTGCGGGATCACAAAAAAAAGGGGCTTAAATGCATTGAGAAGATGCAAGGGGGTCCGCGGGATCACACAGAAAAGTGGCTTAAATGCATTGAAAAGATGCAAGGAAGTCCGCGGGATCAAAAAGATAAATGGCTTAAATTCATTGAAAATATGGAAGGGGGTCTGCGGGATCACAAAAAAAGGGGCTTAAATGCATTGAAAAGATGTAAGGGGGACAGCAGGATCACACAGAAAAGTGGCTTAAATGCATTGAAAAGATGTAAAGAAGTCCGCGGGATCACAAAAAACATGGGCTTAAATGCATTGAAAAGATGAAAGGGGGTCCACGGGATCACACAGAAAAGTGGCTTAAATGCATTGAAAAGATGTAAAGGGGTCCGCGGGATCACAAAGATAAATGTCTTAAATGCATTGAAAAGATGCAAGCGAGTCCGCGAGATTACAAAGATAAATGGCTTAAATGCATTAAAAAGGTGTAAGGGGTCCGCAGGAACACACAGAAAAGTGGCTTAAATGCATTGAAAAGATGTAAAGGGGTCCGCGGGATCACAAAAAAAAGTGGCTTAAATGCATTGAAAAGATGCAAGGGAGTCCGCGGGATCACAAAGATAAATGGCTTAAATGCATTGAAAAGATGTAAAGGGGTCCGCGGGATCACACAGAAAAGTGACTTAAATGCATTGAAAAGATGCAAGGGAGTCCGCGTGATCACAAAGATAAATGGCTTAAATGCATTGAAAAGATGTAAAGGGGTCCGCGGGATCACAAAGAAAAGTGGCTTAAATGCATTGAAAATATGCAAGGGAGTCCGCGGGATCACAAAGATAAATGGCTTAAATGCATTGAAAAGATGTAAGGTGGTCCGCAGGATCACACAGAAAAGTGGCTTAAATGCATTGAAAAGATGTAAAGAAGTCCGCGGGACCACAAAAAAACATTGGCTTAAATGCATTGAAAAGATGTAAGAGGGTCCTCGAGATCACAAAGATAAATGTCTTAATGCATTGAAAAGGTGTGAGGGGGTCCGCGGGATCACAAAGTAAAGTGGCTTAAATGCATTGAAAAGATGTAAAGGAGTCCGCGGGATCACAAAAAAAACATTGGCTTAAATGCATTGAAAATATGGAAGGGGGTCTGCGGGATCACAAAAAAAAGGGGCTTAAATGCATTGAGAAGATGCAAGGGGGTCCGCGGGATCACACAGAAAAGTGGCTTAAATGCATTGAAAAGATGCAAGGAAGTCCGCGGGATCAAAAAGATAAATGGCTTAAATTCATTGAAAATATGGAAGGGGGTCTGCGGGATCACAAAAAAAGGGGCTTAAATGCATTGAAAAGATGTAAGGGGGACAGCAGGATCACACAGAAAAGTGGCTTAAATGCATTGAAAAGATGTAAAGAAGTCCGCGGGATCACAAAAAACATGGGCTTAAATGCATTGAAAAGATGAAAGGGGGTCCACGGGATCACACAGAAAAGTGGCTTAAATGCATTGAAAAGATGTAAAGGGGTCCGCGGGATCACAAAGATAAATGTCTTAAATGCATTGAAAAGATGCAAGCGAGTCCGCGAGATTACAAAGATAAATGGCTTAAATGCATTAAAAAGGTGTAAGGGGTCCGCAGGAACACACAGAAAAGTGGCTTAAATGCATTGAAAAGATGTAAAGGGGTCCGCGGGATCACAAAAAAAAGTGGCTTAAATGCATTGAAAAGATGCAAGGGAGTCCGCGGGATCACAAAGATAAATGGCTTAAATGCATTGAAAAGATGTAAAGGGGTCCGCGGGATCACACAGAAAAGTGACTTAAATGCATTGAAAAGATGCAAGGGAGTCCGCGTGATCACAAAGATAAATGGCTTAAATGCATTGAAAAGATGTAAAGGGTTCCGCGGAATCACAAAAAAAAAGTGGCTTAAATGCATTGAAAAATATTTTAGTCACAAAGAAAAATCTATCCAAACTGACCAAACACCATTGGCCGGAAAAATGTTCAGGTATTTAATCCTTTACAGCAAGATTATCAAGTTTACAGCCAAACTTGGATGAGATTATGAATCAATACAAAAGGTTTCACTCATTCCATAAGTTCGAAAATCAGTACAGTAACTAACTTAAGTGACTATCACAGTGTTTTCCTGAGTTTAAATCAGTGTTAATGTATAATCGACAGACTTAAAGTCATTAAACTTATGATTATGGTGTTATCTTTTCCATGTATTTATCGGGTAAATTTTGTGTCCATATTCTTAGCAAAAGATGTGTAAAATTAAAAGAAATTATAAAATTAAATTTTTTTAATTAAAAAGGTAATCCTATTTTATTTTTAGATAAGGATCCGTGGCTTAATGCTAATTGGGAACATCTGTCTCAGTGCATACATGTCGTAAGTGACAATTCAAAGCACTTTTCATAACAGCCATTTGTAACGTTATTTTAAAGATGGTTCGGTTGACTGAGGCTGCTTTGATTTATAAATACATCTACTGTCTATGGTTACTCAATTCAAGTCGTCTAGTTTCAAAACCAGATAGATCCACATTTTTCGCAAAAAAATAGTTTTGTAAGTAAATATTTTTTTACGAGTTCTCAATGCATTACATCACATTGCAAAGCAGTATCGACCAAAAGTCATAGGTTTAGATCCAAAAGTGCGTGGCTGCCAATCGTTTTTGGCGCCTCCTGTATAATTTATGAAAATAAATCTATCAGGTTTTGAAACCAGACGGCTCAATGAAAGTACTAATACAGATTACAATTTAAGGATTCTAATCAGCCCCTTAACTTTAAATTATCGTTAAATGTACTTAACACATCTATGCCCTAAGATTAGAAATTGCCCAACTTGTAATATTACATTTAAATTAGACCTCAAAATGGACACTGCATTGGAATATGGGTGCAACAAATCAATGCTTGTGGGAGAACTGTTTAATATTACCTAATATATATATAAAAAAAAAGATGAAAAAATGTTGATAAGTTGAAACTGGGAATTTTCAGCTCTGTTGAGTAGGGAATTTCGAATCGTTAAGTTGGGAGATTTCTTGTTTCAAACCCCTCAAAATATTTTGTGTGTAACGGTACTGGGATGGAGTACGCGAAAATAAAATTAGTAATGGAAACAAAAACGCCAAACGTAAAAATAATAAATGTGTAAGTAAAATAAAAACTTATGTCCTCAATTTGAATCGTTCGATTAATTTGCCAGCTAACTTAAGAACATTACGGCCTAACAAAAACAAACTTTTTTTGTTTGTGAAGGCGGATAAGTGAAAAGGATTACGAGAGATGGTGGTACTCATAAATGAAAATTTTATCAAGGGGTACGCGAGAGAAAAAAAAAGATCGAGGACCACTGTCGTAAGGCATAAGCAATAAAAATTCAAATGGGGTGTACTTTTGACTGAGGCGTATTATTGAATCTCTCCCAAATAGCGTAAGGGTCATAATTATTGTTTTATTTTTTTAAACATCACTTTTGGATATTAATACTTTTATTTAAACTAAAACTTATAAGTTTAATAAATGAAAGTAAAATGGGCTGTGCTTGGCCCCTTTCCCCCTCGTCCAATAATCTAGAAACCTTAAAAGTAAGGAATTTCGAATTTTAAAAATCCCTGAGTTGGGAAAATTTATGCATGAAGAAAATATTATTATCAAATGCAAGGGAGCGAAGATTATAAATCTCCAAACTTGTAAGATTAAACTTAAATTAGACCTTAGAACAGACACTGTATTGGAACATGCACGCACCAAATCAATACTTTGGATAGAACATTTTATTTATATATTAATATCTCTTTTAAACTCATAATTGTGACGTTTTGATCTAGTGTGTTTGGTATTTCAAAATTATGTTACCAACTGATAAAAACTCGGTAAAGGTTTACTGTACGGTCACCCTTGGCGACTTTTTCAAAATCTCGCCAAAAGTCGCCATTTTGGCGACTGTTGTCCAATAGCGTTGCTGCAATTCCTTGTCGTTTCGGAGGGGGGTTGCCATTTAAAAAAAATTATTGCCAAATGCGGAAAAATCGCGCCAAGGGTGACCGTACAGTAAACCTGACCCAAAAACTCAATTTTAGTGGAATAATTATCTTGCATTATTTTCATAAATCAATTTTTAACTTCCCATGAAATGCGATTTATTTAATAATAAAATGTATTTATTGTTTTTTTCAAGCCCCTCCCTCTCCACAAACACACGAAAATTTTCGTACGAATCTAAATTCAAATAAAGAAATACCTCGAACAAAAATCAGGCAAATCAAACTGTTCTCAAATACCAAACCGTTCCTCCACCCTCCCAAAAACACAACAAGCAATCGCACAAGAACAAAAAGTGAAATGAAAATAAACATACCTTAACAAAATACGATCGAGAATCTCCAAATACGCACGTGCGATTCAATCAGCTTGCGAAACAGGTGTAATCCACAGTCGCAACCATTCTTATTCAAACATGACGTCTGCCCAAAGATACTATAATAACCCTACGGCTTAAAGATGGTAAACTCCCCATAGACGTAATGTAAGCCGATTGATGACTCCCCCCCCGCATACTTGAAGTCACATGACGTCATAACAGGGTTGCACGTTGGCATGCTTATCGCTTTTTACAGATTCTACTTGGCGATTTAATTCACGGAGACGCGGATATGCAGGAAAAGTACCCTTCAGGCACAATTATTAGGTAACGAAAGGAATTAGATTTCAAATAATATTTATGAAAACAAATTTAAAGAACTTTTCATGTTCTTTAAAAAAAATTCATAAATTTTATTTGAAATCTAATTTCTTTCGTTACCAAATTTATTTTACAAAATTAATGCAGGCATAAAATTGCAGAAAGAAATAAAAAAAATTACTTTTAATTATTTTTAGCATACTATTTTAATGATAGGAATTTAATAAAATAAATATGTTCAGTACATTTTCTAAAAACATATGTTTTTAAAAAAATATTAAAAATATAATTTTCTATTTTTCGCTTCATCGGACTTTCAATAATTTAAATATATATATAGAACTATACTTATACATGGCTTACAAATTACAAATTACAAATTATTATTACTTACTTATTACTACTTACTTATTATTGCTTACTTATTACAAATTTACAATCAACTTTAATTTATAACCAAATAATTGGTCATTTTGTACACACATTTGTAATCTTTAAATATTTTTTTTAATTAATTGAAACTTTCTTTTACTATCTGATTAAAAGGCATTAAAAATTTTCAGTTCTAACTCTATGAAAAATAAATAGTTAATCTTATATTCTCATATTTTAAACCTTTTAGTAAAAACTACGTTTTATTTCTCCGTCCAATATTTCTCCAAGTTCTTTTAATTTGTAGCATTTCTATTAATAATATTTAATTTATATTTATTAATATTTAGTTTGCATAAAATTAAGTTTGGGTATTTTTTCAAACATTCTTATTAGCGGGGTCTTTACTTTATGTGAGTGGAACAAAAATTACAAGGCAAAACAATTCGGATCATATTTAGAGAACAAACAAACAATAATGGTTCGTATCTGAAAAGATTTATTTAAAAAATGCACTTAAACAGAGAAAACTATAAATTCAAATTTTATCGGAGAATAATTATGAATGTAAAAACGCGAATAAATAATTTTAGATAAATATTTATGACATATAACACTCATACAAATCACTTCAAATTGTTATTTATTCGCATCGTAGAAAAGTATAAAGAAATTGGATTTACTTTAGAATGCAATGTGACATTTGTTTATAAACTATAGCAATGCATCTCCATTAAAGAACTCTAGAATATTTGAAGTTCGTGCATGCAAAACAAACATGTCAAAAAATTATATAAGCATTTAATTTTATTAAAAAAATATTTATCCATTTTTGCATTTTTTTTTCAAAAATATTCCTTTTATTTTTAGAACTTGAAAATCCAAAGCTCCATTGAAATAAATGTATGCACCTTTTTTTTTTTTTTTTTTGCGATTGGACTTGCATGTTTATTTATGCATGCACGATATTCATTTGAAATGTTAATGATGGTAACTTTTATAAAATACCGATTTCAAATTTAATTTCACAATGATATAGACCAATGAGAAGTTTTTATGCACAAATTCATCATGTGTGAAAGTGTGACTATAAATAAGGTTTCATTCAAACCAATGCTGTTAACATTATTTAAATACATTTTAAGTACTTAGTATTTTAAATATTTTAAGATATTTGGCGACATCATAATAAATTATAAATAATTATAATAATAACTTCATTTACATTCTTCAATTAAGATATTATTTCTTACAATTAGTTTCTTTAAGTACCTTATTTTGTTAGTACAAGTGATACAAGTAAATAACAAGTAGTTTTTATGACCATCGATATTACTAAAACAATTATTTCTTAAAAAAATCTATGAAATATTCATAACATTATCGAAATATGTAGAAAACTTTCCAAAATTCTGATTTCAAGATTCATCGTCTGTCATTACCATTTAAAAAATTGTATATTAGTTTCTTTACGTTCAACAACTTCTGACAATATTTGTCCCTCGACAGTTTTTGATAGTTGGTCAACGTCGCACTAGAAGTGCACAGTTCAATAGTTCAGTTGGCAATAGTTCAGGGCTATCTCATAGAAGAGACCACGGAACACTGTTCAGTATATTTTTACCTGGATTACATGACGAGGACAATACTTGAGTTGGTATCTGATGCAATATGAATAAGCGTCAGAGCATTTTACCACGATTAGATTTAACGTGCACCATTTCCATATACACGCCGATGGAAATTGAATATCATTTCAGACGACTTTCGTAATTTAGTATCGAATCTAGCAATCCTCCGATCACGAGTTCACTGCATCTGAATTTTTATCAAGTAATCATTCCGATTCGAACTCACAGTCCTCTGATTGCTAGCCGGATGCTGTACCTCGAAGTCACTGGCCTCTCACAGCAGTTTTTGAAGAATAAACTGAAAAATCACATAAGTCAGTAAAAATATTATTATATGAAAGAGGAGACAAATCGAACACTAAGATTTTTTGTGAAAAAAGAAAGAAATACTTATACTTAACAAGAATACTTATACTCAACAAAAATTTAATAATTGTATACTTGTATGCCCATGTGGTTCGAGGATTAAAAGTTTCAGATTTGATCGAATTCAAGCTAATTGCTCATATAAGCAAATTAAGATAAGCTGAAAGGTTTATTTTTATGTTAAAAACTAATAAAATAAGGCAATACTTTATTTCAGTTAAAAAAGATGTTTTGATCAATTTTATGAATGTGCGGTCGAGTTACCTATAATATATTTTTTTTTAGATGTTTGTAAAATTTTGGCTCTTTAGGCATTTATTTAAAGTTTTTGTTATACCATTTTCCTAAAATATAGATTGCTATTATTCGTAAATCATTGAAACTAGTTTAAATCTTGCACATCAATCAAACAAATATAAAAATTTGCCTGGATTTTAAAACGTTGACAAACGATCTCCACTTATGAAAATTGGTTTTCTGCTCAATTCCCTTATATAACTGTACTTTCTGTTGACATATATATATAAAAAACTGTAAAGTGCTTCCAAGTCCAGTATTTATATTACTCGAATCCCGATCAATGGAACGCACAATAAAGTCGCGTAGTTTCATTTGAGACAAAGATTTTGTATAAAATAACATTCAAAAGTATATGCAAGCTTTAAATTGACTATGTTAATAATAAATTGCTTGCCACTTACCTTAAATATTGAGAATTATCCTTATTTGATCCGATATTTATTGCATATAATGAAATCAGATCGACATATTTACAGTCAACAACAGCACGAATAACAAACCATCCTTGGCGCTCGAAGCATTTCAAAGCAGGCGCCAAAAAATAATGCGCTTTCTGCGCATGCCAAAACTTCAGGTCAAGCGCCTGTTAGGAAACTTCACTGCAGTGTTTTGTGACTACAACTTAGTGAGAGGGCGCCACAGTAGCATTGCCGAAGTTGACCTTCTTGTAGTTACAAGTTCTTTGGTCTGCCCTCGACAGTTGCGATACCGCTTTTGAAGTCCGCAAGCGCAGCGCAAACCGGCTATCGTGACTGGAAGCCTTTTTCCCTGGCAAAGCCGTACCTGCCAGGTATATTTCCCTTTGTTTTTTCCCTACTTGGCGAGATAGTGGAAGGTTTACTTTTGCTTTTTATAAGCGCGGAACGAACACGTTTGGCAGAGTGGACAGAGCTTTGTTGTTCGAATGGTAGCTTGTGGTCGCTGTTCGGAATTTATCGAATGAAGATTTAATTCATAAGAAGGGTTGGTCGAAATAACGTCGCACTACAGCTGCAAAGTCGGGGATCGGGAAATACCCCGATGGAAAGACCCATGAACAAATATTTCTGGGAAAAAGTATATAAGACTCAGAATGTTTTTGAACAGAGCCCCTTAGAGGTGTGCCACAGGTGCAACGTAAAGAAGGCTACCTAGCAAAAAAAGTCAGCATGAAACCTTCATAAAAATAGTCGAATTGAAGGTTTTTTTTGAAGGTTTTATAAAGGATATTGAAACAAAAAAACTGCAATTTTTTTTAAGTTTTTAATTTTCCTGCAAAACCTTTAATTTGCATTTTCCCTTCATGATTAAAAATCGAAGTTTTTTTGCAGGTTTTTTGAAGGTTTTTTACAGTTTTTATGAAGGATATTAAAACAAAAACCTTTAATTTTATAGATCTTCAAAAAAACTGCAGTTTTTCTGCATACAACCTTCAATTTCAAAAATTTTGTAAAGGTTTTATGCTGACTTTTTTTGCTGTGTATTAATATGACATACAACAAAATAACATGGCATTGGGAAATTTATGAAATCCAAGGTATCACATTTCACTTAATCTGAGATTTTAACATTTTTTTAAATTTTGTACTAGTAAAAGTTTTATGATCTCGTTTGAACTTGTTGCAGTTTACGGGACTTGTAGATTGCGTCCCATTAGCAACCCTAATTTAAGGTGATAAAGGGTTGTTCTTCTTTGAGAATGGTAACCCGGAACCTACTTTGGACACAATCTGTGTATTCCCGAAGTTTATAGATATCTAATTTTGGAGATCTGTAAGATACAATTGAAGACGTGGATGGAACAACCAGACAGCTCCAGTTTTAAAACTTATTCAAGAAGGACGAACAGGGCTCGAAGCAAGAGAAGTCCGCATTTAAATGGGGGCACCTTTGCTCTCAAATAGACCCTGAAACATCAAATCGAATTTTTACATGTACTAAAATCCTTGTCCCTGATTGACGTTAAAATGAAACACAGAAAAAATATATCAAAATATATTAATAGATAATAAGTATTCCAAATATTCTGTATGTTTTTTTTTCTTCTTTTTTTTCCAATATTGGAACAAATTTAACACAAATGGTAAGTTATTTTTTTTTACTAAAAGCTTGCAATGTAATATTTTAAGGTAAATTTAATATCAAACTAGGTTAGGTATGTTAAATATTTATATAAAATGTGATTTGAGGACCCCTCAAAAATGTAAAGTGTGAGCCTGGGCTTCACGTGCCTACTCGACAATCAGGTCTTGAGGACAAAAAACACTTTAAAAATACCTAAAGTTTTTTCAAAATTATCAAATTTGGAGAAAACATAAAGAATACTTTCCTCTATCACAGACCGGTTTTACTTTTTCAACCTTTTGCCGTTTTTTTTTGTTCCTTTTTATAATTGACAAAAAATATCGGAGCTGTCTGGTTTCTTACACCTGAGGTTCTCGGTGATTCGAGAAGTCATACCACGTGGTATGATTTCGCGAATCACAGATGACCTCACGCACGTTTTACTCTTTCGTGTAGAATGGGCCTAACACTGGAATTCTGCGGCCAGACTTACCAATACAATCCTTGTAGATACTTCTTCGAAATAATCAATGCGACTGAGAACTTCAAACAGCAAAAAATATTCGTTTCACTTAAGGATTGCATAATAAATAATATATATAAATAGTCTAGTCTGAAATATGCCTCTTTAATAAAATTTCGGATGTGTAACATATCTTTTAGCTGGTTCAAGAAACGAGTTTGAAAAACTACTGGCTGATTCAAAACGGATAGCGATCCGACCAAACGTCGAACTAATTCGGTGCAAAAACAAGACAGCTCCTGCAGCTGTACGTTTCTTGCATCAATCGCTAGAGGATTTCTTTCTTTATAGGAATAAGTGAAAATCAGAAAATAGTGGAGCTGTGTGGTTATTCCTCCCACATCTACAATTTTCTTCTGTCTAAGTAAGGCAAGAGTTACTAATTATAATAAATTGAAAGGATTCTCAATTATGAATTGCAAGCGAAAATACTTTTCTTTCTTGGAAATTTTAACTTATTTTGGTTTAGGGGTTTAATTATTAAAAGTTTATGTGTAATTAAAATTAACTATGAGGCTTCTCCCCCTGCTCCGCAAACCCGGTTAATCTTCAAAATGGCTTACATAATGGCAAAATAAAAATGCGGCCGCAACAGAATTTTGTAGACAAAGTAACTGTTGCCATTCCGCATAGAGAAAAACAGCGTTTTTCAATCACCGCATAAGAGAATTATATATAAAGATTACTCAACCCCCTTATTATAATTACTCAACCCATTTATTATAATTACTCAACCACCAGTTAACCGAAGCTAGACAATATCTGATACCGATACAAAGTTAAAGTGCACATAATTGCAAAATGTAAACAACGAATTTCTTCCATCATATGATCTCCATCTTTTTTTATTTGCAACTATTGTTCAGGTGTAAGTTCATATTTTGAATTAAAAAAAAATACAGAATCAATACCATCATTTGCAAGTTCAATTTCTTATTCTCATGATTCAATCGCACTGTAATAGCATCAATTTCCACGCAATCGAAACCCGATCTGTTCTCGTTTCTTTTACTATCAGTGAGTGTCATCAAGTTCGGAGAGAGGTTTCGAATTCGGAGGAGTGAGAACTAGTGTAAAAAACGATGGTTCACGTTGCCGTAACTGTAACCAGTCTAGAGGATCTTTTGAAAATGCTTAAGTTTTATGTTCACGAAATTACTTTAGAAGCCGGAAGAGATATAAGCAGATAAAGTGTTAGGTTTCGATAAACCAGTTCTATTGGAGAAGGTGTAAACGTCTTAAAATACAATGCTGTTCCAGTTATATAATGTGGTTCGAATATAGAACTACATTATATATAAAAAAAATAACTCGAAGAGCATTGTATTTTAAGACGTTTACACCTTCTTTAATGAAACTATATATAAAATCTCTGTTTGTATGTTTGTTTTTTATACAAATCTAAAGTTTTATTTCCATATTGGTGAAATTTTTCGCACTCGACCTTCAAAATAATGGGAAGGTCACTGTCTACATGAAATTTCGAACAACAACCCTCATACCCTTTTCCCATCCCTTAACTCGCTGAAACAATCTCTAAACAATATTGCAATATAATGTTAACAATGCAATATTTGAACGTTGTAACCAGGTAACATATCTTACACAGCTGTGGGAATGGATAAGCGATGCATTTTGATTGGTTGATGAGGAAATTCGCATAAAAATATAACAAATGATTAAAAATATCGCCAAATGAATAAAAATTATTGCCAAATGAATACAAATACCGCCAATCGAAACAACAATCTACAATAGAAATTTGAAAATACACTTTTATGTTTGACAAATATTCATAAGATGTTTTTTTTCCATACATAAAGAACTTTAAATATTGTAAACGCTGATTTTTTAAAACCTATCTTTGTTAATAAGTTCAGTAAATTTTATCAAATAACAAATATTAAGATTTTCTAATCAATTAAATTATAATCAAATTGATAAATTTTACGACTACCCGTTTTAAATTTACCACTGCTCAATGAAGCCACGACTGCCATTTACAATAGCTGGTTAATACTATTCGTCAAATTCTTGGTCTATAGTCACAGGAACTTTCATAATATCATTTATCCGTAATATTTGTTTAGCCTTAAAATGATGAGTAATTTATTGTACAAAGGATTAAAAATTATCTTTTCATACTTTATAAAATCAACTTTTTAAAAAAGATAGAAAATAACTTTAAATAAAATAATCTAAACAAGGAATACGAATATTAATTTTTTTATTATTATTTATTTATTTCAACTTTTTAGAAAACGGCCGCAAAATTTAGATACGTTATTGCAATTTGGTACCTACTTTAAACAGTTGTAATAAGTAAAAGATAAAGTAAAGATTTGGCGTATTCTTTCTTGAAACCAGTCTTTCTCTTTCTTTTTTTAAAGTTTTATTAATTTTTCCCTATTTAGTTTTTAGTTAGTTAATCCGTAAATTACTCAATAAATATATTTCATTATCACTATACAAAAGTATTTTAAATAAAAATTCGTGCATCAATGTGTTAAACATACAGTAAGACTGCAGATAGTTTCAATTTACAGTGGCGGATTTAACAGGCGGCAAATGGACAATTGCCGCCTGGGCCCATTACTTTGAGTCCATTTGGGGCCCCCTCGACTCCTAAAATTAAAAAAGGGTCGGAAGAGAAATAATTGCTTCTGCTATATTTTAGCATATTTTACTACACATTTCACTAAATCATCTTCCTAATGGATTCCCCTATACTCTTTCTAATATGAGCAGAAATGTGCCCCTTCTTCAACGTGCCGGACCCGATTACCCACTAACTACATGCAGGCAGAACTTACACTTTTGTTTTCTGATAATCCTCCAAATCCCCTTTTGGACCCTTAGTAATAAGCGGGGAACTACTGAAATTTAAAAATACAAATTGACATTTTATAACACAAATAGTTGAAAATATTTTATTTAAAGCTCATATTGTATTTGTGTTGAACAGGGGCTAATTTACCATTAGGCGCGTAAGGACCGGGTCTAGGGTCTTCCGGCATAGAGGTCTCAACTATCATTTAAATACACATAAATTGTAGAAAAGTGGCCAAGGTTTTAAAAAATTCGTTATTTACTACGAATTTGCATAACTTATCGGCAATTTTTCAAAAAAAATTGTAATTTATAGTTTTTTAATAGAATAATTGACTACATTTGCTGGATTTTTCATTCTTTGAAACTATTTTTTGTTAGAGGGGCTTAATGGACTTTGTGCGACTGTAAAGAAATTGATTGTTTAAAAAAGAAACCCGTTGTAGTCTACTTTTTTGGAAGTGCACCTTCAATTGTAAGTTTTTGATTATGCCTAAAATGATCGTTCACTTTTATTGCATCACGCTATTTAGCATATTTTTGGTATTTCCGCGTACTCCCCCCCGCCCCCCATTTCACGTCATTATATTGTTTTGCATTAAAATAAGTCTTTAAAACTTCGACTCTGTTATTTTATCAAGCATCTCATTAGAAAGTTTGTGAATTTGAGAAAAGTGACTCATATCAAAGTTTGTGCAACAAATTTTATAATTTTTTTTCTAGAAAGTTTTTCCTACGTCACGTGACCACAACGATCCATTTCCCTTACCACGCATGAAAGACCCCCTGCTAAATATGTAAGAAGCAAACATAAACACCCGCCTATGTATAAAACTGGGCCTCTCGAAGGCTTTGCCGCCTGGGCCTTTTTCCTTAAATCCGCCACTGTCAATTTATATTCGATTTTTTTATTTATTTGTGTATTTAAATCATCATTGTAACCAAATATTTTAGCATTTTCAAAATCTAAAATTTTTTATAATAATATATTTAATATACGAGGAGCGCGCATGCAAAACCAAACATGTCAAATAATATAAAATTGAGATAAGCGTCATATATATCATATAATAGTAGAGATCCCTTTTGCGGGTCTCACACGCAACGGATCTTAACATGTAAATTCCCTTTTTTTTAAAGGGAATTTAAAAAAAGAGGTATAAATAAAGGGAAAGGCAGTGACGAATCGTACTACTCCGGGAACACCCTTTAATATTCATTGTTTCGTGCATATTGAAGGGCGTCTTTAAAAATAATTAGTTTATAAGCAGTTTTTAAACGAGCCGTTGGTAGTGCTGCCATCTAGTGGTAGAAATATTTTAGTAGAATTTCATGTATGAGTAGTTGCAACGAATATGTGTGTGGGGGGAGGGTTGTTTCATGCGATAGTAGTAGATGCCAGTAGAATTTTAATTAAAAAAAATTATCTATCCGTTTTTGCAACAACAAAAAATATTTCCCAAATTAGAACTTTTTAAAATTAAAAAAAACCGACGGTGCATAGAAATGCAATGCATCTACCAGACGTTTCTGCGGTGTTTCTCGATTTTCGACATGTTTGTTTTTGTAAGCGCGCTCCTCATATTTTCTTGCAAATAAAAACTAAAACTCTTAACATTTTAAAAAAATATTTTTTGTATATATATTTTTGACAAAACTAAAATAAATTCGATTTTATTCTCATTTTAGAACGTGTCATTTTTTCAAGGCTTTTATATAAAACATGTATTTCTAAAGAAATCTAACTGTAAAGATAGACTGAAAAATGCCAATAATACCAAAGGAATTTGATATTTACAGTTATCCAAACCGTTATTCACATCGCTGAAAGCCACGAAGACCTGACTTTTATATAAATAGAAGAAAAAAAAACTATGATTTGATTTCAAAGTCAACGAACTTTTCCCAAAAACTGTCGCTGTAAACAACTTTTGAGTAGCAACTCGTGAATCGAGATTCCCTTTAAAATTTATGAAAAGCGGTGTCAAAGTTCAGTGCATACGATCCGGTTCCCACATAAGAACGTCAAGTAGCCAACTACTCTTAGCCCGCAATAAGATTATAAAAAAATTGACATTAAGATGACCTTCCGCGCTTCACTTTAAATTCACTTATTTGTGTTCTAGTTACTTATTTAGCGACCCCTATAGCGAAGAAACGAAGTGCTTAAATCAAAGCGACTAAGGGGGTACCAGCTGTTTTTGATGCAGTTACGGGATTCCCTCCAAAAACGCTTGGCCTATGCAGTGGCACATGTCGTATATCCGTAAGGTTGGCCATGACGCGTGCCACCGCATATAGGGCTCCGTGCTTTTGGAGGGGCCCCTTGCCCAAGTAAAACAATAAAAAATATTTTGAAAAATTAATCCCTATTTTTATTATTTTTTTCTCTACTACAATTTTATTTTAATTTGTGTTTACTCATTTAGCTTGGATATACATGTTTACTTATCAATTGAATTAGTGTATACAAAAACGTTCCAAGTCAAGTTAGAAGGTTTTTGTATACATCGATTCAATTGTGACGTAGAGCTTTTCTATGAAGATTCTACATAAAAAATGCAATCTACGTTTCACAACATCACTATAAAATTGTGGTTAACTAGAAAAAGTTTTATATATTTTTTTAAAGACGAGGAGAATTTCATTTATTTCAAACTGAAGGGCCTCGCAACTCGGTTCGCATAGGGCCCAGTGTCAGCTAAAGGTGGCCTTGAGTGCTATTACAATTTTGTCCCTATGGTTGAAAAGTTTTATTCAAAAAATAAACTTTAAAAATTGCAGTTTTTCCCAAATTCCTTTATTGTCTAGAGGCATTTAAAACTAAGGCTGGTTCAAGGTCGGCCATTTTCTGACATTTAACGCTAAGGTTGGTCTTACAAAGCATAAAGGGAATGTAGGGTTTAATTATTTTTGAACTGGCTTTCAATTCCCTCCAGTTCAAGACTAAAATGTTCTAAAAATAAATATCCAGGAAGTTAAAACAGACACAAAAAATCCCATTAAAAGATATGTGTCGGATCTCGGACATCTTTTCTGAGATGTGGTCCTTTCTACAAAGGCACATATCTGAAATTAAAGTTCACTGGTCGGCCAGCGATTATAGTTAGAAAATATTTTGATTAAGTTGGGAATCTCTTTGAATACAACTAGCCTCTGCCTTAAGCACGAGACGTAGAACCTGTGATTACTGCGCAAGATTTCGAAGATTTTAAATTACTTTTATTCGATATTAAAAAGAATCAGAAATAACTTGTGATGCTACTTTTTTTATATTAGATCCATTATCTTTTGTTCTCGAATATTCTCATTTTTTTTTATTATTATT
Organism: Troglohyphantes excavatus; assembly: GCA_963932185.1. Classification (NCBI taxonomy): domain Eukaryota; kingdom Metazoa; phylum Arthropoda; class Arachnida; order Araneae; family Linyphiidae; genus Troglohyphantes; species Troglohyphantes excavatus. The sequence continues at coordinate 36,634,611 of OZ010671.1, read as the reverse complement.
TTAGAAAAAGCCTATTTACAGAAAATACTTTTGATGATATTCTTCATTTTTAACAGTAGAATACGAACATAAGGGCTGAAGCACAACAAAAGATATCTTTTTAATGGAAAATACCGAAAAAAAAAAACACTACTATTAAGCTAAATTAACGCAGATTCTGATTATTCAAAATAGAAAAAAAAATCAGTCGCTGCCGAAGTAGATGAGTTATCTATTTATGGATAACAGCAATCTAAACTACGAGGATTTTTTTCTCCAAATTCCTTTATTGATTTGTGACATTTAAAGCTAAGGCTTGTTTAAGGTTGGCCAGTTTCTGACATTTAACGCTAAGGTTGGTCTTACGAAGCATGAAGGCAATGTAGGGTTTAATTACTTTTGAACTAAATTTCAATTCCCTCAGGTTCAAGAGTCAAATGTTCTAAAAATAAATATCCAGGAAGTTAAAACAAACACAACAAATCCCATTAAAAGATTATCTATTAACGATGAAAAAACTTCGCCTTGGATGAGTTCTTGGAAACTCAATTAAATGGATTGGATGGTTGGTTAAATTAAGTGGATCTATAACTAAACAATGAGTGACAGTTTCGGGATCCATCTCGAAGGAAAGACCCGGGAACAGTACCACCAATGATTTCAGACAACATCTGAGCTCTCCGAATATATTCCATGTAACAATTAAAGTATGGATATTCGGACCCAGAAAGTTTGCCAGACGAGGAGGATCGAACTACCAATCCTATGATTCCGATCTTGTCATTCTTGTGAACAGGTCATCTTGGACCATAATGGAATAACAGACAAATTCGCCATTATAATTTAAAATCGTAAATGGCAGTTCTGCGGACCTTACTTTAGTGGTGCCCATCAGTGGCGGGCCGTTACTTTTTGCGATGGTCATCGCCCCGAGCGGCATGTGCCCCACCTTGAGGTAATAGCTTTGCGACCGTCAACTGTTGTTGTAGTCACCCCTCACCGATGACTACCCTCCGCCATCTACCGTTGACAGGACCCTTCGCCACTGGTCACCATTCTAGCGACTAAGCAATTTAAAGAAATCAAATGTTTTTTTAATTTATATTATTGACGTGGATAAGTCTTTCCTTTCGGTATGGGTACATAGTTGCACGGAGTGACATAGTAAAAAATTATTTCGTTTATAGGTTTCGTTAAATTATAGACGTTTCAAATAGGTCGATTAAACCCATTCCAAACTCTGACCTTTGTATCAGGGGATTTTGACAAACAGTAGTATACAATTCCGCCCTATAAATCCTCGTGGAATTAACCTAAACTAAAGATTACCATTGTGTATAAGAAGGTGATCCGTGTCGACCAGGCTGATTATTAATCATTCCGCCACCTGTCCTTTGTGCCACGTGGAGGGGATGTCGACGTTGGCTGCAGTATCACTTTCACCCCATTTCTCTACGTGGAATCCATCTGATGGAGATAAATGACATACCAATCGTGCATAAGAAGGTGTGCTGAGTCGACCAGGTCTAACCAGGCTCATTCCTTCCTCTGACCTTTGTATCGCATGTAGGGGGAATGTCGCTTTTGGCTATACGCTTCTAGCCAAATAGAATCAGCCATGATGCTGACCACGATGATATTTCTAATGACATATCATCGTGTAGAAAAAAATGAGTCGCATCAACCTGATTTCTACTGCATGGAGCATCAAAGTATTCGTTTTTTTTTTCAAAGTATTCGTTTTCAAAATTTTGTGGGACAGTGATGTCTGCACCTGTTTAAATTTTTTGCTTTTTTATCCGATTACAAGGTCCAAGAGAGAAATCGTGGCCATAATAAAAGAAAAACCCTTTTTCAAGCAGTGCCCAACTTTAGATGGCTACAGGTCATTGAGATGAAAATTGAACAAAACGCAAAAACTTGTCACCACTACCTTATAAAACTAAATAACAAGTACTAAACACAGTCCAGGTATAAAAATAATGTAAATAGTAGGTAAAAATTAATTCGCTAAATTTAACTTAAATTATTTCAATTGCTTTTATAATACAACATTTCATTATAAAATAAAGTGTATTCATGTCTCCTTTCAAATGATCAATATAAAATATGAGATTTCAGCAGGTTGCCAATAATGCAAATTGTGTATTATAATAGATACTTGGTAGGAATAAATATTTATAGATCAATATAAATATATAGTTGTTTTATAACTGAATTAAAAAAAAAATCTAATGATAAACATAGCAAAAATGTTAGTGATTTCAGCCTTTCTAGTATTTAAAAAAAATTCCAAATGCCAAGAAGAGCTAGATTCTATTGCAGTATCAAAACATTGCTGTTTTTGTTTTTATAGTAAAAAAAATTAAGTCAATTTTAATATTTTAAGCTGCATATTAGATAATTATATGTGTGTAAATAGTAAATACCAGAAATATATAAATTTATGCACATGCCTTAAATGTGCAAAGTTTTCGTTAGAATATTACTGGTAAGTTGTTCATTACCAGGAAAAATGGGAGTGATTATTATTGTATGAAAAATTATGCAAATAAAAAATAAATAAAATTATAATACAATTGAGTCCTCAAATTTCAAAACCTATTAGATCACTTTTGAAATTTTTTTCAAGATAATCAAAAAACTAATTAATTGCATTACTTATGGAAGAATTTTATACAAATTGCAAATACTCATTATTTTATATCCTTTTGGATCTATCTGATTTTACAACTGATTACTGTGCTGTGGTTGGTCCGCAGTTTCTTACGTACATCTTGATCTATCTGCTACTTTCAGACTGTAAAATTAATATTATCTAGCTGCTTTGGAATGCTATGACTTTGCCTACTGATAGATCTGTAGGAAAACTAAAAATAAATGTCATTACATGCAAATATAAAAAAGAAGTGTCTATCTGGTTGTGAAACTAGAGGGGTCAATTTACATATATTTAAAATTAATGTTCTTTTTAATTTTTCGCTAAAATGGTAAAAGACATTTAAATGCAAATAATCTAAAGTAAGAATTGCACCAAATTTTTATTCCACATTTAAAAAAATGAGAAATGCTAATACATATACTGATTTGTATATACAAAACGGAATACATATGGAAATCCATTACACATGAAATGCGATCTTAGACGCATCATTTAATAAAACTCAATTCATTTCATATCAACTTGTAGATACATCACGAATGTTTCACATAAAATGCATGCCATTTCTACAACAAAAAATGAACATAAAAGCTGTACAATTGAAAGAGTTCCAATAACTAAAGAATGATGGTTATGGTAGTGACCTCAAAAACGAATTCCTATTTCCATACAAAATTTTTTTGACACGTCAGAACTCATTATTTTGTCACATGGTTCTTTTTACGAAATGCCCTGTCAAATTTCGAATGGCTAACAGTGATCAGGAAATGGGGTGTTCCACCATGCACTTTGTATCTGAAATAAAAGCATTTCATGATGTATTAAAGGAAATATTAAAAGATATTAGCAAAGAGAAGAATATAAGGGGGTGGTTCAGGAGGTTCAAACCCCTCCCATTAAAAGTCAAGAAGAAAAATTGAAAATGGAATTACTGTAAAAATACTTTAAAAAACCAGAAAAATATTACTTTCTCGTATTATAATCCTTGTAAAGTTGATATTTTCCGGAAGTCCAGCCCCGGAAAACAGTTTTCAAAAAGCTTCAAAAACACATGTTTTGAGGCAATTTTTACCTCAAACTAAGCTTTACATGACATCATTGGAATAATTATCTAGCATTTGGACTTCGGCGACAAAGGGAAAAGATCGTCAAACGGGGGCGCATACACAAGATGTTCCAAAACCATATATTATTTTAAACAATGATTCTCAAAACATAAATTTGTTCTCTAAATTTATTTCATAATTAGGGAGTGGTATTTACTAATTTTAAAAATAGGTAATGACTGATATTGGCAACGATTTCATGAAAAATAAATAACTGTTGCTTTTACGATATTTGCCTGTCAACGTATTCCTGTTTACTTTAAAAAAAAGAAGAAGCTTTTTTTTTAAAAGTGTGGGGGGGGGGGGGGGGGGGATTTTGGGGAGTATTCTTGTCAACTCTTGTTCAGGGGGAATAAGTAACCTAAAGAAATCCCTTGATCAGTCACTAAACCCCTCCCATAAAAAATCTATACCTACGTGCCTGGAATATGTAAATGAAGTTAGTTTCATAACAAGGTACAGTAGATAGAACTTTAATTATCCGGATCAATTGGGACCAGATCCCATCTGGATAATCGATAATTAACGAAATAATCGGAAAATTAAAGAAAAAAAAGTTATTTCCCAGTAAAAAAATTTGTTTTGCTTTAGTATGAAATTTTATTTAATGACTATTGAAAACAATATCGTTCACCGATAAAAAACTTTTAAAATGTGGATTCCATCTGGATAAATGAATATCTGGATAAATATGCAAAAAAAGGTTATTTCTTAGTTGAAACATGAATTTAGCTTTAGTATGTAATGTAATTTAATGACTGTTGATTAGTTTGGTTTGGTTAATTAATGTCGCACTAGAGCTGCACAGTGGGCTATTGGCGACGGTTCTGGGTCTATCTCAAAGGAAAGATCCGGGAACACATACACATTCATAAATGCACCTCGTTATTTTAACACCATGGTCAGATGATGAGGAAACTAATGAACTGGCACCCAACGCCTGAAATAGACGTCGGGACTTTCAGGGTTCCCACTCATTTTTAAAAATAAAAAATAAGGAGTTTTTAAGGACTTTCTAAGGACAAAAACAAGTTTTTAAGGACCCTTTTTTATCGTGCTCCTTTTGTAAATAAGAATAAAATTAAACAAATGGTGACAACAATCAACTTTCAAACTAACTTAAAAATTAATTTTTAAACGCAATGCTATGTTTAAAAGGCATCTAAACAGAACCTCATTCTTTGACTTCAAGTTATTACTTTTTTAATTCGTTCAGAATCTTGCGTGATATCTTCACCAACTGTTAAATATGCATTTGCAAAGATTAATAAATGCAATGCACTAACTTACTAAAGAAGTGAGAAAATAAATAGCATTCGAGCATCTCATGTAAAAACAGCCACAAGTAATAAATTTCTAAAATTAATGTTGCTCTAGCAGGGGAAAAAAATAAGGAGTTTCTAAGGACTTTTGGTCAAAAATAAGGACTTTAAAGGGCACTTAAAAATGCAAACCAAAAATAAGGAGTTCTTAAGGACCAGTGGGAACCCTGACTTTGGACCCAGATCAGATTTATCGTGAACCAGTCATACATGCCGTTAATTTTTGCATGTTCTGGACGACTTTTGTAGCGAAGCTGGCAAACCTTCGATCACAATATCACTACTTTTTTTACTTTTCTTCGTCAAGTCCATCGACTAGGATCGAACCAGGAATCCTCGGATTCCCAGCCGACACCTTTAACCACTCGGCCACGGAGGCCTAATGACTATTGAAAACAATACAATTCACCGACACGAAACTTTTTAAATGTGCATTTTACCGAATTTTTCTCTCTCGAAGCGATACGGATAATTGTCGATTTGCTTTGTTTGATCCGGATAATTGGAGTTTGGATAATTGGAGTCCGGATAATTGGAGTACGGATAATTTGAGTTCTACTGTATCACACCAGAAAGTGAAATTTTTAAATACCTTACATATTAATTATTGGTGTTATTTACTACATAAGATGTTAACTACATATTAAATTAAGAACGAGTTTTTAAATATGTGTGAATCCTAAGAAACTTAATATTCCTTTAGAGCAGAAGTTCTCAACCTGTGGTACGCGTACCACTTGAGGGTACGCGAAAATAATATAAGTAATGGTGGAAAACACCTAATATAAAAAAATAATAAGTAAAATAAAAAAGTGTCATCAATTCGAATGGTTTGATTAATTTACCAATAAACCTAAGAGTTACTGAATAATAAAATCAATTATGTTTGTGTAGGTGGATGAGTGTGTAGGGTTATAAGGGAAGGGGGTACTCATAAATGAAAAGTTTTATCAAGGGGTATGTCAGAGCAAAAAGGTTGAAAATAACTGCTTTAACCTGTAGTGTATACTGTAGCATATATGCTACACAACTCTAAAATGACCACCAGTTGCATCTATTGAGTTTTATGTTAACTATTATAGTATTGTCACATAGGTAACCATGCACCTAGTTCTTATAACTGCCGCTATGTCCCGTATCTTTCTAAAATGACCATGATAAAGGCAATCAGTCGCTTCGAGGTCTGTTGTTCTAAAACTGGCTCGTGTAGGTGAAGTTTTCGAAACTTGTTTTATATTACTTATAAGTATAATATCGCTCTACAAAAAATCCTAGCTAATATCAGAAGTGAGTAGATTGTATTTCATTACATTTTCATACTTTATGAAAATTATTTTAGTAATTACACATAATGTTGCATATATGCTACACAATGGTTTTAATTAATTATTTAATTAAATACGCACTTGGGATTTTTTTGTATATTTTTTCAACGGTCCATAAGCAAAAAGAAAACGAAAAAATTATTTAATTAAAAAAGAAAAAATTATGCACTAGAAGGTTAAAGCATCATGAGAAAAATCAAAAACTTTAAGTGCTTTATAAAGCTTCTTTAAGAATATCAAATGAAAATAAACAATGTCCTAACATTGAATGAATCTTGATTTAATTGAATTATTACAACAAATTTGATTTGGTTTAAAAATGTAACTAATTCTTTCATACCTTGAATGTATTAAAGTTTGTCTCAAAGTCCTGGCTTTTTCCACTGGAACTATGAAGTCATTATCACTGAAGTACACCTGAAATATTATTGTTTGTTTGACAATTGTAAAATGCCATTAAATATGAATTATAATATAAGAAAAAAAGCAAGGGAAAATAAGAATTTTAGAAATTAGAAATTTGCTTTTATATTATATATACGTTTTGTAAGTTCAACTTTAAGTTTTATTAAACACATGCATAATTTTGTTGTTACACTTATTATAACAATGCAAAAGCAGAAAAAGGTGTAATGAAGATTTTCACTAACACAACAAACTCTATTATACTAACACTATCAAAAATTCATCTACATTTGATACACTATACAAATTTATAAAACTGGCCATCATTAAATTTAAGCTTGTCACACGTTTGTGTGTGGCCGTGTCGCGAAGACAGATCATGGGATGTTGTTAAAAATTGCATTTTAAAGCACAAAATATATTTTATTTATTTAGAACACGTAAATGCAATTATTTTATATCATCCATTTTCAGGGAAAATGGATGACTTTAAAAAAAATTGTTGTAGGATGAGAATAAAATGGCTGCTTATTATCCCAACAAAATCAAAAACTTAAAACTTTCACTTTATTACACTTCAGCGATGAATCATATTTCAAAACTTTATTAGCGGAAGCGAAATCCTTTCTGTTTAAAACTATGTAAAAACATTAATATAATGAGCGCGATAAGTTGAAACCACGGTCGATACCAATGCACTAAATTTAAGAAAATATTTAGAGTTAGATATATTTATAGTTCACAGACAGTGGTAATATTTTTTTCTCTGGGGATAGTATGAAGGTTTATTGTTATTGAAGGTTTATTGCAAAATTTCATCATCACCCAAGCCTAGGTTCTCATGCAGTTATTTTCCCTTTTCATCTAATACATTATGAAAAAAAATTATTTTTAATATTGTATCTTATTAGTTTTTTTTTGGTCTACCATTCTATTTTAGTTTTCTACAAGCCCCCAAAAAAATCGATATTTTTCATTTTCAATTTAAATTGCTTTACTCATTTTTTTAAAGTCATTAATGCATTACATTTCAATGTAATAAAACTCAATACAAGCAGATTGAGAGCTACTATCTAAGAAGAAAACAAGAATTCGATTAATAATAAATTTCTATGTAAACAGCCATTACCTGAAGGTTTTCTGCCACATAATGCCTGCATTTGTCCCAACTTGGAGGGTTCTTTGAATTGAACATCACATTTAAATGATCCATGAATCTAAAAAAATTCAGAAATTATAATTTTTGCAAATTTATAACACAATTACAAAAATAAAATGTCAATGAAAATAAATGTTACAAAAATATGACAAGGCATCTTCAGCTAAAAATTTTTTTTTTAATTCCCTGACTTTTTAGGTCCTTTTCCTTGACAATTACAGGTCCCTATTTTCCTGGTGTGTAGAAACCCTCTTGTTTTAACACTTTACATATTCGATTGGTATACCGTGATCTGTTTAGATGACTGATTCAATTAGAAAGACAAAGTTAATATATTGATACTCTTGCTAAAGTTACCCACTCTTACTAAAATGAGATAATTGCTCATTCAACCTATGAAAGAATGGTCTGCATCATATGCTTTCAAGTAACCTTATCATATATATAATTTAGTATTAAATATTCCTTGTGCAGGTCCCATACGCAACGGATCTTAACATGTGAGGAATTAAAAAAAAGGGGTAATTTCTTGGAGCAGTGACAGATTGTATTTTTGTCTCATGAACATTATGTGTTTTTTAAAAAATTTGTTTAAAAATAATGTTTCCAAGAAGTTTTTAAACGAGCCATTGGTAGTGATGCCATCTATGGGTAAAATTCTTTGCACAAAGTGCCATCTATGGTTAGTTATGAGTGTGTGTAGGGGGGGGGGGGGGGGGTATGCGATAATTATCACACAAGCATTCTAGTCATTGCTAATTTGAAAGAAAAACAAGCCTATTTACATTTGCAATCTTAAATCACACTCTAAGGTATACAGAAATCTTGGCAAAATCCTATTGGATCAGTTCAGCACAAATTTAAAATTATGCTATTTCCAACTATGATACAGATTAGTATATAGCCATACTATGATACAAATTTGTGTGTAAAGATAAGTATTAACACAGTTTTAAAGCTATCAGTTTAGTACACATATATTAAAACACATTACATTTAAGAACAACATAACTTTTCTATGGGAAAAAATGTGCATTTATTTTTCATCAGAATCAATCAAATTATTGTGATTCAGTTTCTATAGCCAACTAATTTAACAAAATAGGCAAAATTTTAATTATTCTTGGTTAATCTAAAATTTCCATTACTGAAAAACCAGTCTTTTTAAGAACACTAGAGGCAAAAGGCCTAATATACAAAGTAAAATGTGACAATGTATATAAAATCCAAACGTTATATCTCTGCAAATTAGACAGTAGTCAATAACATAAACAACAACAAACCTGGAATCTTCGTGAAATTCTTGAATATAGTCTGTTGTACCATATTCAGGATACATAAAAACAACGGGCCACACCAACTTATCTCCATCTATATGCACTCTTGCGTTGGCTAAAGCTGGATGCACGGGCTTCACTTCACATTGGTCAAGTTTGTCATCTGCTAAATGAATACCCCGTTCCTGAGGGAGAAAAAATACAAAATATTTTTTAGTACTGCAATGCATGAACAGATATTCTGAAATGCATCAAAAAGACCAAAATTTGTATGTTTAACTTAAAACCAAATCACAAATTATTTTGAAATTAAGAAACATGAAACGTTTTGAATTATCTCCATACCTACCAAGAGGTTTCAAAATACAATTTATTTTCCATAGTTCCCACTCTTTTACTTTGAAAAAATTTAAGTACTTTTCAAGGACTGATATATTTTTTTCAAGGACCTAATATTGCACTACTAGTAACGCAGGACAAAAACTTCGGGTTTAGACAAAAGGTGAAGGGTCGAAATATTTCTTCCCTCTACCTTTGACTTATCTCTTAATAGATGTTTAATGAGTATTATTTTATAAAAATAAAAAATATCAATAAGTTTACATGCTAATTATGAATATCTATAACAGATTTCAAATTGTGAAATTTAATTAAATTTAAAAATATTTATTTCTTTACTCCAAGAAATATAACTGCTTAAAGAGAACTTTAAAATATTTTATTGAAAAACAGTTATGTCACTCTTCTTGCAAACTAGTAACAATGCAATATTTAACAGACATTTTATTTTTTTAGCTCCTAAAGCATACTATTAATCTTACAATCAATCTGTTTCAATTTTAGAATTTTACTTTTGCAGTTTTCCTACATTTCAGGAAGACTGCTCCTCAGGCAAGGAGGGTTTTGAGATTTTGTTTCAGAATGGAAAAATAATCAAGTAAATTGCAAGGTTTTCACACAGTTTTCGAGTACTTTTTCAGAGCCCTGTATTTGTCCAATTAAATTCCAGTACTTTTCAAGGACCGTGGGATCCCTGTTTTCATAACACATTTGTATAATTTGTCCCTAATAACTTTACAATAGGTTATAGTTAAATTGGTGTAAAATATAATAAATAACTTTTACCTTAAACATTCACTATATGGTCACATAAATCCCTCACTAGACCTAAACTATCTGGATTATTACAGCCCCCAAGAAACGGTTAAATTTGTCACCGTATTTGAGAGTCAACCTCAAAATGGTGTTTCCTTTGTCAGATTGACCCTAATGCTGATAACTTTAACTTTTCCAGATTAGGCAACAAGGTGTTTAAATTTACCTGAATTATTTTTTTCAGATGTTCAAATTCTTTCTTTTTCTTGGCCTCCTGCACAATAGCCTTCCGTCTGTTTCGGTCTGCAACTTTCTGTACAATACAATTAAATGTGATAAGAATATATAAATTTCACCAAAAATAAAAACACACTTAAAAACCAACAGACTAATAGCTTTAGCAGTGTTCACTCTAGGCGTTTTTTGAAGGGCGGTCCGCCCTGCCTGCCCTTTTTACTTCTCAATAGCGCCCTCGTGCCCCTTTTTTCAAAAATGCCACCCCTCTTGCCCTTTTCAGTCAAGCACAATCGTCCTTGCTTCCCCGGCTGTCTTTAAAAAAGGCATTGATTGAAAAAAATGTGTGTGTAAATTGGAATTAAGTGACTTATGACAGTAGAAAAACAAATTCCTTTTTAAACGTGTTGTACAATCGCGATCATTCCTCGGTAATTTCGAGAACGGGCCATTCCACGATTCCTATTGGTTGCCCGTTATAGTTTTTTTTTTTAAAGTGAAGATGGTTTGGTTACAATATTAGGCCTTTTATTACCAAATTTTAGATTTAAGTAGCCTTTTCATCAGTTTTGTAAAGGGTCTGATTAGGGCTACTTACAGATTTGGTTTGTAGCAAAAACATTTTTAAGTGTCAAATTTTGGATTTTAAGTAGTATCTTCATAAAGAGACATCAATTTTGTACAGGTGTTTCTTTCAAAATAAGCCGGAATCGTCACCAATAGCCCAATATGCAGCTCTAGCGCAATATCAATCAACAAACCGGAACTTTTTTTTTTTCATAGCGGGTTGACACGCCCATCTCAAACTTTTTTTTTTTAAAGTGCCTTTTCAAAAACGGGGTGCCCTTTTACAGCCAACAGCGCCTTGCCCTTTTTTATTTCTAGAGTGAACACTGGCTTTAGATTTTAACTTTGCAGATAACAAATTCTCAATGAATATTTCAGCAATGTTTCTGTGCAAAATGCAGTATAAAATAATCTTTCTCAGAAAGTATAAACTCCTGATATCTTCAACAACTACAAATATATCCAAGAGAGAGTGTGTAATGGTTAAAAAATTTCAGGGCTGATAATTCTATGAATAGGAAACGTTTCATTTCATTATATAGTAAAGTATCAGTAATTATTATTATTATTTTAAACAAATATTACTAGAACTTTAATCAGGGTGGCAAAAAAAATTTCCCTGATATTTCCATGATGGTGTCACAAAAATTTCCCTGATTTTACAATTACATTAAAAAAAGTTGCAATACATGCTTAGTATAGAAACAAAGTATCCATTCTACAATAATACTATAAATATATTGCATTATAAATGAAAAATAACAAATACTTATTGACAGTTAAAATAATAGTTTAAGAATACAACACAAATTATGCAATTGCGACAGGCATAATAGTAATTAACATTTTCTGGCAACAGATAATGAAAAAAATTCAAATTATTTCTTTTGTAGATAATTTTAAATTTTTATATGCTTCATATTTCCTATTCCTATGTTCAATAAAGCGCATTTATTAGTCCCTCACATGTTGCTTACAATTCAAGGTCCAACACACTTTGTTTTGGCTTCTCCCTCCAGCAGTGGATCCCGTTTTTACAAATATAAAACTGAAAATATGAAAATGCGCATAATCATGCTTTTTCTTTAAATTCTTTTTAGAACCAAAAGGAAATATTGACAACTAAATTACCCAAAGTGAAGGGTATAAAAGACGTTAATTGTCGTTTTAATGATCCAAATTTGAAAAATTCACTGATATTTCCAGAATTAAAAAATTTCATGATAATTCCCTGATTTCTAAGTAATGTTGCCACCCTGTTAGTCTTTTATTTTCTAATTTGCTGTTAGACTACAAAACTATATTTTGTACAATTGTCTTTCAAGTGCAGAACAATTAAAAGGTAAGTAATAACCCAATCAAGGTGTACTGGATATACTCGCACATAAGCCAACCCCACAATGCTTTCATTCACAAATACAGTAAAAAGTAATACTCTTAAACACCTTTTGTTCCTCTGCTCTCTTCTTCATGTCAGCCAGAGTTTTATCATCAGGTTCCATCTGAAATATCAAAAATACATGAAAAAAAAAATCGAAAACATTTACGAGTTTAGCTATAATGTGATGTTGATTTAAACAACTAACCTAACAATCAGAAGTGAAAAAACTATTTCAACATCAGAGTGTTGTATTTGACAAGCTAATATTTAAAAAAAAATTATATTTATAAAAAAAAAATGAAATTTAATATAGAGAAATTATTTCAAGAAAGAAGTTCAATTTTAAATGTAATATTATTGTAAACAAAAATATAATTTTTTCTTCTTTTAAATTTGGCTTAATTCATAGCACAGTGAGATTTGAACACGCTTGAATTCTTGAATAAATAAAAAAAAGTATGTTTACTTTCAATCCTTCATTGCACCATGAAATAGCATCGGAAAATTCATGTAACTGCAAACAACACATTACACCTATAAAAATGAATAAACAATTTAAAACCTTCAGCTTAGGAGTTCAAAATAACAACAACTAAAAAACTTTTAAACAATTACGACAAATTCAAAAGCAATTAAATAAAGAAAGTTTCATTGTTTAGACTATATTAATTTTATTCGTAATTAATTAATAAAACGTTCAAGAGGGGGAAAAAAGTTTAGATAATAACTACTGCGTTGGTTGAATAAATTATATAATAGGTTCTGAGATATCATATAGTTGACAGTCATTGTCTTTTAGGTCTCACTTTCATTCCAAACTTCATACAAGTGACAATTTTATCATTTTGTGGACAAGGAATTTAAAGTTAAAAAAACACACTGATTCTTGCAGTAGTGGATTCTTACGCCACTAAATCTCAGCACATGACAACATTTATCACCAACATATCATATTCATTAACTATCCATAACCACATAATTTTTTTTTTTTAAAGTCCCTTGACCTGGCTTCTCTTTTTCTCATATTAAAAATTTGGGAGTACGAAATTTGAATGTCCAGATGGTGTATGTAACTCTAAAAAAAATATGTTTGAGTTACCATTTTTTTACTTTTTTTATTTTTACAATTTATTCTTAATATTACCTCTAAAGTATCAATATAGAGAATTAGTACAAGATAAATGTACAAGAACATAAATTTTAAATCTTTTTATAACAAATATAAAAGGGTTTATAAGTAAACTTATTAGATTATTAATTATAAGCTAATAAACCAAGCCAATTTAATGTATATTTATGCACAAGAAGTAGTTAAGCTGGGATTGCTTTTTTAGAAAACTGCTAAAATAAATGTCAGTCTGCTAAATAATAAACATGTCTATTAGCTAAAATTATATTAAAGAAATACACAAAATGGTTAGAATAATAAATTTGATTAGCCTTTTTTTTATATTCTAAATAAACAACTAACTCTCTGCGATAATTAATTAAACACATTAGAGGTACTACACTAACAGGCAATTTTGATTTTTCATACTGTTTTTTAAGTAGTACGACCCCAATAAATCATAGATAATAATGCAAGCAATAAGTTGTTAAAAATTAACTTGACTTCTTATATTTTCAAATGTTTTAAAGCTAAGATTAGTTTTGAGATTTGAGTAAATTGCCAAAAGGTTTATAAAACTCAGCTTAAATACTCCGAGCAAGAGTAATTGTCAGTATAAACTAACCTGGATAATAACATAAATGAGAAAAATAATACAAAGTTAATGTAACTATATAAAATCATCATTTTGTTGATTATTTTACATTATCAAGATAATAATAATAACACAATAAAAAAAATAGATCATAAATAGGTTTTTATAAATTGTTACAACCAATTTAATTACCTCTTAGATAAGCTTTAAGGTAATCTGGCTTTAGCTTCTTAGCTTCAACAGAATCTTTTAGAGCTTTCTGAAAGTTACCTATAAATATATAATAATAGGTAACTATTTTTTTAATTCTTATCCAACTGAGGATTAGTGATCCCAGCAATAAACATAATTTTTAAATTCATAAAAATAACATTTTAAAATCTAAAATATTGGGGCAATTTTGAAAGTGATCTCTATTGAAATATATACAAAAGACATATATTATAAATATAATTTTAAGTATCTTGAAAGTGAAAATAACTTACTATAGTATTTTTAACCTGTAAGGATTAATTAATTAAGGACATTTTATGTGTTAGCTGATGCATTTTCCATTAATACAAGTAATTGAAAGTGTTTAGCATATAAAGTAAGCTTTTTTAAAAAAGGAAAATCGACTTTCAAGAATATGGGCTAAAAAGTAAAACACAATTTTAAAGTTTACGAACGAGTTGAAAAAATTTAATTATTTAATATCAATTTTATACTTATTAAAACTTTTTGAAATCGGCACCAAATTTAGGCATGATTTTTGTAAAATGACACCAACTTCCAAAAGTTGTAATAAGTATAAAATTGATATTTAATTAATTAAATTTTTTTAAACTCATTCTTAAAATTAAAAATTATTTGTTACTTTTTAGCGCATTTTCCTTAAAGTCAGTTTTCCTTTTAAAAAAAAAGATTATTTTTCCCTTTTTGGTTTTCAATTTAGAAGTGGACTTGCCCCTTGCTTATTATTCACCAAGAATTAAACATCTTTATCCATGCCAATAAATTGTAGGTCAATGTCATTGTTGTACAATCTTTTATTTAATGCTGAAAATATTTTGAAATCGGATAAATTGTTTTAAAAAACTCTGGTTAATCTACATTTCCGGATATATAACAACCGCAAAATCGATTATTTTATTGCAGTTTTTGCCAAAGTGAATTTTTCTATATTTAACAAAAAAAGAATTTTCGAAATCGGACAATTATTTTTTTAACAATTCGGTTAATAGATAATTCCAAGTATAGTTATATGCATGCTAACCGGATATTTTTTTCAGAAGGTGCCCAAGTAAAACATCCCCTATTCAACAAAAAAAAATTGTCCAAATAGCTGAATTAGCACAGAAATCTTGCAGTAACATACGTCAAAAGAAACATAACAGTCAAATTGATAACCTCTCTCCTTGGCAGTTTTAATTTAAAGTTTCTGGCGGTTTTATTTAAAAGTTTTGATTGACGTTGATCAGTCGGTACTGAAAGATAATCTTTTCATACTTGTTAATTTGTCCATGAAATTACTTATATCAGTCACTTCGAGTACACCCTGGACAAAATCCCTATAACTTATGCTTCAATATTAAAATAATTACCAATGTGATATTGTGCAGTTGCCCGGTTGGCATAGAGCTGTGCCCTGATATCATTGCTTGCTCCTTCCACTTCTAACCCTTTATTATAGCAGTCAATTGCCCATCGATATTTCTTGTGCTTGAAATGCTCGTTTCCGTCATCTTTAAATGCTATTGCAAGTTCTGGAATATAATAGATGAGAATAATTATTCAGTAAAACAAACTAGTTGTAATCACCAAAACACGTCAATAAATTAAAAAAAACTACAGTAGAACAAAAAAATTACGAACACACCTTCAAAATGTTCGGCATGTTGCATTTGAAAAATTTCACATATATTCTCGATGCCTTAGTGCAGTGGTCAGCAAACTCATTAGTCAACAGAGCCAAATATCAACAGAACACCGATTGAAATTTCTTTTGAGAACCAAATTTTTTTAAACTTAAACTATGCAGGTAGATACATTGTTATTAACTTAATTAGGGTACTCCTAAGCTGGCCTTTGCTAAAATTGTCCTCAATCTTATTAAGGTGCGTTCGCTGAGATCAACTCTCCCATCCACACTCGTCTTGTATTTCGTCTATCTCCTTTCGTTCATTCTCCTCTCTATATGTCCAAACCACCTCAACATATCTTTCTCAATCATAACAATGACTGACAAACAAGGCTGTAGCCAGGATTTTTTTTCGGGGGGGGGGGGGGGGGGGGTTATGGTTGAAAGTTTAACTTCCGTTGTTACGACAACACGAAAACAAACTTTTCCTTTATAATTTTCGTATGGTTCTAAACTATTTGATGCCGTTTCTACCTCTATTTTTCATATACATATAAATATCCCGAATTGTAGTGTTTCGGCTATTTTTTTTTTTTAATTTTACCTTAAAACCTATTCTTTGAAATACATTTTAACCAATAATAGCAGCAACAAAAACAACTTTTTTTTGGACGATACGCAAATTGATTCTATATGTAGAAAATATAAAATGTTTGAACATATTTAACATTTCTATAACGATTTGAGAAGAAAATATCCACAAAATCCCGTTTAAAAATTAATTGGGCTACAGTATGGCTGCTTACAGTCAGTGGCGGCGATTGGGTGCTAAAAGTGCGGGGGCAAGAGATTAACAGGAAACAAGAAGAGGGGGGGGGAAGAGTAAATATTTTGACCATCCTTTTTAACGTTGAAATAAAAATTATAATAATCATTGTCTTAAAATTTTATTCATGAATACTTTTGGGCCGCTGTATAAAGGTCAAAGGAGGGAGTGGATTAATTGGCAACCCGGTTGACGCGGCCGCCTTCTTCAAGACGATAGTAGGTTTTTTATCCACAAAGGCAGAATTCCTGTGAGTTATTGGGGAGAGGGAAGAAAGCGCATTGTGCAGTCAAAGGCAAACAACCCCCTACAGACGGTGCAAAGCTCTAATAGGAGAATGAGTTAATAATCGACCTAGTCGATGCATTCCACTATCCTCTACACGATTGTAGATTTCCATATCTTGATCTGCCATTAAACCCGTGGAGTTATGAAGGTGAAATCATATTCTGCAGTTAAGACCGACTTTCTACTCACAAAAGTCAGAGGACGTAATGGTTTTATAATAGGTCTGGTAGACGCGGCCCACCGTCCTCTAGATGATGGTATGCTATTTATCCCCATAAAATGATTCCACGGAGATTTATGGGGGCGTAATCGTATACTGCAGTTGCTGACGACGACTCCTTGCCCTTACGTGGTACAAAACCGTCAGATAGGTGGAATGGTTTTTTTTTTTTTGTTTATTTCTATGTTTTATTTTTAAAAAGTGCAATATTAAAAAAGTAAGGGGCAACATCCAAAAAAAGTGCGGGTGCAAACGCTCCCCTTCCCCCCGAATCGCCGCCACTGCTTACAGTATTGTTTCAACTGCGACCATAGAAAGATATGGTTTAAGCGTTTCAGAAGTTACAATTTATAGTTCAGTGCGCCGAAAGATATTAAACATCAAAAGTTCATCTCACTTCCGTTCCGAACACTCCCAGCCGATGTAGAAAAATAGAATATTATTGGTTGTGACGTCATATTTAATTTTTATAGTTCCACACCATCGGTGATATTAGGCAGTATAAGTAAATAGTTTTTTGGATTCAAGAAAGAAAGGAAAAGAAGGGGGGAAGAAGAGTGTTGAAAAAAGTGTCACACAATTTCGGGGGGGGGGGGGGGTTGTCCCTTCGGTCCCCCCCCCCCCCTGTCTACGGCCCTGCTGACAAACACTAATGTGAACAATGGCTTTGTATCTCCTTGGAAAGTTTGGGTAAGTCATGTTTGTATGTTGTTGTTTTTAATTTGGGCCACAGAGTTTCAATCGCACTGTACGCGCCCGCCCACACGTGGTACTTTGTGAAAGAGCCACACTGAAAAGGCCAAAGAGCAGCATGTGGCTCGCGAGCCGCGGTTTGCCGACCACTGCCTTAGTGCACCGATATATTAAGTGCATTTTTTTGTCCCCCCCCCCCCTGTCTATGTTGTTGTTTGTATGTTGTTGTGTTTGTATGTTGTTGTTTTTAATTTGGGCCACAGAGTTTCAATCGCACTGTACGCGCCCGCCCACACGTGGTACTTTGTGAAAGAGCCACACTGAAAAGGCCAAAGAGCAGCATGTGGCTCGCGAGCCGCGGTTTGCCGACCACTGCCTTAGTGCACCGATATATTAAGTGCATTTTTTTGTCCCCCCCCCCCCCTGTCTACGGCCCTGCTGACAAACACTAATGTGAACAATGGCTTTGTATCTCCTTGGAAAGTTTGGGTAAGTCATGTTTGTATGTTGTTGTTTTTAATTTGGGCCACAGAGTTTCAATCGCACTGTACGCGCCCGCCCACACGTGGTACTTTGTGAAAGAGCCACACTGAAAAGGCCAAAGAGCAGCATGTGGCTCGCGAGCCGCGGTTTGCCGACCACTGCCTTAGTGCACCGATATATTAAGTGCATTTTTTTGTGAATTTGATATTAAAAGCTCACTTGAATCTTCAAGTTGTAATCCATATAAAGTACCTAATTGCGGTAGTTAAAAAAATTAATTGGCAGAAGCCCCTCATGCTTCTTGTTTTTGAATCACTATAATAACATTAAACTTTCAAATGCTGTTCAAAATATTAGAAAATTTTCATTTGCACTAAGATATCAATATATAAAGAACATGCTTTGGAATAAGTTGAATATGCACATATTAATGTAACGTAAATACCATTTGGGGAATTCTCGTCAGGATCATACTTCAGCTGACGAAGAGCTTCCACTAACGGAGGTAAATCCGCAGCATCCTCCACTTGCTTCGACATAAACATGGGATGCTTTTCCATCTCCTATTCAAAGGTAATAAAATGAACACACCATCAAATTAAATGTGTAAGGAATTAAATGTAAGTGAATGTACAATGAGTAATAATCAATGTCTAACTTCAGATCAGCCCATCGAAACAAGGTTCGGTACATGATAATCGAAAAGTGTAAAAATACCATAACGTTGGCTTAGAATGAAATTCAACTATCAGATTTAGCTTCCAAATTGGATGCTGCTTGGCGACGAAAATCCAAGCGATTCACTTCCAAATGTAGAATTGTTTAAACAAGAAGTGAACGGAATTCTCGACCTTAGATTTCGTCAACAAACAGCTTCCGATTCGGATGCTAAATCTGTGGTTTAAATATACCTGGTTTTCATTCTAAGCCAGTGATAAAAAGCTGAAAGGTAAGAGTTAAATGATAAGAGTTGTTCTTGTTGCTCTTAGATAGCAGATAGTTGACTCATAAAAAAAATATGATTGCAGCAGATCAAAACGAGTTTTCTTATTAATGATTGATATCTTTATACCCCGAGAGTTACTATGGCTAATTTTAGAAAACAGATTATCTAACAGTTAAAAAGTAGAAATAACAATGAAACTTATATAAACATGGCCTAAACAATTGAAACTAGAAACTTGGTTATATTATTAAATATTAGAGTGATAGGTGCCACAAGTAAATTCTCAATACATAAATAAAAATCTTAAATGGCTATCCTATGTCAGCAATAGATGGTAATAGTCAAAGTTTGTTTCTATACGTGAATTAACACAAAGTGTACGTTTAGAATGTCTAAAGAAAAGAGCCTAGACCAATCACTGGAGAAATGAACGAGAAGAATTAAATTGACATGAACTTTCTACTAAAAATTAAAAATTGCGCACAAATTGTAAACAAGTCTGAAGTTTTCAACCCAGGTACAAGGATATATTTTGAGTAATGTGACCCAAACAGCAAAACTTTACTGTGTGAAATCTTTTGCTGTAAAAGAGTTGCAGTCTCATAGGTTGTGTGCAGGGTTTGAAATTAGGTTACAAAAGTTACGTGTTATAGGCACATAGCAATTTTTTTTAGTTGCCAAAATGTTCGGATTAGGAGTAATTATGAAATAATTCAAATTGCTTAAGAAGACCAGCTGACTGCTACGACATTTTTTAATCATTAAAGCTTCTTTTGCATAACATTAGAAGCATGTATCTGTTTGAACTTTAAAAATACCACCGCCTTACTGACAAAATTACTGAAAAGTATCAGAGCAATTGTCGTAAATCAACGTTAGGTGTCAAAACTGACGACTGGGTGAAAAAATATGGCCGTCAAACTGAATTTTTTTATAAAAAGTTGACATAAAAGACGACGACTGGGTATCAAATTACAGTCGTTAAACTGAAAATTTTCGGTGTAAAATACGACTAGAGTTTGAAAATTTTGAACCCTGATTGTGTGCAATGTATGCATAGTAAAAACTAAGAAACAAGCCACTTGCTATTTACTTTCAGTTTTTTTCTGTCTACACTATAAAAACTATACTGAGAATTTCTAATTTTTCTTTAATTGCATTTTCGGAAAGCTACTCGCTAAAAGCTATTTTACATGCGACTTATTTTAGTTTTTTACCAGCATAATATTTATAAAATAGTTTGTTGTAGTTTACCTCTTCCCAACAGTCTTCGGGCCACCCGTCTTCATACTCCTTTGGCTGCAATTGAGCAAGGAAGTCGGCTACATCCTTATTCAGCTTTTCTACTAACTTGGAACGTTCCATACCTTTAACAGTATTTATTTCCTACAAAATAAAAAGTATTTCAAATTCCTTGAGACAAACTTTGCAGGACTTTTAAGAATCGTTCGTGTTATCCATCGTTAAACAAAGATATGGTTAACTTTTCAAAAAAGTGTACTTTTTTAGTTTTAAATTCAATCGTAATAACAACATTTGTAAATAAATAAATTTTATTTTAAAATTAGATACTGATGCAGTCTTTACTTCCACACACCTAAATGTTAATTTTCGTCGATCAAAAATATTTCATTGAATTGTAGTCCTGTACAGATCATTAATTATTCTCATTTTGCACGTTTAGTGCAAAGTTAATAAGATATATTTATAAATGATTATAAGAATCCAAATGGCAACATTGCTTTTAAAATTTGTTCCAGGAAAAAAAAATTGTGAATTTTTTTTTCTATGAACTATTGTAAAAGCAATCTGTTTAAATAACTAGGTAATTTAAAAAAATAATAATTTTGGAATATTGTAACAAGTGAACCTTGTCTGAACGACTAAAGTCATGTTTACACGTACACTGCATATTACTCTAATGCATAACTATTAATCATTTTAATTGGATTTCTTAAAGTTCATCGAACATTTAAATAAACATTTCCCATTATTTTTTTTAATTATAAAAGAAGAAAATATTCTATATACTAAAAAGCTTTTAACTATGTAAAAAAGTCTTTACAAAAAATCTTCTGCAATAATAGTTTTGTGATAACCTGCTTTAAGTTTGTTGATTACTTTCAAACATGTAACAGAAACTTTGAAATCACTTAAAATTCCGGATATATACAGAATTTTATTAAATGATTCCAGAGTTTCTATTATCCAGAATTTTATTATTTTAAAGAAATCCAATTACTGTAACAAAACATCTTCAAAGTTAAAAAAAACTATTAAATTTTAAATATATGAAGTATTTAAGTTAAGATTATGTACGACTTTTAATTACGCAATTGATGAAATCGATTCAAATATATTCAACAGCTGATTTTTCACCAAATTTGTTTACACTTTATGGAAACCCTACAGGGGATAAATGGAGAAGTTCTTTGATTAGCAACAAACCTGGTTTTTATCGCCCTATTAACATTTAAAATATTGCTTTTTCAGAAAAGTTGCCAAAGGTAACTGTTTAAAACATTTTAGCTAATAAATTAAATGTCTTACAAAGCATTTATGAATTTTATACACATTTATCTTACTAAAATATATGACTATAAATTAGCACTGGACTTTTCCCACTAATTTAAGGATTGAAAAGTAGTTAAATACACACTTTGTTAAAATGGGTAATGTTTAAGACCAAATGTATATCTTCTAAAAATTAAAAAATATATATCTCTGATTTTTATATCATCCAAAAAGCACATGATTTCTTGAAAATATCAAATTTCCAATAAATTGCATTGTTCTATCATTCATATACATTTTTTTATCTGACAGCAAAATACCAAAAATATAAAAGTTGTTTGTTTTTATTTATTTTCAATGAAAACATGAAAGTTACCTAAAATATTTATAAACGTAAAAATTACCGCATAAAAAAAAAGAAAGATATTATCAACAAAACTATTTTGTAACAGAAAAAGTTGAAATATTCTATAAATCCAAAAATAACATAATTGGCTTTATTAAGGTAAAACTAAATACATTTTAATATGTTTTTTGATTAATTTTGAAAATAATAACCCTTTTTCTTGTGTGGGAATTCAAAAAATATGTTCAAACGCCGATGTCGGTTCCCGGATATTTTACATGTATGGCGGTTGATTTTGTTACCTGTTGGCCATACAAATAATTAACTACAATCCCATCGAAAGTATAACATTAAACATATTTAAAATCTTACGTGAGCAATAAAAAGGGAAAATTTTTAATTGGTAATATGTTGATAAAAGCATTTATTTAATCCGCACACAACAAGCATACCACGATGAACATAATGTAAATAAAAATAAAAGGTAATGTTAGACTGTTGCCATTCACTGAAAAATTCAGAATAATACCAGTTACCAATTTATTTTAAAGAAAGTACACCGAAACACTAGATCAATTTTTTGGAGCTACACATTAGGCTTTTGACGACGGTTTAGGGTCAATCTCTAACCAGGAACTTTCCCTGTATTTTTTAACCATAACGAGTAAACACCCGATCGGGCACCCTACGCAACCGCAATAAATGTCAGGGCATTGGACTACCATTGCCAGATTTAACGTACCTATCCCATATACGATTAATATATTTTGTCGAAAAAGGAATCAATTTGACAACCCTCTGATTATTAAATTAGCTGACAATTGCTGGGCAACTTTTTAAGCATCTGAGTTATACGGCACTCTATTTTTGGTAGGATAGTGGGAAAAGTTGACTAGCCCTGACTAGCAAAGTTCTATTAACTGCTGTATACAACTAGTTTCTATGCTCAGCTTATCGTAATAGTAGTCGTCCTTGGTCATAACTATATGTGATTCGTAGCATAGGAATTTTGTAATTTGACATTATTATTAAATTTTAATTATATAAGATAATTTTAAGATTTTTTTTTAAAGAACCCAATAAAATTTTTCAATACCCCTCCCCCTTTTATTTTAATTTGGTTAAATAAATTTTTCATATGTAATTGAAGAGTTAAGATTAAAAAGGAATAAAATCCACGGGAATCCAATTGGAATCTTTTTATTTTAATCTCACCCATTCAATTACAAAATTCTTCATAAAAGTATGGAAAACACTTAAAAGAAATATAAATTTTTCTCAAAGTTTAATATCACACTTTTGTAATACAAAGTAAAACAAAAACTAAATTTCTATCATCACAAAGACCAGTTCAAATCAGGGTTCAAATTGAAAAATAGTTTAATTACAGTGTTTAGAGAAAAATTTATCTTTTGTATACCTTTACCTCGGAAATTTATATTTATATATATAACTGATTTAACCTCAGAAACACTTAAATATACAACCGTATAGAAAATATGGACGAAGTTGTGGCGGCCATTTTCTAATATTTTTCGCAATGTCTATTTTCTAAAAAAAAAAAAAAAAGGCAAATAGTGTCTTAAAAAGGAAAATTTGATATTTCTTTAAAAAACGCTAAACTTTTCTTCTGTTAATTACTTGCAGTTTTATCAATAACTTGTAGTGATATATTTTTCAATTTAAGAACCAAAGGAATAAAAATAAAGGCTTTTTTTTAAAGTAAAAAATAATTGAAAATTTTCTGAACAAGTGGAAAAAATGTAAATATTGAATATTAATTTTATACTTATTACAACTTTTTGAAATGGATAGAATGGCGCCGCGACGATTTCAAAAAGCTATAAAGTATAAAACAAACGTTAAATATTTTTCTTTTAATACCAATGGTTCAGTAATTAAAAAAAAAATACTCTTTAATAATTTTTTTAAGGTTATTTTAAAATTCTCTAAAATTAAGCATATGTAAAATACTTTGACCAAAATTTGATGAAAGTTGTTTTTCATGATATATTTATAATTCTTTTATTTACCTTTTCTTTATGGTTTATTTTAAATCACAGAGAGAATATTAAAAGGATCACCTCATATTTATTGTGTTATTTATTTTTTTAAAAATGCTAATAGCCATTTTGAAGCAAATACAAATAAATTGTAGAATGTAATTTAATTACACAAACAAAAATACAAAGATTTGTAAAACAACATAAAGGTTTTATTATATTAACAATAAAAAAACAGGAATTTAATAGTTAATCAAAGTTAATTATTAAATAATAAAGGTTTAATTCTATATCACACCTAACAAGAACAATTTACCATTCAGGATAATCTTAACTTTTAATTAATTGACAGTAACATAGAAAATTTAAAACATTGAGTTATTCTCCCTATTGTAAAAAACTAATCATATAAATAATGAAATCAAAATAATTTAATCATAAATAAAAATTTAAAGTTAATGGTTCTATATAGTTTGCTGCTGTTTAGCTGGTTGTCTTTATCCTACGTTATTTTAACAAATATAATTTGTAATGCAAAGCAGAATCTGAATGTACGAGAAGTGACGTGTAGTGACGTCATAATGTTGTGACGTCATGATGTAGTGACGTCATAAAAATTCGAAAATGAACTACCAGCATTCTATTTGATATTTTTACTGTAGTGACGTCATAAAACTCCGAATTTTTTCCATTACTAGATAGCTAGATTTATCCTTTTTCCACGTTGCTAGTTCAATAGATTGTAAAATAATGAGTTGAATGCGTAATTCCACTTAACATTATAGCCAAAGCGAGTAGTACTTTAGAAATAAAATGTTTAAATTCTATAAATCTCTCGCTATCTTAGAAAACTGTATTTTTCCAAACCGTTGAAGATTTAAACATTTTGTCCAAATAAAAGTTTAATGCCTAATTTTGGAGGACTCAACTAGTTTCATTCTCAGAATATTTACCAATGTAAAAAATAAACGCTAATTAACAGTTATGCTAATTAATAATTAGTTATTTATTAATTGTTAATTATCAATGGGTAATTACTAAAGAAATTGCCTAAATTTCCTAAGATACGAACAATTTTTGGTAGAAAATTTTGACTAGGGGGTTTGAGTTCCTCCCTTTCCTACGCAACTGATGATATTAATATATATATATATATTCATAAAATTGGAAAAGTTATACTCTTTAAAAATATGACGCAACGTACTGGTATATACAGTTATAGAACATTAATAAAAATCAAGCCATCACCACACACAATTCATCATTCAAAGGCGCTAAATAATCAGAACATCGACATATAAAGGGTTCTGTTTTGCAATGGAAGAACGTGGACTCTTCATTCTGTCCAATCATGTAAATCCGTAGATAAGGCTCTTTCCTAGTTAAAGGGCGCGGTCGATTTTATGTATTATTTCCATTTAATAAACGGATCACGTAGTTGGCGTTCGTGTGTAGATTTCTACTCTGAGAATAATTGGCGACAAAATTTTGAAATCGCGCCAAAACCAAGCCATTAACTAGGAATTCGCCGGTGGATATTTTATGTCCCATTCTTTAGTCATTGCAACACCAACAGCACAGCGCCATGCAGAGGGCGCATAAGCAGCAGTTTCGTAAACCATCATCCGACTTTTGTTGTTTCTCGTGTACCACGCTGAAAAGAAAAGAAAAAGTTTTAGAGTTGCTATATAAATAAAAATACAAAAAGATAAAATCGGTAAGCCAAAAAATATCGTTAAATGCTCAAAAACTGCATTTTGGATTTTAATTTATTTTATATTCCAGCATATTATTATATCATCTTCTACTCAACAATTTACTCAACAGCAGCCCTTTATTAAAAGAATGGTAAAAATAGCAATTGGGTCCCAATGGCAACCCTAATTAACGTCTAAAACTATAAAACAGACAATTGAAGAAGGGTTAAATAACATTTTTGAAAAAAAAAAAAAAAATCTAATTTTGATGTAGATGAAAGCTTTAAGTACTTCGATTTAATGAATCGTACCTAAATGCCAAATATGCGAAAACGTGCCAATTTTTTTAACCTACTACCACTAATCATGCTCACGATTGATGGATAGGAAAAAGCCCCGTGGCAATTCTTCCTTGGCGACAAATAGTAGATGTTCAACGGAAAGCGACCTTTTGCTTCAAGATTGTTGTCAATGAAAAAACTGTTTTATCTTGGAAAGTGATTTTTGTCAGTTAACCTGTTCTTCCACTTGCCCCTTAAATTGATCTCGAAAAATATAGTAACCCGAAATCGAGTTAGTATTCCCAGGAAATTATTGGGAAATTACATACGTAAATATTTCCAATTACTCTTGGGTGACAACAGGTGATGTACATATTTGTATGTTAAATGAATATCCTGAGTGACAGATATATATATATATATATATATATATATATATTAGCACTTGCTCCATTATTAGTTTAATAATTTTTTTTAACTTCTCAGAAAACACATTAAATTGTTGAAATCGTTAATCAAATCGTCGAGCTATAATTGACTAAAAAATCATCACTCTGCAGCTGCCGGCGGTTATTTTAATTTCATTTGACTCAAGGCTGCCACGCTTCAGATTTCGAAATCGCAAAAGTAAAGATGAAAAAGCGTCAAACTCGTATTATCACAATTCATACAAAATCGCCAAATTGTCGATTATTTGCCAAAGTTGTTAGCGCGGTATCGAGCAAAGGATATTTTGTGCGATAGTTGCATGTCCGATAATTGCTGAGTGAGTTGCTGGTTGCATGTCTGATAGTTAACAAGGGAGAGTTTTATTATCCGAAGAAACGCCAAAATTTACACCACTGCCAGATGCACTTATTTTTCAAAAAACATATTAACGGTTCAGGTAGGTCTGGACGAGTTATCGAGGGACATTATGTGACTTTCATTCCAAGGTCACATCAATCGAACAGTTTTCACGCTTCCAACATGTGTGCAAAAAAAAACCCTCTAGTATCAAAACCAGATAAGTCCAAATTTCTCGTAAAATTATTTACTAGCATGACTGTGTGATAATTATCGCATGAACAGCCCACCCCCTACACGCATTCATTGTAACTATTCATAGATAACGCTCCGTTCAAAGAATTTCACCCATAGATGGCAGCACTACCAACGGTTCGTTTAAAAACTTCTTAAAGACTAATTATTTTTAAACGGGAAAGGGATCTTTGCTACTGAAATAATATATGACATTTTCACAAGTTCTCAATGCACTACATCACATCAGAAAGCGGTATTGACCAAAAGTGTCTGAATATAGTCTAAAAATGCATTCAAAGTAATGGGTTTATATTCAAAAGTACATGGCTATTCATCGTTTTTGGTGTCCCTGTGAAAATTATGGAAATGGATCTATCTGGTTTTGAAACTAGACGGCTCAATTGTATAGTAGTGAAAAATTCGCACGTGTATACTGGACGTTAAGGCAATGTCACTTTAATAAAGAATATGAGGTCTTGGGGATTTCGGTTGCATGAAGCATTTAAGAATCACACTTTGAAATTTCAGTTTAAGAATCCTCATATATATTATTTCTATAGTAAAGATCTCTTTTACGCCCCTTAAACGCAACGAATCTTAACACTTGAGATATCAAAAGAAAGAGAATTTCATGGACCAGTGACGAATCGTATCATCTCATAAATATCAACGGGTTTTTTTTAATGCGTTTAAAATAATTCTTTTTAACGTTTTTTTAAACAAGCTGTTGATAATGCTGTCATTTATGAGCGGACCATTTTTATTTTTTGCTATAACCCTCGAGCATGAATGGACTGTAGTAGAGAGAATATGACGTCATAATCGTGAAGTCCACATCTGAGAGCGAAATGTCCATATCACGTGCCATCTCTTCAAAATTATGAATGAAAAAATACTCGCGATTGGCTGATGAAATGGGAAATGTGTAACAGTGAAAATTTATGAATGGAATGGCGTAATTAACCACGTGTCTGAGGCCATACATGTTGGCTTCACTTTGATGTTAGAGAGAGGGACGGCATGACTCCTCTACTATAAAGGATCCATGCTCGAAGGCTATAACGAATGGACGTGATGTGTGTGGGAAGGAGGGGGTGTTCTTCATGCGACAAATACCGCACGGGGATGCTAGTATATATTATTTCTACAGTAAAGATCCCTTTTAACCGCAGGCAAAAACTGGTTCTTCAAAGCGGGATGCTACTACTGTCTTACCACCACGAGTTAAACTCTGAGTTGGGTTGCCAGCGCGGAAAGTTCCAAATGAAGTAGGGGATTCGGGTAAATGATGTTGGGATGGATGCTATTTTGGCGAGTTTATCCTTATTTTAATCGACTTACAAATAAAAATTCACAACGGTAATATGGTGGAAGGAAAAAGATTGTTTAAGAAATGAGAAATGTTTTCAGTATTAAATAATATTTTTCTGTATAAAATAAGAGTAGATTACCGTTTTAAAACAAAAGTCAACGGTAATTGATGGAAAACACAATGGTTTATTTTTTTAAAATTTCCTTTCGGATTTAATATTTTTAATAACGTAACGATGTTTTTAAACCCACTGTTTTACTCTGTTTATATTTTATTCTAATAAACTGAAAGCGCATTAATTTTAGTATGAAATAACAGCATTCTTGCTGAAAAAATTATAAGAGCTACAAAGTGCATTTACGAAATTGTATATTTCAATATTCATTTCTTGTAACCATAACTATACATCTTTTTATTGACCGTATATACAAACAACATCATTAAATATAATTCAAAAATGGTAACACGTCAATAAGATTTATAGACAGCAAATTGAATTAAAAAATCGGCCTTCACTTCACCAAAAAAAAAAAAAAGCAAACCATAGGATAGCGTTATCGTTGACTGACTCATCGCGGAGTGTAAAATTAATGTTGAAAGTTTGATTTTATTGAGGACAATGAGCAACCATTTTATTCGCGTATCCTATTAGAATATTAATTATAATTATTTTTGTAAAGTCGTAGTAATTTTCAGAGATTTTGAGGATGCTTCATCGGTACAAAAGCTGACGACATTGTAAATAATTTCTATAGCTTGAGAATGCATGGTCTTCCCTTTGTTAAAAGTACATTCCATTTTAGAAAGATCTTCACAAGAAATTGAAAAAATTATCTGTTGCGAAATCACACAAACGAAATCGAAATACCGAAATCAAAAACGTATTGAAATGACAATTATATAAGGAGTATTCAAGATAGTGCAGTTTAACATAATCAGAAACGGACGAAAATGCGAAGAATGATTTCTTCAATCCGCCAAATGGAATTATTCCTTTTGCATTTCACGCCTCGAATCGAATAAATTCGCCGGTTGCCATAGCAGCCGACAGACCACAGAACTCTGGCGAGAGCTCTTCTGTTGGTGGGAGGACAGTAGATGGCGCTGGTGATATTACTGTTGGTTGTTTTCGTCTATCTTCAGCCTTGTTTACATTGTCGTCGGCATTAAACACTGTTTGAGAATGCGTTGATTTTTCGATAATTTAAAAAACAATTATGCCTCCCAAGTCCCAATAAAGACATTGTTTTGTTTCGGCATGTACAACTAGATATAATAATAAGGGGAATATAGCTGAAAATATATCAATGTTCCAAGTGCCTAAAAGCGATGAGTTGCAGGCTAAATGGGCCAAAAACATACCACGTTCAGATAAGCCTTTGGATTTAAATTGCAGTGTTTCCGAAAAACATTTTGATAAACAGTTTATTTCCCGAGAGTTTGTGCATATAATCAACGGGGTTGAAGTAAAATTGCCTAGACAACGTCCGTTATTAGAGAATGATGCTATTCCGACCATATTTCTGAATTTGCCTAAGTATTTGTCATCTGATGTGCAAAAAAATGTTACTGTGTGTTTATGTTACTATGATTTAGGAACAGGGATGTTTAATGCACAATCTGTACACTATTTAACCAATAATAATTGAACTCTTGAATTTGTTAAGGGAAAAGTCATGTACTTGTGACTGATGTAATCTAAACTATTTGAATATATTGTTTCATAATACTTTTGTGTCCTTTTGGATATATGTTTTTGTATATAATAAATGGTTTTTTAATACTGATTTCTGTTTTTTACATATTTTAAATTTAAGATAAAGAATACATTTCAAATTTTTGCATTTAAATATTTCTAACGTTATACTAAACTACTGTACTTCTTTCTGAAAACTAATTCTAAAATAAAATAATAATCAGAAAATGTATTTAATTTTTCAATTTATGTAATGTTATGATTAATAAAAGCTAATTTATTGAATATTGATTGACTTTTCGGAAATAAAAAAATACATATAATATAAAAATTGGTTATTTAACAAGATTGATATCTAAGTATACATTTTAATTTCAGCTAAAAGTAAGGATCTTCTCTCTTTCTAATTTCAATTCCTTATTAAATGAAAAAAAAATTGAAACCGCTTTTATATTAGAATATTAAAAACTTTTTCAATGCCATATATATATATATATATATATATATATATATATATATATATATATATATATATATATATGAAATGTTCCACTGGGTGGTCATTTCATTAGTTTAATTGCAGTCGTGACTAAATTAATCCATGATTGGGCCGAGTAGATTTCACAGAAACATGTTTATTCAGAGAATTAGCTTACATCCTTTCGTGTCGGCAGCCGAACACCAAGTGTCGTGAGATGGGGATTTTTCATATTACCAAGAGGGAAAATGGGGAATTCGTATCGGTTCGGAAGCACAGTCGTTGATTGGTAGGGATAATCTTTTAGGGAAAAAGTGAGTTCTTGGAATAAGAGAGAAAAGGCACAGATTGTGCTTAGTTAATTTAAGGGATAGATGTTAAGGGATTTTAAGAGGGGTTTTACAAGGGGTCAGGATTAGAAAAGGGGGTGGTTATAGGAATTTTCTTTCATCTCCCTCCCGCAAAATCATACACATCGGCCAGCGATGAGCACAAATGCGAGAAAAGACATGCAAAGAAATGAAGAGAATGTTAACCAAATGGTTGATCAGACCACAAGCTCAACATGAAGAATCTGAAAGTGGAAAAGGAGAAAAGACATATTAATGACGGAGGTGGAGTGAAAATTTTGAATATTCATGGACATACGGTGTGTAAACGACGGTGCCCCGGTTCGATTCACAAGAACATAAAAATTGTTATCAAAACAAACATTGACTGCTGGAGACACAAAACACAGAGAAAAAATTATATCATCAAACATTTCAAAACATCAAAAGTATTTCCATACACAATATTTCAAAAGAAATGCACGCGCAATAGATATGATATACAAAATGACATGTCGACAAAAATAAAATCGAAGGAAACATTTGCGTGATGTTTCACACATGTTGAAAAAAGAAAAAAAAATGAAAATGGTAGGCTTCAACAAACATCTTCATGTATAACGTTATTCAAAATACCCTTCTTTTTGAAAATTCAATTTTTGTCTTGAACTTTAAATGAAAGACTAACTCAACTTCATCAGTTCGAGTTGTCGCCAAAAGTACCTGAAAACGAAAAAACAAATTTTTTTTACAAATTTTAATACGAGTTTTGTATTAAAATTGCATGTTTTATGAAAGATGTTGTTTTGGCCGCCATTTGTTGAAGGACCTTTTACATGAAAAAGGTGTTGAAAAATAAAGATGGCCATTGAAGAAAGTTTGAACTTTCTGAAAACAGTTCACTTTTAGTGAGTGAATGTTGAGTGATGAGGATCCTCGTGAACCTATGTTAGGTTGATTGTTCCAAAGTTCTGTATTATTCCATGGAATAGTGGAAAATAAGTGCACTGACATACTATAACACTTTGGGTACATTTGAAAATAATTATACAAATAAAATGAACAACTTAAAATAATAAAATACATGGTAATACAAATTTAAACAATAATATAATTATATAAAGTTGAAGCCATGTCAATGAGGCATTCAACTGGTTTGGTTTTTATGTATCCGGACGTAAAAAATAGTTACAAATCAGGGTCAGGTTCTGGTGTCTCATCGGGATCTTCCCTTTTTGCGACATTTTGTGGATGTCGCACATGTTCAGTGTTTGATGGAGTTTTGACATGTCTAAATTGACATGTGGACATCCAGTGATAAGCATTATATATCCCATTTTGTTCACATAACCTACAAGGAGTAGGAGGAAGGCTTTTTTGGTAATAAGAGGTGTTGGTATGATTTTGGTTAACTGGGCGTTTAATATCCTGCGAGGGGACAGCTGAGGGCCGATTATTTTGGAACGCCTGAGGGCGGTGATTAGAATAATATGGCTCTCGAGGTTGAAAAGGGCGAAAATTTTGTTGATATCGATTACCTTGGGGATATTGGAAACGTCCAAAAGGTCTGTTGCCAATATTGCGAGGTTCATAAGAAGTTTGGTGTGAAGGGGGTGGATTGATTTTGTGTACTTTATTTGCTAAATTTAGCCAATCACTGGTGGAAGGTATGGTATGTCCAACAAGAGCAGTTTGCATAAAATTTGGACAACCATCCGTCAATCCTTGAATAATCAACTCGGTCGAAAGACCTAAATGCCTACCTGCTTGAACTTTACGATGGAAGTACAAAGAAATATCATCTCTCGCATAGAATCTTAGATTTGTGAAAGTATTAAACGAAATTGATTTGGGTTCGAGGAAAGTCTCAATAAGTAATTCTTGCAAAGAGTTCCAATCATTTAAGTGTAATCCATCATTGATATAGGTCTTAAGAGCATTTCCTTTTAAGAAGGAACTAATATTTTCCAACTTCCATTGTTCATCTTTAGGTGCACGAGTATTAAAATAACACAACCAAGAAGTGATGGACATACCTTCATCAAAACATACTAAAGACGGAAGATAATTGGGAAAAATTAAATTCGTAGCCTGAGTTAAATTCGATGAACTAGCTTCAGTTTCATTTACAGAGGATTGTTGGTTCATGGCAGAATTAGAGTTAGTATTGTCAGTTGAAATTAAAGTAGCTTGACTACTCGGTGTGTCTTTGTTTACTGACATTTTAACTTGACGTTGTACCAATATAGCAAATTAGATAATGGATAATAATAATTAGAATAATTAAAATTCAAAATCAATTTCCTGATCACAAAATTTTACACAATAGCTCATTAATGATCATATTCAAAACAGTTTTTGAAATAAACTATCAAGTTTAATTAATTCTTTGAAACTATTCAACATTACAAACTGCTAACTCTTGTATAAAAAAAATCTTTGTTTACAAAAAATAAATTTAATTGGAAACACTTAAAAATAATTAATATGAAAAACAAACATCAGTTAATTAGTAAGCCTTTAAAATTAATTAATTAAACAGTGAATTATTCAAATAAAATTCAATTTAAACTTCTACAATTTAAATTAAAAAAAATCAATATTGCTTAAATTTGAAAACTATTAAGTTTTAAAAATATTTCAAACATTATCAAAAATACACATGGTTTCGTTTCGAAGCATTGGCACTGGTCAATGTTTTGACCGTAATCGACGCAGCACACACATCGTAGAAATGCACACAAAAGGAAAATCGAAACTAACTTTCGTCGAGAACATTCATTTCTTGGTCTTTCACACTGATCACGGAGATTTATGTAACTTGCAGAACTTTGATTTCACGAACATTGATACTGGTGAATATTTTGATTCGTATCGAAACAGCACACAAATTGTAGAAATGAACACAACATGAGAATCGAAACTAACGAGCACATTCGTTTCTTGGTGTTTCAGTTTCACTGATCACTTTGATTTCGCGATGGGCAGAGTACTCACTGTTTCGAAGACACTTTATTTTGAAGATGAGGAGTTTAATTTCTCAGCAGGTTGAAAAACACACGAGTCGGCGGTTCAGGGCAAGCCGGGAGCTGGCTCCGTACGTCATGGCGCCGCAGGTAACGGTCGCTTTCGTTTCTGTAGGGCGCTTCTGGAGTCGCTGCCGTTGCAAGTTCGAATCGCCCATGTTTGTCGAAGCGGTCGTCGCATCTTCTAAAAGGTAGACGGGCTTCTGTTCTTTCGGAGCTTGAACGTGTACTGGTGTTTGCGGACATCAACTTTCGGTTCGGCTTTCTATGTGCCAGGAACTACGCAGTAGGACTCATTCTCGGCAACCGGCTTACAAATCCGTCGGGATCGGTAATGAACGATAGTTTTTCACGGCAGGAAACCTCCTAGGATGGATGCGTTTCAGTTCCAGAATGGTATTCCGGTTGGCCGCTTATCGCTGTACGTTGGCTCGGACATCTGCTGGATTAGTGTTCGGCTAGCATGGCTATGGGAAGCTATTTGCGCTAAAATTCGCCGTAACAGGACTTCAATCGCTGTCGACTTTTTGAAATGTTCCACTGGGTGGTCATTTCATTAGTTTAATTGCAGTCGTGACTAAATTAATCCATGATTGGGCCGAGTAGATT
The DNA here is from genome assembly GCA_963932185.1 of Troglohyphantes excavatus. Classification (NCBI taxonomy): domain Eukaryota; kingdom Metazoa; phylum Arthropoda; class Arachnida; order Araneae; family Linyphiidae; genus Troglohyphantes; species Troglohyphantes excavatus. The sequence continues at coordinate 36,599,786 of OZ010671.1, read as the reverse complement.
TCACAGAAACATGTTTATTCAGAGAATTAGCTTACATCCTTTCGTGTCGGCAGCCGAACACCAAGTGTCGTGAGATGGGGATTTTTCATATTACCAAGAGGGAAAATGGGGAATTCGTATCGGTTCGGAAGCACAGTCGTTGATTGGTAGGGATAATCTTTTAGGGAAAAAGTGAGTTCTTGGAATAAGAGAGAAAAGGCACAGATTGTGCTTAGTTAATTTAAGGGATAGATGTTAAGGGATTTTAAGAGGGGTTTTACAAGGGGTCAGGATTAGAAAAGGGGGTGGTTATAGGAATTTTCTTTCATATATATATATATTAAAATCACAAAAAGTGAAAAAAATTAATAGTGAAAGGTGACTTTAAAGTGGACATTCGTGATTCATTTGTACCAGATTATTTAGTTTAAATTCGCATTTTAGAAGTATTTTTCATCAGTATTTACTATTATTTAACTTTTTAAGACATATCATAATTTTTTTCAATCGTATCAAAGTCCCTATTATATATATATTTTTTTAATATAAGCAATAACATTAATATTCATCAATGGGAATCGCGAGATACCACCAACACTAACGCTTGCAGCGCCCCTATCGGTGTCCCGTTCCGTAGAACCTTTTTCCCCTCGGAGAACAATAGCGGTTGACACACTACCTCTTTTAGTCACTATACTTTTAAGGCCCTTGTACTCGATGGATCTTAAAAAATGAGGTTTCAAAAGAAAGATAACTTTTCAGGTAAAGTGAAGAAGAAATCATACGTTCATCTCATAAATATCAACCGTTTTTTTAATGAGTTTAAAATAATTCCTTTAAAAGTGTTTTTTTTAAACAAACCGTCGATAATGCTGCCATCTATGAATGTGCAGAAGTGTTAAACTTTTATGATTTTTTGTATATAAGATGTTGTTCATGCGATAATTATCGCACAAGTATGCTAGTTTATTTAATTTATCTCTAAGTCTAGGTCTAAATTTCGAAAACGAAAATATCATTTACACTTGAATTTGATAGCATTCAAGGGAGAGTTTTATTATCTTATTATTCTGCTGTAATTTTAACTCAATATTCATTTTAATTCCTTTCTTTTAAATATTGTAACATTTTCTTAATGTATTTTTATGTAGTCTATTTACCTCATAGACATTACCCTTGCCCAAACAATCCATTCACCTCACCAATGTGTCATGCGTTTTTTTTAATAGTTTTCCAAAACTGGAATTCTCAACTGATCTTTTAGTAGAATTCTGCATTTATTTATTAGACTTCTTTTACATTGTGAAACGCCTTGGACGTGACAAGTTGTCAAACTCTTCTTTTTTATCTAAGAAAACGTAGGTGGAGCGCAAATAAGAGTTGAACTGCGTAGGAATTTAAAATCTTAAGAATACGCAAGTTAGAACTTTGGAACAGTTTTTGAACACGTAATATGCAGATGTTTTGAATTACAGTAAAATATACATTTTAAAGATGTTACACATTCGTCTATTTTTACAGTAAAATCTTTATGTATTAAGTAATATGAATAGTATTGACTGAAAATAGCGTGTTCGAAGATTTATTTAAATTACGATAAAAAGTTTGAAAAGTTTTAGAATTACTTATTAATTTTTAATATATACTTTATAAATTCCTATGCAAAAGTATTGGGTTGGGGTCGAAAATTCAATGTCGAGTTTCTGGTGTTTCTACACGTTTTGAGATCAACGATCCAAAACAGATCCAAATTTGTGTGTGCTTTTGTACCACGCCATGCGTCATCAAACGGCGATAATTTGTTTTTATTGGAAGTAAAAATTATCGCATGAACAACCGTTTCTATACAGCGAAAAAAAAATTAACGGTTCTTCTCATAGATGGCAGCATTTCCAACGGCTTGTTTAAAGACTGTTTGGAAACTAATTATTTAAAAACACATTAAAAAACGGTTAATATTCATGAGACAATAGTACGATTCGTCACTGCTACGGTAAATTCCCCTTTTTTTTTATACCTCAAATGTTAAGATTGGCTGCGCCTGAGACCCGCAAAAGGGATCTGTACTATTGAAATAATATATGATGATTACTATTTTTAGCTAGGCCTTAATGAATTTTCTCATGAATGGAATTCATTCAGTAACACCGGACAAAATGACGGGTACTTGCATTGGAATAATAGAATAACATTGGCGGAGGAAAAATGTTACTAATGCAGTGTTAAAAATAAACTTTAACTCCAATATGGAAAAAAAATACATTACAAACTTAATACAACATAAAGTTTATTTCAGACAAAACTCATCCTTTATTTTAATATTTGTGCTTAAACGTTTTTACATACTAGTTCGGTTCAATTTTCTTCTTAGACACTTGGTTTCGTCAAGGTAAATTTTTTTGAGCGAGCTGTCACCTGAAACTAAATTATCATCGTATTCTTTCAAATAAGTACAGGATCAAAACTATGGCTGAAGTTATGTCAACGCAGGAATTATAACCGGGGGGTCTTCGTCTTCTTCCATCCGTACGTGGTGCATCCTTCGGCAGCAACAGCACAAGTTGTAGAACTCTTCACATCTGCAGTCGAACAGAGCGAGCATGGCATCAACGAAACCACGCCAGCAGATCCGCATTCTGTCGCCATATGTTTTCTCCGATTGTGGAAAATCCATTTTCGCTGTTTCCTAGCGTCCTGTTTGGCAACAAAATAGTACGTCCCAGTCAGCGATTGTAAAGCCGATGCAAAGAATCATTACTAAAACTATTAAAATAGCAATCACGCACTAATTGATAAGATTTGAAAAGAGCCGTTTTGGTATTTTGCGAGTAGTTTCTAAATTCATTGAATGAGTGTTTAGAGCCCAATACTAGCGCAGTTAAACTTAAAAATAAAGGGGCACTCCGCCAAAGTTGTTTTTGGTCGCCAACTTCGTTCACAAAAGGTCTGTCATTATTATAATTTCTAAGATCCGCGAGTTCAATCATTTACTAATCATCCAATTAGAAATGAGAAATAAACATGCGTGTAAAATTTATATTGCATAAGTTATACGTAGTGTTGAATAATTGAACTAAAATCGTTTTTGGCGACTTGATATTAGACGCCTTGGGAAGTGCTCCCAATTTTAACCACTTGCGCCAACTCAGATATGATTTTATCATGTGGAACTCGACTTAGAACAACAATAGCTAGCAATTCGTAATAACTAAACTGAATATTGAAGCACTGAAGCAAAACGTTGTGAATATTGCTTAAAATTGAAATATTATATCCATATATATATAAAGCAATATTTAAATAGTAATCTCAACAAATATAAAAAATTTCACAATTAAAAATTTCACAACTAGTTAGTAAAGTTAAAATGTAACCAAGGGCGTAAAATGTAACTAAGACCTAATGTTGTGGCTGTGTCGAAGAAGGGTCTTCGGCATATACAAATATAAATTAGCCAACAGAAAAGAAAGACGTGTCAGGTCCCCATCCACCCTCCATACGTGTTTAAAATGTTTACACACATCAGCGCCTAAATTTCTGCTGAACGAAACCAATTTTTGTCAATCCCGTTATTTGTTAAGGAGTTGTAGTGGCGGATTCTATATCAGAATCACGTATAGCTGATTTTAAGGACGTTTCCTGAAAAGTTCATAACTAAAGATAGGACTAAGCGTAGAGGTTCATGACGGTTTGGCGAATTTTTCTGAAAGTCGCCAAATGATCTGGCTTGCGGTTTTGTAGTTTCTGTCTTTCTTATTTATGTCTTTCTTATGTCTATCTTTATGTTCTTCACCGATCAAAATAGTTCTTTTAATTTTTACATTTAAAAATATATTTCCCGAAAATTCTTCGCCAAGCACATAGACATCATAACCGAAATTCGGAGCAAAAAAAAAAAAAGAACAGTTTTGCTGATTTTTATCTTCGTTAAGACTGCTTATTATACCTGCTTTTTTTTTAATATTAAAATACCTAAAATATTGTTTTTTAAAGCATTTTTGTGAAAAATAATTTGATAATAGTAACGGTGAATGGTTGAATTTCGAGTATATCCCACTGACGCTTGCCTGAAAAATTTAGGCGACTCTCTTTGACGTCGTAAGAGAATATTTATGATAAAAGACGTGATTTCAAATATACAGCAAAATCGGAATATGAAGAAAGTTCCTTTTTGGTACCGTTGTGAAGCATCAAAGGATATCATGTATACATACATAGTACAATTAGGTAAATATGTTAGTCAGTGAAAGATCAAGCATTTATCCTGCATAGCATTTAGCGGATTTCGAAAAAAGGAAAAAAAAAAAACTCATAGAAGTACCGAGCTCGATTTAGTGTGTATTTTCCCAATAAACAAAACAGTACAGGAGTAAGTACAGAATAAAGCGTATATAATACTAAAAATCTAAAGCACATAGTTTCTAACAACGATTAAAAATCACTAATAAGATAAAAGATTCTTCGCAAATTTTCGGGGTTTTTTAATTGAGAAGAATTTTGGAAAAATTTGAATTTTACAATAAGACGAAAATGTATTTTATATCGATCACATTTTTTAAAATCAATTTTTGAAAAAGTTCCCACGCAGTTTCAAAGTTAAGATTTTACAGAATTCGACATAACTAAAAATGCGTTACAAATGTGTTTGCAGATCTAGACACAAATTTAGAAATCTACACCATGTGCGTTAAATATATTTAATTGAAAATTTCTAAGCAATAACAAAATAATCTTTAGTAATTCCTTTATGCTACTTGTCGACGCCATTTGTATACTTTTAAATCAAAACAACGTAAATACTTGATGAAGTTAACTTAATAAATATTTACTTACTACTAATACACAAAATATGTGCTATTCGCATGAAAATAGATTAAAATAAAAACATTTCCGACGAACATGGTTAAGCAAACCGAACTTACATGCAACTTAGAATTTTTCAGTTAGTTCAATTTCTAATAAATAAAATGGCTATAATAGTCAGTTTCTTTACATCACAAAATCAAAGTTTGAAATAATCACGTGAATTATAATTGAAACTAATTAACAAATAAGTTTTTACTGGCTAAATAAATATGGAAGCTTGCCGGCCTTTTCGGCTTAATGATACAACTCGATATACACTAGTACTTTGATTTGTCACTCGCTGTAACTTCTGGATTGGGCAAGACATTTTGTTGACTTGAAGCCAATTGAAGGGGTAACAACTGTATCCCACTTTCATCGCTACCGCAATATTTCGTATATTGTTCATGTTAAAATAAGCCGACATTTATTGCTTTTGGATGAGTTTTTTTTTCAATTTTCTTTGGAAACCCATTTTAAATGCAATCTGCTATTAAAATAGAAAGTCATTTTGCAAGTCAAAGTGGTTAAAAAGCATCAAGAGCAAAAGCTATTTGTTTGGCAACACAAAAATTAATTCTATAAGAAGATTGGATTGGTTAATTAACGTCGCACTAGTGCTATTGACGGACTATTACAGGAGCTGCACATTAGGCTATTGACGACGGTTCGAGGCTTATCCAGAAGAAAAGACACGGGAACAATGACTTGTATTTTTGAACTATGGTAAGATGACGAGGACAACACCTGAGCTGGAACCCAACGCAACCTCAATAGGCGTCAGGACATTGGATCCCGATCAGATTAATATCAACGAACCGCTGACCTCTCGCTTCAGAGTCCAAACGCTCTATCCACTCTGCCAAGAAGGCTCGTTTGAATTCTGAGAATATAAGTATAAGAACCAAACATGAGCTGATGAATGATGACCTAGAAAATGGCCGAAAAGAAATCCAAATAAATGACTTTCGTTCAAAATTTGAGGAATCTTGTTTCGTCAAAAGTCCTGTGGTTCAATGACGAAGTGTATATAACGAAAGTAGCCTTGACGATCGCAGAATTCTTAAAAATGAGTGTTATTTATGAGAGTGTTCGTTGTAAAGTTTTGAACCCCTGATCTCTATGTGTAACTTCTGGATTGGACAAGGCAGTTAGTTGACTTGAAGCCAATTGAAGGTTAAAAAACTGTATCCCACTTCCATTTCTACCTCTATACTTTGTCTATTATTCACGATAAAATATTCAAAATTGTAGTTCTTTTGGCTATTTTTTTTTTATTTTCTATTAAAACCCATTTGGAATGCCTATTTTTTTAAATCCATTTTAACCAATAATAAGTGGATAACCAGCAAAAAGAAAAAATATATTTTTGTCTATTACAAATTAGTTCTATTTGTTGAAAAAATAAAATATGTAAACATATTTAACATTTCCATAACGGTTTGAAAAGAAAAAAATCTAGTAAAATCACTTTTAAAAATTCTAGGATACAGTATGGCTTTAACCACGTCCATAGAAGGAAGTGGTTATGAGCATTCCAGAAGTTACAGTTAGAGTTTAGTGTTGTGAACTGATAAGGACGACGATAGCCTATCAATAAAACCTTGAAATATCAAAAATCTTTGTATCTTTGAAATTCGAAATTTTTTTGTGCATTGTCTCCAAACTCACTCAGGATGAAGGTCTATCGTTTTTTGTTGGATTTTTCATTTAATATCAGTGAAATACGCATGGGAAAATTCAAAAGACTTTCTAATGAAAATGTTCCTTTAATTTAAATTCTGCAGAAAATTCATCAACGAAATAATTTAAAAGGTCACGTGAGAAATTATTTAAATTCCGAATTTGTGACGAAGTCGAAGTAGATGATTAAATATTCGAACTAAGTTATTATAATTCACTAAACTTTACATAGTTCTGATGATGGACGACACTGCTTAACATCATATGTTCTATATAAATATCATTTTCCAAGAAATTAACATATGATTAAGAAGAAAAATAAGGCAGTGATCCATGCAATTTATTTACAAACTTAAAAACACTTCGCAAAGTTAGCTTTTGTCATACGTTTTTAAATGAAGATTTAACAGGTGTTAAATGAAATCCACATTCTCTCCGAAATCGTCATCGTGCATTCCTGAATGTTCGGCAAAAGTGTTCAAAAGGCCGCAGTGCTCATAAGGTCGCAACACATTATGGCGGCCAGTGCACCGCAACACCCTTGAAGGCACGCCGTTATTCCGCTCTGATTTCCAGATTGTGGTGGATGTTGCTGAACACTGTGTAGGATAAAATAGAATAGTTTTGTTTTGAATATTGAAACACTCTGCTAAACATTTAACAAACGTGATAGAAATTCATACATATTCTGACTAGCTTAATAAAAAAGTTCAGACGTCATCAAATTCCATGAAAAAATACTGAAGAATAGGAACAAATAAGACTATTAATTAATAAGACTATTAATTATGACCATTAATCTTTTGCGGCGTACTGTCCAGTGATACATGCCCAGAGAGGTGTACTGTCCAGTGGCAAACATTGCATTTTTATTGAACAGGTTCAATTCTATTATACACATTTTTTTGCCAAACAAAATAGTTCTACTTGGGAGTAATAACTTACTTTTAGTAAACATAACTTCAACCCTGAGAGTGAAAGTTTATATTTTTCAAAAGCTTTTATGGGGCCTCCAGTTTCCCAATGGATAAAGGAGTTCAGCTAGTAATCAAAGGATTGCTAGTTCGACCCCGTGCGATGGACTTGATAAAGAATAGTAGAAAGTAGTAATCTTGCGATAGGATGGTTGTCAGCTTCGCCACAAAAATACTAGAAGTCGTCCAGAACCTCCAACCAATTATAATGGCGTGTATTTGGGACTGGTGCACGATAAATCTGATCGGGGTCCGATGTCTTCGTCATCTGACCATTGTTCAAAAATATGAAGCATCGTATAAGATACACTCGACGTTAAAACTGATCATTGGTTAACTTCTATAGTTTTCTATGTGATCTCTATTGCCAAATATTAATTCAAACATCGGTTTACGAAGACCTTTACTTCATACTGATGGTCATCATGTATGTCGAAACGGGTATTCTCTACTCAATGGTAAAGGGGAACTGTGGTTGCAATCCTATGCTGTAGTAAGATTTTCGTTGTTAAGGCGCTGTTATTCAATTTATTCAGGAAGAAAGACCTCGTTGCTATGACACAGTCATTCTGTTCTCTAATTGAGCTTGTTTCCTGCCTCGGTCACACACCTTGCAAAAGTCACCAACATGTACTCTGAAGAGGTTTGGATAAAACAAAAATGGACAATTATATCGTCACAGACTCTGAACGTCGTATGGAACCTTAATGACTTACAAAATTAAGAAAGAAAAAGTTCAGTGATCCATATAATTTATTTACAGAATTTTAAATGACTTTGCCAGTAAGTCATGTGCCCCATGTCCTCCAATGAAATATTTTTACAGTTGGAGATGTTGTTGGAGTATTTATATTCTTTCCGAATCGGTTACTGTTCACTATCCGCCCGTAGCACACGTGCCGACAAGGTCGCAACACAGGACAGCGGCGAGTGCAGCGCAGCACCCTTGGCAGCACGCAGACATGGCATTGCAACACAGGAGGGCGGCAAGTGCATCGCAGCACCCATGGCAGCATGTACTTGTGGCGTCGCAACACAGGAGAGCTGCAAGTGCAGCGCAGCACCCTTGGCAACACGCAGTAGGTCCGCTTTGGTTTCTGGATTGGGGTTGATGAATGCTGCGTGTAACAAAAACAGAATGCTTTCGAATATACAGTGAGCGGAAAGTAAAGCTTTATAGTATTTCTAACTTATACTACCACGAAGAGAGTTGGGACAGTGTGGGCATGACCCCAAAAATATGGGCCATATGGGCATTACCCCAAAAAAACTGAAACCACCTGTCATTAATGAAGAAAAAAATTCAATGTTCTATAAAGTTGTCAATGGATATTTTTTGTTACTTTAATAGCAACAGAGAGATGATTAAACGCAAAGGAAATAATTTTCCAATTGATTAATTTATGATATCAGACCCTTCTGGTATGGTAAATATTTTTAAAACAACAGTGGAGAAGAACTGATCTATTATAAAATAAATAGCGCAAGACCTTGTTGAACCATCAATTATTGATTTTGGTATTTGAATGCAACTCGTTTTTAAACTGGGATTACACTATATAGCAAATCAGCTACATATCCGAGCTTAGCTGGATATTTGTAGAAGAGCTATATATAGCCGAGATATATAACTATAAAAACGATTATATCCCGAGCAAAACGTTTTGTAGCTGTAGCAGCTGGACTGTACTCGATGAAAGTAACAACTATATAGTTGATTTCGATATTCATTTTAATGCCAATAAGAGGTCAATATATTAGCATGCAAATATTCGATTTAATGTTCCACGGCCTATTTGAGAGCAATGGAACACCCATTCAAAGGAGGGCTTTCCTTGCTGAAATTTCTTAATCGGGCCAAGCTCATTCCCATCTATATAACTCTCGACTTTTGACTGTATAGCTGGGCCATATAGCTGTTTTCGGGAAGCGTTTTCGAAACGTTGTAACACTGCCATATAACTCGACTATATAGCTATTTTGCTACATACTGTAAACCGGGCTTTAGCGTGTAGAAATCAAGCAAGTAGAAAGCATGCAGAGTTATTATTTTTTATTGAAGCAGACCCTTTCGTGTCAATTTACAAGTCTTGCAATAAATGTCAAGTAACTGAGGATAGTCAGGGAAAAGTGTTAGTAGAAAGGAAGCAAGCATGGCACCAGCGGACACCAGCAGCAGCAGGTGATCAGGGCGCACCACAGGAAGCAAAGGTTGGCGACTTCGTCTTCAGCCCTCCAACCATCCGCCCGATACATTCTGCGTACGAAAGCGCAACAACAAAAGAATTAACTCTTATATCATATTCAGTTAGAAGATTAAGCGATCTTATGTCTGTAAGCCGATGTAGATTAGTACATTTTAAACCTAGAGGTAAGCAGAAGTCAGGCTTGATCACCGAGCTCAAATATAATAACTGGAGTGAATACTCCCATTGTGGGGAAATGGACTTTACTGTGATGCGTGGATGAAGCCTGTACGGCACGTTATGTGGTCGTACTCTTAGTCTACTCTCCAGTTGTTATTTAAATCAGTGGGGATGCCACGTCAAAAGCATGCGAAAGGACTATTTTTTGCGGCATAGGCTCAAAAGGGTGTAATGCTGTCGACCACGCTTAGTAATTAATCGCTTCAGTAATTTTTGAGCTCAGTGCACTTGATTGACCGGTTGGTTGAAAAATCTTTGAGCATGAGCTACAGAACTATTGGAAATGGCTTAGTTCAGGAACTATTACGAAGGAAACACCCCGGAACATTTCATCGTAATTTTAAAATATAGTCAGAGGACAAGGACAACGCCTGAGCTGGCCCCTTACTTTGCGAATTTCCACAAGTTAATAGGGTGGTAAATGACTTTGGTGAGCACACTATATCAAAATAAACTATTTTTTTCCCAACCCGATTTCAGTCACTATATATTTCATGTACACCAGCCTCCTCTACAAGTTGAGGATTCGTTGGTAAAACCGTAAATTAGAACTCCCAAACCTTCTAATCTTGGACTCCGATACCGTGACTATCCCAAAATTGTAGTGTGGAATAAACACGTAAATTATAATGAAAACAATTAATAATTATTCTTTTTAATTTTTACTGGTATAAAATGGTATGCAAGACATATTTTTGAAACATATATTCTCCTTTCTTCAAGCGGGGTACGCGTTCTATTAATAGAATCCTGCTCATTGTGTCATTCCATGTTAATTAGATGGAGATTTACAACTTGTTATTGACTATTTGTATGTATCTCGTATAGTTTTTGGGATAGACATTCTAAATCTTAACTTAGACGCTAGAGGGCGGTAAATAGCGCGTAGCCACTTTAATATATCTCGACATCACTTTTATGACTATAGGCTGTCGGCATTTAAAAGTTAATGGAATGGCAAAGAATTTTAGTGGGCAAGCTGTATCAAAATGAACTATTTCTTCACCGACACAAATTATAAATTTTTATGTTAACTGTAACTTTTTAATCTAGAAAAATTCTAAAAAAAGTTACCATTTAGTATTTTTATAACTTTCATACTATATAAGCTTTCATTTTTTTTCGTTTCCATAGCCTCCCTTATGCAGAGTTATGAATTGAGTATTCGCGATGCGTTACAATTTCCCATCTAATCAAATAGTGATTCACGTCATATCAGAGTTGAAGGGAGATGTTATTGCCGACATTCACAGATTGAAGTTGACGTTGTTCTAATTCGAATTTAAGGTATTGTTAGAAGATGGTTCTATTTTCTTTACACTCCGCTGTCTCCTCACAAGCAACAATATAACAACTAGTTCTATTGGTTCCCTGTTCTTTAAAATAAACGACAACAACATGATCTTGTGTTTAACCCTTTCGCTGCAAAAGTTTTTTATTTAACTCACGTCTTGTTTGTCCAAGCAAGGCCTAAATAGCACTCGAATCACAGACTACGGTATTCGCACTGTAAAGTGTATCACTTCATATAAACCATGCAATTTCGATCAGAGAGGAGAAGCCCTAAAAGTGCAAAATATGAAGTATAACCGACTGGTTCTGCGCAGCAATCTATATCCCAAGGTGCATTGCGCCGATAAGTTCTTCTGTGCGCTCCGCCCGGTTTTCAAGTTCTGCGCATAACGGAAGTGCTATCAATATTCCAAGACGCATTGCGCTGAAGGCTTCTCTTGTGCGCTACTGCGTATGCACTAGGGTCTATCTTTCTCCTTCAATTATCTTTGATTTTGATGTAGGCATATTCTGCATGGACTCCAGACAAAAAACTTATCTTGGCTCGGAATTTTCCTAAAATGTTGTTTTTACCATTGGGCCATTTTTACCATTGAACTGCCACCGCCCATGTTGGACTTGATACTCCGTGATTAAACATACAACTTACGCATGAAAGTCATAGAGAAAAAAAAATCCAACATTTCCGTACATGTTGATAAATTTGAATCATTTTAAAAGAAAATCAATGATAAAAAATGTGGCACCTCGGGCACTCATTTTTACTATAGTGACAGCAGAAGGGTTAAAAAAAATCGATATTTTTTTTCAACTTGTTCTTTTGCAGATCCAAAACAGACGATTTTTCTTTCTACATTCAGCATAAAAAAATCTTGGAAAAAGAACAGAAAGAGAAATAATTGTTCCGTAGAAAGAACACAAATATCAAAGATGTTCTTGGAGGGCAGAGGGATAATTTGATAGGAAAACGCACTATTAGGTGACCTAATAAAAGTACAGTCCTGTAGCTAAAACAAGGGTTTGGTATCCCAATTTCGACAAAAATCATCTCATCTTATTTATCACTTTCACCTTCAATTGCGGTGAGTGAAAGTGTCAAGGGAGAAATCAAAAGTTCTAAATGAACCCTTTTTTATATAAAATAACGATACGTTCTTCAAAATAACAAGTAAAAGGCAATAGTCGACTTGAATCATTTTAGATACCGGCGTTGAACGTGTTAAAGAATATTTAAAAAAATATTTATAAACTGAATTTAAAATGAATTGCGGTCAAATGTTCGATCTGAAAAACTGAACTATGAACTAACTAAAAACTTCCCATGATGGACGACACTGCTTAATATCAGATGTACTATATAAACATCTTTCTCTAAGAAATTAAGATATAATTAAGAAGAAGAAAAGGCAGTGCTCCATGTTATTTATTTACAAACTTCAAAACACTTCGTAAATTTAGTTTAGTATTTTGCATTAGAATGAAGATTTAACAGCTGTTATATGAAATCCATATCCTCTCCGAAACTGTCATCGTGCATTCCTGAACCGTCATTGTGCATTCCTGAATCACCCATATCGTGGTGGTCGCCCAAAGAGCTCATAAAGTCGCAACACATAATGGCGGCCATTGCACCACAACACCCTTGAAGGCACGCAGTTATCCCGCTCTTAGTTCCAGATTGCTGTTGCGGTTGCTGATTGCTGCATAGAATAAACAAAAATATATAATGTTTTCGGACATTAGGACACTTCTGGCATTGTTACACTTCTAGAATAAGCATTCAAAAAAGTGTTTGGTAGATATCCAAAAGCATTCTGACTAACGAAATAAAATAGTAATCAGTTCTAAACGACATCGACTTTCGTCAAGGAATACTTAATTTAGTAGCATGTCTGTGTTATAATTATCGAAGAACCCCCCCCCCCCTCATACACCCATTCGTTATAAGGGCGGCGAAATACATTAGCGCATTTCTTACAGCCAAAAAATCATACAAGTTTAACACTTCTGCTCATCCATAGATCGCATCATTATCAACAATTTGTTTTTAAAAAAATACGTTTAAATAAATAATTTTAAATGTATTTTAAAAAAAAGTTGATATTTATGAGATGAACGTACGATTCGTCACTGCTCCTGGAAATTTCCTTTCTTTTGATACCCTCGTGTGTGTAGATCCATCGAATATAAGGGTCCTTTTGAGTACAAAGGTAAAATCCATTGAGTACAAGGGTAAGATCCATTGATATATCAAGGTTGTGAAGATCCATTGAGTACAAGGGTAAGATCCATTGATATATCAAAGGTTGTGAAGATCCATTGAGTACAAGGGTAAGATACATTGATACGTCAAGGTTGTGAACATAGGCGTAAAGTTGTCAAAATTTTTGGGGGGGCCCAAAATTTAACTCTTAACTGAAGAAAATTGCGTATTTTTTTTGGGGGGGGGGGGGTAAATATAATTGAAATCCGAAAATTTATGGTACTGTAATTTTCCCTCTGTCATGATTTTCTAGTTTGTCCATTCAATTAGATTTATGGCCAAATTCAGTGGCGTAGGAACTTTTTTTTTTCAGGGGGGGCTGAATTTTTTTTTCAATATATATATTGTTATACAATATAAAATAGTAAGGAGTTGTGAGCTATTAAACAATTAAAAAACAATCAATGGTTTAAATTTTTACTTGTTAAATGTTTTAACTTGTATCCGTTTTTGTTTTGACAGCTTTAGAACATATATTAACCAGGAAAAGTTTTATAGTAATTTCAAATGTCCGTATTGTACGCTAAAATGTGAATTTTTTCAGATTTGAGGAATTTGTTTCTATTTAACTTTCTTTAACAAAATTTAATTTTCTAAAAGAAGAAATTTCAACTATATAAGCTGTTTAGAAAATTGTGCATGAATCTGATGGTTTATTATTTCAAAAGGAACAAATTATGGGAAATACGATTATAATTTATGAAATGTTCATAAATAATATTTTTTTTATTTAAAAACATATTTTTTACTATATTTTTAAAATTACTCTTTAAAGCTTTAGCGTTGTAGACATTTATATAAATACTTGAAATTACGTTTATTTTAGCTGCTTAAATTGATAAATTTATAGGTAGTTTTCAAACTAAACTATTATATTTATGCTTTTCAGACATTTAAAAAAGACGTAATATAAAAAAAAAATGTACATGAGCCAGAGTACTGAGTACAAAAATAAAATTAGATATTATATTGTGAAAACCTATAAATTTGTCATTTTAAATATTACTGAAATGAAATAAACTATAACAAGTATTCTATTGATGCAATAAAATAATTAGCAATTTAGACTTTATGCCAAAACACATTTTCCTTACACTAATTCTATAATGACATTTCATTTATTATATGCAATTCAAGATTAAAAGGAACTTTAACTTGTTTTTAAACATAAGCATATGCTTAGTGTTATTCACTTAATAGTGTATAACAAAACTAGAGTTTCTGCCAATTGATAAGCATAATTACAAAACATTTATCGTTAGAAAAGATGGTATAACTTTTAATTGACTTTTAGAATACAGAAATAATTACTTAACTGACAAAACAGAGGAATATGCTGACAGAAGAAATCTACTACCATTCGTTTGCAAAAAGAAATGCTTCCTAAGATTGCTGTCTTTACACTAAAAAAAAAAAAACTGTAATGCGGTTGTTAGATCTCACCAGGGATTTCTTATTTGTTGCTGTAGCCCTCCCATGACTTCGGCCCCTAGAGGCAAGTTTCAGAAAAGCGTACATACAAGAACTGTCTACACAAGAATACATGGGTCATTCACAATGGGGGGGGGGGGGGGGGGGGATCATCAATAAAATCGACTAAAAGAGCAAGGGTCAGTAAATTACAAACAAATGGGGACGAACTATACAATTCACAGCTTTGGTGGCCATTCACATGCTTTGAAGATGAGCGTACTACCCCCTGATACTACCCGACATGGCTGGTCGAGTAATCAGATGGCGGTAAGCATTTGGCAAACGAAGTACAGCTGTTGACAGGTAATTTTCTGGTGTTTCTCACAAAAGGTGACATATGACTAATGATGTCGTCTTCGATTGGAAACAGTTGAGAAAGGAACTCATTGTCCTCCTGTACCTTTCAAAGCAAATTCCCCCCACTTTAAAACACGTTTAGAATAAATAAGGGGTGCTTCCTTTCGAATGCCTCTTTGTAGGAATTCTCTATTCTACGATGGTTTTTTAAGTAATTTTTTTAAAAAAAATAGTATAATATTAGGGGGGGGGGGCAGTGACGGCTCGTGCACTACAAGCAAGTACAGCCGGGCTCTGTACCTAATTTTATTAGCGTATTTTAAAACTAAAATTATATATTTTATTAATTTTATAGGAAGATTAGAATTGGAAAGGAAGATGAAATTTCAAAGCTAAGTAAAAAAAATCTCCGATAAATAGCAAACGTGTTTCCGTAATGCACAAATTCAGGAGAGGAAAAACCCCATTCAATCAAAATTGCAGCCAAAAAGCGAAGTTCGAAATCGGCTGCATCGTTGCCATGGCAACTTTACTTAGTATGACTTCCCCTACACGCTAAAATGGAGGATGTGACGACACAAACGTAGCGCAAAAGGATTTTTTCAAATTAGCTGTACAAGGGATTTCGATTAAATGATTGGTTCGTTGCTGAATCGGCGAGGCGGGGTGGAGGATAACGATAATTTCGAAGAATCTCTCCAAACGGAAATATTTTTTTCGATAAGTTTGCACGTGTGTTGTTATTTCTTTACTTAAATTAATATTAAAATGACCGATTCGCAAGTTTGATAATAGGATTGATTTAATTTTCAAAAAATAAGTAAGTGTTTTCCATTATTTTTACATGTTATCTTTCATGAAAATTGAAAAGAATCTTTAAATTGAGTTTGAGTAATAAATTTTAAAGAATGTCCGTTCATGTATGGTTGTGGAAAAAGGCGAAAGGGGAGGGGGGGGAGTTACATGATTTCGGCTGCACTAACATTTTTGACCACGGGCCACCACTGAGGGGGGGGGGGCGAGCCCCTTCAAAATAATTCCGGGGGGGGGGGCTCGAGCACCCCCAGAAATTATTTTGAAGGGGCTCAGGGTATTGCATTTCAATTAACACAAAAAGCTTAAGTTTTTAAGAGTAATTAATGAAATGCAAGTTACCTGTTAATAAACTTGCTATAGTTGCATTGCGGCAAAGCATTTAAAGAACCAGTAATTTCAACAAGCATCCAAATGAAGATTTTGACATTTACACTGCAGTACAACAAGTACAATAGGAAAAGTCCTAGACGGGAATCCACTATTAGCCGACACTCACGTCTACTGAAGAAGCCCAACAGGCCTTTCTGAAGAGTATCCCTAAAGTCTGTTTCAGATAGTTGCATAAATGTCGACCCCTGGCCACCCACTGTGAGACGAGGCTGAAACTTTAAAAGGGGCAATCACAATATAGGGCCAATTACTTGTCACCATTCTTTGCTTTAACCCTGGGATATAGGCTATCAGAAGTTCTTGTACTCCAGGACCCACGTGATCAATTCGCGGAAATCTCCTCAAAGTTAGCCACTGTTACTAGAAAAAAAGGGTGTGGCCAGTATTCACTAGAGGGCATACTACCCTTCCCCCCCTAATACACCGCCTATTCTTCTTCCAAGTAGACACTGGTTCTAGCCTATGCTTCTGTTGAAAATAGAGATAAGGGATTCTGTAGTTGATAGGAAAGGTTGATGGTACATGTTGAAGATTAAAAAAAATAAAGGGATTTTTTTGTGTGCAAAATATAAGTTAGAACTTTTGAATTATTGGGGGGGGGGGCTTAGCCGGGTTTTCAAATTATTGGGGGGGCTCGGGCCCATGGGCCCAATACAAGTTTACGCCTATGGTTGTGAAGATCCATTGAGTACAAGGGTAAGATCCATTGATACGTCAAGGTTGTGAAGATCCATTGATACGTCAAGGTTGTGAAGATCCATTGAGTACAAGGGTAAGATCCATTGATATATTAAGGTTGTTAAGATCTATTGAGTACAAGGGTAAGATCCATTGATACGTCAAGGTTGTGAAGATCCATTGAGTACAAGGGTAAGATCCATTGATATGTCAAGGTTGTGAAGATCCATTGAGTACAAGTGTAAGATCCATTGATATATCAAGGTTGTGAAGATCCATTGAGTACAAGGGTAAATCCATTGATACATTAAGGTTGTGAAGATCCATTGAGTACAAGGGTAAGATCCATTGATACGTCAAGGTTGTGAAGATCCATTGAGTACAAGGGTAAGATCCATTGATATATCAAGGTTGTGAAGATCCATTGAGTACAAGGGTAAGATCTATTGATATGTCAAGGTTGTGAAGATCCATTGAGTACAAGGGTAAGATCCATTGATATGTCAAGGTTGTGAAGATCCATTGAGTACAAGTGTAAGATCCATTGATATATCAAGGTTGTGAAGATCCATTGAGTACAAGGGTAAATCCATTGATATATTAAGGTTGTGAAGATCCATTGAGTACAAGGGTAAGATCTATTGATATGTCAAGGTTGTGAAGATCCATTGAGTACAAGGGTAAGATCCATTGATACGTCAAGGTTGTGAAGATCCATTGAGTCCAAGGGTAAGAACTATTGATATGTCAAGGTTGTGAAGATAAATTGAGTACAAGGGTAAGATCCATTGATATGTCAAGGTTGTGAAGATCCATTGAGTACAAGTGTAAGATCCATTGATATATCAAGGTTGTGAAGATCCATTGAGTACAAGGGTAAATCCATTGATATATTAAGGTTGTGAAGATCCATTGAGTACAAGGGTAAGATCTATTGATATGTCAAGGTTGTGAAGATCCATTGAGTACAAGGGTAAGATCCATTGATACGTCAAGGTTGTGAAGATCCATTGAGTACAAGGGTAAGAACTATTGATATGTCAAGGTTGTGAAGATCCATTGAGTACAAGGGTAAGATCCATTGATATGTCAAGGTTGTGAAGATCCATTGAGTACAAGTGTAAGATCCATTGATATATCAAGGTTGTGAAGATCCATTGAGTACAAGTGTAAGATCCATTGATATATCAAGGTTGTGAAGATCCATTGAGTACAAGGGTAAATCCATTGATATATTAAGGTTGTGAAGATCCATTGAGTACAAGGGTAAGATCTATTGATATGTCAAGGTTGTGAAGATCCATTGAGTACAAGTTTGAGTGCAAGTTAAGTCCATTGAGAGACAAAATGAATCTTTACTGCAGAAATAATATACTAGCATGCCCGTGCGATAATTATCGCATGGACAATCACCCCATTTAAGTTTTCCGTATTAAGTTGCATAAATAACATGTGTTTTAGCGTTTTGTTAAAGTTTTACTTTATTATTTTTAAATATACCCGAATTTACTTTACCGGCTGCCTATAAAATCAGTTAATATATCAAATTAAATTTCAGAAGATTATCTATGATCCAAAAATTTTCTACTCTTCAACAGATTGGATTGCCACTAAACTAAACTAATCAATTCTATGAATATGTTCGTTTTGTCTCAAAACTTCTGAAGTTCTTTAAAGCTTATAACTTTTAGAAATAGTCTTTTTTAAAAAAGTGCATAAAATTTTAGAAGATTATCGATGATTAAAGATATTCCACATTTCAACAAATTGAATCGCAAACTAAACTTATAAATTCTATTAAATTCTTTAACTATTCTATAAATGTATTTATTTTGACTCAAAGTTCTTCAAGGCTCATAAGTTATCAAAATAGGTTTACAAAAAAAACCTCACAAAATTTTACAAATGTATGAAAATTCTATTCTGCAACATCAGAAACGCGTTTGCTATGACAACTAAAACGAAGCCACAGATTCATTTTTAAATGCAACATTTATTTAAAGCTTTAATTTATGTACACACATGCCTTAATCGAGTTGTCTACATCTTTGTGAGGTGAAAGAAAGGGTCGAGCACAGCGAGACAGGGAGAAAAGCAACGGCAGCAGCACGGATTCCAACAACAACAAGAGTAGACAAAGAAGTAGAAAATGCAAACTTTGCAGCAAATTTCTAAATTGTCCTTAACTTCCCAACATTTCGGGTTGATTTGGTAGTCATTCCACGGTCGTCGTTGTCTGTGACGAGAGAAAAAGAAGACATTTTAATAAAAATGTATTTCTAATCGATTTTTAATTCGAAAATGTGTTTTTTGTCTAATTTGCCATTTTCTAATTCTTTGCTAGAGTTACTTGTTGCCTTAATGCTAGATCTTTTAAGAAATGGTAATTCAATAAAACTTAAATACCGTAACATCATTGGTTGATTGAATTAACGTCCCAGAACAGCTACACAACAGGCTATTGGCGACGGTTCGGAATCTATTCAGAAGGAAAGATCAGGGAAAACAACCTCGTAATTTTGAACCTCTGCCAGCTAACGAGGGCAACACCTGAACTGGAACCTCATTAACGAAACCTCCTCACCACGAGCCACGACCAACGTCAAAACATGACAGTTTTAGACCCACTGACTTAAAGTGCACCAGCCTACTCTATATGGTTGAATCTCTAAACCATCAGGCGGTCAACAGCATGGGAACAAATAGTGGTTTTATGCAAATATCATCCTCAAAATGGCTACAACATAACTTATCATTCATACCATGGCCGTAGCGGTCCGGTCGCCTAGTGGTACAGCAGTCGGCTAGCAATCAGAGGATAACGAGTTCGAATACGAAGTGTACTTTACAAAGTTAAGTTGTCGCGATCTTGTGAGCTGAGGGTTGACGGATTCACTCCTAAATTACAAAAGTAGTCTAAAAATATCCACAATTTCCAACGGCGTTTATACGGGACCACAGCCGTATTTAAACATAGGCTGAAGCACAGGGTCTGTAGCCAATGTAGTAATAATTTGCAAGGATGATAATCCAAATCCTAATGAAAATGGTATACTACAATCTTTTTCAAGGGACCAAATTCTATTTTTGTTAACAGATTTGTACAAAGTAAATATATCCTATTTTATGTTCTTTAAAAAAATATGTGTTTAATTGAATTTTTTCAACACTTTTAAGCGCAAGCCCGTATAGCGCGCTAATGTCACAGACTCCTAAGGTCGATTTATGGCTCGGGGAAATTGTGGACTTCGGCCTCCGACTACTCAGAATGGCAGCTGGTACACCCTTCGAGCAGTCTACCATAGTGCTTACAGGAAAACCTTTGAGTAGTCGATTATGGCACCTCGCCCTCAAATGCTTTTTCTTGTGCAGAGCAATGTGTGTCAAACTACTGTATTCACGCACTTAAAAGTAATTAGTATTCTTTTCTTTCTTATATTGAGTTGTAGCTTAAATTATATTTGTGGAAAAGAAAGGAGTTATAAACAACCTGAATCCATGCAGTAAATGATTTGATTTTTTTATCCGCAGTCAGACGTTTGTTTTATTATTATAGATTGATTATTCATCGAACAGGTGTTTTAGGGAGTGGGTTGGGACGTGTACTCTCCCAACACGCTGCGATTATGGATGTATTCTCCAAACACGTACTCTCTGAGCACAGCATCGTTTAGTCAACCAGCTCTTACTTAGCTCAGTAATGATGCCCTTCCTAAACTATGCAAAAGGATTTTTTTTTTTGCCGTACAGGCTCAAAAGGATGTAATGCGGTTGTCCATGCTCAGTAAGCACTCCAGTGATTTTTGAGCTCAGTGGTTCATACACATAAAATACATATATTTATAGCTCGGTCAGGCTCTCGAAAAGTCTATCTTGCTGGAATCAGTCGCTGCAGCAGAATGTGTCGCAAAGCGTGCAAATGCAACGTTCTTTATCACAATCTTCGTCTTTCTTCTCATGCTCATTTCTGTGACATACCATTTAGGAAGACAAAAATGAAGGGAAGGATATGGGATATAGGATAGGAAAATATTTTGGATCAGTTCTAATTGCTTACAACCCGAAAATGCAATCCAGTACAGTTAATATATATCTACATAAAAAAAACGAGCAATGTTTTCAAAATTATTTCAAAATCTGATCTAACAATTTTTACAAAAATTGGTGATTTACCATTTAATTTTGGCGTGAAAATACGATTGGAATAGGTTGTCACAACTTTAGTGATGTTACAATCTGACTTATATTACAAATTTACTGAAGGCCGAGCAACTCTTGAGTCTTTATGTTAGGTTAACTGAATTCACATTGTAATTTAATAATAAAACTATAATTCAACATAACGTTGTAAATATCCATCAATGACTTCTATCTAGTAGCAAATGTAACATGTGCGCATAAGTTCTGTGAACAAAAACTTGGCACTAACATCAAAAGCCCAATTCTGAAATCTAACATTCTAAGTAATTAAGAATTAAAATATGCCACGACCGAAACAAATTCGTGTCATTTCCTGCAGCTACCGTGAAGAGAATATAACAGTTAGTTAAGAATATCGATTGTACATTTGGGCAGGCGCTATAAAAACTTTTTTTTACCAACACTGGTAACCTGTTCTAGTCTAAAAGAATTGACTTTTTTTAAAGGTTAAACAAAGTGTGAGCAAAAAAAAAAAAAAAAAAAAAAAACACTGAGTAAATGTCAAAAAAAAGCGACGAAGACAATTTTGGCGCAAGAAGTTTGGGCGTGCCAGGTTATTGCACGCTTTTTCGTGATTTTTTTCTTTTTTTTTCTTGTAGCCAAGTGTCCTACAACCTACACTATCACGATCCTAATGACTTCTTTGCGGCATTACACTAAGAATAAATCTTAACAATAATAATAATAAACTTCAATAAAAATAAACTTCATACAATTGATTTTGGGGTCTTAAAACTTGATATTTTTTAATGTTCCAAGTCCAATTTTTATCAGGAAAAAAATTTATAAAATTACAATTGTTTTGCAGAAATATTCAGCTATTTATTAGAATAATAATAGCTGAATAATAATATCTAATATAACCTAACTACGTGTCGTACATGGGATAAATATGGAATTAAAGTTTCGTTTAAAAAGGCATTATTAGAACAAACTGTTAAGTCAAATTAGTAACTTGAATAAAATAGAATAAATAACAACTTTCAAATTTTGAAAACTCAATACATTTAATAATTAATGAACCGTTTTTCTTCCTAAACGCAAAATGTAATCCGCCATTTTAAAAAAATAACTAATTTATTATTTATTTCCTTCGAAATAGAACACCTACTCATATTATTCTTTGTGTGTTTTGATACACGAATCTGTGTTGTATTTACGTTATTTTTAATTTTTTCCTCGGATGTTTTTTTTATTTAATTTAAAACATCATATTTAACTTCTAATAAAGCAAGCAAAAATGGCGCCGATTGCTTTTCGAAATATGTTCTTTTATCGGCATTTCAATTGAAAAAGGTTTGCATATAATCAACAAACCTTTTTAGAATACAATTTGTTTCAATAAACTTACATTTGTTTTAAATATGCATCTCGCTAAAAAAAAACTTTAAAAATTGGTATCAATGCAACGAATTTTAATTATAGTGGACCGTTTTATTATTTTAAAATATCCACTTAAATAGCTTGTATTTCTAATTAAAATTATTAAGAGTATTGTAGCAGTAAAAAAATGATTATTCCATTAGTTTAATCATTAGTCGAAATAAATATTTTATTAGCGGTTTGCTGCTTTTTGTTGAATTGAAACAGGTACGCAACAATTACAAAACGAAGAAAATAAATAGCAAATAAAAGTAAAAATATATTTCCTTTTATTCAGCTTGATATAAATTTAATTTGATCTCATTACTAAAATTACAATTTTTGTTTAACACACAATATTTGGTATTATATATCTCACAAAAATGACAACAAAAAAATATTCAACTGAATTATTTACAAAACAGTTAAATTTCAAAGTTCACGCCTTACCTTGGATATAATTACCAAATACAGATTGATTATGCAGTTGTGTTTATTTAAATATATTTATAAAATAACGCGATTCCTTTGCCATTTAATTCTCATACAAAATGGCAAAAATTATAAACAAAATTATCACTTTCAAAAGTTAACCGTATAAATAATCAAAATAATTTAATTAATAATAAAACTTCATAAACATACAATTAAATGAAGGCTACTTATAATTACTGCACATAAAGCAAATTAGCTACTAATATTTACTTGTAATAAAATATGCAAAAACATTTAAATATTACAACTCAACCTAATGAAAGTATTTAAAATATTATGTCTATTTACTTCTTCGAGCATGGATCCATCATAGTAGAGAAATAATAAGGTTATAATCCCGCTAACATCAAAGTGAGGCCAACATGTATGGCCTCAGACATGTGGTTTACTACGTCATTCATTCATAAATTTTTTTCTAGTTCATTCATAAAAATATCCTGTGCTTCATGAAGTAACATATTTACTATTATTTCCAAATCACAAGTCAATCGCGAACGTTTTTACATTCATAAATTTTGAAAGGAAGTCACGTGTCTGGTGCCATCAGGTCTGAGTGTTTGCATCACGATGAGGACGTCATATTCGCTCTACTACAGTCCATTCATGCTCGAAGATTTACTTAATATAATTCAAATAAAATGTTTCTAGTAAATTGAGTTAAAATGTATAGTTAGGAATATTTAACAGCAAGATGTATTATGCAAATTATTACAAATATAATTTTATAATTCTAAGCTTGAAAACTAAATTAAAGGTGTTCACTATTTTATGAGACAACCATGTGAGTATTTGAATGAGAACAAAAACAACTCGAACTAAATAGTTTTACAAACTTTCCTGACTAGATATAATTTTTGAGGAAATAAACTTTATATAAAAATGGAATTGAACATAAAACGCCCACACTCATCAGTTAAATATCATAGGAAAGTAGATTTAGGTATGTGAAAAGTAATGATTACTCTAATAATACTCTACAAGCAAAGTGCAGCAACTTGAAATATGAAACCCGCACTTAAAGATTGTGTAAATTATAATTTTGAAATATTATAAACAAGGAAAATTTAGTTAAATAAAAATACACAGAAAGATAAATCGTAAATGCGCTGAACCAGGTAACGTTAATTTTATATTTGGCAAACGTAAAGTTAATTAAAGTTAACTTCCTTAATTAAAGTTTTCAGGAGAAAATAGAATGAGTAGATTAATCTCGTTGTCTGAAGAGGATTTACATTACTTAATTGTGAATATGTTACGTTTCTGTATTTGCTCGTAGAGTGGAGTGTTTGAAATATCACAAGTGGTTCCTTTCAAAAGTCCCTCTGTAAATAAATGAATCTGTATTTATCATTGAAAACCAAAGTGAATTTGCCGAAGGGAAGATTGATTATAGTTCACTATTAGGTGAAATCAAAGTATACAAGTATTACTTATTAGTTATCTTCTAAAGCAATAGTTTTATAATGAAAAAAGAACGGAATAAACTCTATCACGGAACAAATTAAGAAACATAAAATACCCTATTCGCAGAATTTAAGAGTCGTGAAGATTTCTTTTTGGATAATGGATGCTTTAATGAAATAAAGAAACGTTATATCTCGGCCAGAGATCTTCACGTTTTTTTTAGAAATGCAATCACATTTTTTAATTAGTTTACCATTTTACAATATTTATCGAATCTAATAGTTTGTGGTACAACATAAAACATCTTAAAAATTTATTAAAATTTTTGAATAATTTTTTTTAATCTCAAAGAAGAAAAAACAACTTTACAAATTGAGAAAATTGCTTGAGCGTCAGTGGGTCAGAATTTTTTTTTTTTTAGAGAAATACTTTTCTCAAGAATGTTTTCTTTAGTCGTCTATAATATTTAAAAAATAAAAGACGGTTTTAATTTGAAGCTGACGACAGCGGCAGTTACTTTTTTCATATAATATAGTCAAACCCAGCAAAAAAAAGACAGCAGAAAACTTTCATTAAAACAGTTGAATGGATTTTTTTTTAAGCTTTTATACAGGATATTGAAACTTTTTTTTTAAGTTTTAAATTTTCCTGCATAAAACCTTTAAATCTGCATTAAAAATTGAGGTTTTTTGCAGTA
Organism: Troglohyphantes excavatus; assembly: GCA_963932185.1. NCBI lineage: Eukaryota > Metazoa > Arthropoda > Arachnida > Araneae > Linyphiidae > Troglohyphantes > Troglohyphantes excavatus. Next base: position 36,574,511 of record OZ010671.1, on the reverse strand, counting down.
ATTTTTGCAGTTTTTATGAAGGATATTGAAACAAAAACCTTTAATTTCATAGATATTAACGACAAACTTCAATTTTCCTACATAAAACCTTCAATTTAAAAATTTTAATCAAGGTATTTTATGACGACTTTTTTTGCTGGGAAGCTTTAGAAATATTTTATAAAAAAAAATATCCATATTTTTAATATCCTCCTTAACTAGGAAAATGAAGAGTAAAACACATCCACATCGCGATAAGGCATCGAAATTAGGCGAGTTAAATTAGAATACCTGAAAGAATTAAAGCACAAAAAAAAAACCACCTAGTCGTATAAAAGCACGACTTCAAAACACCTTGTTATCGGGAAAATCTTAAAAAATGCAACTATAATCATCTTCCCCCGGACTCATCAAGCCTTAATCCAAGCACTGTAACTGTAACCAGGTTAAAAAGCAGCCAGGACAATGATTGTTCATACACATCAAATGCATATGTCTATAGCTCGGTCAGTCCCTGGGAAAGGCGATCTGGCTGGAATCAGTCGCTGCAGCAGAAGCAGCAGAGTGCAGCGCAAAGTGCGCAGATGCAGCAATCTTTGGCACAGTCGTCGTCTTTCTTCTCATGCACAATTCTGCAAAATACCATTTAGGAAGAGGAAGGGAGAAGGAGGAGAATGGGATATAGGATAGGAGAATATTTTTGGTTAGTTTTAGTTGCCTACAATCCCGTACATGCAATCAAGTACAGTTAATATAATAAATAATACATGCAAAAGCATAGAAATTATGTAAGTAAGCGTCAGTTATACCAACACCCAGAGTTATTAAATCAAATAAAAAAAAAGTTTTTCCATGATCGTCGACTTAATCGTCAGCTGTAGCGAAAGCTGCTTGGCGATGAAACTAAGCCCAGGTATTTCGATCGCTTCTTGTTTTTAAACAATTCTCTATTTATAAGTGAATTGCTTGAACTTTGTTTCCAAGTAGTTTTAGCTACGGCTGATGAATGTTTGGAGTTGCGTAGTTTGCGAATTACGTCGACGTCATATAAAACTGCAGCGTCCTGGAGTTCATCCATTTTTTTTTCTCTACCAAGCAATTCCTGGAAAGAATTTCCTCTTGAACGGTGTATACATCCAAGAGCCAATCGCATAGCTCCAACGCATGAGGCCCACGCAGGGGATGCCCCGAATGCGAAAAACACTGATGGAGAGAAGGACATTCCCAGCTAGACAGCCATAGTTCCAACAAGCACATTTCCCGTGCTCCTCATGTAAATGCAATACCATTAATGTTAACCTTTAAATGAAATGTAAATTCTTAACTTTTATATTTGCATCATTAAATCTTATATGTTTCCTAAATAGTATGGCTATCCCCAAGGATAGTGAAGACTATATGTAGAAGGTGCGCTCGTTTTTCGCTTTTTGAAAGTGGGCAAGGAAAGGCAACTATTTGACGTCATGTTAGCTCCGCCTTACTTTTGACATCATTTTAGCTCCGCCTTACTATCGGTTTTTGATCATTCTCATTGGCTGTGTGTTTCAAGCATTGCTACTTAGGTTCGATCCCGGTTGGGTAACAACTGGTGATTTAATTTTTAATTAGCAAAATAATGTAAATATCTGTAAATAATTGTGTTCAGGTAACTTCACTACTAATCCGTCCTTGTTTTGTTATGTCCCCGTATTTTACTTGATTGAAATTGTAACTCATTTAATCTGTCCAATACAAATGCATTGACCGGATAGTTCCGACCACTATTTTACTCTTTCAAAATTCATGGGCATGCTCTCGTGGCAGCTAATATTATTTTAATACGCTTAATTTATTAAGCAACTCTTTTGCAATTTTTCCATACTAAATGCAACCCTTAAAATATAATTTAAACTCATAAAATGCAGTAAAAGTAACTAAATAAAGTTAGCTTATCACTTTTTAATAGTTCACGAAAAAACGAATAGATGGCAGCACCATCAACCAACGCGCGCGCATCTAGTTCAGCTTTGCAATTGGTTCAAACGAGAGCATTAGACACGCCCACAGTAGGCGAAGGAAGGCGTCACTATGACGTCAGTAGTTGCTCTCTCCGCCTTCCGTCAGGAAGCGCGAGAACGAGCACACCTTATATATATATATATGGTCTTCACTATCCTTGGGCTATCCACAACTTATTCATTACTAATTAATTAAACCTTCTGATTATCAATGGAGTCAACAATAGTGTGGTCTTCATACCAAACAACGAAAGAAGCCGCAAAACATTATGTAGAAAAATTGCAATTGAAATGAGCTGGATGAATCGAACATCTTTTGAATTACATTCGGATTTTGATGATTACACGCTTTCATTTTCTTATTAATTCCATGAACCACTTTGGAAGCATTTTGCAGGACCACTTCTGTTCGGAAAAAACCACGTATTGAGAATGTCACTGAGCTAAAGAAGAATATATATTTAAGATAATTCTTTCAGCCCTCTGAAGGCTAACGAAGTATATATTCATCCGTTTTCTCAACAAAACATATACCTTTTAAATTCATAATAATACATTATGGTGAAAAAAAATTATTGTGGTGAAATCAATTTCACAACTCCGATATTTTATTTGATATTTTAAAGTGTTTAAATTTCGGTGGATCTGGCAATTCTCATTATGTTACACACTCGGAACATATAAACTTTCGATCTCCCACATAGTTAGTTCCTTTAAAGGAAGACAGTTGAAATCACTCGAAATTATCACAATCTCATACATTCAAAATTTTAGATTGCAATACAAAATTATTCTATTTAAGTCACATAAAGAGAAGAAGGAATCGTTACACAAAGAAGGAAATTACGATCTTCATTTATTTTATACTTTAATATAGTACCCCGTGTTCATTAAGAAGTTGAAAACTTTCGAGTTAGTATATCAATATTGTAAAAAAAAAAAAAAAGAAAAAAAAAAAAAAAAAAAAAAAAAAGGAAAAAAAAAAAAAAAAAAGGAAATTTTAATAATTATCTATTTCATTAATCAGTTGTTGCATTTTGTAAACACCCAATTTTTCGGCACTTTTTTACCGTGCAAATTGAAATTCTATAGTAACTCCTAAAAACAGAGAATTTAATGTAAAAATGAATTGTCATTTTGGCATTATCAATTTTTAAATTGGGTATAAATTTCAAAAATAAAACAAACTGGTTGTTTAGCCCTGCGTTGCTGGGGAACCCGTGGCGAGAAATTTGAGTGTACTCCATCGAGACTCAGTCCGGCGCGCTACCGACTACACTACAAATGGACGTTCTAATTAATTTCAAAAACATAATAGCATAATAGATTTCAAAAACATATTTTAAAGATGTTTCTTTATGCAAAAATCTTTTAAACGCATATTTTGTTTATATTTATGAGATGGACGTACGATTCGTCAGTGCTCCGAGAAATTATCTTTCTTTTGAGACCTCACTTGTTAAGCTTCGTCTCGTGTAAGAAGCGTAAAATTAATCTATACTATAGAAATATATATATGATTATAATTATATCCATCATTCAGTTCGTTCTACTATTTAAAAACTTAATCTTCCTAAAATTTAAAACCAATCAACACCTTCCAAGAGTATTTGAGGTCACTAATGGCGACGTTTAAATTCGCCAACTACGAGATAAATTACTAAAGATTCTGTTAATGTATAGGTTAGTGGAGGAGATACAAAAAGATGCTAACTTTATTTTACACAAACCTCTATAAAATACCGCCAGGTTTCATTATCCATTTTTCTCGAAATCTGATGTCTGTCGCATGATATAATCATCCGATAGATTTTTAACAATGGAAACAAGATGACTTACTTTAAGATTAGTGTGTTCACAGTTTCACAGAGTGTTTTTACAGATCTATTAACGTCTCGTCTAAAATCTTTTTCCGTGTTCGCAAGAAGACTACAGGAAATTGGTTAACCATCAATGCATTATGCAACAGTAGAAATTGAAAACTTCGGGAATGCGATACTGTCACTGGTGCTTGTGTCTTGCATTTCGACGTCGTAGAATTACTGTTCACATTGATGTGAAGCTACAATTTTTAGTTTTCTGTCCACCAAATTTCAAAATAATGTAAACTTTGTTCAATAGAATAAAATTTTCAATATTCTGTTGTTCATGGTATCACAATTTCTTTACATTTGGCAAAAGAATTAGGATTTTTTAAGTACTTGTACAAAATGTTTTTAAACAATAGGCGATAGTTAAAAGAAAAGTTTTATTTCTCAATCTTGGTTACAATTTGGTTATTTAGATTTGTTTCATTAAATAAAAAGTTCTCGGATTATAGGACTTTTTTATGAACACAGTTTATGATTGGAAACATGTTCTAAACATTCATTTCTTCGTAGAATTTTATTTATGTACTACAAGCATCGACAAAGTATGAAATTATACTTAGCACTGAAAGTACATGTAAAACTAAACTATCTTACTTTATATCAAATAGAAAGAACATGGATTATTAAATTCAGTACGTAGAGACTGTATACAATTTGCATAAAGTCAGGTTTAACAACTTTAAATATTTCTAGGTCATTTCTAACTAGTGCGTCGACGACAATTTTTAGAACAATTTTAAAATTACATACAAAACAAAATAAATATGAGGCGAATATAATCATCGATATTAATACTACACTTGTAATCGATGACGGATTTTTGATAGTTTAACTAAACAGCCATAAAAGACGTTATTAATTGTTATCGATTTTTGGTAACATCGAAGTAACCGATAAGGGTGTTATCAGATAATTCTCAAAAGCGGTGGAAACTAGCGGACATCAAATGGCTTATCTACACAAACTTTGATAAGATATGCTATATTTAAGATACATGCATATGGATTAATGCATATTTGTGTTGTTTAAGTCAATAAAGGCGCTCGCTAGGGGGTGGAGGGTAAATTCCAGTAGACGTGGCAAAGTCAGAAACCTAATTGGCAAATGTGAAAAATTTAGCTTCTTTTTGAATAAAGCTAAGAAGTTTCACTTAAAAAAAATGCCAAATGTTTCACAAGTTTGCCAACTAGGTTTGTCATTTTGTCAAGTCAGCGGGAATTTACCAACGTTCTTACGACCTATATAGGTATGAAAAATATTGGGGAAATCATTGTAAAAAAAAACTGCAAAATTTTAATAAATTTTATTTCTGGTCGGGTTGGCAATTTTCTACCATGTCGCCAAACTTGTGAAACATTTGGCGTTTTTTTAAATATGAAGCTAAGAAGTTTCACTTTAAAAAAATGCCAAATGTTACACAAGTTTAGCAATATAAACATTTTGAAGCAAGGGTATAATTTTCGGTAGACGTGAATTCTAAAATGTTCTATAAAAAGCATCAAGATTGGCATAGTAAGTATACCGTTAAACTGATATATGTTTTGCTGCAATGTTTTATCAGTATCTTTAAAAAGAATGGGAGCTTTCTATTCAAAACAGATAACAAAAATCAACGGCATTATGAAAGTTTCCAATTTCATTTCGCCTGCCAAAATATCACTCGAGCTTGATTCGAGGGAGAGTACAAGCTTGAAAAAAACAGTGTTAAAAAGGCGAGCGTCTAAAAATAATTCCTTGTTCTACTCGTTCCACTCAAAAATGAAATGAACTTTATTTTAACGACAATTATTCTTTTTCGCTCCGTCAATTTCAAGCACTAAGTTACAAACTTCGATTGGCCTTACAGAAACTAATTTCAAAAATACAACTTTCACTTGTTAGAGACAGACAATTTTTCAAGAAAATCTGTTAGTTATAGATCTATAGCAACGACTTTGTTTATTAAACCAAGTAAAATGAGATATTATTTAACGACAATTTTAACTTTTATTAAGCCGTTCTAAAACACAATTTGCTTTGGCTTTTAGGATTCAATTACTTGTTTAGCTAATTAAACTTATAAATAAATAATATTATAAAATAAAAGTAACACAAGGGCCTAGTAATGCCATAAAGCTATCATATAAGTCATTAATAAAAAGAATCGGTTGAATAATGTAGTGTCTAGCATGTCTGACAAATTTGGGTTTCATAATTTAAAAAAGTAACAAATCGACAACTTTACGCAAATTAAAAAAAAACGTATATCCGTTTATTTTCAATTAAAAAAAAATATTATTGTATAAATTAAAGGTTGCACTGATACGGTTCTACCAATACTAGTTTTATTTTTTTACGAATTGTAGTTCTGGAATATGTTTTACGGACACAACTTAACGTTAGGAGTTGTGCAGAGTATAATAAGATTAGTCTAGTCCGGCGTTCGTTTCTTGTTAGCTGCTTTGGCGAGGTGGTGTTATTTCTTCTTTTTTGGCCTAACGTTGCGAACCCGACCGGGTCGCTTGATTACTTAAAATTCATTATTTGAATATTGGGGTTTTTGTGATTTTTGTGTGTGAATATTTTGTATAGTGGTTTTTAGCAAATAAAAAAAAATTGGCAGTTACCCATTTTGCTTAAAACATGACGCTCTTATAATACTTTACATGTGACATCTTCCTACCTTCATTATCATCATTTAAATCACAACTGATATTTAAATTAATTATTTACTTGGTTATTTTTTTTAATGATGATATATTTTAAATGTTACTTTCCCTTCATCCTATGAAAGTCGTATCATAATCAGGATTTTCCTGAAGTCGAAATCAAGTTCTTTTTGGAGTTTCCTTACTTGTAAACACTGCAAAATTTGAGTAGATTTCACTTCTGGTCGGGTTGGCAATTTTCCATTCTAAAACTAATTTTTCCCATCCAAACGGGGGAAAAAAACAGGTAAATTACCAAACTCTAAAAAAAAGTTCTTAATTGATTTTTGGTAAAAAAAACCATATTTTATTTTTTCAATTTTGAAGCTGCTAGTATACAATATTTCTGTAGTAAGGATAACTTTTACGCCCTTTTATACGCAATGGATCTTAACACCTGAGGTAATATTTAAAAAAAATTATTACAAATTTTAATATAAAAACCCAGGCTCAAGTGTCTTTAAAAATGATGCCTTGCGCAATATATTACGCGTCAAAATCGTAATACATGCGTCATTTGACCAACCGCCTGTCCAACTGATAACAATAAATATTATGTAAAAAACTTTTTTTTTTAATTTTTCTTACAGATGTCGAGTCATCTTGTGTGTTCACTCAGTTTTTGAAAAGAGAATAAACCTTCTACACAACCTTGATAACTACAGCTACGTAAGTGATATACGCTTGTCATATTCAGTCACTTAATCATTATTTAAAAAAGCTTCGTAAAGATCGCATCAATTCAAATGGAAAGGTTGGAAGTCTAAAATTTTGCAATTGCCGATTTGATTTATAACTTTACTATCGAAAAGTAAATGGAAATATTCACTCCAGCGCCATTGTACGATATATTTTTTTCTTCAGATTTTAAATATAGTTACTTGAATTGTGTGTTTTGACGCTCTATCCAATATTTATAAATTAACATACAAAAATAATTACGCGAATCACCTAAACATCAGTTGAAAGTATTCAAGTTTTTAATCAGATTTTAAGAAATTTTCGATTGTGTTACTTAATAAAAACAACGATATGTTCCTTTCAGGGTTTTTAGATTTCCAAGAAATCACGGTTGATTTATTTCTAAGAGTTAAAATTAATTTTAGTCATTATGAACTATACTTTTTTAATTGGTTACTTCATGCTAAGCCGAATTTTCAAATTCACTATTATATGTACTAAGTGGTTGGCTGGTTTGGTTTGATTAATTAACGTCGCACTAGAGCTGCACAGTGGACTATTGTCAATGGTTCGCGGCCTATCTCGAAGGAAAGACCAGGGAACGATGCCTCGTATTTTTGATCCATGGTCAGAAGACGAGGACAACACATGAGCTGCATACAACGCAACCTCAATAGGCGTAAGGATATTTGACTTCGATTCGATTTATCGTGCACCAGTCCCGTATATACTCCAGTATAATTTGTTGAATGTTCTGAACGACTTTATAGTATTTTTGTAGTGAAGTTAGCAACCCTCCGATCGCAAGATCACAGAATGCAAGCAACAACATCAATGAAAAGAATATTAAATACCGCTGTATGAAATACAGTACACAAATTAGAACTCTTCGACACAATAAAAATGTAAACCCATAAATCAAAATATCTTTTATTATAAGAAAGATATAGTAATACAAAATAGAAACTCTCACTTTTCTGCGGAAATGTGGGGAAACGTAGCATTATAGAAAAATATAAATAGAAGTGCTTAAAATATTCGATTAGAACTAAACTACGTCTTAAAATAGCCATACTATAAAACTCACTGTGAACCAATTAACCGCATGCGTGCATCCATTTCCATGAAAGCTTGAAATCTTGGCGAGGTTTCAATTGTATTTTGCCACATGTCAATAAAAATTATGGCGCAGGACATTTTCTTAACCCGTTGCATTCCACTGTCTATGATTTACCTCTCTCAAGCAGGGCCTGATTACCGAATAGACCTGTGGAGTCCAGGCTTACAATTTGCATTTTTGTGTGTGAGGGGCCCCCAAATCACACATATTACATAAATATTATTTAACACCCATAACATATTTTGTTACTAAATTTACCCCAAAAAATCGCATAACAAAAATTAATTTTTAAAAAAATGCTATTTGTTGTGTTAAATATGTTCGAATATTGGGAAAAAAATCACAGAATATTAAGAATACACATTACTTATTAATATGTTTTAATATACTATTTATAATACGTTTTATTTTAATGCCAATAAAGGTTATATATATCAGTGCATGCAAAAGTTCCATTTGATGTTCCAAGGTCTGTATTTGAGAGCAATAGAGCTCCCTTTTGAGAGCGGGCTTCCCTTGATCGGGTCTTAATCGGGCCCTGCTCTCAAGCTGAAAAATAACGGACTGTTCTTTTGTTTCCCTGTTCAAAATGAACAAAAACAATGTTCAAGACAGAGCCGGATTTACAGTTAGTGTGTTCCTAGGCTGAGCATGTGTTGCGGGCTCCTAAACTGTCGGATGGTATGGAATATCCCTCCAGTAAAAGGATATTTTTAAATCGGATTTTTTTTTTAAATTGAGATTTAGCTGAACTGCAAATTAAACATCTTTAAATTCCATGAAATAGGGATGCGCTATTTTTTTTATGTTTATTTTTTTTTTGTAAATTTACTGACTCAGTGGTCCGGTCCGAGGCCTATTTCTAATAAGGTTTAACTTAGAAAACGACCTTTCATCACTACTTTTAATAACCATCATTAACCAATATATTCAAAATGTCACTTATGTTGGGAAACGGGGCATTGCGAAGGCAACATTCTTCCAATAACAATACCTTACAAGTGTAAATTGTGCGCGTGTTTGAGAAAACAGTTTGTACACAGAATAATATATACATGTCTATGACTTCACAATTACGAATTATCCACTAAAAAAACTTGTTTGGAACTTAAATTATTTGTCTTTTTGTTAGAGGATTTATTTTCAAACAGGTTGTTGTCACAATTTCGAAGTGTTGAGGCATCTATTTTTTTTTAGTAAACTATATTTTTAGAGTGTGGGGCGGAACCCTAGCTGTAGCCTATGTATAAATTCGGCCCTGGATTTTAAGTATAAAAAAGTTATTGTTTCAACGATCCTGGTTCTATCGTTTGTTTCTACGACTTCTACTATCGTTTGTTATGAATGCTACGAAGTCGCAGGACTACCAAAGAAAGGTTGCCGTCGTGAGAGAAAGTTTCGATTCTCACTGATTCTTGTGACCATATATGTATATGAAACCAGGGCTTTGAAGACATAACTTAGAATGTATTGTATAAATGTGTGGGGTGGATGCGATGTTGAAAACTATATAGTAATGTATAAGATCATTATTGAAAAAGAGAAGATATTTGGAAATAAGATCGTAGTAGAGTTTAAAAAAACGTCATTGTTCTTTCGTCAACTCCAGAACAGATTATTATTTTTGTCATCTAGGAGCAAACAGTGTTTTTTCTCAAAGATTTTGAGAAAAAGGAACAGCAACGTGAATGTTTGTTTTATAGAACGTAAATAAGCCGCGCTTGGTATGTAATAGGTTAATATATTCAGTGCGTCAATCAGATTTCTGTTAATTTTACAGCAGATATAAAATCGGTATTTATTTATTTTTTTACTATACTGGATGAAACAAATCACTACCATCCGAATCCAAAAAGGCATACGAATGATTTATCTAAGGTCAAGAATACACAGCAAAATAAGTATTATTTGTTACAAGTAAATAAATATGTTCAAACGTTTTGTTAGTCTACCATCGCAAACTTTCGAAAGTCGGAAGAATTATCCGAAAAATGTGACCTTTTAAAGCACCCGCCCTAAAGCATAAACACTGCGGTTAGTCTCCCCGGATAAGTACCCAGCTCTGATAACATAACTGTAGCTGAAATTTAATCTTATTTTCTGCGTACATTGCAAGTGTCTCTTTGAAACGTCATATCTGTAGCCGAAATTTAATCTTATTTTCTTCATACATTGCAAGTGTCTCTTTGAAACGTCATATCTGTAGCCGAAATTTAATCTTATTTTCTTCATACATTGCAAGTGGCTCTTTGAAACGTCATAACTGCAGCCGAAATTTAATCTTATTTTCTTCGTACATTACAAGTGGCTCTTTGAAACATCATAACTGTAGCCGAAATTTAATCTTATGTTCTTCGTACATTGCAAGTGTCTCTTTGAAACGTCATAACTCTTCGGGCACAGCATACGTCATATACAAAAAATACTGATCAGAATCTAAAGCAAAGCTTTTGTGCAAATGTGTCAACTTCACAATAACAACTTCAGTTGCGACACCGAAGACAACAGCACCCAGAAGCCCTTTCCAGAACGTAGAGACCAAATGTCAACTACCACTCGGCACATAGGAAGTAGCAGAGGGCCGAGCAACAAGCGCAGATGCAACATTCCTTCTCAAAGTCGGCCCTTGTTTTCGTTTTCCGCTTTCTCTTTTCACGGAGAGTTCTGCAAAATATTTTGTTGGAAAAGAACGAGGGGAACAGGATTAAGAAGAGACGGGATATAGGAAAGAACAAAACAGAAACATTGAATTAGTAACAGTCGCAAGTTGGAAATTAACATAGAAAAAGAATAATTTTATTCTTAAGTACGTAAAATACAAGTTCCATAATCGTCAGAAAGAAAAGTGACCATACCAAAGCAGAAACTATGAATAGATTGGTTTGGTTAATTAATGTTGCACTAGAGTTGCACATTTGGCTATTGGCGACGGTTCGAGTCATATCTCGAAGGAAAGACCCGGGAACAATGCCTCGTATTTTTGAACCATGGTCAGATGACGAGAACAACACCTGAGCTGGCACCCGATGCAACCTCAATAGGCGTCAGGGCATTGCACGCCGATCAGATTTAACGCGCACCAGTCCTGTATATACAGGTGAGTTCGGACGACGTATTGTTACTTCGCAACGAATATGGTAATCATCCGATCACAAGTCATTGCATTTTAACTTTTTTTTGTGTCAAGTTTCTTGTTTCAGCCATATTCGAACTCGCAACCCTCTGGTTGCTAGCCGACGACTACACCTCGAGGCTACGGACCCCCAACTATCAATAGAAAATGAGTGAATAGGAAGATACAGAGAAATCCGAAGACAAACAGAGATTGCAGAACAGAAAGATGAGGAAGGAGCAAAGCAAGAAAATAGCGGGAAAATATAACATAACATTATTTAAGTGCAGTAGGGTAGGGAGAATCGTTCATAAAGTTTCGAATGTCTTCATTCAAAACGCATTTATTAAATTTAAGTACCATTCAGCATAGAGAACGATTGAAATCATACATATTTGTACCTCAACATAAGACAAAAAAAGAATTCACTGTATCCCAGTAAAAATTAAGTGAATGAATAAATATCCAAACAACTATTCTAAACATCTTCATATGTTGTATGTAAATTGATACAAAGTGAATGTATCAATTAATACTAAGTGAATGTATCAATTAATACTAAATGAATTTATCAATTAATACTAAGTGAATGTATCAGTTGATACTAAGTGAATGTATCAATTAATACTAAATGAATGTATCAATTAATACTAAGTGAATGTATCAATTAATATTTAGTGAATGTATCAGTTGATACTAAGTGAATGTATCAGTTGATACTAAGTGAATGTATCAATTGATACCAAGTGAATTCATACTAAGTGACTGTATCAATATACAAACTACATTCATTAAATCATTGATAACGACATTTTACGATTCAACAGATATATTCAAATGGGCTTGTTGAAATTTCTTCTATAGGCTTGTTGAAATGCTCAAACAAAGAAGTGTACAAAAGAAGAGAATGAAATGTACAAATGTGCAAAAGTTAATTCTTTTATAATTTCCTTATATCATTTTGTCGTAATAATGTATATTTTCATTTATAGAGGAGTTTATATTGTTTGGGAGTATTTAATTCCCTTAGAAGATTTTGTTAATCAATTGCATTGATTGTCAACTTTAAAGATGTATTTATAAAACTTTTAGTAAGTAAACCAATATTTTTCTTTACAAACTTTTACTTTTATATTTACAAACGGCCAAGTTTTCAGCATTAGAGTGTCATTAATTTTTATTGCTAGCTGTTAGTAGACTTTTTCAATATATTTTGTCTTTTATCTTCAAAAATTCTTTGCATTTATCTTCAAAAATTTCTTTGGATTTCAAAAGCAGGAATCTTTTTTGACAACTTAAGTCAATAAGTCGTAAACAGTGCGAAAATGTTTTAAATACAGATGAAAACAAAAATACATAAAAAAATAATTTTATTTGTTTTACAAAAACTTTCTGTACAATGATATAAAAACTATATGTTTACTTTTCCTGTCTATTTACAAAACAATTACAAGCATATTATATATCCTCTAACGTATAATTATAAACTATATATATTTACAAATTTAAAGAAAAAAAAAGCTCTAAAAAATTTTATAACAGCATAATTTTAAAAAATCAATCTTTCAAAACCATCGTAACTTGGCTGAACAACTGTTCTCTAGTATCATTTAATCTCAAATAAAAGTATTGTCATGGCACATGCATTATCTATCGTGTCAATCTACTACGTAAATCAATTGATTAAAAATAAAACTTAGGTAAAAATCTTTTTTCACTTAAAATAAAAATAAATTATTCCAATAAAAAGTTCAGTAATAATTTAAAACAAACATATTTCTAAACCATACATTAAAAAAATAACAAGTTAAGTGGCTGAAATCGATAAATTAAGTTAAATTAATTTACTAATGGATAGCTAGTAAATTTAAGTCGCATTCCTACCAAAACACGATATCTTAAAAAAATAGATTTAATCGTATTTTTAAACAAAAAGAAATTATTCGTGGATTAAATGATTAATACTTGAAAACCAATGTTCACATGCTCATGCTCAGTTCGTACAAAAACTAATTTGCATCCCACTTATACAATAAGCGGTTATCAGTCACTACAGCAGAAGCAGCAAAGCGTCACGCAGAGTGCGCAGATGCAGCAATCTTTTGCACAATCGTCGTTGCTAGACTCCTGAACAATTCTGTAAAATAAGTTCGAAAGAGAAGGGGGCAGGAAGGAGGGGGACGGGAAGGGGGGGGGGGCGAGAATTGGGGATATAGGAAAGAGTGAGAGTGCTTTGGTTAGTCATGCAAATTACTCATGCAATACAAAAAATTTCTTAATTTATATTAGTATGAAGCGATTTAGCAGGCAAGAAAAAAAATTTGCGTGATATTTTGAAAATAGCATATAAAATAAGTAAATAGTATGTAGCAATTGTGAAATATAAGCATGCAGGTTTATTTAATATTATTTTTTTTTTTAAAGTTGGTATAAAAGGTAATGCTCAAAATGACAATTTGATTTTAAAAGGTTAGATTCAATTGTTAGAAGTGGGAGGTTTCAAAAAAAAAGCTCGCAAGTTAAAAGAACCATGAACTTTACTTCATGTTATAATAACAGCTTGACAACTATTTTTCTACTAGGGGTTAACTGACAAAAATCACTTTCCAATAAACAACTTTTTAACTGACAAAAATCTTAAAAAAAACTTTTTCTCATGCATCGATCGTGAACGTGATTAGTAGTGGTAGGTTAACAAAATTGGCGCGTTTTCGCACATTCAGCATTTAGGTTCGCTTCATGAAATAGAACCCTTATAAATGAAATATATACTTTTTACTGCTCTGTATCTGCGCCTAAATAAATCAAGCAGAGTCATACAATTTTGAGGAAAGACGCACATGTACTTAAAGCTTTCTTCTACATCAAAATCAGATTAGTAAACTCCTTCTTTCACTTACCCCTTCAATTATTATTTAATATTTGTTAACGTAATTTAACATTTATTGGGATTTTTATATTTTCCCCAATGTACAAAATTATAATATCAAGGCATTCATTATGATAACAGCCTAACAGCTAAGTTAAAAATGAAACATTCAAGCGTAATACCAATAAAAAAGTTATAATGCGAAAAAACTACAACTGAAAATAGCAAAATAAAGGAAAAAGTGCGATTAAAACTATCAATTGGCTAGTATGAAAAACATTGCATGCGTGTATGTATAGAATGAAATGGGATAATAAAACCCATATGCTGGATTTAATAGAATAGCACAGAAAAATGAATAACATTTAATGAGTTATAAGGCGTAAAGACTTCATTGTTTTCAATTGCATTATTGATGCTATTTAAATTTTATTTGCAAGAAATATTAACATTCCAGTTAATAACTTCATGAATGAAATATTTCATTGAATAGACCTTCATTTTTATTCTGATCTTAATATACAAAAAAAAATTTAATACATATTTTAATATAAGTTATTCTTTTAGCTCTTACTTTGTTATTTTTTCCAGATCAATTAATAACTACCAAACTATTCTAAGTAATACGATACAGTATTTTTTTTAATTCTTAAACTATCTAGTTTTTACGTTTCAATGAAAAAGTGAAACAATACAAAAATATTACGTGATTCTGAAATAAATAAACTCTTAATAATAATGGCGGATGAACGGATAATTTCCTTTTTCAAATAATAATGTAAAATCAGTCATAGTAAAATTCCCCTTTTGGTAAACAACGGTATATAAAGTAATTATTTATTGGATCAATATTGTTTATCGAATACATAAAATAAGAAAGTAATCTAATAATGTTTCCGTCAATATAAAGTACTTCTTAACAACGCAGCCATAGCAACCGTTAAAAGAAAACACTAAATTTTCTCAGACAACCATTAATTAAAACTTGAGTGTATTTTATTTTATACTATGCAAATAGTTCAGTCAAACAAATTATTGTAAATTCTTAAATATAGATCATTGTAAAAATGTAAAAGTTATGAATAAAACTATAAAAAAATATTTAGAAAGTCTACGATAAAAAAGTACTGACTAGCTATAAATGAAGTTACGAATCTCAAATTGCAAAACTCCCTATTTCAATGGAAGTTACACGAACAGCTTTACCTTATATAAAGGGTCAAAACAATACTAATTTCCTCTTCATATTAAAATGCTATATTTATAAATAAACATTAATTCATGGAACAGTATGCAACTGTGTCGTATTTACTGTTTCTCTTCAATAAGTCAAACACCATACATTTTTCTCTCATTACAAAAATTTATTTAAATCTGAAATACGCAAAATTCAAGAGCGATAGATTAAAAGGATTTTAAGACAATGAAAATTGTCATCGCCATTCTTTAAAAATGATGTTCAATTACTTGTTTAAACGACTTTATATAGATTATAACTGTTCAATAGATCGGAAGTCTACAATGCAACGTGATCTAAACCACTATGAACGTTTATTTCTAACTACTCAAAATAAGAGAAAGCAGTTAAAAAATATTAACATTTAATTTTTTAATTTCCCAAGATGCTTTTAGTAAATTGGACAATGGAGAATGTGGGTGCAAGAACCAGACAGCTTCACTTTTTTTTCTGATTTACACTTTTTCGTTTATTCCAATAAAGAAGAAACCCTCTATCGATTGGTGCAAGAACCAGACAGCTCTAAACATTGTCTATAAGAGATATAAGGGAAAATGAGCTGCGCTTTTGCATTATACGATGCAAGAACGCACAATGTTTTTCGTCCCTCCTCAGACATGGTATAGGCTAAAAGCAAATTTTAATTTCCTCATGAACAATTTCTTCAAAAAAAATTCTAGTGCTTCTCGGAGGCACGATCCCTTACATAGGCATTCCGAAATTTTATTGCAGATTTGAAGATCCCAGGGGTGATAAAAATAAAGTTTGAAAAATACATAACAGTCAAATTGATAACCTCTCTCTCCTTGGCGCGCGATTTGGCGATTTTAATTTAAAGTTTCTGGTGGTTTTATTTTGTAGTTTTGGTTGGCGCGCTGTTCAGTCGGTTAAAAAAGTAGAATTCCGCGTTTTTATGGAATTGTACATGCCTGCCTTCCTGAACAATTTTGAAAACTGGAGCTGTCTGGTTCTTACACTAACATCTTCCATTACTTTGGCTTAGTAGTTTTGTAAAACATCTTTGAACAAGGTTTGAATAATCAAATTATGCAATTTCTCGACATTAAATTAATTTACTGTATTTTTCAAAAATCGATTTCTTTCAAAGTAAATTGTTCCATAATCCTAACTAAAACATCATACTACTTTGATTTTTTTTAAAAAGTGAAGGGTTCAGGGATAAAAAGATGAGGGTCCACTTTCTGTTGGGAATCGATATCTCAACGCCTCAAATTAACTACAGGTCTGTATTTATATTTCACCAAATTGTGAAACTGATAGGCCGATGATAGTCAGTCCAAACAACAACAACAAAAAACATTAAAAATCAGAATGCTGTGTATATTTATCACTCTGGGTGGACCCTCACCGTTCTTCCCTTGTACTCTTCGAATGGATTCCGAGAAATTCCACTTACATTGTCTGTGTGGGCTGTTGTCCAGGATAGTATCCGCCACCCATCGGCTGGGCGACTGTGGGCTGCATGCCTGGTTGGTAGGGCTGTTGCGGGTATCCGGGCTGTTGGGGGTATCCTGGCTGCGGGGGCGGCGGGTAGTAGGGCTGAGAAGGGTTAGGTGGGTATCCGAACCCGGGCTGTGGAGGCGGCTGCTGGTCGTAGGCTCCGTAAGAAGGCGGGGCAGGGTAAGCGGCCATTTTGGAATCGGGGCTCTTCTTATTCTGAAAAAGGGGTAAATTTGATGAGAGTCGGTTCTTTTTTTAAAATACTAGCGTGCTCGTGCGAGAATTATCGCACGGGTACATGTGTTATTTTTCTAACTAAATACTCAATACAAAGCTAGGTAAATGTCATGAACTTTTCCAACTAATAATAAAACATTAAAAATAAAAAAACTCGGAGAACATTGCGTCAACAGATAAGATAAAAAAACAGGAGAGTCACTTCAAAATATCATCCATATTGGGTAAATATTTCCCCATCACTTATCGTTCTGGCACATTCTTCTGATTGATTATGACTACACCTGTTGAGTATTGTGGTGTTGTGCAGAATATTTTAGCTAAAGAGTTTCAAATTATTTTAGAATTCATTTTAGTTTTTCAAAATTTTTTGATTTCCTTTTTAAATCCAAGTTTTTGAAGCATCCACACGCACAATTACAAGGAATTTTTTTAAAAAATGGAATATTTTCACTTTTTACAAGTACTAGGCGCAGAGGATGTGATTACGCTCTTAATATTTGGGCTCTAAATATAACTTAATTACATAATTAGTGGTTTGGTAAAACAACGCCGCACCAGAGCTGCACAGTGGGCTATTGGCACGGTTCTGGGTCTATCTCGAAGGTTTGGTGTGATTTAGTTAATAACGTCGCACTAGAGCTGCTGAGTGGGCCATTGGCGACGGTTCGTGATCTGTCTCGAAGGAAAGACCCGGAAATAGATACATATTCACACACACATTCATACATGCACCTCGTTATTTTAGAACCATGGTCAGATGACGAGGAAACACCTGAACTGGCACCCAACGCCTTCAATAGATGTCGGAACTTTGGACTCCGATCAGATTTATCGTGCACCAGTCCCGTATACACGCCGTTAATTTTGGCGAATGTTCTGGACGATTTTTCTAGTATTTTGTAGCTAAGCTGGCAACCCTCCAATCACAAGATCACAACTTTTTTTTACTTTTCTTTGTCAAGTCCATCGCCTAGGATCGAACCAGGAATCTTCGTATTCCCAGCTGACGCCTTTAACCGCTGGGCCACGGAGGCCTCAATTTCGAAGGAAAGACCCGCTAACGATACCTCGTATTTTCCAACCATGGTCAGGACAACAACTGAGATAGCACCCACGCCTTCAATAAGCGTCAGGACTTTGGAGCCCGATCAGATTTATCGTGCACCAGTCCCGTATATACGCCGGTATAATATGTTGGATACTCTTGACGACATTCTAGTATTTTTGTAGCGATTCTGGCAACCTTCCGATCACAATATCACTACTTTTTTACTTTTCTTTGTCAAATCTATCGCACGGCTTCGAACTTGCAATCCTCTGATTACCAGCTGAGCGCCTTTATCCACTGGACCATAGGGCCCCCACATAATTAGTGATAAATAATAAACGGATCTTGTATGCATTTAATTTATTTTATTTAAATTTTATTTATGTGGCCGTCCAGTCTCTATTTTGACGCCACTGTTTGGACATGTCCATAATTTAAAACAATTTCAATGAAATATGTCCTGTATCGTCGGCTTAATTCGAAAACCTCTTAACTACAACGATTGGTATTCACCAGCCGTAGGGGAAGAAGCTTGGCGTCAAAATTAATGCGATTCACTTCTTAAAAGGGGAATTGTTTGCAAAAAATATTATTGGAAAACCTGTGCTTAGATTGTAGGCAAGGGCGTAGCTTTAATAACATTATTTCTTAGCTCCTGTGATTGGATGAAATCATATTGCAAGCAAAGAATTTTGCAGTTTAGATTTAAAAAAAAAAAAATTGGAGATAAATTTTATTAATCAATTAGATTAAACTATATTTGTTAAGATTGATATTTATTTCTTTTCCAGCTTATTAATAAGAAACGATGGTTTTAACACATGAATAAATTTACATATTGCACAACAAAAAGTTAATGTACAATTTTCATTAAATATAAAACATGGTTTTTCTATACTTCCCAAGGCGGACAATAACAAGAAAATAAACCAGATCCCATTCGAACCTCTGATCACAATTTTCTCCATATCATAAGCAATATCGTCTGCTCGAAAAAAATCTTTTTTTAAAAAAGGAAAACCGACTTAAGGAAAATGCGCTAAAAAGTAAAAAAAGAATTTTTAATTTTACGAACGAGTTGAAAAAATTGAATAATTTAATATCATTTGAAACTTATTACAACTTTTTGAAACCGGCGCCAAAATTTAGGTATGATTTTTGAAAATTGACACCAACTTCAAAAAGTTGTAATAGGTATAAAATTGATATTAAATAATTCAATTTTTTTCAACTCGTTCGTAAAATTAAAATATATATATATTTCCCTTTTTAGTTTTTAATTTAGCTGGAGGTCCTTTGTATTATTCACCAAGAAATTCAAGTAACGACTTGTGCTTACATTTTTGTTTCAACAATGTGTTTGATATTGTTTCGGACTTATGCAAATGAGCTGTATAAACTATAACCGTGAACATCCGGTTCTATATATATATATATATACACGACTTGTCACTGTGTTACGCAAGTGAAATAGCCAGAGGACGTATCTTTTTGTTAACATTATGTTTTTAGGTTGATCGTTTATGTTTAATAAAGTATGTTAAGCTTCCACATGCGTAATAGTCTATTATTTGACTAATACAATGTATATCGTAAAACAATCCCTTTCCATGCCGATAAATGCTGGGAAAACGATATGTCATTGTAGTACAACTTCTGTTGAACAATGATAACTTTTGAATAAATTGCTTAAAAAAACTCCGGTTAATCGATATTTAAGAATATATAACAGCCGGATAACCGATTTTTTTTATTTTGTAGATTTTGCCTAAGTGGATTTTTTTTATCCAAGAAAATAAAATTCGAAATCGGCCATTTTTTTCAAACGGTCCGGTTATTGAGAATTCCGGATAGTTAAATGACGGGTAAACGTATATTTATTTCAAATGGCTTCCAAGTGAAACATCCCCTATCCAACAAAAATTTTTTTTCCAAATATTTGAATTAGAACCGAAATCTTACGCGAACATACATAAAAAAAATACATACATAACAGTCGAATTGATAACCTCTCTCCTTGGCGCGCGATTTGGCGGTTTTAATTTAAAATTTATGGCGGTTTTATTTTGAAAGTTTTGGTTAGCGCGCTATGCAGTCGATTAAAAATAAGGTTCTTTATGTTGCCATGGATATTACTTCGCTATGTTTTTTTTTTTTTTCAAAGGTGAACAATCATTGAAAAAACGACACATGCGCTCAAGACACCGGACATTTGGCACCTTTTTTAAAAAAAAAAAAATGCCAAGCCAATACAGTTGCTATGTCTTACGGTTGAAGTTACGTGGTTTGAGAATTAAGAACCGAATGTTTAATTTAAGCAATTATTAATGCAGTAATCGCCATTGCATTAACTTAATCTTTTTCTATCAATGCATACATTTTTAAAACACACAAACCCAGAAAACAAACAAAAAACCCTGAAGACTATGCACAATAGACCAGACAATATGAATTACACCCAAGTTATCTTTCACGACAATCGAGTATTCGATTTATAGAAAGAAAAAAAATCACCACTTTCGCAGATGAAGAATGCAAAAACATGCAGCATCACGAAACCGCCATTGCTTTTCAAAAGTCGCGACAATGGAGGGATGTGACATTCGGATCGTTATCACGCAACAGGTGATTGGCTGACTCTCGCCAAGGCCGTGACGTGATAAAAACGTCGAATTGACGACCAAGTACCGACTAACACGGAAACTACCTGTGCACTTCCTATCGTTGTGGACCTGGCGTGGAAGTGGTGATTCCGCCTACACAAAGTCAACAATGGAACTTGGATTTCGATCAGCCGGCCATCCATAATTCCTTTTAAGGAGTTATGGATTTTCTTTTGAAATAGATAAAATGACAGATGTTTAGGACTTAAATTCACACATTAATCAAATGGCCGACATTCTAATCCGAATGAGTGTTATGTCAATAAACTTGAGTTTAATTTTTTTTTTTAATGTTCCGTTTGTGGCTGCCTTTAAAAAGAGGTTTTGAGCATTAAAGAAAGCCTATTATGCATTCCATGTTTACTTTATTCACAACGAGGCTAATAGAAATGCATAAACAATTTTTTTAAGGAAAATAATTTAAAGAACACAATTTCTCTAAAGCTTTAAAAGCATTGAGCAAGTTTACCAATATCTGATGAATATTTAACATACATTTGACCTATACTATTTACAACACTTATTTTCTTAAATAATTCATGCAAATAAGCTACATCCGCTTTTAAAAAAAAAAGCGCAATAAAATCTAAATATGGAAATAGAACTGTTAACATTGACCTCGATTCATCTTTCAAAGTTAAAATTATTTATTTGTATAAATTAACCTATTTCCAGTGAGATACTTCATGATAATAGTGAACGATTTAAAAAAAAAACTAATACTTTTAATACCAGTGTTTAACATTTTAGTCAATAAATTAAAAACTTCGAGAAACATGAAAATATATGTGAAAATTCAAACCTAGAGAACAATCAATTTTGTTATATTTTTCTTTTTGATATATAATTTAAAAAACATGCATTTTTTTAAATTCAATTCTTCTTAAAAGATCAAAGCACTAGCATGATCGCCAAAACATTCACCAATGCAACTCGCCAAAAATCGCCAATATTCCAAACGCCATTCAGTTCCGAAGAGAAGAGCGCGCGCTCTATTAAAGTTCTTAAAATAGATCCAAGTGAATGAAGTGAATTTGCAAAGGTGTTGACAGCAGCATCCGTTTCGTTCTACTCGCGACCTTACAAGCAATTAAGCAACATGACATATTTATATATTTAAAAATGGTCTGCAAAGAACCACACGCTGAGTCATCGGGTCGAAAGTTCGAATCTATTTATAAGTTTAACTAAAAAAGAAGACAAATTAATAATTAAAATCGAACAAAGTAATATGTAGAACAAAATCTCTTTAAAAAAAACTAGTTCCAGAGTCTTTCCTTCGAGATAGGCCCCGAACCGTCGCCAATAGCTAAATGTGCAGCTCTAAAGCGACGTTAATTTAAACAAACCAAACCTAAAAAATAAATATCTAAGCGTCAAGGGAAATATAAAAATTATAAAGTGGTTTGTCGCTGCAAAAAGTGTTTCATTTATACATCCAACAAATGTCTATTTTTTTAATCAATTTTTATTATTGTAATAAAGATAGTTTTTAAAAAAAAATAATACTCCACTCTTTAGATTTCAAAATCGGAAACTTCCAGTTGCGGCTATTGGCAACCTTTTTCCTGAGCGATAAAAAACACCTGTTTTTCCTTCCCCCTCGTATTGAAAATAATTTATTTTGGAAGGAAAATTTTTGCACGGTCGAAATGCGGCCATTTTTGGACACACTAAATTTATCTTTTAAATGTATTTCCTTTTACGAGGGAATATGTAACAAAGTTGTAAATGCGTTTTTCGGGAGGTTTTATTGAATTTATACATGTTTTTTTTTTCTATATTATTTGCAGAATTTAATTTGGATTTAATTTAGGTGTAATTTCAGTGAAAAAAATTAATCTTATAGAAGACTCTCAAAACGACTATCCGAAATGGGGTTAAGAGGCAAAAACGACTGCTCGGACAGTGGTGGCGCCAGAAATTCCCCGGTGGGCACGGAGGCTGACTTTCGCCGACGGGGGTGCTAGTGTCCTCGACATAAATTGTACATATAAAATTATTTCATCCTAAAAAATTACGATGTGGATTTGTTGAAGCACTTTCAAAAGGATTATACGTTAAACGTAATTTTAGCAAATATCATCAAAAATAGGAAAGAGTCGCCAACCAAAACATATCCAATAAATGAAGATAAACAAACTGTCCACGCCCATCCACGTTCCGTACACGCTTTGCATTGTTACCACATTTTACACGCATTGGCGGCTAATTTCCTTTTGAACAAAAACAAATTTATGTAAATACATAGTTATATTTTTTAGGGAATAAAAGTGTTGGAATGGATAATCCTAAAAGAGTAATATATGGTGTTCAATCTGATGCTCCAAGTATTAGGTGATTTTAAAGGTGTTTCAAAAAATTAATTATTAATCCAAATTGTAAATTATTTAATGCCGTTTGAGAATAAATATCTATAATATTTAATGTTATTTATATGCATTGCGTGATGAATAGTAGTACTTTGTATAGGAATTATACACATAGTTAGTATTTCAGAATGAAATTTTTTAAATTAGTCTTGTTTAAAATCAATAAGTATGATTTTTATATGTTTTGATATTTTAGTACTATCCCAACTACTTACTGCATAAACCTAAAGCTTAGTTTAATTAATTATCCACAAAATATTTTTGTTATATTTTACTCTTATATAATAAATAACCAATAAAGTGCTTACAAGTTTTTAAGATACATATTGTCACTTAAAGTCAGATTAATTTTTTATAATTTTGAGAACATAGTATAAATCTTAAAGATCTATGTCAGACCAACGTTTTATTTTGTCTTCAATTTTCATAAATGCAATTCAATATTTTACTTTATCGCTCTCTTGGGAAAAGTTATTTATTTATTTTACTATTTGATATGCAAGAAACTTTCAAAGATTGCGTAAACTCATTTGTGTTACAAATGAAGGTTAACTCATTGTGTCCAAAGATGGCTGTCTTTCGACCTTGCGTACACGTTCTTTTCAATATCGTACGAGGGGGAAGGAAAAATCGAATTGTTTTTCTTTTTTCAAAAAATATGGTAACCCGGCTCTCTTCGGCCGCAACTGGGTCATTCCCTTCAAAATTGTGTATTTTTATGAATTTTAAACTTTTGTTTGGGAAAACTGGAGACGCAGACCAGGAAGTAAATATACGGTTGAGCGCTCAGAAGGTTAACTGTTAATATTTTTTAAAGTGATCATTCTGCCCAGTGTTCTGTCCTCGACGAATTTCGGCGAGTTTCCAAACGATTTCCGGAACGAATAGCAATCGTTTTTAATACAGTAGAACTCCGATTTCATCTGGATAATCGAATTTCCGGATAATTCACAAAAATAGGTTATTTCTTAGTAAAAAAAGGGAATTTTGCTTTAACATGTAATGTAATTTAATGGCTATTTAAAAATATATAATCAATCGATAAGAAACTTTTAAAATGTGGATTTTGTGCCGACTTTTTTTTTTCAAAGCCATGCGGATAATTGGCGATCCATTTAAAGGCTGTTACAGACGGAGCGGATGCGGGCGAAAAATGGTTCCGAGACTCGGGAATAAAAACCATCTGAATACAGCTTCCAATTTTTGGGGGATTTGTGTTCTCGAATCTAAGATCCATTTTTCACCCTCCTCATCCGCTTCGTCTGTAACAACTCTGATATGGATAATTGGAGTTCGGATAATTGGAGTTCTACTGTACTTCAAAGGTGTACCTATATTATCCTAATTATCCGATTTTTCAGGCAATGCACACAAATTTTAAACTCATAAAAATACTCAACGTTGACATACCTTTCAATACAAAGCGTTAGGGTATTTTTAAAAGCTATCCGAATTATGTAATATATAAAATTGACTTTTTTTTCTGAGGAAACGGATGTTAGAAATACAAGTTTAAACTATTCTGTAGTGAAAACCACTTTACAATTTTTATGCTTAACCTCGCAGCTTAGAAGTTTGAACCCTAAATAAACAATCCCAATAAGTAATATGGGGTAATATCTCCATAGGCAGTGGCGGTGATTCGGGGAGGAGATTTCCCAGGCACTTTTTTCGGATGTTGCCCCCTCACTTTATTTAATATAGCATTTTTTTTTTAATAAAATGCAAGTCAAATTGTTTTACTGCATTGCCAATATAAGGAAACATTTTGTACGTATAATCTCTGAGGAAACCGGGGACAATTAGAAAAGGAAGGTTTAGCTTTGGAAGTTTTGGAACAAGGCAATAGAAAGTTGAATGATCTTTCTGATTTTTCTTATTTGTTCTAAATCTTTATAAATAAAATATGTCAATTGTATGGCATAATAACAATAAAAACGATTTTTGTAACCTTTAATTGATCACACGTATTATTAATTTATGCAAAAGTCAAATGCATTTTCAGGGGAAAAAAAAGCTACAAAAAAATTTTAAATCAGAAAAAAATTAACGATCTTGATTGCTAATTACACAGAGAAACATTTTCGAAACAAATTCTTTTAGTGGAAATTTGTCGCCCTTTGATCTTGCCCTCTCACTTTTAATACCCAATCACCGCCACTGAGGATACAAATAAATATTTATGCGCGCGCTCTGTCAGGTTAAAAAGAAAAGTTTTAAGGAACTTTTATCCATATTTACCTAAACTACCGAACTAAGCATGTTTTGTATATTGTTACCATTACTGCATATTTAGTTCACATACTTATAAATTAAGTCTAAACTTTGATCAATGTTCTAATAGCGTACCTTAATGTATTTAAAGATTAAGAAAATCCTACTTTTTTGTCCTCTTCCGACATTGAACCACAGTTTTTAAATTATACTGAACAAATTAAACACTGATTAAGTGAGGACATATCAAGTTCTTTGGCGTCTTCTTTGCGTGGTACCTATAATACAGGAAGGTTAATTATCAACTGGAATATTTATATTTTAGAAACCTAAAATTAGACTACACGAAGCTGCGCTTTTCCAGTATCCAAGAGCTGTATTTCATAGTTTTGGTATGTAATTAAGGGATTTTTGTATGTTGAAACTTTATTTTTGTTGCAGTACATTGTACTGGGTATATTGACGGAAAGTACATTAAAAATACTTCACTCTATATTGCATCGTATGTCTGTCACAAAAAGATTACAGATAAAATGACGTAGCGCCAGAAGAAAAAAATTATTAAGATGCATATTTTTTCAATTTTTTTAAATACTCCTGGTTTGTAGTTGTTGGAGATGTTAAAAATGTTCGTTGAAACAGCTTTAAAACTCGTATATAAATTAGGTTTTATTGATATTACAAATCCGCCTGGTTTTAATAAAAGCGATTCATGAAATGAAAACCTACTATGCAGTTAAAATACTATAATTTTACTCGGGATTTCGATCCTAATTTTTCAATATTGCGATCAGGATTTTGTAAATTGTTTACTGTTTTATATTTAAACAAATAAAATAATTTCAATTAAGTTTGAATAATTATTTTTTTAATTAACTCATTTATAGATCGTTGCGTAATTTTTGTTTTGTCTTCTTTACACAATTATGCAAAATATACATTTGATCGTTGCTTAAAATAAATCTGCGTCTTATTTACATAATTATACAAAGCTTTGAAATAGTTATTGGACGAAAATATAGGTTTCCTTTTAGAATTTAGTGCATATATGTTGAACATTTGAATATATTTACATTTTTATTTAGAGAACAATTAATGCAATGTTTACAGTAAACAAAGTTTATTTGAACAAAAAATATATAGTGGTAGTTTGCATTTTAGCTAAGATAAAAGCCGGCGTTAAATACAAAATCTGGATATTTAGTTAAAAGTTTACATTAAAAACACGAGATGACAAATGATTTATTCAAGCAATACAATTATCTCAATTTCCTCGCAATTTTTAAGAAGAAAAGTTCATTCAGATCAGACTTATAAATCAATGAATGCGTAGAAATCTGTTCTAAACACAGACACAGTGAAACAGTTTCAAAACAGATGGTTAATGACAAATGTCTTACCTTTTTTTTTATTGCGATGTCAGTTCTCAAGCACCTATGAAGGCAAAAAGAATTATCCTTTGTCCTTTCCGATATATATTTGCAGACGATTTGATCGAATGATTAAAGTCCAAAATGACCTGACAATAGTGCAACGAATCTAACGAAGACACACCTACAAGTCGGGTTTAAAAACTCCGGAGATCTGTTGTTTTGTTCCCTCTTTCATGCACTACCTCGTGACGGCTGCAATCGCATAGATTACAAGCGTGCGAAGAGGTTGCCGGAACGAAAAGATGTCAAACTAGACCACGTCGCCAACTGGCATGTTTACAAATTCTCGCTCCGTTTTGACATCTCACTATCTCTTCAGAACTTTGAAAAAATATATATATAAATATCTAATATAATCTTAAATATTCGAATTAAAATAGAAAGCAATTATTGGATTTTCTAATTCTTAAAATATTTTTTTATGTTGTAGTAATTTTCACCAAATAGCGATACATAAGTGAAAGTGGGGAATGTGTCCAATTTATAAATTACGTCATGAAACGTCAGCTGATTGAACGAAACAGCATGCAAGGATGCAGGTTGAAAGGTACCGTATAAGCTCATTGAGAATGAATCACTATTAATATTTCATTTTTTTTTTATTTATCTAATAAATGGAAACTTTTTTATATTTTTCTATTTATAATTATTACGCCTATGTTTACACGTTTATTTTTTCCTTATTTTAATTTGATATGACAAATGTCACGTTAGATTCATACAAACGGCGAATACTTTTTTTTGCATTCAAATAAAATAAACTTTAAGAAAATAAATTTAAAGAATAAAAATATTTTTAAAAATGCTCTAAAAAGTAAATGTACAATTTATAAACAAGCGTTATAAATATTTAATATTAATTATACACTTATTACAAGTTTTTTTTAAATCGACGTCATCATTTAGGTATGTCTTTGTGAATTGGCACATGTTTTGTGTCATTTTTTAAAATGAATACATTCCCAATCAGAATGAAATTTACAAATATCTGAATAACCAAAAATATTTTATATTTTCTCTAAATACAGACTATGTTAAGATTTTAATGTTATCCATTCCAACACTTAACTCCATGATAAAAAGCACGATTGATATAAATTTGGTCACCGATAAAAAATTAGGCCCCGATGCGTGTAAAATCCTGAAATAAAGCAAAACACGTACGGGACGTGGATGGCGGATCGTGGAGTTAGGTATTAGCTAGCTCATATTTCTTCATTTGACGGTTTTTGTTAGCAGACAATTCATATATCTAGAATCTACTAAAATGCTGTTTTATATTAACTGTATTACTGTAGTATAGTATTATATTTTAACTGTATGTCCCCAGTTGCTGAGGAATCTGTTAAGGAATATACCTTAAAAATATAGAGTAGCCACCGTCAGGATTCAAACCTGTGATCTATAGGTGATGGGCACTGCAACGTCACAGGCTGCCGCGCAGAGCAAAGAGGAAAATCTAAAGGCAACAACGTTGCCTTTCGCTATGTTTGCATCGCTTGTCAAAGGCGGGATTTCGTTTAAAACTCAAAATAAAAGCACACGATTAAGCACAAATACAAGTATTATTATAATTTAAGTTATATTTCAATTATTAAAATATAGGTTTCCAAATAATTTAACTTTTTCGTATTCAAATAAAAAAAAATCAGACATTTAATGTCTGATAACTTTTTATGCCAAGTTTTGTTTATGAGTCTCATTGTGTTCCCGAAACACGAATAATCGAACCTAACCATAATATACAACTAATTAAGCTTTAAACGATTTTTCGAAATCCACCGGGAACTTTGTTTTACTAAAAGTGAATTGCTTGTTTACTAATCCAAAAAATATGCATAAAAACTTTAAGCATAAACAATATTATACAGGTCTTTTCTGCTTCTAACATGTCATTATGGATATAATTTTAATTGTGATTAATAATAAAAAGAAAGTAAAGTATGTTTTGGAGATTTATAGTCATTTCAGATTAATAAACAAGAAAAAGAAAATGTATTATAAAGCAACTGATGCACTTGAATCTGCACTGTTCAAATATTTTTTGTTGTAAAAGTTGTTCATATATTTACATAACATGACCGATCTTTTAGTTATGCGTGCATTTAATATTACGATATTTTAATCATTATTACAGAAAATAAAACAATAAAAAAGTTTTTTGTTGATTTATATTTAAATGTGTTTATATTTCTTACAAAGCCCGTGAAGCACCAGCTTATACATTACATTCTATTATAGGGGCTTACACACGCCTTCAAATCACTTAAACAGGAAAATACTTTATATTCCTAACTAGTAATTCTTTACTACTAAATATTTTTGAAGAAAACCTTTCATAAACATAAATTAGTAAGAAAAAATATCATAAATATGTATGTGTTGTTTAATTTGTTCGTAAATGAAAGAGAAAATTAAATTTATACTAAAGATTAGTAGAAATACTCAACAGTTTTTAATTTGTTGTAATAAATTTTTAGTGCATACTAAATGTCGATTTAATCTTCTATGTTCCATTTGAAGGAGAGTAATATATAAAAAAAAAGCATCCGTTTGAAAGCGCCGGGATTATTTCTTGCTTTTAAGTCTTATGGTTTGTTGAATGTTTTTGGAATTTAATTTGAAGCCTATTAAAAAATATATATTTATATTTTTAGTTGTATACATATAAAATTCAAAATAAGTAATTTTGCTTTATAAAAATCAAAACTATACGACAACTGCGTATACGCACAGTTTTCGTAAGCTTAAAAAAATAACTAAAATGTCTTTAAAATAAATAAATATAACCTATAAATGGTAATAAAACCCATAAAACTTTATTTATAAATTACATTGTTAGTCAGTATTGATTACAAGTAATCCTCAAATGGATTACTATTGCATTGATCGATCGCGAACATGCTAAACACTGACTGCGAACGCCGTCTTGTTGCCTTTAGATTTTTTTCGGGTAGCCAAGATTCCGGTTTGTTTACCAACCTGCGCAAGGCCTAAACGCGTACCACCAACTATGTTACAAAAGCCTGTTCTAAATGTTACAAAAGCCTGTTCTAACCATAGAGTTAGTTTTGGTTCTAACTGGATCTTGGAAATATTCTGTTTTAAATGTTAATATAATATTTTTCTAAAATTGTTCAAATCATTTAAGAAAAAACTAAATGAAATTACACAAATTCGGGCCACAGCTGCACATTTTGGAGAGGAGTAGTACTGATACCGTAAAACCGGGTGAATAGCAGCAGTTTCGAACTCCACAGTCATATTCAGTCTTTTTCTTGTACACTTAAAATGATGATTAATCCCTTAAAATTTCGGTGGCGGCCTGTGCTATAAGTCCTCATGCTTAAAAAATTTTAATTCTTGACTTTGAAGCAATATATATATATATATATATATATATATATATGTACATCTTCGCTATGCAACCGCAAGTACGGGTTTAATAAAAGCAGTCGTCTGTTTTTCATCCCATTTTCGATTATTAAATCTAGCTGTGTGATTTCAAAAGTGATTATTAGTCGTTGAAATTTTGATTGATTGAAACAACCTTATTAACATTTTCAGAAAAAAAAGAGTAGGTACCTGCAAATTATTATAAATTTGGCAACAATAAAAGTACCTAAAAAATATCTAATGACAAGTCATGCTTGCACAATTTCTCCTCTGAAAGAACAAGTTAAATGACGGTTTATTCATTTATTGATACATTTTCTTCTTTAAAATATTTAACAAGACGAAAAAAACGTTAGAATAAAAAAGCATGACAGATTGAGAATTTGTTTTAAGCGTTTATAATTTTTAGCACCTCAAATAGGTACCTTAGATAAATAAAAGAAGCAATGCTACTATTCAACCGAAAAAAATACTAAATACAGTTTTAAGGTATATAAATTTTCAGCCTTTTATATGCAGAGGAAGAAGGCGTTATGCAATTATCGCAGCAGACAACTACCTTTTAGGTATTATTAAAGATGAATAATTTAAAGATTTATTATAAAAATTATTTAAACCTGGGGAAAATGTTCTAAAAAAAATTCCTAGTTATTCAATATTTTTTCGTTTATTGAAATTTCAATATAATTGATGTTGGAATAACCGAATTGATGTAACCGAATTTTTTTTATATTTTATTCGAAGTAAAGATATTTCTTTTCCCCTTCCCTCTCTTAAAAAAAATTATAAGTCGGCGATGTTTGTTCTAATCGGATATTTTTTTAGTACGAAGTTTCAACCAACCAACCAACGACTTATCCAACAAAAATCTAATTTGGTTGCGTTTTCACGAAAAACATAATTTTAGCAGGTTATAGGGATTAGTTGTCAAAAGAAACCTTGCCAACAGAAGGCAGATGGGCAACCTCCAACCACATTCCGCACGGGCTTTGCTCAATTTCAGGATTTTACATGCATTGGTGCCTAATTTCCTATGTAACGAAGAGATTTAGGTACGCCACCATTTTAAATCACGGTCAGATGAGGATGCCAACACTTAAACCAGCACCCCACACTATAAACTTTTATCATCCAACCAAATAGCCGATAGAATGTACACCAAATATTCTGACGCTTGACGCTGGTTGTGAAGTGGGATTCTGGCTCAGGTGTTCTCGTCATTTGGCAATAGTTCAAAATTACGTGGCAGTGTTCACATGTCTATTTTTCTGGATAAGTTAAACACTGCCGCTAATAGTTCATTGTGTAGTGCTATGTTGTTCAATTAACCAAACCAAACGAAAAAAAAAGTATTGTTCACTGTAGCATAAGCCTCAAAAAGATTGTCCCCCTCTCTCCCTGCTTCACCTTGGATACCAATCAAAACAACGCCTAGTTTTTTTGTAGATGTGTATTTGAAAATAAAACTTAAACTTTAAATCTTACGCTGTTTTTTAACATTTTCAAAGTTCATATACAAAAAATATTTCATATTTCTGAAATGGAATTGCTTTTAATTGTACAGTCACTCGGTAAGTTGGTAATATTTAAGTTTTAAGCGTTAGACTTTAAACGTATCATACTTAGGTAAATTTTAATTTTTTTTTTAGAAAACTTGTTTATAGGCATGTCAACAGGTGGGAGCAGTTATAACTTTTCGGAAATTATTAATTTTTAAAAGCTAATAGAATGTTGGGGTACATCAGAAAAAGTGTTTCATCAAAATCTAAGGATATTATCTTGCCATTGTACAGAGGTTTAGTAAGGCCACATCTTGAGAATGCTGTACGGTTCTGGTCATCATATCTTGAAAAAGACATTGAATTGTTAGAGAAAATTCAGCACAGGGCTACTAAAATGGTTCAAGGGTTTTCAGGCATGAATTATGAAGATAGATTAAGGAATTTGAATATGTATACTCTGGTAGAGAGAAGGGTTAGGGGAGATTTGATTCAACTATTCAAATTTATGAAACAAGGAGATGTTACAGGGTTTAGCTTTTAATATGAGTGATAGAATGAGAGGGCATGGGTTTAAGGTAAACAAATCCCATTTTAATCGATAAAACACTATTTCTATAATAGGGTAATAGACAAATGGAACAACTTGCCAGTGAATATTGTTAATTGTAAAGGAGTAACGGATTTTAAGAAGAAGTTAGATATGCATTGGGTGATAGTTAAGAGGTACTAGATGGACCAACCTTGTTGGGCCTTGAGCCTGTTGTTGGTCGTCAATATTTGTATTTATATTTAAAGAAAATATTTGTTTTGCTTATTGTGTAAGTTGTTCTACATGTTAGTCTTGAATACATGTTAAAAGACATATTTGGAAGAAGGTATATATTATAAAAGTTTCACTATACACATGAAATTGGTCAAACAAAGTTAAGTTCACTTCTTTTTGTGGTACTCTGCTTGCGATGGCCATTCTTAATTTTTTTTATTAGTTCTGTCATTTGCTTATTTAGAGGTTAAAATTCTGTAATGCAGTTTTTTATTTTGCAATATCTTCTTAATTATTTTGACAAAAAACAAAATTGTGGATTCTGTGCCCTTAGTAAAGAGCCATTAATAAAAGTGGTGATGTGTTTTTTACAATAGGTGTCCTTCCTCTGAACTGGCTATTGTTAATTTTTTACATTGAACTTAACTCTTCTGCATTGATTTATTGTTTCAGTTAAAATGTATAGTATGGTCTCCCTGATTTTTAGCCAAATCTAGTTACCATTTTTGGCAACCCTGCAGGGATAAAATGGAGGAGTTCTTTGATTGGCAACAAAACCGGTTTTTGTCGCCAAGAACGTGTTAGTGTTGCGAATATAACTTTTCGGAAAAGTCGCCAAGTACATTGCATTTTAATCACTGTTTTTAACTCAATAGTTGTTTTGAATCGAAATAACTTTTTTATGAGGTTCATATGTGTTCCATGATATATATATTTTATCAAGATTTTTATAAAAAGTATTTTGTGTTGATTTTTTATATTATATTTTTAAATAAATTCAATTTTATAATTTTGCTAATACTATCAAATTTTTATATATTTTTGTAAGATTAATTCTAATTGTTTTTTTCAAAATATGTGTTTGTTTTAACATTTAAATTGTTTACTATTTATTACTTATATGATATAATTTTTAAATACCCAATGAAATATTTTTTATTTTTTGTAGCGATGTTTATACTTAGTGAAGGTATTGCTATACCTACTAAAAGAAGAACTGTTTATGATCGAAGAGATCTCAAGTAAGAAAACTGTAATTTTCACATAACTTTCTAAAAATTTATGCTCCGCAATTTTTTCAAAGAGATTTTTACCATTTTTTGAAAAATTAATTTTTATAAATAGAAATGACAGATTATCAAAATACCAGGCAGAGCAATAACTTGGCTTATCCATCCCATGTCTGTCAACTTGTAAGGATTATCTTTAAGTTAAAAAAAGTTATTTTTCAGATTTGATAATAATTATACTGCAAACTTTTATAACATTATACAAAATAATTTAAGCAAATGTGTTTCGTAGAATTTGCACAGACTTGACTTTTAAAATGTTGGCAAGTGTGGCTTAATTCTTTCTCCCACTCAAAGAAATTAAAGACATTAACTCTGAAATGTGTTTTTTTTTATAATAAAAACAATATTGTTTTATCCATCCAATACCTACCAACCTGTATAGACTGTCTGCACATTGTACGGATTTGAACTATTTTGTACAGTTGTAGTTTTTAAAATTATATTTCATATTTAATACAATTACTATCAATAATATATCAGAGTGATAATGGCTTCTTATCATCTCAAGGTGAATGTTTAGAATATTTTGAGCACCTGGCTTTAAGCATCAAATGGACTTTAAACTCACTAGGTTAAGTTACCTTGTTATGGAATGCTGGCTTGAATCATCTAGTGTTTGGCGCAGCTTGGCCATATTTTGCCCTTGGGCCATTAAACCTCATACAACCAACCTTGTTATTGCAAATTTTGAAAAGCTATATCAGTGGCTAGGTTTATAGTCAGGTTAGAATGTAGAAATCACTATTTTTTTACAGTTGATTGAAAAAGTGGTTTATTTTCAATCTCCAAAACAATTTGTTTTGTTTAAATGAAAGTGGCCGAAGGATCTTTTCATGAGCCAATCTCCGAAATTCATAAGTTTACTTTCATATTTAAGTTGGAGCCCTAAAATCCTATCGGATAAAGTTAGTTAACTCTGTCCCATCTTCTGTATTTTTTTTAATGTTAAACAATTGGCAGTTATTAACATTGAAATTTATTAATTATTTCAGATTGAAAATTAGTCGAGGTTCTGGTATGGGTAAGTGTAATTTTATTTTAAATTCATAGCAAAACGTAATAATCAACCCCCATTTTAGCAAGCCTTACACTATTTAATGACCATTATTTAACTTTTATTATTACAAACGTTTATTACCTTACTTAATGAACAATAAAAATTTGAGCACGTCCAGACATTTAATTCCAGTTATATTAACAATAATTATTAAGTATTCCAGTTTTATTAAAACAAGTAATTAAAAATGAATCGTACGAAACTTTGACAATATTTCGTCAGCTTTGATGTATTCGTGGTGTCATATTCATAAAACACTATTTTTCACTCTTTTGATGCAATGTGTTTGCATACAATATTAGCCATATCCAATTAACTATAGGTACCTGAATTAAAAAGAATCTCCAATTTAATTCTCCGCCTATTAGGTTCTCTTTTCAACTTAATTAGCATGAAAAAGTGTGTTAACGTTAGGGTAAGAGTATTTATAAAGTTACCTTTTTGAAACTTTATAAATACTGGCACCCTCTATAGTATGTAAAACTCATAAGATATATTTTTATCTATTAATGCATCACCTGATCTATTTTAAATACAAAAGCTTTATGTTTCTGCGTGGAAGTTGAAAGAGTACTGAACTCGCGATCAGAGGGTTGCGGGTATGAATCTCAGCATATAAACACAGTGAACTTATAATTGGAAGATTGAAAATTTGATTCCTCATCTGACAAAACACTCTCCATGTAGAGAGTGCAAATTAAATCAGTTGTTTCCAAAATGTTCTGGAACCAGATATGTGGGATTCCAGCTCAGGTGTTGTCCTCGTCATCTGGTTCAAAATTACGAGGCAGTGTTTCCGTATCTTTTCTGCGGAATACATCCTGAACCGTTGCCAATTATGTAGCTCTAGTGCTAAGTTCATTCAAAGAACCATCATAAAAAACAAAATTTCTGAAAGGTCGAGACTTTTAGTGTGACATTAAAATTAAAGTTATGTATTATATGCAGATTTTATATTTTTATTAATATTGTTTTGTGTATTTTAGGTGTAATTTCATTTGGCTTTGCTGTCGTGGTTCTTTTAGCCTTTGCCTTATTTGTTCTGGTTATGTTTTTAATTATTTTCTACAAGAGGGATAAAGGCATTAGAAGTCAAGATAAAACTTTGTTCCTTACTCCCTACTGAAGAAAGGCTACAAAGAGTGCAAACAATTGTGTGGGGATTTTTGTTATTGTGTTCTATTCATACATCATGGGATTTAGGGTTGAGATAAATTATTTTCATTGTTGTTTATCCATTGTGAACAAAGGTGGTTATAAGCATAGGCTAAAAACAAATGTATTTGTGTACAGATGTAATAGGGACAAATACATACTCTTGCATCTGCATTCTAAGGTATTAATATATATTTTGTTTCGAAATGCTTAAAATATTTTCGTAATGCTAATCTGATTAGTATACAACCACTACATTGTAAAATTTATATTTTTAAGGGGTCTTTTCACTCTAAATAAAATTATTTTTCCTCCCTGTAAAATTTGCAAGACCATACAGAGTAGCCAATCTATGTTCTCCTATAAAAGATAAATTTTATTGGTTAAATCTTATTTCCACAACATTTTTTTTTCAAAAACATTTTCATGAAAAGATTTTGCATTTATTTAACAGTTTTAGATTATTTTATATCTACAGTTGGTTGTTTGTTTTCTTATACTCGGTGATTTTGTTATGCATGTATTTCTGTATATGAAATTTAATTATTTTATCGATGTAAATGTCATTAGTAGTGCAATTTGTTTTTACTTTGTTAGATCATTGTGTAACAATTTAGAAATATGAGAGAAATATGGTTTGTGTTCTATTACTAAATATTTTATGTTACTTTATCATTTTTTA
Organism: Troglohyphantes excavatus; assembly: GCA_963932185.1. Classification (NCBI taxonomy): domain Eukaryota; kingdom Metazoa; phylum Arthropoda; class Arachnida; order Araneae; family Linyphiidae; genus Troglohyphantes; species Troglohyphantes excavatus. The sequence continues at coordinate 36,537,899 of OZ010671.1, read as the reverse complement.
AACATTTTAAAGGGAATCAATACTTTTCTATGTATTTTTTCAAGCACTTTATATTTTATGTCATCTTTGGATATCAGTATCCGTCCATTTACAAGTAGGTTAGACAAAAATATGAAAGCTTTTTTATACAGCAAATTTGATTAATGTTTTTTATAATGTAAAACATATCTTAATGGTGATAGTTGTGAAGGCTCTTTATGCATTTATTCTATTTTCTTTATTCTAGTTGATGTTTGCTTACTTTTATATATGTTTCCTACTCTAAACTTGAATAAATATATTTTATTGGTAAATTTGTGTATTATTCTTAAATATAAACCGATTAATTTTTTCAACAAACAGTTACACTTGCTGAGATATTATAAACAGAAGCCTTTGCGGTAATTATCGCATGAACAACCCCCACTTCTTGGAGCAACAAAAAAAAATTAACATTCTGCTCATAGATGGCAGCATTATCACTGGCTTGTTTAAAAAAAAACATTACAATTATTTTAAACACATTTTTAAAAAAAACTTGATATTTATGAGATCAAAGTACGATTCGTCACTGGTCCATGAAATTAATTTTCTTTTGACATCTCATTGCATCTAAGGGGCGTAAAAGGAATCTTTACAGTAGAAATAACGATACCCACAGATCTTTCGAATCGTGATTTCCTGATTCATTTCTGAATCACTTTTCTTTTTCAATAACGATCTTATAAATTACTACTCAGTTTTCAACTGTGTATAAGTCCCACGTATTTGTGTATTCCATTCATCTGAGTTATGTCTTCAATACATTGCATATATGACACTAGAATCCAAAAATCAATAAACTGCATATAGACACTAGAATCTCTCATTCAGTCCTGCAATTTCATGGCATTCCTAACATAACCAGCATAGCCAATAGTCCACTGTGCAACTGTAGTGCGACGTTAACGAAACCTAACAACCATTTATGTGGGACATGTCTCTGCGTCCTCGGCTTTTCAGTCACTAACCAATAAGAATCCTGAATTTTATCACACAAGTCTAGCATAATTTTCTCATGAAAAATACACATGTTTATATGGTAATAAATTTTCTCTACAGACCAATGGGAGGGTTGGAAGAGAGGATGATTGGAGATTTGATGGATTTTTATTGCGTATTTTAAAATTCTATAACGCAATGTTTCTATAAGACGAGTTTTTATCTTACAAAGTATTTGACTTCATGTATTATTTTTTTTAAGTGAAGGAAAGCACATGTAAACAATTTATATATATTTAAGAAACACATGAATGTTTTTTGTTGCTAAAAGGTTTATATTTTAAAACAATTGTCATGTTTATTAGCTTGAACAAACAATAGTAATTTTAATAAAATTCCAAAATTTATTTTTGGAAAAAGTACAGTATCAATTATATGCAAATCATAATTATAATTAATAAAATTTAAAGTTTAAAAAAAATTATATTCTGTTGCATATTTGTAAAAAAACTTTCATAAAAATAAGTATTTTTAGATTGATTGTTGTAATAGTAAAATTCAGTTATATTAATTTTTAATATATAATAACTAAAATAGACAAGATATGTTAACTTGTTTCAAAGTATAAAAAATACAAATAAAGAACAGCTAAGAATCAAATATTGTTCGAGCCAACATTTTCTTGTTCAAATGTTTTTAATATATAGTTTTAAAAAAGTTGAAAAATTATTGCAATACAAATGCAATTATACTAAATTTTGAACAAATCTAAGGCCTAAAATTTTATTGTCTGATAAATATATATGTTTTATTTTATATAAGTAGTATTGCAATGATTGTGCAAATTTTTTTTAAGAAAATAATTTTTATATATACTATATTTGACAATTTAGTGTGTATAAAATATATTTTTTCCCAAAAAGGCACTTTTAAAATTACATTTGAATAGAAAATAAATGAAAATTAGGAAAATAAATTAAAATTGTTTTGAAGTGATATTTTAAATTTTTTTTTATCGTTGTTAGCATTTTTTGACACACACAAGGTACATTTTTCTTGACACATAAGAAAATTCCACCCCCTCCCACCAAAATAAAATATGAAATACATTTTTATATACTACGCATGTGAGTTGATAAGCATGCACAAGAGGCATTCTTCAATGTGATCAAAATCATTAAGTCATCATCTAACTGGTTGAAAATTACAAGGCACTGTTCTTGGATTTTTCCTTCAGGATAGGTCTACAACAGGGTTCAAAATTAAAAGTTAGGCGTCATTCCTACCTGTAATTTTTTTTTTAGTGGCTATAATGTCTTGTTTAGGCGTAATTTAAATAACTTGGGCAAAGCCAACAACTATTATGATATTTTTGTAATCGTTAAAGCTTCTTTTGTATAAAATTAGATGCATATATCCATTTGTACTCTAAAAATATCAGTCTTACTGAAAATTAATGTTAGAAGTAAAAAATGACGGTTGGGTGTGAAAATATGGATGTCGAACTGAAATTTTTATAAAAAGTTAGGCATAAAAAATAATGACTGGGTGTAAAATTATGGTCATTAAACTGAAATTTTTAAGTGCAAAATTTGACTAATGACTGCTAATTTTGAATTCTGATTTCAAACTTTGCTGATAAACTTTACTTGTAATGCTAATTACCAACCAATCTCAATAGGGTAAAATAATATATAACCAAACTTTTTAATGCAATTTACTTTACGAGATTATCATAGTAACCGTTTCATCTTAAATATTTGTAAATTATGCAAAATATGAGACTATTATACATTTTTATTGTCTGCTTAAAAATGAAATACAACACAACACTGCTTTGATAAGCTTCTATACAAGTCACAAACATATACTTTTAACGAAGTTTCTTAAAAAATTAAAGATGAAATATAGAAACTTATAATTGATTTAATCACAATATACAATTATATATAAATTTCTGTAACGAGTAACTGATAATTGTGCAATTTTGTTGCAAAAGTAGACATTTGATGCATTTTTTTTATCAAGGAGCTTTAAGCATTATAACAGATACCAGTGTTTAAAAAATGTCTACTTCTGCAGCTATATGACAATTATTTTCTAAACATATTCATCAAATATACATATACAAGTAACAAGCTACAATTTGAACTTAGCAAAAGTAAGGTGGAGTTAACACAGACCTTCAAGTAGAATATTACATTTCAGCACAGATAGACAAGATGCAATTTCAACACTTGATTTGAGAATCGAATTACAAACATTAAAAAGATGTACATCGATTAATTGTGTGTGTGGTTCTTGTGCCAAATTATTTCTTGGGTGCCGTAGATGAAGAAGGTTGCTGCAGAGAAAAAATATTAATTTATAATTACTTATCATATAAATCTAAGTATTTTTTAAAAATATAATGAGTATTTAGGGGTTACAAGAAGCTAAACATGTTAGATTATTAAAATTCTATTAAACTAAACTATTAACTCCAAATTATAATCCAATTAACTGTTTTAACTAACTAACCCAAGATAACTCGTGTTGGTGTCTATGGCAAATGTATGTTATCCTGAGTTAGTAGTTAAGATGTTTAGCAAAAAGTAACAAACTAGAATTAAAATACCTTAGATATTTAAATAAAAATTTTATTGCTGTTTAGAAGCTTATATATTTCAAAATATTCATTTCAAATGAAACTAGTAAGCAAGTACTACATGGTATACTACAAATACAATTAAAGGCACTTTGACAGATGCTATTTATAGTTGTTGAATATAACGCAGATCAAGAAAACATGAGACATCTGGTATGGTAACATTTAAACATGGAAAAGTGTAGCAGCAAAATTATAAATAAGTTAAATAAAAACTGTCTAATGATTTTATATTTCTCACTAATAATAATTCATTCACCAAACCTTGATTGCCTAATTTTCACATTTGAATAGTATATTTAAATTAAGTGGTATATTTCTAAGCATTAGGTGTAAAGAAGTTTAATATTTGTGCTTAAGTAATCTAAATGTTTTACCACAAAATTATCGGAAAAATGTTTTTTTATGGTAAGAATACTAACTAAAATATAATTCCAATAAAAATCATGTTATTTTATTAATGTGATACTATTTAAAAAACAAAAATTATAATTCACTGCAACTAGATTCCCTTGTGTTGTCCAGAATTACACTACATTATAAGCACAAGAAGGGCAACAAATTTCAAACCTACATCATCGGGATACGATGCTTCTACCACATGCGCTATATAAACATGTTGTGGAAAGACAGCTTCACAGGGAGTATTGCGAATTAATAATATGATGCATAAATAATAAAATACTTATAAATATTCCTTTTAACAATTAAACTAGTTTTTACCAAAAGCCTTAATAAAACTTACCTGTGAATTGGGAGCTATAGGCCGGAGCGCAGAGGATCCAACAATAATGTAAGGTCTCTGTGAAGCACTAGCATTGCCTGCTTCAGGATTTCCAGAAGGGTTGGCAACGACTGCCTTCTGAAGCATCTCGAGGGGGAAAAGCAATTTACTCTTCTCTTTCGATAGACTAGCCAATGGTTGCTGCATATTGAGAAGGGATCTGACAGTTGGCGCTCTAGTTTTAGATGGTGAGGTAGAAGGAGAAGAAAACATTACTTTACTAGGCCCCCCTGGTGAAGCTATTGTATATTTGGGTCGAATCAGTATTTGACGCCCCATCCGCAGTATGTTGGGTCCTGCGGGGGTTTTCCCTGAAGTTGAGGTAGTGATTGTGGATGTAGGGGCAACGCTAGATAGGGTTTTCAAGCAAACTACGCCAGGGAGTGGGTTTTTGAATAGGGTGAGTTTGGTTTGTGGTTTGGGTTTAGGGACTTCAGGTACTGGTGTGTTGCTTGGTTTGGGGTCTTTGGTGTCTTGGGTTTGTTCTTTTGTATTTGGTTTTGATTTTTCATCTTGCTTTTGCTCCTTGGCGTCTTGTTGCTGTTCTTTGGCCAAAAGTCTTCGAAACTAAAAAAAAATATTATTTAAGAACAAAACTGCTTTTTTATGCAATATTTTAAAGAATGTAGAAGTTGAAGGAAAAAAAATATTATTTGCCCCATACTCATTTCAAAGTGAAACTGCTGCGTTTTAAATGTAACATAAAATTATTTTTTGGAAAAAAAATCGTTAAAATGCATATAATTATATATCTTATAACTGCAAGTGAGAGTGTTTATCTGTTATAATAGTTAACATAAGGTTTTAGTTATATTTTTTTTAAGAAAAAAAACAGTAAATTTTTTTAAATACTTAATTTAAGAACAAATTTTACTTGTTATACACCATTGGCATACCATCCAACATCTACATTGGTACACCATTTTGATATATATACATTTTTTACTTGAAGAATGGTAGTTTTGCAATTATATTTTTCACAAATAATTTTTCTATTAAATCTAATATCATCAAAAATAGAATGTATCCCATGTCTATATTTGTAAAAAAATTAAGATGAATATATTTGGAGCAAACGGAAACCTATCAAAAATTTTCAACCTCCAATATTCATATTTTGTATGATAAAATCATGCAAACTGATAAAAATTAACACGAAATTATTTATAATGGAAGCCAATATGCATAAGTTAAAAGTATCCCACAAGATTACTTGATTTACAAGAATATTCACAAATATATCTGTGTCTTGTGTGTTGCAATTACATAAATTCCATTTCGTTTTACAGCCTTAAAATACGTTAATTCAGAAATTTCCTTTCAACTGTACAAAGCAGTGGGAAATCCTACTTTGTACATGCAATTTTCATAAGTTATCAGGTATAGAGTGGTGACCTACTTCAATTAGTGGTTAATTAATTGGCATTTGAAAAGCAAATATATGCAAAGAACAAGTCAGGATTTAACAATAATAATCAGTAGAACCATTATTTATTAAAATACAAATGCAACGTTAAAATACGTAATAAAAGTCCGTAATAATCCGGACATGTTTCGGGAGATACATCACCCTTCATCAGCGGAAAATGCAAAGTCTGTGTGTAATGAAATATAAATAAACCCAAGCAATCTAAAATGTTGCCAAAGACCAAAAAACTAAAAACTATTATAATCGGTTGGAGTTAACTATTGTGTGCCAACAAGCGGGAAACACTGGGACCGCAAACGTTTCATTGACAACTGAATCAATATTGCTAAAAATATGAAACGCCTCCAGGAAGTCAAGTTCAACTGGAGATTTAGGTTTGCAAATTAAATGTGAGTTAGAAAAATTAAATATATAACCATGTTCCCAAGAATGCTTGGCAATGGAGGACTTCTTTATTTCTTGTTTAACAGTATGTGCTTGGTGCTCCTTGATAAGAAAAGAGTTAACTCCAACCGTTTGTAATAGTTTTTAGTTTTTTGGTCTTTGGCAACATTTTAGATTGCTTGGGTTTATTTATATTTCATTACACACAGACTTTGCATTTTCCGCTGATGAAGGATGATGTATCTCCCGAAACATGTCCGGATTATTACGGACTTTTATTGCGTATTTTAACGTTGCATTTGTATTTTAATATTCTTAACGCAATGTTCAATAAGGAGAGTTTTTATCTTATAGAACCATTATTTACTTATAAATTTATTAACTATATATTTTTGTAAACATAATCCAAAAAGTCATGCATCTATCTGCTTAGAGCATATTAAGAGTAACTTACCAGCGTTTTTTTGGTTTTACCGCCACTTTCAGCTCTCCCAACCGAGACTCTCGCTTCTTTACATTTCATATTAATAGCAAGGGTTATTTCGCTTCTCGTACTGCTTGGGAATCGCTTTAAGACATAATCTAAACAATAAAAAATGTGGTTTCAATAACAGTTGTTGTAATTAAAATAAGAAGATTCACGTATATTTAAAAAATAGTATCAACTTAATTTTAAAGTATGTGTGTAGTATACTATTTCTGTATACAAAACTATTGAAAAAGTTTTTTTTTTAAATATATTGCTTTAAAAAAAAAAAAAAATTACCTCACAACAATAACATAGAATGAAAAATTTTGCTGTAAAATGTGGAGAAAATTTTCTGAAACCCACTTGTGCAACTTTCAAAAGAATAACTTTCATGATAATTTAAGTTAATTTTTTAAGCATACAGAATTTCTCCAAATTGGGTATAGAGTAATCAATTTATTACAATAATACTCTTTGTTTTGCACAAAATCGATCGCTCGTTCGATTCCCAATAGATTTAAAATTAAAAAAATTAGGTTGCATTCCATTCACATTTAACCGTTTGAGTCCCAGGGGGTATTGAAAAAACACTGTCGAAGAATCCCAAACAGCGCAACCGCGCTTTCTCTAAATGAGTACGAAAAGACCCAAGCAGCGCTTGTTTAATTTTATGTCGAGAAATACCAAGCGGTGCGATAGCGCTTTGTTTATTTTACATCGATGAATCCCAATTGGAGCTTCCTTCATTTCCTTGATCCTGCTTTTCGTAGTCCTAATACTCTGTTCAATGTGGTGGTAGCCCCTCAAATAAGATCGATACATATTGTCCAATATATCTGCATATAAATATAGGAAATTAACGAAAATGAATATTTTGAGGGCGGGGAACATTTATGCACTATTAAAAGTAGGTGTTGCTATTGAAAATTTTAAAGTTGTTGCGGATTCGAGTATGCAGATAGTCCCCTATGCAAATTTTTTTGTATATCAATGTATAGTAGACTTTATTCCCTACAAAATGGTATATTAAGTTAAGCTCTACTATAAAAACTAACGAAATAATCATTGGTGGTTCGGGTTTTTTCTTCCCCGGCTGTACTTGCTTCAGTAAATCTGAGCGCACGACTTCAATAATCGGTAACGCACCATCAGCTGTCCACAATGTTCGAAATGTAATGGGTTTTCTCGACATAAAATCTCAACAGCGCGATCGCGCTGCTTGGGACTCAAACGGTTAAGAAGATTTTGAACTTTACCAATATGTCTTTAAAAATATTTTCTTCTGGAAATATACAATAATTTAATGAATATTATACTAAGAGTAACAAAGTTCCTTTTATAGATTTATAAAAATAAATTACAGAACTCCGGTTATACAGATTAAACAAAGCAGATTGCTTTGAGAAAAAAAAATCAGGAAAATCCACATTTTAAAAGTTTATTGGTGAATTATATCATTTTTAATAGTCATTAAATTACATTATATACTAAAGCAAAATTCGTTTTTTTTTTTTAAATATATATATTTTTCGTGAATTATCAGGAAGGGATATGGTTGGTCCCAATTGATCGAGATAATTGGAGTTCTACTCAGGGTGGCAACAACGTTCAGGAAACTAAATTACCCAGGATAGAGGGCATAATAGACAATAACTGCCGTTTTAATGATCCAAATTTGAAAAATTCTCTGATTTTTTTTTAACATTTCCCTGATATTTCCAGAATTAAAAATTTCCATAATTCCCTGTTTTCTAGGTTATATTGCCACCCTGTCTACTGTACTAACATACTGCTAAAACCAATCTTTTAAAAAAAAAAAAAAAAAAAAAACATTATATAATATTCAGCATTATTAAAAACGAATGCTCAACTATAAAAGTTACTTACCAATGATTGCTTCTACCTTCTTAAAAGGTAAAGCTGCTCTTGTCAGCTTTGTAACGTTAGATTTATTACCGAATGCAGAACACATGGCAAGCAAAGTATCTGGGAAAATGACATCTATAAGACAGCGAGTAAGTTTTTTAGCATCTTTACCATATATCAAGCATTTGTTTAGGTACTTGGCTTTTACATCAATTCCCCTTCCAATACAGACCTGGAAATATATATATAAATTCAATAATTTTACAGAGGAGGTTATAATGAAATATAGCAATTGGAATGATGCAATGGATGCTAAAAAACAAACAAATTTATTTGACATGAATTTTTTACTGTTTTTTCATATAAGTGCCAACATTTAAATTCACTTCCACCTCCTCCTCCTATAACCTGTTATATATAAGAACTATTATAAAACTATATTGCATTCTAAAAGAAGAAAAAAAAAATTCACAATAAAAAAACATTGAATTTTTAAATTGCAGGAAAATAAAAATTTAAAAAGCTTATTCATTTTATTAGTCTTATTTTGTAATAAGTATCTTTTTAACTTGTCTTGAAAATACAAATATAGCTAAATGTGATATTAATTAAAAACATTCTAACAAAATGAATTTTCAAAAATCTGCTAAAATTTGATAATTTCAAAAATAAAAAATATATACATATTTGCAGGTTTTATATTTTAGGTATATCTAAGGTTCTATGGGAATTATTGTAATTTTTCTTTTTCAAGAAGATACCCCAGTAATTTGTCTTTGAAAAAAAAATAAAGTTTAATTATAAAACATACAATTTTAAAACCTTTTTGTATAACACTGTGCAAAATTGTTAGAATCTGTTGCACTAATTCGTATAAGCCACCAAGTATGTTTTCATAAATATTTTAATAAGGTCACAATACGAAAATTGAAAGAAAAATCGGGCCTAAAAAAAACTTTTCTGCAAATACCCTTTATAAGTAAATTCTGAGAATGTAGTACTTAATATCAATTTCCTTAATATAAATAGCTTTCATATTGTCAATAATAAAATATAGGAAAAATCTGACTCTTATTTTTAAGAAAAATTGTATATATTACAATATATATGTATATATATTGCAAATATTACATTTTAAGACATTTAAATCTCACAAATACTCAATCATTAGGAAAGTAGATACAAACCATTTCATTATCAACTTCGTCATTTTCGGACAAAACCAAATCTTCTTCCGCGGACGACTCTTCGGCGATAGTAAGCTCATTATCGGATGCATGACTTTCGGACATTGCCTTGAGGTCCCCGAAATGGACGTTCTCGTCGGGCAGGGCCGTGTCCAAGCCCTCGAAGCAAATTGTCGGAGGGGAAGGAAAGTAAATTTCCTCAAGACTAGGCTCTTCTTTTTCCACAGCATTCTTTTTTAAAGCGGAAGGATGCTCGTGGTTTTTGGACGCTGAGGAATCTGATTTATTTTCAACTATGTTATTAATTTCAGAAGAATCTGAAAATACATACAAATTTTCTTATTTTTAACAGAAATATACAAGCACGTCAAAGACAAAAATTAGCTGAAATTTTATTTCGGAGAGACTGAAAAGCGCACTATTACTTAGCTTGAAATCAGTCGTTCAATAAAATGAAATTCGCCTATTTATACTAAATCATAGGAAAATCAGATGCCTGAATTAATCTTCGAACATGGATCCCTCCTAGTAGGGAAATCATAAGGATATAATCTCGCTAACATCAAAGTGAGGCCAACCTGTATGGCCTCAGACACGTTCATAAAAAATATCCTGTACTTCATGAAGAAACATATTTACTATTATTTCCAAATCACAAGTCAATCGTGAACGTTTTTTCATTCATAAATTTTGAAAGGAAGTTACGTGTCTGGTGCCATCAGGTCCGAGATATTTGCATCACGATGATGATGTCATATTCGCTCTATTACAGTCTATTCATGCTCGAAGGAAGAGGAATGCAATCCTTGACATAATTTCCTTTCAAGCCATTTATTTTTATGAACAAATAAACTGCAGCACTCACATTTTCAAAATTCTAGCCAACAATTTCTGCAAAATTCGCAACGTTCTTGCAGAAGACACATATTCAAATTTGATAATTGATTTGAGTGCCATCAATACTTACACTCAAAAATATGCATGTTTAAAGGAAGGATAAACCTCATAGAAAACATAAAAAAAATTCAAATTCCTAATAGCAAGGAATTTAAATACTTTGTTATGTACAAGTGTCATTACAAAAGATCTTGATTAGACTGCATTCTAATTCGAAAAATAATTACTTATATAAAAAAAGGCTATTAAGACTGAAGAGTTTTTACCTAATTTTTTTCATATTTTCAAACATACATTATAGATTTTCTCCAAATTTCCAATAAATGCAACAAGGCCTTATAAAAGCCTTACCAGCAAATAAAAATATTATAGACAATTTAAAAAGTAAACAGTAGGTATATATTATTATACATGTTGTTGGTCATATAAAAATAATAGCTGAAACTAGTTATTCAATAAATAAAATTCCTGTAAAAATCACATGCCTTAATTTTGTATATTTTTTTAACAGTCATTTCAACTTTTATTTTAGCAGTCAAAAGAAATTTTCTTAAAAAAGGACAAAAAATTGCTTGAAATTACTACATTTTTATAAGCTATCCATATAGTTGTACAAAATGGTTGCAATCATTATATAGAAAAGCCATACAATTTGCAGGTTTGTCATGGATTTAAAAAAGACAAGTAATAATAATGAGTAAAAGCATATAAAAAGATTGAATTTTAGTTAAATATTAAACAGGTAATTCATTTAAATATTGAATTAATGACTAACCCCCCCCCCCCCCCCCATATTAAAAAATATTACTTGTTTGTTGATAATATAGTTTTATAGTTGAATGTTTTGCAATTTAGGTAACAACAAAAATGGTTATTTTGTAAACTATAAGAGGAAGATAAAATTATTTAACCGTAAACCGACTTTTATCAATTCCATATACTTTATTTAGTATCTGTAGATATTAAACTAACTCTAGTACAAGAAATACTACTACTATTAATTATTTACCTTAATAAAAAAATGCTTATTTTTTTACAAATATTTGAGCAATATAATGAAAAGAATTGTTGTCTATAAATAATACTTGAAGATGTATATAAATATATCTTGTTTAAACAGGTACCATACGTAATTTCGAAAATACATTATCAAATAATATATTTTAAAAATCTGTGTTTTATATAGATGAAACTTGAAGATTATACATCTAAATCTGAATTTACCCATTTATTTTGGTTATAAGTAGTGCAGTTAAATACATTTCCTAAGACTTGACTTCAGCATTTCATTTAAAAGAATTATCAAATTCACCTAATGTGTCCCAACAAATATTTAAGTAAAATGTATTAGATTTCTTCATTTCAAACTTTAAAAAAAAAAAAACTAATTTTTTTTTAAATAATTTTTTTGAAGAAAAAAATTAAATATTTTGAAAAAAGCGAAGTGCTGCCCGAAAAGCAGCAGAACCTCATACCTGTACGTAAAAGACATTCCTATATTTACAATAGGGCAAATTATTAACCATATATTTCTCGCTTGACAATGTAGAAATGTAAATTGAAAGTTTCCCTCATTAGTAATACACTGTAACAAAACAGTCCAGATTTGAGAATGTATCAAACAGTGGAAATAAATTGTGATGCTCCACTAATGCTAGTGGCTTTGTCATGAAGAAAATTCAGAATATATTCCTAAAATATTTGTAAAATGCTCTACTAGCTAGTCTCTAATGTCAAAACACAATACTCCAAAAAGGTTTTGAAGCTCTCTTTCAAAAGAACCAAAAACTTTATATCACAATACAAAATCAGACTAAAATAAAACAAATAACTTTTCTCAAACAAACTGGTTATCTTGAACTCAAGTATTTCTTATCTTGAACTCAAGACCCATTAATTGTTGCGTTCAATTACAAAATAGTAACACTGAAATTAAGAATGTAAATACATATTTAAGAATGCAAAAATTCAACAGAGGAAATGTTTGGATTTTGATAGACACATGATTAAAAAATATCTTTACTCATAAAGAGAAAATCATTTTTTTGCAAAAATTGGCAACACTAATAGACACTTTTGAACATAATAAATATTTTTGTCAAAAATGACTAGTACTTTTCCTTTTTTTTTATTCACCATATTTAAATCGAGTCCCAAAAATACAATATTCAGTAAAAAGAACCAAGAGACCCATGCATCTGTATATATTCTAGAGAATGTACTCTGTATTTAAAATATGGGAAATATTTGTTCCTTTTACCCATTTTCGTAAATAGTTCTAATAAGCAGAATAACAGTTTGAGCTAATTGATCAAAAATGTAAAGTGTTCTATCCAAAAATAATAATAACGTAATCCACGTTCAACAAAGTTTATTAAAAAAATGTACAAACATGAGTTTTTACAAAACTTACAAACCATGACAATGAAAGTTACAAAACAAGAATACTTAATAACAAAAAGGAAACCACTTTATAGAATGAATCTTTTAACTTTTCTTTATGAAAGGTTTCAGGGAAAAAAGTCCGGTACCATCCACAAACCAAAGGAGTATCTCAGCGTAATAGTAAAAAGTTTATTTTATTCTCGTAAATATAAATTTACAGGGCTTGCATTACGCTTTTGCAGCACTATTAACAAATACATATATCCAGTCTTTCAAGTACATAGAAATCAATTTGTTCAAAATAACATGTGCGTGTTATGAAAACGTATAGCTAAATATCTATAAGTTTCTCAAAGTACAATTAAGTAAATAATATAGTACCATGGAATGATAAATCATAAAATTCACTTTTCTCTTCCCTTTCAAATTTTGAAAAAAATTGTACAAATTGGAATACAAAACAAGAGAGGCAACAACAAGGCCTGCTTAGTGAAATAGCTTGCCTTCTTAGTTATGTTTTTAAAATATTTTATTAGCATATAAATTTGTAAAAAAATATCAAAGTAACGGTTATATTTTATAAAAATTAAAATTTACTAGAGAAAAAAATAATTTATCAAAATATACCATTTCTAACAATATTGCAAAACTTTATGTATATATTGCAAATTCAGTAATTGAAATGATTTAACATTTTTATCAAGTACATAATTAAAATATACTGACTTTAGTATGTGTCAAATATAAACAACCAGTAAGGCATATTAAATATTTTAAATAAACACTTATTTTCATGAACTGCAAATTCCTTTCAATATTTATTGAGATTTCGGATGAAAATGCTGATGATCTGTAGCCGAATAGCAATGCCTGGACAAATTCCTCAGATTGGTCACCAGTCTCAATGATATTCTGTTTTAATAACCAATAAATAAAAACTAGTAAACTAAAAGAATTTCCTTCTCTTATAAAATATATTTATTATAAAGTAAATTAATGACAGCACATTTTGATACACATGTAAGAGATTAGGTTTTGGTAAATAATATATACAAAATTTAATATAAAAGTAACTTAAACAGCTTATTTAACACAAATTTTAAAAAAATGAAGAAAAATTATGAACAACAAAATATGGAGAAAAATAATTTTTAACTAATTTTATTCTCTTATCCGTAAGTATCAAAATTAGTTGAAAGGTTTTATATACCAATAAAACAGAATCAATTTTCAGCTTTCAACACAAATAAAATAATTCCCCAGTTCATTAAAAAAAAATTCATTTGGACATGTGATTGGTTATGACATTAGCTGACAACGAAACATCAACCAAAACATTAGCTGAAATTTTATTTTCATGCAATTCAGTAAAAAGAAATTTATGGGTTACCGCCAATTCACAGATAAATCACATACCAGCTCCAAACAATCAATATGCTGGTGATTTCTATCTAATCGTGATTTATTCGATTACAATTTTAAGATAAACTGATAACGTAAAACTTTAAGCTCAGAATAGACATAATTACTAGTCTTTTAGTATATCTAGCACATTAACTGCCACTTTTAACTTGAATTAATAATTAACACTTTACTTTCATATAATGTTTAGGCAGTGCTCACTCTAGAAATAATAAAAGGGGGCAGGACGCTGTTGGCAGTAAAAGGGCACCCCGTTTTTGAAAAGGCACTTCTTGTTTTTAAAAGGGCACTTGTTCCGTACAAAATCCGTCTCTTTATGAAGATATTACTTAAAATCCAAAATTTGACATTTAAAAAATAATGTTCTCCCTAAAATCAGTAAGTAGCACTAATCGGACCCTTTACAAAACTGATAAAAAGGCTACTTAAATCCAAAATTTGGTAATAAAATGCCTAGTCTTACAATTTCGTCCCAAACCATCTTTACTTAAAAAAAACTTACCATTTCATATGCGGGCACAAGCAACCAATAGGATTCGTGGAATGCCCCGTGCTTAATCGCAATTTCACAACACGCATAGTTAAAAGGGAGTTTCTACTGTTATAATTCACTTAAATTCAATTTAAACACAAAAAAATTAATTGATGCTTTTTTAAAAGACAGCAAGGGAAGCAAGGACACTTGTGCTTGACTGAAAAGGGCAAGAGGGGCGGAATTTTTTCAAAAGAGGGCGATATTTTTGAAAATGGGGCATGAGGGCGCTATTGAGATGAAAAAAGGGTTGGCACACGGCGGACCGCTCCTCAAAAAGCGCCTAGAGCAGTGTTTCTTAACCTGTGGTTCATGGACCCCTTGGGGGTCCATGTGTCATATTTTGGGGGTCCACCGACTGATCCTAATTTTTAAAATGTTTGCATCAATATTTAGCCAGCAGCGGTAACCCGGACCTACTTCATCCTTAGCGCGCTCTGTATGGCAACCCTGTTTCTTTTTCCGCTTCTCCGGAGAAGAGAATTTGAGGCGCTTTTTCGCGCATGCTCATTTATTTCTCTTTTGTTTTAGCCTTTTCATTGGTCGATAATTTGTTTGAGTTTGAAATAGCGGTATAATTTTAAACTTGATTCACGATTTTATTTCCGTTGGATCTGCCCTGGAGGTAAGACGTACATTTATTTTTGTCTTTCATTTGTTTGTGAGTAGCATATTTTTTTGGTGTTTTCAGAGCTTATATTATTGCTAAATGCTTGATTTCACTATGGAATTAGCTCTTGCTGAAGTTTTGAATGCGAAAAATAAATATTCAGTTGGCTATTTTAGTGTTTTACCAGTCATGGGTAAGAAAGCGTTGTTAGAATAATGTATGAAAGAGGGAATGATTTCATCGATGTATAAATGTCCAAAATGTGGATCACAAATGAGTTTGAAGCCGAGACATAAGGGTATATCCTCCATCGATACAAGATTCCTTGCCGCTTTTTCAAGTGTTTTTTTGTGTCTTAATGTTTGTTCTTAATGTTTCATTTGATTATTTGAAATAAAACTATTACTATTGAAATAAAAATATTAAAATAATTAAATAATAAAACAGAATATATTTTGTAATAAATGATGTTTAAGCAATTTTTTTTTTCACAGAGGGGTCCGTGACATATTTAAAATTTTTAAAGTGGTCCATTGTGCCAAAAAGGTTAATAAACACTGGCCTAGAGTGAACACTGGTTTAGGACTTTTAAACTGATCCATCTTGTAATTATGTACTTTTTTTATGAAAATAGGCAAAATATAAAAAAGCGGAACATTTATTTTTTAAGTGCGTTTAATTACAACAAATGTTAAACAAATTGTGTAAAAAGCAATTTAATATATGCAAGTAAATATTACATAGAGATTATTTTTATTTATCTCACTGTTCTTAGTCAACTTTAAATATATACCTAAACTCATATTTTTAAAGATAGTTAGAATAAATTAAATACAAATATATATTCAAAAAATGGAAATCCATTTTCAAACCTCACAACAATAGTACTCTATTGTAAAATATGCAAATTGCTTTTTTTTTTTTAAATATTTCACATATCAAAACATCTACTTTAAACCCCAAGATATGTTTAGGGAAACATAATAGAAAAAATTGATTATGCCCGAAAGCATTGTTTAATCTACCCATTCACAAAAGTCGTCATCATTATAAAAAATAAAAAATGCTAAGATTAATAATTTTCAGTTTATAACAAATAGCTTGCCACAAAATGTAATTTAATAATAAACGTGCTAAAACAAGAGAAATTAGGCGAACTTTAAAAAAAAAATTCAACTCCAAAATAATCACTTTTTTAATTGCAGTCTTTTTTTCGATTTAGCAGCAATAATAATTTTTTTATATCTAAAAACTTGCTAATTCCAACCCATAAAATGCATTCGTAATAAAATTGTGAGTAAAATCCTTTAAGACTAGCAAACTTATGTGAAATCCTGGAAATTATATTTTTGAAAATCAAAGAAATTGCGATGCTAAAACGACAATTTTCAGTAACTAAATTTAATATCTGGCATTTTAAACCTTCGAAGTTGTAGATCGCCAAAAATGAGAAATCGATTTTGAACTTAGTACATACTATCCGAAAATCGGTGAATCAGTTTTAACATGATGAATATTGAAACCAAGAAATGAATAATAAGAAAACAATACGGTAGGAATAAAAATGCTCCGGGCCCATAACGATTCGCCGTGCCCAAAAGTACATCTGCTCACCCTGATTTCTTTTTCAGCCCTCCATCTTATTTTAATAAAACCGCTAATATTATCATAATAAAATATTTTATTCCAATTACTAACTAGTATACAAAAATGTGGAATATTAATTCCCTAATGTAGTTTAGTAATTTAGTTAGCAATATTTAAGAACTAACGAAATATAACTTCAATTACATTTTTGTCCAACATCATCAATTCGGTTGAATTTCTTTTATCCATCTCAAAAATAAATAAAAAATAGTATCAAATTCTGTAATAATTAATACATTTCATTATGATTAATACTGTTGTTTTAAATTACGAAATAATGCATTTTAAAGTAACAGCACAAATTGATTTAGTTCGAAAATCCACTCCTCCCCAGCAATTTTATGCAAAAAATATTATTAACATGCATATAAGCCAACTATAATTTTAACTGAAATTTCTTTGAATATTGACTACAGTCAGTATTTTTTTTTTGTTAATTAAAAAATAAATCTGATTAAATTGTTAGTAATTTTCGAAAAACGAGCAGCTTTTTTTAAAGAAAAGTAAAACAAAAAGCGGAAAATTACGGACCTGTGGAAGATTTTCATCCCTGATAAATACAGAAATACCACAAAACTACAATAGTGCTTTAAAGAAATGCACTTACACACTCTATATATCATATCCATGCATGCTTATATTCAACTACAAAAATGTATAATTAGTTGTTAATCTCAAATACATACTTTTAATGCAGTTTTTAACAATTTTTATGAAAAAACGGATCGTGAAAATGTTTTATTTGAATGCCCTATTTTTACTGTTGAGATTTTGTACACTTATTTTCGAAATTGTAACGTTTGTCAAAAAACGAAAATTGGTCTACAGTAAATATAATGTTTTTAGTCTTATAACAAGAAGACAATGCGAACTAGAAAATTACCTGAATTGGTTGTTTTTGATGTTGTTGGCTTTTGCGATGCAGTTGATGTACCAGCCATCACGGATGTCAACATATACTATATAAAAGCAAAATGGTTATAATATTTAATAAATACACTTATAATAAAAAAAAGAAGTGATGTTATAAGTATTAAACACATTAGCAGCTATAAATGGAGAACTGATGATTAAAAATAATCCAATGACCACAATGCTTGTTTATCAGGAAATTACCTCAACGTTTTAAGTTTCCCATAAATTGACATGTTGGTCTGTTTGCATTATAATTGAGGGTTATTGCTTTTGGGGTTCCATAGCCACAAGATTAATTTATATTGTGATTTATCTTGTCAAACTGGCTATAGATATCTATGATAACTCAGAACAGAAAAAATTTACTTGGTTAAGTTTTATTTTCTGCCTTCCAAATATCTTATATAATATTTTAAACTATTACAAAGTTTCAAAATAATTAGGAAAAGTTATCTCCAAAGATAAAAATATTTTTCCATTGTCAAAATATGTTTTTTATGAAATCATCAACTGCCTAATATGTATGAAAGTCAGAACTGCATCAATAAAATTACATTTAATTTTATCTTTCTTTCAGATCAACAAATAAAACATATTTCCAAGTAAAATTCTAATAGAATGACATTAACAACATAAAATGTTTAATGCAGTTAAAATTTATATTTCTAAGGTTCTGTTACACACTAAGTGTATATTATTAATGGAAATACAAGAATCATAACTGAGATACCAACTGTTGTGATATTTTTGTAATCATTAAAGCTTTTGCATACAATTAGAAGCATGTTTACATTTGTACTCTAAAAATATTATAGTCTTAGTGACAAAATTATTGAAAAGTATTAGCACAATTATTGAAAATCAATGTTAATACGCAAAAACTGATGACCGGATATAAAAACATAGTTGTCAAACTGAAAGTTTAATAAAAAGTTAGGCGCCAATAATGAGGACTGTGTGTAAAATTAGGGTCGTTAAGTGAAATTTTTTTTAGGTACAAGAAACAACTAACTACCACTAATTTTTAACCTGGCCCTTACTCATTTAAGTTTGCAAATTCATTAAGTTTGCAATTGCATTTTGAAAATTCTGTCATCTATAAACCCTCAGTCATTACTATTAAAATAAGTGTACCATTCAATTTATTTGTTGTAGAATGATAGACTATTTAAAAATCTTAAAAAATATGACCAAAACAAAGTTTAGACAATTTTCTTGGTTGGCAGTTCAAACAATCAGCAATAGTATTACAATTAATAACAACTACACTTTATTTTATTGTAAAAAAAAACCTCTTTTATAATGTAGTCAAAACAGAATGATCACAATATAAAGTCATTCAAGAAAATTATATATTTTTACGACTAGGATAAAGAGGAATGCAAAAACTCTTGTGCCAATATAAAAAACTTCTAAAGCAATAATTAACATTATATTGAATTGCACAAATCAAATGTCAAAAGGTTGTTTTATATATAAAAAAAAGCTTATTACACAGTTTTAAAAGATGCCAAGCTTAAACCTCTAAGCAGTTCAGAGGTCAATAATTTCCTGTGGATCTCTAGTTTTCACAGCAATGCAAAAACATTTTAAATTCATAAAAATAATCTTATGTGGAAACATTTTTCAAGTCTACAGCAAATGGGTATTCTTTTATATCTAGGTATATACAGTGTTCACTCTAGAAATAAAAAGGGGCAGGGCGCTGTTGGCAGTAAAAGGGCACCCCTTTTTTGAAAAGGCACTTCTTGTTTATAAAACTGCACTTTTTAAAAAAAAAATTGGAGTGGGCGTGGCCAACCGTTGATTCATCAGACCATTGTCCAAACAAAAAAGTTCCGATTTGTTGATTGATATTGCGCTAGAGCTGCATGTTGGGCTATTGGTGATGGTTCGGGGCTTATTTTGAAAGAAATACCCATACAAAATTGATGTATATTTATGAAGATACTACTTAAAATAAAAAATGTGACCTTTCAAAATTAATGTCTTTGCTAAAAAACAAATCTGTAAGTAGCCCTAATCAGTTCATTTACAAAACTGATACAAAGACTAATTAAATCTAAAATTTGGTAATAAGAGCCCTAATATAGTAACCTTGCCTCGAATAATCTTCTTTAAAAAAAAAAAACATATCGTATATGGGTACAGGCAACCAATAGAATCGAAATTACTGCGGAATCATCGCAATTACACAACACTCGTTAAAAAGGAGTTTGTTTTTTTACTGACATAACTCATTTAATTCCATTTTGCATGCACATTTTTTTTTAAATCGATGCCTTTTTAAAAACAGCTAGAGAAGCAAGGACGCTTGTGCTTGAGTGAAAAGGACAATAGGGGCGGAATTTTTTTTTAAAAAGGGCTGCATTTTTGGGGGCACGAGGGCGCTAATGCGATGAAAAAAGGGCAGGCAGGGCGGACCGCCCTTCAAACAACGCCTAGAGTGAACACTGGTATATATCTAACATATATATATTTTTTAAATTTAAATACATGTATTGGAATTATAATTTAAACTTGCTTACAATGAAAACAACTTTAAATTTTGATATTTTCCTTACTTTCAGAGGGGGTTAATACATAATGTGTCTCATGAATCATAAATTAATATAAAGTACATCAGATTAATCAAAACAACTTGAATTTGCATACTTAACTAAAAATATCGAAAATTAAAAAAAAAAGATGATTTGAGAATTTTTGAAAAAATTTATATTTAAAAAAAAATCAATTTTATCTAGGGATCATGCAAAACTTATCATCGATTAAAAGTTTTACTTTCATTGAGATCCAAAGCAAAAAGTTTCACACTGCATATAAATACTTGATTCTTATAAAATTTTTGAATTCAGACAAAATAGAAAATAATATATGCCAATGGTATGGAAAGGCAACATCCATTATCAACAAGATGGATATATATACGGTATTCCAGAACTGGAGATGTGGTTCTTTTTTAAGTCATGTGCATATAATGGTTGGTTGGTTGTATGGGTTTTAATGGCGCAAGAGCCAAATATGGCCAAGCTGCGCCAAACACTCGGTAATTCAAACCAACATTAAAAACAAAGCAAGCATTGCCAAAAACAAGGTAATTTCAACCAATATTAAAATTCTAAAAGATATACATATAAACAGAATATAAAATCAAAGAAGAGGTAAAAATCCCGTGTAGTTTAAAAAGATAAATAGTGATGAATGAGGTGGATGATTCAATAAATACGACAAATGGGGAGATGAAGTATTAAAAAAGCGATTATATAAAATTCTGAGACGAGAACAAGAAGTTAAAATATGAAAAATAGTGAGAGGTTGTTGGCAATGATGACACGGTGGGGCGGTTTCATTGAGCAATAGGTGTCTATGTGTTGCTCTAGAATGACCTATGCGGAGACGGGTTAATATTACATCATACCGTCGAGATGACAAGGAAGGTAGGAGCGGGATGCTGGGAAATACAGAGGCTAATTTATTAGCCGTCTGTAACCTCCAGCCATTGCCCCAGTCCTTCCGTACAATGTCCCGCAAAACAATACGCAGGTCGTCATATGGGATTCTGATATTAAGCTGGGATGTGGCATTTTTGGCAGCTTGATCTGCCAATTCATTGCCAGTAATGCCAACATGCCCAGGAATCCAGCACAATATGACGCCATAGCCCCGTCGTATAAGCTTGTTATATACTTTTATAACATCAGAAGTCAGTGGATGGATAAAATTATCTGATGAAAGTGATTCTAAAACACTCTTTGAATCAGTATAGACAATGAAATTGCCAACAGATTGATGGGAAATGTATTTAAGGGATTTGTACATGGCTAAAAATTCTGATGTAAAAACGGAAATGAAAGATGGTAACGAGTAATTAAAAGTATCTGATCCGCATACAAATGCGCAGTCGACGTGATCGCTGGATTTTGAGCCATCTGTATATACGGCTGTGTAATTACTAAAATTATGGCGATGATAATTAAAAATTTGATTATATAGAACATGACTAGTATTAGATTTACTATGGTCAGTAAATAATTGAAATATGGAAATATTGAAAGTCTGCCAAGGAATGTTATCAAATAGTGGGCGCTCGGCAACTTCTATTGAATGAAGAGGAGTTGCACTCAGGGTATTTCTCATTCGCAGTCCAAAGGATGGTATGCAGGACGGGCGATTCCTGAAAAGTACATCCTTAGATCTGTCTAGAAGGCAATTCTGCAAAGGATGGTCAGGATGTGACAAAATGCGGTAATAAAGTCGCAGAGACAACAAACTGCGAGTGGAGGCTAATGGCAATTCATTGCACACAACGTAAAGGCTTTCGACAGGTGATGTGCGAAAAGCTCCAGAGCAGATTCTTAGTGCTGAATGATGTATCGTATCGAGCTTACGCAGAACAGATGGACAAGCTGAACCATAAACAGCACAGCCATAGTCCAATCTGGAGCGAATTACAGCTCGATAGATATTCAGCATAGTGAATCGCTCTGCTCCCCAAAATGTATTAGATAATACTTTTAATAGATTGAGCTTTTTCATGCATGACACCCGCAAGTCCTTAATGTGAGGCAGATATGTCAGCTTCTTGTCGAAAATAACTCCTAGAAACCTTGCCTCATCTACGACTGCAATCCTATTACCTCCCAGATAAATATCTGGGTCAGGATGCAGATTTCGTAGACGGCAAAAGTGTATACAAGAGGTCTTTTGAACAGAGAAGTTAAATCCATTTTCCGCACTCCACTTGGTCAAACGTGAAACAGTCGTTTGTAGTTGTCGCTCGACAAATCGCATATCCTTTCCCTGGCAAAAAATGCTCAGGTCATCCACATATAAATTGCCCTGGACAGAAGGAGGCAACTGATTCAAAATATCGTTGATCTTAATAGCGAATAGAGTCACGCTAAGGACACTTCCCTGAGGAACACCCTCTTCCTGGATAAAAGTATCCGAAAAAGCAGTACCAATGCGAACACTGAATTCTCGCAATGTCAAAAAGTTCTTAATAAACATCGGTAAATGTCCTCGAAATCCAAGACAGTACAGATCTTTAAGTATACCATATCGCCATGTCCGATCGTACGCCTTCTCCATATCGAAGAAAATAGCCACGAGATGGTTTCGGCGCAGAAAGGCATGGCGTATTTGGGTTTCGTGGTACAGGATGTTATCTACCGTAGAGCGGCCGACCCTAAAACCGCTTTGGAACGGTGTTAGAGCGTTGGTCGTCTCTAATATGTGAACAAGGCGAGAATTCACCATCTTCTCTAAAAGCTTGCACATGCAGCTGATAAGTGCAATTGGCCGATAGTTATTTGGATCTTTAGTATCTTTTCCGGTTTTTGGAAAAGGAATAACTATGGCACGTCGCCAAGCCAAAGGAAAAGCATGTTCTTCCCATATGCGATTATAAAGCCGCAATAGATTCCTCAGAGAGTGACTAGATAGATGTTTCAACATAATGTAAGTGATACCATCAGGACCCGGTGCTGTCATCCGAGTCTTCTGAAGGCATCGCGTCAACTCTCTTTCAGTAACACTACAATTATAGTCAAGTTCGGTATCTCTATCAGGAGAAAAATTAATAGAATGGGATTCTGCGCGATGTTTTATGCGCTGAAAATTGCCAGGATATGTGGTAGAACTTGACACGGCAGAAAATGCTCTCGCAATAGAATTTGCGATTTCTACCGTGTCAGTAACCAACTGGCCATTTTCTTCCACGAGCGAGATGGAATGTGTGGAATACAATCCCATGGATTTCCGAACTTTGTTCCATAATTGTTTTGAGGAAATGGCAGATGTTATGCCAGAGACATACTTTTGCCATGATTCCCTTTGACTTTGACGACGTATACGTCGCGCATTGGCTTTTGCGAATTTGAACTTAGTCAAACTTTCGGATGTGGGATACCTCCGAAATGTATCCCAGGCCTTTTTTCTCATTTTGTGGGCAATCTTGCACGCTTGATTCCACCACGGTTTCGGTAGTTTTGGTAATTTTGATGAGACAGGAATAGAAATGCGAGCAGCATCCATTATAACATTAGTGACGGATTCTACACATTGTTCAATGTCATCTTGACTCACCATCTCGTCTGACAAATCAGCAATTGATGCAAACAAATCCCAATTCGCCGACTCGAATTTAAATCGAGGTAGGCGAGATGCATGGATTGTAGCATTGCCTGGAAATGTAATAAACAGGGGGAAATGATCGCTATGAAATGGATCATTTCCCACATAAAAAGTCAGAGGAGAAAACAGAGATGGTGAACACAAGACAAGATCAATGGAATGGAAAGTCCTCGATGGGGCGTGGAAGTAAGTTGATTGCCCATTATTAAGAATACAAAGATTGTAGTCATTAATCAACTTTTCAATTTGGCTTCCACGACGATTTGTGTCTGGGCTTCCCCAAAGAGGATTGTGCCCATTAAAATCGCCACATAAGATATAAGGAGCCGGAAGCTGGTCGCATAACCTATCTAGATCTGCTTGATGGATAATCTCATTAGGCGGTAGATAAATTGAGCACACTGTAACGAGAGATTTTACAGTGACTCTCACTGCGATGGCTTGCAGATTTGTTGAGAGATTCAGTGGGGTGAAAGGAGCGCTACTGGATATAAATATAGCAACTCCACCACTGGCTCTATCTCCGCTAATGTAATCCTTTCTAAGGGGGCTATAACCCTTTACAAGAGAGCTCTGGGAAGGTTTGAGTAGAGTCTCTTGTAGGCAAAAGCAGATTGGAAGGTGTTCATCGACAAGATGTTTTATGTCAACCGAGTTGTGGTGAAAACCGCGGCAATTCCACGAAAAGACGCAGGCCATTAAGGGAAAGTTATTGGATTTGAAGGCTGTTTCGGAGGTTTTTGTTTTGGAAGGAGATTACTTGGAGCCTCCATTCCAGGCTCAACTTTCATATCAGCAGCATCCGAAGAGTCGGATGGTATATTATGCGATATGGATGTTCTCTGTTTAAGTTTGGGTTTCTTGTTTGAGTTTTTTTCAGCTAGTTCCTTTTTGGTTTTTAGAGATTTAGTAAGGGCTGTGAGGGGGGAAATTACTTCTACTGCATTTTGTTTTTTATTTGTGGTTATTGTTCCTTTTGAAAAAAGGGGAGCAGATGGCGGCTTAGTTTTGGTTTGTTGACTATTACTTGTTGAGGGCAGGTCTATTTAAATATCGCATTGAATAGCGATAGAGGATGTAGTTTTTTTTGTTGCAGCTGCATATGAGACGTTAGGAGTTGGTATTCTGTTTGAAACAAGTTTTCTAGCGTCCGCGTAGGAAAGTTTTTGGGTGGCACGAATAGTTTGAATTTCCTTTTCCTCTTTCCATTTAGGACAACCTCTAAAGTTGGCAGAGTGGTCGCCATTGCAATTAATGCATTTAAATGGAAGTTCGCAAGAGGAAAAGGAATGGCCAGTTGCGGAACATCTCGAACATGCTTCAGGTGAACGGCATGCTGTTGTTGAGTGCCCGAACCTCTAACAGTTGAAGCACCTCAGAGGATTCGGGATATAGGGTCTAATCGGGCAGTTTAGATAACCTGCAGTTATGTATTTCGGTAAGTCTGGGCTATTGAATGAAAGAATTATATGTTTTGTGTTGATTATATCTTCCCCTCGTTTTAATGTAATTCTTCGTACCTGGGTGACATTTTGATCTTTTAGTTCATCGAGGATTTCCTGTTCAGATACATTTATTAGGTCATTTTCAGAAATGACTCCTCGACTAGAATTAAGGCTATTGTGGGGTGTGACAGTTATTGGTATGTTATTAATTGTTTTGCCGGCAAGGAAAGATTTGGATTGGAGTGGAGTACAGATTTCAATTAAAAGGTCACCGGAACGAAGTTTCTTGACACTTTTCGGATTGCCTCCAATACCGAGAAGGCCCTTTTGAATAACGAAAGGAGAGGCTCTTGATAATTGTCCAGATGTGGAACTAACTATGAGAAACTTAGGGTACAATGCAAAGGATTGATCATTTATATTTGTGGTAATCGTATCACTTGATGGGGTCGCTGGATACAAAGCCTCCGGCAGGGCATGGGTTGGGGGATCCATATGGGGTTCAGGTGTTCATCCCGGTTCAGCCCCGCCCACCACCGAGCCATACAAGGGGAGGCAGTGCCACACTGCCACGGGGGTAAAACCGGGGTATAGTGCTACAGTTTCGGGGTGTGGATCCACGAGGGCACTCCTAGCTGCAGTACTAGCCCTTAAATGCCAAATAACAGTGGTGTCCAGCACGCCAGGGGAGAAATTCACCTGGCGTACTAAACCACAGTGATATTAGGCGAGCCGGTTGACCAGAAGCGGGCTCACTCTGGCCTCTCGTTTACGTTGAAGCATGGACCAAAGGGAACGCAACGACGTCTCTAGGAAACTAAACCCCGTCCTGAAACGAGACGTCGCAGGATCCCCAGGACTCCACTTTCCCTCGCTACGAGTTACCGCACACGGCAAACGTGCAGGTCAGATATCTGACAAAAACAAATGCAATTTCGGAACCAATACAATAAGTTAAACAACATAACTAAACCTACGAAACAATACTGAAATATAAATAAGGAAAACCGAACAACCATAAACAGAGGGGAAAAATGAACGCTAGAACAAAATATATCAACCAAAAATCGTGCACATGGTAGGGCCTTCGCTAAAAAGGAAAGAACAGAAAAAGCTAAGGCCCAGCTAGGGTACCTCGGGGTTGCCAAGCCCGTACTCGCAAGATGCGAGCCCCCTGAGGGGTGCATATAATGGTATTTGGTGTGTAAAAAACCAGTCAAAAATCGTTTATCAATAATCAGAACAGGAAAATGTTTTTGGTTTAGTCAATTGTTTTTTGCTAGTTTTTCTAGTTTGCAAAAGCCATTATGCAAAACTTGTCAATGTCAATTTGTAGGATCAATAAATGAGAATGTAATAATTTCATAAATAAAAATGTTGTTGTTACTAGACTGCTTAAATATGCACCTTGTGGCTTTTTACTTTATAGAAAAACCCTATACCACCAAGTTTACAATCGATTACAGTTTAATCATTAGATTTATTTTAGAATTTCGAAAATTTTAAAATAGATTGCATTAAAAAATTATAAATATTTTACTCAAAATGGTTATTTAAATTAAATTTTTGAAAAATAATTGAAAACTTACCTGCACAGAAGAGTTAGATTGAGAGCTTGGTGCAGAGACTAGATGAAGAGGCATACTTGGAGATGCTAGTTTGGATACAGTCATTTGTTGACTACTATCTTGTGAAGTGTTCTTAGATAAATTGACATCTTTCTTTGGCAAAACATTCAAAACTAAAACTTTTTTGCCTTCTTTTGGCTAGTTTTAAAGAAAAATAAGACTTTAATGAAATATGAAATTAAAAACAATTATTAATATGAACATTTTTAAATTTTCAATAACATTTTTTTAAAAGTTTATTTTAGTGCACTAAATTTTTATTTTAGAAAATATTGTATATCTCCACAGCCAGATAATTTAATTTTGCTGATTGTGAGAGTTTCTGCAATGTACGATTCTTCAATATAAAATGAAAACTCAGTATTCATTAGAAATTCCTAATTATTATGTATGAACACTGAATTCAGTGGCATCACACCCAAATTTTTTTTTGCAGGGTTGAGATAAGAAATGGACAATTCCCACATTTTCTAAAAATAAGTAAAAACTACTTTTTTTAAATGAGAAAACCATGCTGATTTCAAATATCCACATGATAATCACCAAAAAAAATTACTTTGTTAAGTATAACGAAAGGAAAATCGCAAAATTTGACTCCTTCTCGAATCGCTCCCTTATTGGCTGCTCCGATTATGACGTACGAATACTCTAAACACAGATCAGCGTATTGGGGGTAAAGCGTTCTTCTCGTTACTTTCCGATGACCGTTTCTTGTATTTGGAAATTGATGATGGTTGAAAAAAATGCGAATTTTGACATCATAAAGTTAAAACAATTTAACACACTAAATAATTAATATTGCATACGTTCTTTACCTTTGTAGTGAATGTCAAACATAAAAAATTTCTTGACCTATTCGATTCCCTTGTTTGGGATATTATATGCTAAATATAAAATATAGGTCCGTTCTAAATCGGCATTTGTTGTTAATGTGAGACTTGTGTATTCACCGTTTGCATGTTTTTCTAATATAACTTTATAATTATCATTTAAATATATCATCTAACATTTAAGTTCGACGTTATTTTCAATATTACTGCATTTGATAGAGGGCATAAAGTTTGAAGTTTATTTTCTTTCCTGAAAAAAACACCACACACACATGCTTAATAGTTGACGGTAATCTTATTTCCATCAATCAACAAGTTTATGGTGCTGCTTGAGATTGAATCCATCAGCAAATCGTTTGTTGCATACTTCACATGAGAGCGGCTTTTCTCCTGTATACAAAAGAAAGTTCTGCTTGAGAGTGAATTTACGAGTAAAATGTTTGTTGCATACTTCACATGAGTGTGGTTTTTCACCTCTATGCACAAAAAGGTGGCGCTTGAGATCGAATACAGAAGTAAATTGTTTGTTGCATACTTCACAAGAAATTAGCTTTTTTCCTGTATGCACAAAAAGGTGTTGCTTTGAGATGGGATTTTAGAGAGTAAATATTTTACTGCATACTTCACATTTGTGCTGCGTTTCTCCAGTATGCAAGAACAGGTGCCGCATGAGGTCAGAGCCGAGTAAATTGCTTGTTGCACACTTGATATTTATGCAGTTTTTTTTCCTGCATGAATTAACAAGTGAGCTTTGGGATTCGACTTATTTTCAAATTGTTTGTTGCATACTTCACACGAGTGTGGTTTTTTTCCTGTATGCAAGAGAAGGTGCTGCTTGAGTTTGAATCTACTAGTAAAATGTTTGTTGCATACTTCACGAGTGTGGTTTTTCACCTGTATGCACAAAAAGGTGGCGCTTGAGATAGAATCCCGAAGAATAAATTTTTTACTGCATACTTCACATTTGTGCAGCGTTTTTCCTGCATGAATTAACAAGGGAGCTTTGACTTATTTCCAAATTGTTTGCTGCATAATTTACATGTAGTTGGATTTTTTTTTCTATATTTAAGAGATAACTTTTAATACTTGACTTTTGAATGAATTGCGAATTTTGATCTTGGTTTGCAAATAGAATAGATAATCGGCTGCGTGGATGCATTTAGAATCATTCTGTAATGTAAGCATTTTCTGACGCAGTTATCCGAATACTTATATTAGTTAGTCACTGATACATTTAGTTGTTATACTAGAGTTCATCAGGATATAAACACGTATTCTGTGCAACTGCGGGGCTTTGTTTGGAACTTTTTGAGTTGGTGATGCAAAATTGAGAAGCAACCATTCAAGTTTTGTCCAAAATATCCGAAAATGAAATTATTGCACCTCCGAATTCGCCTTCAAATTTTCTACAGAACTAACCTATTTTATTCGCCTGAAACAAATTTTGTGAAAATGGAATTTTTTGTGAAGATATTCAAGAACCAATAAATGCATTTAGAAAAAGTTATCTGCGTTTCCCCACAATTCGCCTTATGCAACAAAACACGTTTTGAATGTTTGGCTCCCCAATTGCAAAGATATATTGTGTACGTTATATTAAATTTATTTGTACATAATCGCTACAACTTGTCTTTATTGAGCCAAAATCTCTACACAGTTTTTGGACTATAAGGGAAGCTATGCTGCAAATGTCGCGGCGGTGTGGTTCGCTTCTTCCGCCCGAGACCTAGCGAAGATCATGTGCCAGGTGTCTCGGTTTCTCCTTCGCCGCGGGTGTTTAGGATATTGGTACGTCACAGCCTCTTCGCGCGCTTCTGGCCTGATTTCGCGCCCTTTTAAAAAGACCAACTTTGAAGTCGTATAAAAAAATAAATACGAATCAGAAAGTAAAAATTTTGCGATGGATGACTCTTTTTCGGTTGCCCGAATTGAATAAAAACATTTTTAAAAAATGTGGGAATTGTCCATTTCTCAACTTGTATGATTCGAAATTTTCAACTTAACAGCGTTGGGTGCCAGCTCAGGTATTGGCCTCGTTATCTGTCCATCGCCAAAAAATACGAGGCATTGTTCGAGGGTGTGAGATGTTGTCTTGGCACTCGCAGAGTGGCGCTGGTATAGAGCGGAAGTGACGGAAGGGTAGAGCGGAATGCGGAGAGAGAAGGTGTTTTGGTTTTGGCGGTTTTAAATGAAAAAACGGAAGGACCGAAGGAGAGTGTCGGGTGTTCGGAATAGTCCGGTGATTTCAGGACTGGCGTCCGGTGATTTCAGGACTGGTGTCCGGTGATTTCAAGACTGGCGTCCGGTGATTTCAGGACTGGTGTCCGGTGATTTCAAGACTGGCGTCCGGTGATTTCAGGACAGGTGTCCGGTGATTTCAAGACTGGCGTCCGGTGATTTCAGGACTGGTGTCCGGTGATTTCAGGACTAGTGTCCGGTGTTTTCAAGTGTCCGTGTCCGGTGTTATCAAGTGTCCGTGTCCGGTGTTTTCAAGTGTCCGGTGTTAACAAGTGTCCGGTGTTTCAAGTGTCCGTTGTTATCAAGTGTCCGTGTCCGGTGTTATCAAGTGTCCGGTGTTATCAAGAGTCCGGTGTTGTTCTGAATTGTCTGGGGGTTTCAAGAGTATCAACGAACCAAGACTTTGCGCTGGGACAAAGTTTACAGAGGGTATTTCCTTCAAGATAGGCTCCAAACCAACCTCAACAGTACGGAAAATTCCCAGTTCAAACTTATCGACATTTGTCAATTTTTTAATAAATTAGGTAATGTTAAACAGCTTTCCCGAAAGTATTGATTTGTTGCAAGCATGTTCCAATACAGTGTCTGTTCCGAGGTCTAATTTAAATTTAATTTTACAAGTAGCAATTTTTAATCTTACATAGCTTTCATTTGCTAATAATATTAATCTTCTTCAGGCATAGATTTTCTCACATCAGGGATTTTTTAAAACTCGAAATTACCAACTTTTAAGGTTTCGAAATTACTGGGGGGGGGGGGGGGAGAGCGAGTCATGCTCCCCACCAAACCTCACCAGTGCAACGTACCTGAATGTACTGTTGTTATTATTACCATGCTAACTTTTAAGACAACGACATTTAAATAGGCTTTAATATTGAGTTGCAAGATTTGATTACATGCCAACCGAGTTAAATAGAAAGGCGAAAAAATACTTTTAAATGTGCTTTTCATAAATTACCTCAGTTACAGTTGACGTCTGTAAAGGTTTCACTACTTCAACATCATTAGGTTTACCCTTCAACTGAGTGCAGAAATGGCGATGCTCGGCAATGTGACGTTTCTGGCAAGCAATAGTACAATAACTGGTATTCCAACAACAAGCATAACGCGACTCTAGTTTACAAAATGCACACTGAAAATTGAAAAGAAACACTTTTTAAACAGTAGCAATTTATAATTGATAAGAGCTTTACAATATGAAGGAAAATTTATGATTTTAAAATGCAATGTATCTTCATTTTAGTCCAGGTCCAATAATTGTCAAACTGTGTTGACAGTTATATAAACATTACATTGACTATTACTTACATTGCAAACCTCTGACACTCTTTATTCAAAGACGTGTAATTAAGGAAAAATAAATATATATATTTATAAATAGGGATGAAATGGATATCCGGTAAGTATCCTGTAGACAGCCGATTTTTTAAATATCCAGTAATTATTCGATATCCGGAAGCACAGTGCAGAATATCCAGATGAATAAAATGCTGCAGAATGTTTTTTGTGGCAATCTATTATTTTTTTTTTCTGGCTTTCAGTATTTTCTGGAAAACACTACCAATGTATTCTATAGATTCTCCTTAGATTTTTTTCAGACTATTCAAATGGGTAAGTAGTAAAATGATAACTTTGTCGTTAAAACCCGACGAAGTGCGTTTTAGACATGGTGAGTCACATAAGATATACTAGGGAGATATGCTGCAGGTAATTCAGAACCAACCACTACCTATCTTGGAGTATCTTTGAGTTTGAAGAATCCATGTGTGTGGTTGTGAATAGGGTCCATAGCTACATCTCTGTTTTTTATATATTAGAAATTGTTTTAGTCTCCAGTCTAGTAAGATCTAGTTTTAGCATTTAAATATAGTGAAATTTAGAAAATTTTCAAAATTATATTTTCACACGCATTGTACAGTACAGCGCCTGCCGTTTCAAAATCAGTATAAATATTAAGTTTATTAAAGAACTGTTAAGAGAAGATATTTTCATAACAGAAAACTGCCTGATATCAGGAATCAGGTTTGTAATGTGCGACGGATACCCGATATCAGGCAAAACCATTATCCGGTTCATCCCTATTTATAAACTATTAATTGCCTAGTTTTATTTAATGTTAATTTAACTAATTAAAACAATTTATGTTTCAAATAGATCAAATCAACTCAAATTGTTACATAGCGTTAAAAATTACATGTAGAAATTTAAATCTGGATACCATATAAGGTTATGGTGGTATGCGAGATATTGGTTTCAATGTATTACATCATGTTTGCATTTATGAATGTAGTGTGGGTACTTAGAAGTTCTATGTACCACTTTTTTCTTCCAATAGACTATTTCAACCACCAGTTGAGAACCTTTGTTTGAGTTTAATAAGCAGAAATCAAAAAATTATTTGGCAAAAGATAAACTAAATAACATTTACAAAAGATTTGGTAAAAAGTTTATAATATTGCGTTAGTATTGGGTATGGTTTTGTCTGTATATTTATTAAAAATACATTTTGATTAACAATAAATTTGATTTTAATTATTTGAATATTGATAATAGAAGGAATGATAAATAACAGCTGAATAATGATTAACTGTATTTATGTTAAATATATTTTTTATTTGTATGTAGTTATTTTTAAATTTTTAAGTTAAGGGGGAAACTAAAACACTATCTTGCTAAATCAATACTGGAAAAGTTAGCTCAAATAACAAAAGAATATAAGCAGTAAAAAAAATTATGTACCCATTGTTTTTTCTTTGTTTCATCAATACTCTGTTGTTTTTCTCTTTCAAGCTTTCTAGTGAGCTGTTCAATGGCCCGTTTCTTCTCCATTTCAAGACTAACTCTCATTTCCATAACAACAAGATCTAATAAATATACAACAAAATATATGGTTAAATTATTAAAAATAGGTATTACACAAGGATAGTGGATACTATATATATATATAAGGTGTGCTGGTTCCAGCGCTTTCTGATGGAGGGCGGGGAAAGGATATTTTTGACGTCATAGTGACGCAAACCTCCGCCATCTGTGGGCGTGTCTAATGCTCTCGTTTGTAGTCATTTTAGGAGTCTACAGAGCAAACTTAATTTGACAAGAATTCTTGTTTTTAACTAATCATGAATTTACTTAAAAATAAAACTGTTAAAATTTGCTTCAAAAAACAATTTGAATCAATTTGCAGAGTGATTTAGTTATTAAAATAACCAGGAATCAATTTCAGCCAATTTGAACCAATGGTTCATGAAGTGCTGCCATCTATTAGTTTTTTTTTGTGAACTATTTAAAAGTGATATTCGCTAACTTTATTTAGTATTTGCAACATTTTATCAGTTTAAATTATATTTTAAGGATTGCATTTAGTATATAAAAATTTTCTAAAGATTTGCTTAATAAATTAAGCATATTAAAATATTAGATGCCACGAGAGCACGTCCATGAATTTTGAATGAGTAAAATGGGGGTCGGAACCATCAGGTCAATGCATTTGTATTGGACATATTAAATGAGTTACAATTTCAATCAACTAAAATACGGGGACATAACAAAACAAGGACGGATTAGTAGTGAAGCTACCTGAACACAATTAATTACAGGTATTTACATTATTTTGCTAATTAAAAATTAAATCGCCAGTTGTTACCCAACCGGGGATCAAACCTAAGTAGCAATGCTTGAAAGACACAGCCAATGAGAATGATCAAAAACCATATAGTAAGGCGGAGCAAAAATGACGTAAAAAATGTCCTTTCCCTGCCCACTTTCAAAAAGCGAAGAACCGGCACACCTTCTATTATTATATATCCACTATCCTTGGGTATTACATACAATAATTAAAGCAAAGAGAATATTGGTAAATTGTAAAGTTTACAATTGCACATAAACCGTAATGGAATGTTATTACACACACGTAATGGGATGTGAAACAAATTAAAAAAATTTTGATTAATACTTTAAATAACAATGTGGTAAAAAAACATCTAATTTTCTTTTAAAATAAACTAAAAAATGCATTTAATTTTAAATGTAAGAAAATTTCAAAAACTTAATTTTTATAATAAATTATCTGAATTTAAAGTATATAACAATACATGTTTCAGGAGATGAAAATTTTCTCTAACATTACTGTTCCCTAGAGAAAAAAGCTAATAAATTTTAACGATTGAAGAAGTAGACAAGTCTTACTCATATTATGCCTCAGCTCTGTTTTTTCTTGTGCACTTTTCCACTGCTGCAGTTGAAAAGCAGAGAATATGCAACCTAACTTCTTTTTAAGTCGCACAATTTCTGCATCTTTTTGAGCTAAATCTGACGTCTAAATGTTAAAACACAATAAAACATTATTCTATAAGTAAATTAGATATTAGACAGGAATCAATACATAAATAATAATCTTATATAAATTATTTTGGTTAAGAACATTGGCATTCATAACCAAAAATATTATTTTTTTCATTTGTAAATGTATAATATTAATTTACAAATGGAAGTGGGGGGGGGGGGGGGGGGTACACTTTGTGACAATGGGGAGGGTTACAAAAAGTGTGACACCACACACATTGCCTAAAAAACATTGCAAATCAGCAAAACACAGAAACAAACCAAATTTTCGCAAAAATAAACCGTTTAGCTTCTGGTTTGAATCGATTATGAAATGATGTTGTAAAAAAATATACTGAGTTATAGTTGGCATTTTGAGTTATTTCTTCTGGTATTCTGGGCAATTATATTTTCCATATGATATTAGGTGTTCCACTTATGTGTCAGTCATTTTCCACATTATCATTAGATTGCAATTTGAGATTACTTAGAATTACAGATTAAAATATTTTTTAATGTAATTTGTTACTAGTAAAATATAATTTTAGCAACGAAAAAAAAAAAACTTTGAATGAAATCAATACAGTTTGCCAAGTTTACAATACACAATCAGGAATAAAAAAGAAAAAAGTTTTCTTTCGCTTGCTGATTATAATTATTGAAAAAAGAATATACTAAATTTTCAACTCACAGAAATTGTAACATTAGCAGCTGCGTCGGGTATTTCTTCTTGGTCACTTTCTTCATAATTTCCTAAATTCGAAATATATATATAAATGCACATTTTACTTATTCCCGACAATTTTTTTAAATCAGTTGCAAAATTTGAATTTCCACTTTTTTACATTTTAATATTTTGTAATATCTTTTATTTCTTTAACTTTACAGGGTCTAGATTAATGATTACAGTGGTTTTTGTTTCAGGACATAACCTCATTTTTTTTTAACTTCCCATTCATAGACATATTGGTCTGTTCGTACTACAATGTATATTTCTGGTAACCACAAAGTCCATTTGTGACGGCAGTGTCTTTTTTATCATTATACATTCATTTTAACATGACAAAAAAAGATCAACCATCTTGGAAATAAAAGAGTGACGACAGTCAATATACAGCATAAAAATTTATGTTTAAATTTAATCCTTTAATTGTGAAAAAAAAAAGAAACCAGGGAATGCATTTTTAATGGCTTATCTGCCGTCTATAGTAATCAGAGGGTTAAATTAAATTCCAAAGCTATATAATGGATAACTATATATATATATATATGAGTGGTGGGCAATTGAAATACATGGTTCATACAGATTTTCAAAAGTAAAAATTAAGCAGTTCTTAAGGACTTTTTAAGGACCTCTAGATATTTTTTAAGGACCTCTTATATTTTTTAGCGCTGTTGGAGAAGTGTTAATTTTTTGGTGCAAAATTATTGCAGAATTGCATGTAAATGCTGTTGTGTAGCAAGTTGCCGCAGGATACCACTTCCGGCAAACACTGACGCAGAAATGTTAAAGATGCTACCTTCTTGTTAATTTCCCCGATTTTCTAGAGTGAGTATCGATTCTTCACAAAACAACAAACAAGCCGAGATTTTCTAACGATGAAGTGTCGTGTATGATAATGAGATACCATTGACGAAAAATCAGACAAAAGAGATCAAAAGTGCACTTTTTTTGTGTCAATAAATCCGTCTATTCATGCCTTGCCGATTTACACTTGTGTGTAACGGTCAAAAGTGTGGACACTATTAAAGTAAAATCCGGAATTCTACAGTCCGATATTTTTAATACACCCGGAATTCTGGGTTCCGAAAATTTAAAAAACTTGGAATTTCGGGTTAGACAGGAAAAAATACCACCCATGTGAATTAGTACAAAAAATTCATGTTTGACAAAAATTAAGGACCTTCGTCGAAAATTAAGGACTTTAAGGGCCCTACCTAAATTAAGTAGTTCTTAAGGACTGTGCGAACCATGAAATAACTTGAGCTGTAATAAGATTTTTAAAAACGTGATTTGTCAATGTTACGAAAGTTATAATAATTTTTAAACCTTAAATATTTTCCAAACATTTAAAATGTCAAAATTCTAAACGAGAAAGAAATTAATCTATTTTCTTACTTGCTAAACGTCTGTTACTATGTGCTGCAGTTGACGAGTTACCGGATCTGAAATTAGCCTCACTTTGAACAGGAAATTGATGTTCAGATTGAGAGTTATTAACCTGCGGCGAATGCCTATCCCTGTTAAATGTCCTTATGGCACCTGAAGTAGGAACTTTTGATGGGCGAGTGATTACTTCCATTTCTTCATCACTACTGTCTTCAGAACTGACTTCTCTCACTGTTCTTTTGTTAGAGCTCTTCCTTGCATTTTGGGGAATTAATTTGGCATTTTTAAGAATAGACACATATTTAGCTGTATTTTCAGGACAAATTTCTTCTTCCGGTGGTGGCAGTGTACGGGAATGAGGGCTGCTAATTGCGGATTTGCTTTTATTTGTGTCATTATCGACATCGTCTTCCGGTTCAGGCTCTGTTTCGGTTCCGTCGTCAAGGCAGATGAGCGGGGGCGTTGGGGGTTTCACTGGGGGGCAAATGTAAATATCATCATCTTCCATTAAATCATCTTCAAATTCAAAATTATTCGGCCATTGGGCAGATGGATCTTTCACTGTCACTTCTGCAGGTGCTGATGTATCAGTTTCCGCAGGTGTCTTATCAAGTTCAGAAGTTTCCGGATTTTCAATTGCATCCATCTGCATATCTGTGTCAGTCAAATCGTCAGTGCTGCTTTGTAATGCATTAGAAGAGACACTTCTACTTCTAGCAGCAGGGGACGGACATGCAGCATTTTCTTTATCAATCGGAATGCATTTATCGTCATTACAATTTTTCGGAATCGATGAGGTAGGTGCGATTTCACAAGCAACCGAATTACCACTATTCTCTACCTCAGGTGTACTTTCTTCTCCCGTTGTCACTAGTAACTGCTTTTCACCTGAAACAGAAATGTTTACTGGAGGAACACTAGAATTTGCATCTTTTGAAAGTGTTTCTTTTTCAGAGGTTTCTGGTGCAGCAACATCTGCCATATCCTCAGATACCTTTTCCGTTTCTTTCCCGATTGCAGCATCACCCAGCTCTGTCACAATCTCAATGTCTGTATTCGAAGAAACAGAAGCGTCATCGTCGCTATCGGAGGATGAATCATCGCTATCAGACGACGTTTCATCGCTGCTATCCTCCTCGGTCGAGTCTTCCATTGACAGCAACCTTCTGCGCAACTTTCTCTGCTTTCTGCCATCCTCACTTTCTTTATCCTCCTCTTCTTCAGCAGAGTCGCTATCAGATTTATCTAGATCACCAGATATGCCCAATTTGGCTTTGCAAGATTCAATGGTTTCAATCAGTTTCAGTGAAAATGAATCATTCTTTTTGGTTGTGTCTAATATGGCCGGAGTTTCTTTCTCTGAGCACTCTTCAAAGGTGGACAGATCAATGGGTGGCCGAGTTCTGGCTTTGATGAGATCTGATAAGCACATATCGTCTTCCTTGTCGTCTTGATCGCTATATTCGTCGTCTTTGCTGTCAGGCTGGGTTGAAAGACTCTTTTTTTCAGAATCTTTTTCTTCATTCAACTTGCTAGAATCCTTTTCTTCATTCAACTTGATAGAATCCTTTTCTTCATTCAACTTGATAGAATCCTTTCCGTCATCTTTTCCGGATTTCTTTTCTTGGTCTTCTTCCATAGCGGAATCTTTTTCTTCATCCATGTCATTTGTAATATAACCTTTGATCCTTTGCAGAGCCATTTCCATTTTCTTACGATGAAAAGCATCTGAGCGCGATGGAGATGGTTTGCTAGAAGAAGATTGTCCAGCTTCAGATTGCAACTCTTTTTCAGCCAATTTTTTACTGTCTTTTTCAGTATGAGAAGATGCATCACTTGACGTTACTTTACTAGTACCATCTACACTTATTTTTGTTTGCTCAGTATCTTTAGACTCAGCAAGCTCTTTTAAAGCACTGGTTCCAACTTCTGTTTCTATATAAAAGAAGTAAAATGTAATTTTTTTTACAAGTATAAAACAATATAACTATGCACGCTAACAACATGAATATTCCTTAAATTGTTTTAAAATAATTAGAAAAAGATTAGAGGAAATTTGTAAAAATTTTAAATTAATTCATATGTAAAAAACATGTTTTACAATATTCTTTTAATGTTCTAACAGTTTTATAAATATATATATTTCAATAGAGAGAAAAGTTGAAAAGAATTCGACAGTATTTGAATTGAATAAAAAAAAAATGAAAATCACATTGTGTAAAGGCAGATTGACTATAAAATTTCAATCTTAGCCTACTTTATAAATTTCCTTTGAAACACTAATATTAAAAAAAAAAAATCAAATTAAAAATGCGAACAACTTACTATTCAGTGCAGAACATTCACTTGATGCAATATCAATTTGAATTTTATCTTTAGCAGCCTAAAAAGTATATAATATAATTAAATACCAATCTACATATTAATATAAAATGTGTTATACTAAATTTTATTTAATTAATATTTAAGGTTTTGTGATAAAAAAAAAATACAAGTCACAAAACTTGTGAGTAAAGAGTCTTTTTTTTTTTTTTTACAAAATGACAATCTGTTATTTATGTTTAAACCTAGGGGGCTGCGCCCCCTGCTCCGCTAACGCTTCGCCAACCTCTTCAGTACTTCACATAAATAGTTACATCTAATTTAATTTTTAAGATAGAATTTCAGTATTGATACCATTCAAGAAAGGAAGATTTTACGAACATAAACTATATTTTTTTAACGGGAAAAAAGTATATTTTTGAACTACTTAGAGCAGTTTTAATTTATCCCTTGTGAAGATACGCATAAAATTTACGATTATTTCAGACATTTCGTTAATTATTTAAACATTTATAACTGCAAAACTAAATCAAAATTTCACAAACGCTCTGGATCATTTGTAGCCAATAGTTTAATCTATACCCCTAATTTTTTATTTATTTTTTTGTTGAAAATTGAAAGACAAGTATACAAAAATGTATGAATTGTTTTCAAAAATTTCTAAAATCATGACTTTAACATAAAATAACGTCTAATATACTGATCGTATTGAAAAACAAATATATTCATCTTATTACCCAAACATTTCTTAATAAACTGGCATAATTTCAGGACATTTACTTTTTGAGATGCAAGCGGAACAATGAGACAAAAAGTCGCAAATTAAAATTTGCTCGAAATATCTGACATTTTTATCCTTCTTTGCTATTTTTTATACCTATCTTAATTGATCATATCTAATTTAATTGTAAAGAGAGAAATATAATCTTTATAACATCAGAAAGAGGAAGTTTTAGCGAACATTAATATATTTTTTTGAATAAGAGAATATGTAATTTTAAATGACTTATAGCAATTTAGAAATCATGTTTCAAAAATGAGGGTGAAAAAACTTGTAAAAATGGAGCGTGTTTAAATGTTTAAAAAATTTATAAATCCAAAACTAATTCGAATTTAAAAAAATGTTTACTTGGATTTCTAGTTCAAAACTATTTGTACACCTAAAAAAATTGGATCTCTCCTCTTAATAGTGTTTCAGAAACTCGATGGACAAAATTACGTGTAAGCGAAATTTTATCAACGACGACTTTAATATTAAATAACTTATAAACTAATAACAGTATTGAAACAAAAATATATTCTTTTTATTTAACAAACATTTCTTAACAAATTCACTTAATTTCGTAATTTTAGGACTTTTACATTTTGAGATACGATCTGAATAACATTAAAAGAACTGAAAATTCCTCCTAGGGCTTACTTTTTCCCCCAAGGGCTTACTTTTTTTTAAAATAGAGAGAAAGAAAAAATGAAAGCTTAGATTAATAAAAGCTTAAAATTTCAAAGCAAGGAATCGCTTTGCTAAATTATTGAACTAAGACTACATTGCCAAGCATTGAAGAATGAGAAATATAAGCATAAAGCTTCTTGGATAACACCAGACTATAAAATAATTATTCATTGATCATTTTGACATGCCATCCCCTTTACAGTGACTTTCAGGAATAATAATTCACGGTTTTGAAACTCAACATTAAGCAGATTTATGTTTAAATTTTAATACAAATGAAATGTCTTTACCAGAAAATTTTTAGGAACCTTTAATTATATTAATAATCATTTATGTGTTGGGAAGTTTTTTAAATATGACTTTATTCAAGCAGGAAATTTTTGATTTTAACTTTATAAAGGAGAGATTTACACAATATTAGTAATGCACTTCCTACAGTACAAATAAGAAAAACAAATCATACCAAATCTGTATTGACTCCCTCAAACGTGAGATGCTTATTCTCTGGATCAAAGACAGTGCGATAGGGTGCGTATTCAAAAGCACCATACTTTTGGATCAATAGTTGAACATGAACGTTCAACTCATCCAAAGCAGTTTCGTAATTGCCCTTTTTCTTTGGTTTGCTTGAAGTCGGCATTTCTTTAGAAAGATGATAGCATTGGGACATTGGAACCCAAGCTCTGAATAAAAACAAAACACAAACTCAAAATTATAAAGTCGCAATTATTTCACAAATATAATATATATATTTTTTTTAAATGAAAAATAACTTTTAAATTTAAAAAACCCTTACACTTAATTTAATTAAATAAATTTTTTTAATGGAAAACAGACCTAAAAGTATAACAAACTTTTTAAAGAATTGAACAAGTATTAGGAAGCAAAATTTTCTAATAATTTATCTTTATTAGTCTTTGAAATCAGAACTAAATGTTAAGCATATTTGAATAGATTGGCACCAAACTGAAATCAAAGAGCAAATAAAGCACAGAATTAATGCTACACATTATGTTATATCTATAGCGATGTACTTTCATTGGAAACAATAAGAACAATGATAGTTCATTAAAGGTAGGTAAAAAATCAGAATGCTGTGTATGTTTGTAATTTATGAAACTTATAATCAGAGTGACTGAACCATCAGAGTTTGCCCCTGGATTCTTTATATAATAATAAAGCAGAATTAGAAGGATAGGAACGAGATATCAAAGTTAAAGTTGAGAGTTCAAGACAATAACAAAAATTTAATGTTAACAAGTAGTAAATAAACTACAATATAAAAATACAAGAACTTTACTTTTATACAATAATGTCATCTGAATACTGAAATACTTCACGTGATTTATATTTTTAATGAAAAAGTATTATATCAATGTGGAAACTTTATTGTACTGCAATATTAGTTTATTCATATATTTATTATGCCCTAATTAAATTTAAAAATACATAAATTTAATATATAAATATAAAATTTAATGATTACTTTTACTAAAGATAGTTGTATCATTAAAGTTTGATAAGATCACTCCAACGTTATCTTACCTATCATGAGCTCCAAAGAAACGAGCGTCAACATTCCCATCAAGAATTCGAACAATCTAAAACAGATTATAATAATTATACTCAACAAAGGACTTTCACATTATACAATTTTATCCTCTTATTCAGATTTTTCAAAATTCTAGCCTAAAATTTAACATTAGTTTTTTTTATAGGATTTCAGATATGTTCCATTCTGTTAAAATAATATCTTAAAACAGTGGCAACCAGTGCAGGCAAGACGTAGCAACAAAATTCATAATTATAAAATAACTCTTCTATTTGTATGAAATAAGCAATCAATCAATCAATAGACTTAATGCCACTTGTAAAACATGTGATATTCGACCATGTAAGTTTTCATTGAATTGAGTGAATTCATAAATTTTAGCAAGAAAAACTTGTTTTTGGAGCAAGATGTGTGTATTGGAGCCATATTATAATATATCTAAAATTCGTATTGATCTTTTAAAATTTGAGTACATATCTTACACTACCTAGAACACAAAGCATTTAATTCAGTACACAAGTCTATTTTAAAAATGGAACTTCATCCTAAGACGAATACTTTCTCCAATTTGGAAAAAGTTGACAACCAAAAAAAAAAATCAAATAGGAAAAATAAAAATAATGTGGTATTTAACATACCTTTGCTGGCCAATATGGAAACCCTTTCAATTTTGCCCATACTAAAGGATGAGGTTTATGCTGAAAGACAATGAGATTTTTTTTAAAACAAAAAACAACTAAGCAATATAAATTTTATAACTCAGTTAAAAAATAATCCTACAAACTTAATTAGTTACTGAAAAGGCAATCCAAAATACATACACAAACTTCTGAAAACCAGTATTTGTTTCGTACTATGTTGTGCATGAAGCAGTCAGGACAGACTTCAATTTCTTGCATGTCATTATCACAAGCTTTCACTATAGATTTAGCATTAGTACTCAGGGGGTGTTGACCTAAGAAAAAATTCATATTACAGATGCCAGACAAAATCTTTATTCACACAGAAATAAATTTTTTTTAAAAATCAAGTTTCGCAATATTAAAATATTTCTAATTTTCAAATGCTTTCTATTAACCCTTTGCACTCGAGGACCTATTTGGTATTTCCATTCTTTTTATGGAACAGTTACATTATATTCTTTTTAAACAGGTTGTATTCTTTAGAATGTTCTTTTTGTATTTAGGGTGGATAATTATAAAAATTAAAAAGTTATGCGTGAAACTGAATATGAAAAGGCATATATCAAACACAGTGTTCACTCTAGAAATATAAAGGGGCAGGGCGCTGATGGCAGTAAAAGGGCACCCCGTTTTTGAAAAGGCACTTTTTATTTTTAAAAAGGCACTTAAAAAAAAAAATTGGGGTAGGCGCGGCCACACGTTGACATATCGGACACTTGACCAAACAAAAAAAAAATCCGATTTATTGGTTGACATTGCGCTAGACCTGCACAATGTGCTATTGTTGATGGTTCGGGGCCTATCTCGAAGGAAAGACCAGTACAAAATGAAGATATTACTTAACTACCAAATTTAACATTTCAAAATTAATGTTTTTCCTAAAAACCAAATCTGTAAGTAACCTTAATCAGACCCCTTACAAAACTAATAAAAAGGCTACTGAAATCCAAAGTTTGGTAAAAAAATGCCTAGTCTGGCAACTTTTCCCCAAACCGTCTTCTCTTTAAA
Organism: Troglohyphantes excavatus; assembly: GCA_963932185.1. Taxonomy (NCBI): domain Eukaryota; kingdom Metazoa; phylum Arthropoda; class Arachnida; order Araneae; family Linyphiidae; genus Troglohyphantes; species Troglohyphantes excavatus. The sequence continues at coordinate 36,494,044 of OZ010671.1, read as the reverse complement.
AAAAAACTTAGTATTTCCTAAGCGGGCGCAGGCAACCAATGGGATTCATGGAAATGCCCCGTGCCCGAAATTACCGCAGAATCGTTGTGATTTCGTAACACGCAAAGTTAAAAAGGAGTTTGCTTTTCTACTGTCATAAAAGATTTCATTCCAATTTAAACACAATTTTTTTAATCATTGCCTTTTTAAAAGACCGATAGGAAAGCAAGGACGCTTGTGCTTGACTGAAAAGGGCAATAGGGGCGGATTTTTTTCAAAAGAGGGCGTCATTTTTGAAAAAGGGGCATAAGGGCGCTATTAAGATGAAAAAAAGGCGGGCAGGGTGGGCCGCCCTTCAAAAAACGCCTAGAATGAACACTGTCAAACATATAAAGTGTTTTAGTTATAACAAATAAAATTTTAAAAACGATGACTCGAGTTTACTGAATACCAAACCTAAACATAACATATTTTAAGAAGAAATAAAAAGGCCAAATACCTATTAAAGTAGGTTGATAAAATGTCCCTACTAATAATAAAATTTATTTCACTTACTTCCATTAAAGACACAGGAGTTGTGTAGAATCCATTTAACGTCAGATAGGAATGCCTCTGTGCATCCATAAATCTTGTCTTTAATGTTCTACAAAATAAAAATTAAATATGAATGAAAATATATTTATTATAAACTGCCATATAAATACATAATTCATTAACCAGAGGAGACACACTATGCATCCTACTTATAAAAAAATTACAAAGCATGATAGAAATAGATGAAATTATGGAAAATAACGTTAATACATAACATGCAAAGTTCACAAACTAACAAAGAAAATATGAATCCTGGAGAATAAGCAATCTTCTGCTAGTTAACATTTGTACATTGTACAACAATCTGTTATGTACTAATATTTTCAAATAGAGGCTGTTTAGTAAATGATATAGCAATTATTTTTGCTTTTGAAGCGATATGTGCAAGTAATAAAATTATTTACATTCCATGCAACACATACAAGATTTTAGGTTCAGGGAAACTATGATACGAGATAAAAATCAATATTCAGTAATTTTTTACAAAAAGAATAGTTTTTAAACGATTGTCCGTTTTGTGATCATATGGTGAATGAATAAAAATATTACCTTTTCCAGCAAACTGAAATCCATTGGATGTATAACATAATGGAGATACATAGGATAATGCTCCAAAGATACAGGTTGTAGAAAAGCAACACCCTGAAAGAGAATTAGATATTTAAAAATAACTAAACCTCATTATGTTTTATTCATGCCTGAGTATAGTACTATGTTTAATGTAATGATATTTGCATTGAATTATCGGATATAAAATTTAAAATAACCAAAGAAAATTGGATAATAAGTTTTTATGTTTAATATAGAAAGTAAATTAAACAACTTCAAAGGTGTAATTATGAGGAGGATTAAAGAAATAATTTATTTGGCTTAGCTCAAGTGTTTAAATATATTTGAAAGTGGATGTATCACTTTAACCACAATTGATATTTTTATTTGGATATAACTTCAAAAGACTAAATATTTTGTAAGAGAAACAGTTTTTCTAAATGTCGAAATAAGCTAAGTTATTAAATATCAATTTGTTCAGAACACAAACAAAGCAAGATTCTCCCTAATATTGATGTTTTAATGACTGAATTAAAAATCCCCATAGAAATTTTTTTTTTAAAATTTGCGGTTATTTAAAAAAATTAAATACATATAATAAACACTGGATAAAAATTAATCACACATATTAAACAAAATTATTTGAATATTAAATAACTTTCTATTCATAGTGAAATGTTATTTCTACTTCTGGCTTCAACGGATTAATTTAATTCAAACCAATAGGACATAACCAAATAGGAATTTAATCACCAATAAAAACAGTTTACTTCGACTTCTATGTATCCAGAAGGGAACCAACTATGGTAAATCGGACTTTAAAAAACTTTATAACAGGCGATTATGATAATCATAATAATATGCATTTGCAAAAAAATATACAAAATAAACTATAACTTGGAAACATAAAATTGGGTTTTTAGAATTGACTCAATATTTAGTGGTTTTATTAAAAGTAGGGATAAAACGGATATCCGGTATCCGGCTGCTTTTTAACTAACCGATATCCGGAAGTAAAGTGCCGGATATCCCATTTACCATGCCGGATGAATAAAATATTGAAGTTTTTTTTTTGTGGCGATCAATTATCTTTGCTCTTGCTTTAAGTATTTTCCTGAAAATTCCACCAATGTATTCACAGTGTGCAGATTCTCCCTTTAATTTTTTGGGGGCTATTCAGGTGTGTAAGGAGTGCGTTTCAGACGCGGTGTGTCACAGAAAATAGATAGTAAGGAACTGCAGACATTCGAAACACGCCACTATAGATATCATGGAGTATCTTCGAGTTTGAGCAATTAGGTGGTGGTGTATAGAGTGCATAGCTACATCTCTGCTCGTTGTCCATAAGAAATTGTTTTATTCTCCAGTCTAAAAGTTAAAGCTAGTTTTAGCATTCAAATGTGGCACAATTTAGATCAGCAATTTAGAAATATTTCAAAATTATATTTTCAAACGCATTGTAAAGTACAGATCTGTCCGTTTCAAAATCAGTATAAATACGAACAGTTTATTAAAGAACTGTTAAGGTGTATGGACACACTTGAAATTTTTTTCTTAATTATAAATTTAAAACTCTAGTTTTTCCATGTATGAAAACACTTTAAAAACTATGATGATTCACTATAAAAAAAAACTGAATACAGTCAAATGCTAATTAGCTAAATTGGTTTTTTTAAACAAGATTATGCAAGTTGTAATTCCATCTAGAAGCATCATTTTTGTTGGCAATTACTCGAAGTATCTTTCTTAATGTTATGACTCTTCAAAAAGTTTATAAAATTTAAAAAAAATTATATAATTTTTTACCTCAAGAGTCCTTAAAAAAACCACTTTTTTAACTTTTTTCATAAAAAAGAAACAGCCGGATATCCGGTAAAATCTAGTTCGGATATCCGATTTCTAATGTGCGCCGGATATCCGATATCCAGCAAAACCACTATCCGGTTCATCCCTAATTAAAAGCGATAATATAAAATACGTACTGCCCTGTGCTTCATCTTGTTCAGACTAAATCGAAGAAGTGTACACAATTTATCGAGCGATATCTCGGACAAAACAGACGAACGAAAGTCCACATTTTCGGCATCAAGACCTCGTCTGCACTCTGAGCACACCCAATCCAATGCGTTACCATTGTCACCAGCACACTTTTGGTGATATGCTCTAGGACAGGCAATGCAGTTGAGAACAACATTCTCACGATGACAAACCCAGCAATAACAGTCGTTTTGCTTGCCCTAAAGAAATAAAATATGAAGTTGGTATGTTATGAGAATGCAAATTCATGTGTAGATTTTGTATGCAATTTATATCAGTTTTAAAAAAACGATTAACCCTGATGCAGTGTTCACTCTAGGCGTTTATTGAACGACGGTCTGCCCTGCCCGCCCTTTTTTCATCGCAATAGTGCCCTCTTACCCCTTTTTCAAAAATGCCCCCTTTTTTAAAAAAAATTCTGCCCCTATTGCATTTTCACTCAAGCACAAGCGTCCTTGCTTCTTTAGCTGTTTTTGAAAAAGGCATCGATTAAAAAAAAAATTTGTATGCAAAATGGAATTAAGTGTCATTTTGTCAGTAAAAAAACAAACTCCTTTTTAACTACGAGTGTTGTGCAATCGCGATGATTCCGCAGTAATTTCGATTCTATTGGTTGCCTGTATCCATATACGAAATGATGGTTTTTTTTTAAAGAGGTGATTATTCGAGGCAAGTTTACAATATTAGGGCTCTTATTACCAAATTTTAGATTTAATTAGTCTTTATATCAGTTTTGTAAATGAAATGATTAGGGCTACTTACAGATTTGTTTTTTAGCGAAAACATTAATTTTTAAATGTCAAATTTTTGATTTTAAGTAGTATTTTCATAAAGAGACATTAATTTTGTACAAGTGTTTCTTTCAAAATAAGCCCTGAACTATCACCAATAGCCCAATATGCAGCTCTAGCGCAATATCAATCAACAAATCGGAACTTTTTTTGTTTGGACAATGGTCTGATGCATCAACGGGTGGCCACGCCCACTCCAAATTGTTTTTTAAAAAGTGCTTTTTTATAAACAAGAAGTGCCTTTTCAAAAACGGGGTGCTCTTTTACTGTCAACAGCACCCTGCTCCTTTTTATTTCTAGAGTAAACACTGCTGATGAAATAGGAAATAGTGAAGTATAAGCTTTATATATAAGATGCATCTTCTAATGGAGATCACAGCAGATCGTATTGAGAGAATTTGTACAATTTTAAGTTTTTTATGAATTAATAAATTCTCAAAAGAGTGTCATTTAGAAGTTGCATTCCCCATATGAAATTAAAGTTATAACAGGGTGGCAACAAAATTCTGGAAAAAAAGTTCCCTGATATTTCCCTGACTTCCATGATGATGTCACAAAATTTCCCTGACTTTAAAATTACATTAAGAAACGTTGAAATATATGCTTTGTATAAAAACAAAGTATCTACGCTACTATACAATAAATTTACTGCATTATAAATAAAATTTTATAAGCAATACTTGTTGTCAGTTAAAATAATAATTTTTGGATACACAAATTATACAATTGTGCCTGGCATAATAGTAATTAATCATGTTCTCTGTAAGCAGAAAATGCAAATTTTTCCAACTATTTCTTTTTGAGATAATTTTAAATGTTTTATATGCTTAATATTTCCTATTCCAAAGTTCAATAAATCCCATTCATTAGCCCCTCACATGTTGCTCACAATTTCAAGGTCCAATGCACTTTGCTTTTGCTTCTCCCTCCATTAGTGGTTCACATTTTTACAAAAATAAAACTGAAAATATGAAAATGCACATAATCATACTTTTTTTTAAAATTCTTTTTCAGAACTAAATGGAAATATTGACAACTAAATTACCCAGAATAGAGTGCATAATGGAGGATAATTGCCGTTTTAATGATCCAAATTTTAAAATTTCCCTGATTTTTTGTGAAATTTCGAAAATTTCCCTGACTTTTCCCTGATATTTCCAGAATAAAAAATTTCCATGACAATTCCCTGATTTCCCGGTTTTCCAGGTTATGTTACCACCCTGTATAACCACTTAAACTGCCGAGTGATATCATCCCTGTTTGATGAAGATTGCACATATTTGTACGAGTTAAAAGATGCTATATTATTGCGACATTCTCTGTTTCTCTAGATTGGGTATTAATTCTTCACTAAATAAATAATTATTACAAATTGGTTTCTGGAATAATTAGAATATCATTTTTTGGCACAATAGGATTTTCCTTTCGCCGTGAACAATTTCTTCGAAAAATTCCTCATGCATCTCAGAGGCCACGACCCATATAAAGACATACCAAAATTTTAATGCAGATTTACATCAATCTCATGGACGATAAAATTAAAGTCCGAAAAAGCAGAATTGTACCATGTCTGTTAAGGAAAGAAAGCATCATAAAAGCAAGCTGAGATCTCAGAATTTTTTCATGATGTTTGATGAAACTGAGATTACGGGAAAATGAGCTCCATAAAGAAAATAAATACAAAATGACATATAACACTATTTGAAGTAAAAGTCTTGTATTCAAGGAAACAAACTTACAATAACAGTAGGTGCAGGCTTTTCAATCTTTCGCCTTTTTGGTTGTAACCTCGGAGTTTCACTACTACCAATACTACTGTTACTACAAGTGGATAATGAACGCTTGTTTGCTTTAAATATTTCTGTAAAGAGAATATATGCAAAACTGTGAATTTTAACTTAAATTTGACTAAATTACATATAAGTATATAAAACATACAACTACTATATAAAAAAATATACAAAAATACTAATTTTGAAAATGTACTGTTTGTAATGCAAGTTGAATATGAAAACCTGATAATAAAATTTAAATATTACAAAATTAAAATAAATGAAAACCTTAACTAACCCACCCGACCGATAAAGTCAAGTACATACGTTCGTGTATCTACAGTTTTCCCAGCAGTACGGATAACATAAAAGTTTATAAAAAACCGTTACTTTAAAAAAAATTGAATTCTAAGCAAAGAGGACTATTTAAATCTTTCTAAAATTAAATATTTTATTATTTTTTTTGTAAAAAAAAATGTATTGGAAATATGAATTAAATTTTTCTGCAATAAACACAAACCTACAGATTCGATATTTTGTTTATCTGTCAGAGGTTTACAATATGGTTAAGTAATTGATTAATTAAAAAAAAGATTTTGAAAGAAATTATAAGTGAAAAGTATTTTTGATGGAAAATTTTAGTATCAGCCCAGCTTTATACTAAAAGATTTAGTATGGAATGGAAAAAAAAATTCCCCAAATATATATATATATATACAGTTAAAAAAAATCTTACCCTTTTGTGAAGTCATTCTATCTTCGTCATTCAAACTATATAGAAATAAAAAAAAAATATTATACAAATGCGAACACAACAAAGTTATAGACTTCTGTAGTTCAATCATTAACAGTGAACTGTCACTACTTAAATATAAAATAGTAAAAATAGTACAGGGGCAAGGGTACTTAAATATTTAATTTCTGTAACAACTGACTTTAAAGCAAGTTTTTCTGCTTCAAATTTTATATTTTCTTGGGGATTATGTAACAGCATTATAGAAGTATTTTTAGTAGAATAACATAATGGACATAATACAACTTGTTTTGACAAAGAAAAAAATACTATTTTTTTTTCCAGCTAATCTATTAATGTCACAAAACCCATTACTAATCACAAATCTGTATCAAGAGTGATTTAATTTTTTTAAACTTTATTTACTGATATAATTTTAGTTAAATTTATATAAGCTAATTAATAAAGAAGAATTTTGCTCAACCAATAGTTTCCAACAGCTATCCACAAAGTTTGAAAATTAGTGTTGAAATTTTTATAGCTAGATATTCATTAACCCATATTTTTATATATATAATGGATTTCCTGAATTGTCACCTCTTTAAAGTCTAAAATTAATTGCGACCTAATTTTTACTATCCCACATTTTCTATAAAAACCTCTTTTCCATTAATCAATCATTCCTGAAATTTATGCTTTCACACTGTGATACAAGTTCCTAGAGTTTTAGCTAACTATACTAGTTCCCACAATAACATCACCTAAAGCAAATTCTCAAAAAGCCTCTTTCACAGAGTTATTTTGGAGATACTTCCAGTTCAACAACACTTAACTTCCTTAAATGAAACCTGTCGACCAATCAGCATACATCCTTAGACTCAATCTGTGTAAAAATCCATGGAACCTCTAAATTTCCTTGTGTTTATATACCAGAATGCTGTAAGATGGATCATTCATTCTGAAATCCCTGCTTCGTAAACATGTGTCCACTTCGAGAATAAAAGTTATAGAAATACCATTTGGCTTTTAGATATTTTTTAACATGACTGCATAGATCCTAATTCATGAATCCAACAAATGGGTAATATATATACTAGGAGGCTCCGCATCCCTGCTCCGCCAACCCTTCTCAAAGGTTTGCTTCGCAAACCATTTCTCGCTTCGCTCGCTAACAGGTAGGACACAATAACAATGTGTCCTAGTAACAATACTTTTTTTAATAATATTACTGAAAACTTTAAAAGTTGAAACTCTAAATTTAAATTATAATTCATCTTGGCATCAATACATTTTTTCTCCATGTAAATCAATATAAAATCATTTAAACTAATTTATTTTTAACTACAAATGGAAAACAATGGTACCACTGGCAAGCCTACCATTATTTATTATTTTCCATGTAATTTTCTTACTTTTCCTTGGGTTTTAATTCAATTTCTAACATTATTGGTAGTTTGTTTTGACCATAATAGACGCTAAACTTACCATAATCTTGCCTACCAGAAGTGTGTAATTTACCAAGTTAATACGTCATAAAAATGAAGATCATAGGAATCGAGTTTTCAAAATTGTCAACAGATGACGCCACCTCAATTTCTCGCACATTTAAATTTTTGATACGTTTCTCAAAACTTCTATTATTTAATATGATAAGGCTTATATTCTTCCTAATTTAAGCTGACATCATCAAAATAATTATTTACCAATGAATTGAAGGCGTTAATCATCAAAACGGCTTACATAATGGCAAAATAAAAATGCAGGAGCAACAGAATTTAGTAAACAAACTAACTGTTGCCATTCCGCGTAGAGAAAAACAGCGTTTTTCAATCACCGTGTACGATAATTACAGATTAAATTAATAATTATTTGCAGTAATGAAACTGTTGACTGTAAAGGTAGGATGATTTTGATGAAAGGAACTGCAGTAGACCTTTTTACAACAAATTCTTCCTTATAACAATTGCCAGTGTAAGTCCTAATCGGTTTATTAGTTTCCAATGACAACTGCTTACAATGAAGTTTCACTATAATGTCCAGTTATATTGAGACATCAACTGTGTTTTCGATTGCTTGAGTTAGTTGACATCTTGAAAAGTTATCAAATACAAACCTTCAATATAATGCCCCCACCCTCCAATATGAACTTAACAAAATATTTCATTTTCAACTAAAAAATCTCAAGAAATTTTTCTTCCACTAATTAAATTTCATTACAAAAATTAAACTATTTTATAACAAAGGAATAAAATTTTTATAAAGGTTAAACCAAAAAATGTACACTAACCATACAGAAACAGGTGGTAGATGCTTATAAGGAGATTGTAAATTATTCTTTGATCTATTACTAGATTTACTGGCTGAATCTGGCTTGCTAATGGGACTCGACTTCACTGGTGAAATATCATCAAAAACCTCTTCAGTGGTCGATGGTTCTTCTGTCTCAAAATCTAAAACAGAAAATGTATTTTAAAAAATGAAATTTTGAGATATGGAACAGTGTAAACACTCTTTATTAAAATGAAAATTTCTCGACTTTTCAATGGTTTACGAGAAGATTTCCAAAAAATTGCAGTGCCAGAAATAATTAATTATTCGAAATATTAGTATGAAGTGCCTGTTGCTAGATATTCTTATCAGCATTTAGGGCATCACACCTTTATAAAGTTAGATAAACTCCGATAAAAATTAAAAGTGCTTAATGAATTAAAATATTGGGTGGACTGGAAAGTAATGTCGTTTCTACGCATGTCAATATTTGTTTACCATTTATTAGCTCATTGTGTATCCTGAAGTCATGTCAAAAACATTTTAAGGTAAAAGTAAGGTTTACTTGTAAATAATCAAAAACATTTTTTTTTTTTGCAATTTTGGGTGAAATGGCCAGTTGGTTGGTTGGTTGTTTGGGGTTTATTGGCACAAGGGCCAGATATGGCCAAGCTGCGCCAGTGAAATGGCCAGAAAATACCAGAATTGGTACATATCCGATAATGTATGCTTTTTGAGTTTCGGAAGGGTAGTAACGAAACAGTTGGTATCAAAAACATTTGTGATGTTTATCCAAGTGCATTGGACGTTCGTAAATGCCAAAGGTGGTTTTCCGGTAATTTCGATCTTTCCGAATCATATCGATCAGCAAGACCAACTTTAGACAATGACATGTCTAGGCCAAAGTGTTAAGGCCGGAAGTCCTTGCCAAACGATCGAGGAACTGTCAAACACATATTAACCAACCTTGGTCGACCATCCAAAAATATTTGCAGCAGATTGGTAAAATAAGCACAGCAGGTGTTTGTGTCCCACATATTCCGTCCGAAGAAAACAAAGCAAAACGATCCACCATATGCAACTTATTGCTTCAACGGCACATGTCAGAAGCGTTTTTTGATCGCATGATCACTGGAGATGAAAAATAGGTCCTCTATGATAATCTAAAACGCAAAAAGGAGTGGCTCTCTTCGAATGAATTGCCACGTAGTACTGCTAAGCCAGGTTTACATCCCAAAAAGGCACTTTTGTCTGTTTGGTGGAATAGTTCATTTTGAAGTGCTGGAACCTAGACAAACTGTGATCTTTACTGTGAACAATTGGGTAAAGTAAATCAATCTTTAATTAAAAAGTGTCCAGCAGTTGTCAACAGAAAAGACGTTATTCTGCAAAACCATAATGCAAGATCGCACTGTGCAAGACGAACCCTGGTAAAAATGAATGAACTAGGGTGGGAGGTACTGCCTCACCCACCATATTTGCCCAACATTTCCATTTATTCCAATCGCTACAACGCTTTCTAAGTGACAAAAAATTTTAATATAAAAAATGCTATTTCCAGTTATTTAGCACAAAAAAAACCAATTGATTTTTATCGACCCGGCATTGAAAATTTGCACACTATACGGGAAAAGGTTGTTGATAACGAGAGTGATTATGTCATTGATTAAAAACTTGCTAAAAATTTATTCGACTTTTAATGTAAAAAAACAAATATTTTTCGATCCCCCAATAAAAGTATACACAAATACAAAACATGAATTTTAAAATTAAATTTTTATCAAATTTCTTAAGAACCATTAACACTTACCATCAGGTTTAACAACTTCAATTAAAGGATGATCAGTTGTTGGAGACGCCTCAACTTGTTCCGATATTGGACTTCCGATTAATTCATCTGCAGACTCCTTTGATGCTTCCGACGTAGAAGCCGACCTTAGGTCCTTGTTCTTCATGACTAGAAAAATAGTTTTAATTTAATACTAAAACAATTCCCATGGTCATTGACCATGCGTCACAGCAATACATCATGTAAAAATCTTGGAAATAATCTTGGGCAGTTCCGGCAAGTATAGTTTGTTCAGAACTGTAATCACTTTATATTTTTATAATAATTTAATATTACAAATATGTGATTGGTTAAATTTGTTTAACCAATCGCATATCTGTAATATTAAATTATATTACCTGTATACGAAATTATTATCATTCATTACATTTGAAATTTTATTTACCATTCATTTTATTTACTGCCTGTGTATAAAAAAATGCAAGTCACCTATTGTTTTTTACGAGTTATTTTGAAGAACATGTCACCCGCCTGTGCGTTGCCGGCAGCGAACATGTTAATTAAGCTGAAATTCTTTAGTAAACCAAAAAAGCTTAAAATAACATTTTCGTATTAAATTATTATTAGAATAATGAAAAATGTATTAGCAAACTACAAAAAGCACAAAGGACACATAAATTATTGGAAAGGTAAGTAAGATCAACAAAAAAGACATGACAAGAGGTATGCAATTAAATAAAAAGCATTAATTGGAAATTGAGCCTTTATAAAATAATTTTTTTAACAAATGTAAAAAAAGTAAATATTTTTTAAATATACATTTGGACTAGTATAATTGAAGTTTATACGAGTTTTTAAGCTATTAGCAAAACATTATTTATAATTCAGATTGAAAACTGCAAACAAGACATAGAATGCAAATAAAATATTAATGACAAAATTAAACACTTTTTCACCAGATTTATCAGATATTAAAATCCTTGTGGCATTTATAAATGACTTAATTGCATAAATGACTTTATAGTAATTATTTTTAATCACTTAGATGTTTTATTCAAATAACATACTAACATGTATAATATTTGGTTAATTCCATTATCTTTTTGATTTGAGAGGTATCCTGACAAGTGCCGTTTTGGGAGCGTATTCATTTTTTTTTTACCAGGCCCAATCCTAGAGTTGAGGACGTTATGAATGAGATCATATCTCCTTAGAGAATGGATACAAGACTTGCGTCGAAAGTAATTATTGTAAAATTTTGCCTGAGTAATGAACAATGTTAAAATATAAGAGATTTTTTCAAGTTCAAGAACAAATATTTGATAATGAAATTCAAATTATAATTCTATAAAACTAGTAAAATAAATTCTAGTTCTATAAAACTAGTAATTCTATAAACTAGTAAAAAACTTAAAAATACGTATTTGTATGAATTTAGTTACTGCCTATGTCTAAAAGAATGTAAGTCGCCTATTTTTTTTATGCGTTATGTGGAAGAATGTCTTGTGCATGTGCATGACTAAAAAATTTATGCGACTTTATTTTATATATTTAAATATTAGCAGATTTTATATGTATAGGACGATTTGAAAACGTGACAAATCGGCTAACTTTAAGCAAATTAAAAAACTCTGTATCTCCGTTGCTTTTCAATTAAAAAAAAATATTCTTGTATTAAATTAAAGGTTGCACGGATACGGTTCTAACAATATTAGTTTTATATTTTTACAAAACAGTTTGGTTTCTGGAATATATTTTACGGACGCAGTTTAACATAAGGAGTTGTGCAGAGTATATAAGCTCTAGTCATCTCGAAAATTCGTTCCTTCTTGGCTGCTTTGGCGAGGTGGCGTTATTTCTTTTTGGGCTTAGCGTTATGAACCCGACCAGGTCGCTTGATAAAGAATAATAAGTTATTTGAAAGGAAGCAAGTAGAGAGAAACTTATAATACATTTTATTCAAAATATTACACAAATATTTAGACAAATATTACAACAGAACATAGATATCAAATCAAACATTATCCAATATTGCTAATTTTCTTTTGTATTGTTATGTTGTTTATCCTTTTGTGCAATTATTAAGAAAAATATTTTTAATACCCTACTAACAATGCCTTCATATAAAATATCATTTCCACAATTACACTTAATAGGAGAATTAATTCCTAAAATTTTTCCTTTTTTTAGTTGTTAGGTTCAGGAAATTTAATGAACAAGCTCTCGTAGTCAATAATAAGTTTTTGCTGTTAATAATAGAAAATTATATACTTCATTTGGGTAATCCAACTCTTAAGTTTTTATATATATATCTTTGATTAACACAGGAACACATTCATACCATTTTAATGGATAGAAAATTTTATACCCTTTATAGCCCGCCATGTAAAATCAGCACATCACTCATAACTTCAACATCGTTTTTACCAGGACTAGAAGAGGAGTTAGGCCCTACTGTGCTATCTCTACTTCCCCAAGACGGATATAATTTTGATCAATTCTGCTGGAACAACGGGGGGATATACATTTTTATAAAAGTATTTTACGGTACATTTATTGTATTTGTATTGTCGTATGTTGAAATAAGCAGGCCGGCATAAAAAATTAACAATAAAAACCCTCTTTACGACTAAATCATTTAGAAGCTTTCAGGTATTTACTACTTTAAGTGGTTGGTTCAAAGTTATAAATTTTCATTTGAAATTTACCATTCTTTCCAGGATTATTTGGTAGAGAAGTTGTGCTGGAATACATGGGCACATTTTCAAATATGGTGGGATAAGCATCTGGAGTAAGAGCTAATTTTTTTCTTCGAACAACCAGTTCGCTGCCATCGTCCCGACGAACTCTGTCTTCTCTGATGATGAAACGCTCCTCGAAATGCTTGACACATAGAACTGTTGTTGAACTCCCTGTGAAGTTTTCTCGATTGATTTTATGCAGCCACAACCTGCGCCTCTCTGGATCTTTTGGGAGAGTGAACGCATTGGTATACTTTGCTTCACCATCATAGTTTGAACGGCAACCAAGAGCACAGCATTTCCTCCCCCTACCTATAAAAAAAAAGAGAAAGTTTTTAAAACCTGTATTCACTAATTATATTTTAATACAGTATTATGCATATTATTACTCATGCAGTATTACAGCATTCACTCTAGGCATTTTTTGAAGGGCGGTCCACCCTGCCCGCCCTTTTTTCATCTCAATAGCGCCCTCATGCACCTTTTTCAAAAATGTCACCCTCTATCGAAAAAAATTCTGCTCCTATTGTCTTTTTTAGTCAAGCACAAGCATCCTGGCTTTCCTAGCCGTCTTTAAAAAAATGCATCGATTTTTTTTTTTTTGTGTGTAAATTGGAATTAAGTGAATTATGACGCTAGAAAAACAAACTAATTTTTAACTAAGCTTGTTGTGAAATCGCAATGATTCCGCGGTCATTTCGAGCACGGGGCATTGCACGAATCCTATTGGTTGCCTGTAAGATGGCTTGGGCGAGATTAGACATCAAAATTTTGGATTTTAGTGGCCTTTTCATCAGTTTTGTAAGGGGCCTAATTCGGGCTACTTACCGATTTGGTATTTAGCGAAACATTAATTTTAAAATGTCAAATTTTGGATTTCAAGTAGTATTTCTACAAAGTGACATCAATTGTGTACTGTTCTTTCCTTCTAGGTAAGTCACGAGCCGTCACCAATAGCCCAATATGCAGCTCTAGCGCAATGCCAACTAATGAATTGGAATGGTTTTTTTTGTTTGGTTACGGGTCCGATGTGTCAACGGGTAGCCACGCCTACTCCAATTTTTTTTTTAAAGTGCCCTTTTAAAAACAAAAAGTGCTTTTCCATAAACGGGGTGCCCTTTTTCTGCTAACAGCGCCTTGCCCCTTTTTATTTCTAGAGTGAACACTGAGTATTAAAATATATTTAATCATTAATATAAATACTAAAGTTTCTGAAGAATAACAACTAAGTAAAAGCTTATTTAAATTTAAACAAGGATAATTGTATCTAAAATAATAACACATAGTACCAATAACATAAATTTTTTTAATTGGTTTATGCAGAAATTTAGTAGTAATTTTTAAATACAGTCGAACCTCGGCATAACGAACCCTGGATATAACGATCCCTCGGTTACAAAGAACTTTTCAAATGGTCCCAACCGAACTCCTATGTCACTAATGTATTTTCAAATGCTTATAACGATCTTCAAAAGTAAGGAATTCGGATATAGCGAACTAACATTCGCACTTTCCAACTTGAGTTTCAGGTTTTTCACATAATTTTTTTTTTTTCGCCCCGACCACATTCCTTACCCTTTGACAGAAGCCAGTTTCCTCAAAGGTGACAATATACTCACTCCCTTTCTCAGCTCCTCCCCTTCCCCCCCTCTCAACTGGTCAGCATACATTATTTGCCTTCCTTTCCTTTCAATCTATTGCTGATGAGCGTTTGACTTGCGATTTAAAATGGCCCTTGTTAGAAAGGGAAAAGCATATTCCATTGAGGATAAAGCACAAATTATTAAGAAAATAGAAAACGGTGACAGCCAATCTGCCATTTGCAGAGAATTTTCGCTCTCGAAATCTAATGTCAGTGTTCACTCTAGGCGTTTTTTGAAGGGCGGTCCGCCCTGCCCACCCTTTTTTCGTCTCGATAGCGCCCTCATGCCCCTTTTTCAAAAATGCTGCCCTCTTTTTCAAAAATTCCGCCCTTATTGCCCTTTTCAGTCAAGCACAAGCGTCCTTGCTTAACTAGCTGTCTTTTAAAAAGGCATCGATTAAAATGTTTTTGTGTGTAAATTGGAATTAAGTGAATTAATTATGAAAGTAGAAAAATAAACTTCTTTTTAACTACGCGTGTTGTGCAATCGCGATGATTCCGCGGTAATTTCGAGCACGGGGCATTTTACGGATCCTATTGGTTGCCTGTGCCCTCATATGAAATGTTAAGTTTTTTTTTTCTGTGTGGCTTTTGAAAGAGAAGATGGTATTGGGCGGGGCGATCCCGATTAACCCGAGCATTTAAGTAACCTTTTCAATAGTTTTGTACAGTGTCTAATTAGGGCTACTTACAGATTTGGTTTTTAAGGAAAACATTAATTTTTAAATGTCAAATTTTAGATTTTAAGTAATATCTTCATAAAGAGACATCAATTTTGTACGGGTATTTCCTTCGAGATAGGCCCCGAACAGTCAACAATAGCTGAATATGCAGCTCTAGTGCAATGTCAACCAACAAATCAGATTTTTTTTTGTTTGTTCACGTGTCCGATGTGTCAATTTGTGGCCACTCCCACCCCAAACATTTTTCTTAAAGTGCCCTTTTAAAAATGAGAACTGCCTTTTCAAAAACGGAGTGCCTTTTTACTACCAACAGCGCCCTGCCCTTTTTTATTTCTAGAGTGAACACTGTCTAATGTTGCGACCATTTGAAAAAAACGCAGCGTGGTAATCTCAGCCTTAAAATCACGTTAGATGAAACTGAGATTATCTTAACGGAACCAAGAAGTTGAGAAAAGCTGAACGCGAAAATGTGGAAGAAGCTCTATTGAAATGGTTCACCATTCAACGAAACAAAAATCTCCCTGTAACGGGGCCATGCTCCAAGCGAAGGCAAATTCATTTGCAGAACGTTTTGATGAAAAGAATTTTATGTGTTCCAACGGATGGTTAGATAGGTTTAAGAAGAGAAACAACATCGCATGAAGTAAAATTGTGAGCGAAGCCACTAGTGTCTCTTCTTCAGATGTCAGTGATTAGATGGAGAATGTGGGACTTTACATCATCCATGATTACGATGAAAAGGATATTTTTAAAGCTGATGAAGCTGGGTTATTTTATAAAATGACCCCTAACCAAAAGTTAAAATTTAAAGGTGAAAGTGCGTCGGGGGAAAACTCTCCAAAGTAAGTCTTAACTGTTTTTGCGTGCACCAACATGAACGGATCAGAAAAAAGAAAATTTACTGTGATATGGCAAATAGCAAAAGCCAAGGTGCTTTAAAAACGTCAAGAAACTACTTGTGGCATACAAAAAAGCATGGATGACATCCAAATTGTTTGAAGAAGAGCTGCGTCAATGGCATAGTAAATTGTAAAAAAAAAAGCATAAAATTCTTCTTTTAATAGACAACTGCATCGATTTAAAAAATCTTCAGTACATCAAGCTAGTCTTCCTACCCCCTAATACAACATCAGTGCTTCAACCTATGGATCAAGGTGTAATCTGAGCCTAAAATGTCACTACAGGAAGCAGTTGATATTGCGTGTTTTGGAGTGCTACGAAAAAAACAAGGATAGCGACATATCCCTTCTGGATGCAGTGATTTTGTAGGAGAAGTCTTCGAGGCTGGTCACCGAATCCCCCATTAAAACTGTTTTAGCCATTCAACAGAAAATCACAACTTATTTTCATTCTTTAGATAAATAAATGTAAGTAGTACAGTTAATGTCATTGTTTTTTAAGAACAAATATTTATTTTACTTTATAATTGCCCATTACTAATTGTAATTCTGTATAATTAATTTGTTAACCAAAGAAACGAGTTCAAGGACTTTAGGAAGTTTGATATTGCCAATATTTGAAAAATCGGATATAGCGAACTTCTGAATCAGTTCGTTGAGGGTTCGTTATAACGGTGTTCAACTGTACATATATTTGTCCCCCAAGAATTATTTGTCAAAAATACCTATACTTTTATATTTCAAATAAAATATTTCCAATAATAATCAATATAAGCTTAAACCTTGTGGTTTAATACAGAATACATTCGTACGGAATCAGCATACTTTTATACTATATTTTATACATACTTTTATATTATACTATACATGGTTATTGGAAACATTTATAGGCCACCAAATATTTGCAAAGAGCAAGATGAAATGTTGTGTAAGCATATTACGGAAGCATGCTGCAAAGGTGAAATAATGTTAATGGGCGATTTTAACTTTCCTAACATCGACTGGTGTAATAACATAGGTGGGAACGATAGGGAAACAAACTTTTTAGAAGTGACCCAGGATTGTTTTTTACAACAATTGGTTTTTGAGAAAACTAGGGGTGCTGCTATTTTGGACTTGGTCTTCAGTAACTATGAAGACAGGGTATGTAATTTACGAGTGGGAGAACACTTAGGTGATAGTGACCACAATACTATAAGATTTGATATTAAGTTTCAGACAGATGTGGTTAATAGTAATAGGTTAATACCAAATTTCAAAGATGCGGATTTCAATAAATTAAGAGTCGAGATAAGTAAGACTTTTATAAATGGGTTAGAACAGTCAAATATTGAGGATCAATGGGTAGAGTTTAAAGATAAATTGCATAGGGCTGTAAAGAAACATATTTCATTTAGGCAAAAAAGTATAGCTAAAAAATTATTTCCTATGTGGTTTTCTAAGGACTGTAAGAGAGCTCTTAAGAACAAACAGAAAGCTTATAAGAATTTTAAGCGGACAGGTATGGTATCTGATCAGGTTATTTACGAAAAGTCTAGAAGGGATTTCAAATATATCAGTAGGGAACGGAAAAGGTCATTGGAGGAAAAGCTAGCTAGGGATATTAATAAAAATCCAAAGGAATTTTTTGCGTATGCCAATGGGAATAATAAGGTAAACACCTATCTGGGTCCATTAAAAGATAATCAGGGTAATTTTGTTCAAGATGATGAAGAAATGGCAAATATTTTGAATGAGTTTTTTATGGATGTTTTCAACAGAGATTTCAACGGAGGTCACTTAACCATGGGAGATAACTTATGCCAGGAAATACGGAAATGCAAATTTTCTAGGGAGGATATTGTTCATTGTTTGAAGAGTATTAAACCTTTTAAGGCCCCTGGGCCAGATGATATTTATCCAAAAGTTCTGGTTGAATGTGCAGAGGAGTTGGGGGATGTTTTGATGATAATATTTAATTCTTCATATTGTTATGGTAGAATACCGTTAGACTGGAAGTTAGCAAATATTACTCCACTTTTTAAAAAGGGCTTAAAATGTGAACCGGGGAATTATCGACCAGTTAGCTTGACTTCCGTCATTTGCAAGATATTTGAAACTTTATTGAAAAATCATGTAATGAACTTTCTAGAGACAGGGGGATTGCTCTCAAGTATACAGTATGGGTTTAGAAAGAATAAATCTTGTGTTACTAATCTATTACAATTTTATGATGGAGTTACTAAAGATTTGGATGGTGGAAACAGTGTGGATATAGTTTATATCGATTTTCAGAAAGCTTTTGACAAGGTTCCGCATGAAGCTCTGCTGTATAAGTTAGATAGGATTGGGATTCGGGGCAATATTCTCGAATGGATAAGAAACTGGCTAACAGGTAGAAAGCAAAGAGTACAAATTAAGGGAAAATACTCTCAATGGGTAGAAGTCAAAAGCGGAGTTCCACAGGGTTCTGTATTGGGGCCATTGTTGTTCATTATTTTTATTGATGATATTAGTAAGAACGTTACAAGTAGAGTTAGCATCTTTGCAGATGACTTAAAAATCATGGGCACCGTAAATAGCAAAGAACAGGTAGAGCAATTGCAGGTCGATTTAACTAAAATTTCCGAATGGGCTGTTTGTTGGGGTATGTCATTTAATATTAAAAAATGTCAGGTCTTGCACATGGGACTTAAAAATAAAAAGGCTTCTTATTATCTGCAAAGTTCTGAGATTAGTGCCAGTGACATTGTTAGTGATCTTGGCGTTTCAGTAAGTAGGGATTTTAAATGGGGACACCATTGTGGGACAGCCAGTAAGAAGGCGAATAGAATGCTGGGATTTATTAAAAGAAATGTATCATCTAAATCGAAGGACGTAATTTTACCACTATATAGGAGTTTGACCAGGCCCCATCTAGAGTATGCAGTACAATTCTGGTCACCTTATCTCAAAAAGGATATTGATTTATTAGAACGGGTTCAACATAGAGCTACAAAATTGATTCAGGGTACTTCAGGAATGAATTATGAAGAAAGGCTTAGAACTTTAAATATGTATACACTCGAGGAGAGAAGGATTAGAGGGGATCTTATTCAGTTATTCAAATTTATCAAATTGGGAGATGTGGCGGGATTAGAATTTAATATTGCCAATGTGACTAGAGGTCATGGATTTAAATTATACAAGTCACAGCTTAATCGGGATGTTAGAAAGCATTATTTTTTTAATAGGGTTATTGACAAATGGAATGGTTTGCCTGAGTATGTTGTTAATTCTTCAGGGGTGAGTGGTTTTAAAAAACAATTGGATCGGCATTGGGGAATCGTGAGGATGATGGATTGACAGGACCAACCTTGCTGGGCCTAGAGCCTGTAGTTGGTCGACATTATTTGTATTTGTATTTATATCTAGATATATAATTCTCTTGCACAGCGATTGAAAAATGCTGTATATATCTCCTTGGAATGGCAACAGCAGTTTGTTTACAAAAATAGGTTGTGTCCATATTTTATACTTTGCCATAAAGCCATTTGAATGATTAACCCCTTCAATTTATAAGGTTTATTCTTTCATTTTCTTGATGTCAGCTTAAATTAGAAAGAATATAAGCCTTATTATATTAAAAAAAAATTGTAAAGCAGATCCAAACTGGAAACAAACGACAAATTGGGGAGGTGGCGGCATCTATTGGTAGTTTTGAAAACTACATTCCCATAAATATATTTGGCAAGATGTCACTACTAAAAAAATTAAACAATTCTGGTTGGCCGAGCGTCAGCAGAGCAGGAGGCGGAGCCTCCTAGTTTACATGAAATACAAAGTGATTGAAATGCACAAATATTTAATCTAAGATGCATATAGAATCTTATAATTCATATAAAAAATAACTTAGTACAACATATCTTAAGATTCAGAAATACGTGCAAGCACTTAAACTTTTGCAACTTCGGAAGTTTTACAAGTTTGAAAGAAATGATGTTTTAATTAAAAGGAAATTAAATATACTTACTTGTAGATGATATATGAAGAGTTGGTCATGCGCTAGATGTCACACAATTGGCAGA
Source organism: Troglohyphantes excavatus (assembly GCA_963932185.1). Taxonomy (NCBI): domain Eukaryota; kingdom Metazoa; phylum Arthropoda; class Arachnida; order Araneae; family Linyphiidae; genus Troglohyphantes; species Troglohyphantes excavatus. The sequence goes on along the minus strand of OZ010671.1, from coordinate 36,473,521 downwards.
TTTTGTTAATAAACGGAAAATATGAGCTCAAACGTGGTCTTTTAGCGAGACGGCTCGCCATTTACTATTTTTAATGACTGCAGCGAGTGTTTTGGGATCTTGTTCGTGACGACACACAGAAACCAAGTGTGGCCCGGATGATAAAGATAGCAGGCGTTAACCCTCTGATGGATAAGCAAAATTTTGATTCTGTAGGTTTGGTTTTACTGCAGAAATGATTAAGAGACCTTTTAACAACTTTTAGTGTTCACTCTAGGCGTTTTTTGAAGGGCGGTCCGCCCTGCCCACCCTTTTTACATCTCAATAGCGCCCTCGTGTTCCTTTCTTCAAAAATTCCGCCCCTCTTGCCCTTTTCAGTCAAGCACAAGCGTCCTTGCTTTCCTACCGGTCTTTAAAAATTTAATCGATTAAAAAAAATGTGCGTGTAAATTGGAATTAAGTGAATTATGACAGTAGAAAAACAAACTCCTTTTTAACTACGCGTGTCGTACAATTGTGATGATTCCGCGGTTATTTCGAGCACTGGGCATTCCACGAATCCTATTGGTTGCCTGTACCGCATATGAAATGCTATGGTTTTTTTTTTAAGTGAAGATAGTTTGGTTACAATATTGGTCTTTTATTACCAAATTTTAGATTTAAGTAGCCTTTTCATCAGTTTTGTAAGGGGTCTGATTTGGACTACTTACAGATTTGGTTTTAGCGAAAACATAAATTTTTAAGTGTCAAATTTTGGATTTTAAGTAGTATCTTCATATAATGGACATCAATTTTGTACGGGTCTTTCCTTCAAAATAAGCCCCGAATCGTCACCAATAACCCAATATGCAGCTCTAGCGCACTATTAATCAACAAATAGGAACTTTTTTTTGTTTGGTCACGGGTCCGAAAAAGGGGTGCCCTTTTACAGCCAACAGCGCCCTGCCCTTTTTTATTTTTAGAGTGAACACTGACTTTTATATTATGTGTACTACTAGAAAAACTGGAGATACTCGAACAGATATACACGTTTGTATCCGTCAGGTGGCTAAGGGCTTTTTTTTTTTAAATGGCCTTGCTTAGACTCCATGGACATCACCTTTGAATATATGTCCTTAGACATTGTCCCAAAGTAATACGACTATAAATACCAATTTTTAATTGTACATCAAGAACATAAAACAACATATAGACTAGTCACCCTATGGCAACTATCGGACATGCTACTAAATTATTTAGTTGCAAACAACTGAAACACCCAAATTATATCAGCTCACTCTGCTATTATCGGACAAAATATCTTTTCGCTCGTTACTGCGTTAACAGCTTGGACAAATAATTGACAGTTTGGTGATTTTGTATGGATGGCGGTAATACTAGTTTGGTGATTTTTCACCTTCACTTTGGCGATTTTGAATTCTGAGACCTGGCAACCCCGAGTTACATTCAATCAAAATAATCGCTCGAAAGATGGGAGTTTAGTCGCTGGATGCATAAAAGTTGAAGTGGAATTATCGCTCGTGTGCGGCTAGCCTTTAAGTGGAAGCTAGCAGTATTATTTTACTTGTATTTTTTTTATTGGTTGCTTATTTTAAAAAATCCAAGGCAAGAAGTATATAAATTTTTTAAATATTAGTAAACTATTATTTATTCTTATTAATAGAATGAGTGAAAGAATAGAGACGTCACAAAAGTGAAGAGAATTAAAGTTTCATAAAAAAAAACAATAACGTACTCTTAGTTATGTCTTGAGATTTGTCTGAATCGTCAGAAAGATTAGCGTCGTCTTCTTGCAGGAAAATCGTTGGCACAGCTCCCGGTTTTATGCCTATTCTTTTTCTAATGCCGCCATCATTCCTATCAATAATAAATTTCTTCTCAAAGTGCTTAAGACAAACACCGGAGTGTTCTTTTACATTCATAAATGGACGTCCAATCTTCTTGAGCCACAAATTCCTGAACGCAGAACTTTTAGGGAACGTGAAAGTGGACACGTAGGGTTTTTTGCGATTCGAGCCACATCCCGGAACACAGCATGTACGCATTTTTGCGCTACTATGGCCTATATTTGAATAACAAATAATAAAAAATTAAGAAGAAAATAATCTTAATCAACTAATAAATACTTCGTTGAGGATGTTCAGGACTCAAAAACCCAAAATCTTTATATTTTTACAAATTGTTCCGAAAAGTTTTATATAGAATATGTTAGATTTTCAATACTTACTTTATATTTTAAAAATATACAAAGAATACATTTTAAAAGAAATACATTAGAAAAAATTACAACTCGAAAATGTTTTTCAAGTTATATCTTTTTATATATATATATTTTTTTTTTTTTGGTTCTTTTCTTTTATACGGCCTTGTATGCCAACGAGCGAAAATGCACCAAAGTTGTTTACCTTAGGGATTACCATACACAAAAGATCGTGTTTCAGTTGATTGACTGCACTGAGCTAAATAAAAACGGGAGAGTAAACTGAACATGCCTTTTTTAGTGTCTTTGCTCAAAATAGTTAAAACACAATTTTTTTGGAGTTGATTTTGGTATGGATAATTAGCGTCTCACTAGAGCTACACAGTGGGCTATTGGCCACGGTTCGAGGCCTATATTGAAGGAAAGACCCGGGAACAATGCCTCGTATTATATATTTACTTTCTTTCTGCTACAAGTTTGTTTGGATTACGTGCATTGGATGCGTACGCAATTTCCTCCGCGATCTGATAGTAAACGTCTATTGCCTTCCGATTGTTGATTGGTTAGAATTTAAAAGTGTTTAACGAACTCCGATTGGTTGCACGACTATGCAAACTATTCAATAGTTACAAATATTTAAATTCGGATATTTGTAAATTATGGGTTTGGTTCAAATGATTTTAAATTGGGTTTAATGAATATTTTTTATAATTTTGGAAGCATGTTTGATTGTTAGGATAGCTATTAAAATAAATTTGTTTAGAATGCGCTTAAGAGTGTTGTCGAAATGCCCCAAACGACTGCCCGAAAGGATTGCCTGTAAGCACCATGGTTGATTGCCCGGAGGGGGTCATGGATGTAATCCTGAGTAGTCGGAGGCCGAAGGCCGGAGACCACAACTGCCCGGGACCATAAATCGACGTCAGGAGTCTGTTACTTTAGCGCGCGAAAGGATTGCCTGTAAGCACCATGGTTGATTGCCCGGAGGGGGTCATGGATGTAATCCCGAGTAATCGGAGGCCGAAGGCCGGAGACCACAACTGCCCGGGACCATAAATCGACGTCAGGAGTCTGTTACTTTAGCGCGCATTTCGCGCATGCGCCTAAGAGTGGTGTCAAAATGCCCCAAACGACTGCCGGAGGGATTGCCAGCTCAGGTAATGTTCTCGCCATCTGACCGTGGTTCAAAAATACGAGACAGTGTTCCCTTCGAGATAGGCGCCGAACTATCGCCAACACCCCAATGCGATGTTAATTTACCAAACCAAAGTTTCGAGATCAATTCTAAATCGTCGACATTAGCCCATTGTGGAGCTCAAGTGCGACGTTATTTTATTCAATCGTGCAGACCTTAAAGAAATCCTTCGGAAATAATTCTGAACCGTCACCGCTAGCCCATTACGCAGTGGACATCATCCACCGTGATTCGAAAATAAGACACAGCGTTTGAGTAATTAACCGTAATTGTGCATTTCTCCTTAAGTAACCATAAAGATCAGAAAAAAGATGCATGCGCAACGCATCGGGTCGTTTGGTGTCCACTTGAAAACACAGCCAGATCCGCTGACGAGCGAAAGTTTTTACCTCGAACCGTAACTAATAGCCCATTGCACAGGTTAAGTGCGACTTATTGTCTTTATATTTTAGAATGTACTTTTTGACGTCATCTAATCGTAAATTATTTACGACTGTTTTTAACATTTTATTTTGTGAGTGGCAACATTAAAATTGTAAATAATCAATACGGCGACAAACTTTTGCTTGGCGACTATTCGAGGCCGTTTAGAAGAGAAGTACCATTTTTTTTTTTAGGAGAACTTGTGTCATAAATCCTCTTTGTGAAATTTCTTCATAAAATATTTTCAAAAATATAACAATAAGAATTAAATACTTAGTTAATACATACCTTTTGGAGTAAAATTAAAAATATTTAATATGTGAAACATTTCATATTCTTTACATAGAAATTTTCATCCAATGATAACTAGTTTTATTTACCTTAGATCAATTTAAAATTAAAAAATCAGGAAGGAGAACTTTAAAGTTTGACAGTAACACAATTAAAGAAAAGATATCTAACTAAAACCCATACATAGAAAGCCTTTATAATGATACAATTAAACTCATTAAAAAAAAATTATATTATTTTTAACAGAATAAAAAAAAAGTTTTCCCCCCTTTCAGAATTTTGAATAAAGGTCCCTCTGGGCTAATAACTATAAAAATTCCTCGAAGCCTTACTGGAATCTGTTTCTGCTGAAGAACTTTGATTGTTTTTTATATCTGCAATGGGGATTTCGCCCAAGACGGAAGATTCAGGGACTTGTTTTCTCTTTCTAGTGCGTTGTGACTCTTGAAAAATTGAAGGAGTTGCATTTTGCTGTAGACGATGTTTCAGTAGAGGGACTCGAACAACTTCCTTAGTTATGGAATTGAAAAATGAGGCTTCAGTGACGATGTCTTCTGGTGTGAAGTGTCGCTCGCAGATCTAAAAGAAGTTTTTATTAGGTCAGAATTATGAGAAAAAAAATTACATTCTACATTACCTAACAAAACTTGTTTCTAATTCTATATTTTTACTTTAAAACTAACTTTAGGGAACAGATGTACCCATGTGCTTATTTGTGTCATTACACACTATATAACTCTCACACTGTCCAGCAGCATGCAGAAGGCTTAAGGTGACCCTTATTGTCTCCAGATTGCATCCACATTTGAATTTGAGCTGAATTTGGCCATTTTACTCATTTATATAATTGCATATTTCTTAATAAAATTCTCTCATATTGTGGGGGGTCACTTCATATATCCAATCATCCCATTTTGGGCTTGAGTGATCACGTTAATCCGACAGGTAGAGTATCAGCATATCATGCAGAAGGTCCTCAGTTTGATTCCGAGTGACAGTCAAAAAGTGCATAACACTACAATATAAACTACCATTTACTCCCCTCCACCTTTGCATATATGTCCTTGAGGCGATGCCATCTACAACCATCAAAACCCCTAACTTACACATCTCGAAAGTGCTATTTGATAGAATTTATATCAAGTACAGTTGAGGCATTAGGGTCATTCCATGTCAACTCAACACAGTCATTTTCCTCACCATCTCCGATTTTTATGAAATTTGGTGAACTTGTTATACCTACTAAGAATGTAAAAAATGCAAAATTTTAACCTCTTAGGCCTATTACTTTTTTAGTTATTTGCATTTCAAATTGGCTAAAAACGTAAATTTGCCCTCCGATGGATGCATTTAAATTACCCTAACTCCTGTTCTAATTAACATATAGAAATAAAATTGGTATAGTTTTAAAGCTCTTTAAATGACTTTTAAAATGATATGAAACACATGAAGGTTTGGTGAAAAATATTTCAAGGTCATATTATTTGACCTTTGACCTTGAATTACCAAAAAACGAATTTCTTAATTTTCACTATATTTTTTCCCTGAATACTACAACATTTGAACTACATGTATACCAATTTTCAGAGTGGGACAACAATGAGATCATACACTAAAAAAAAATTTCAAAAATTAGCAATTTTGAAATGCAAATAACTAAAAAACTAATAGGCCAAAGAGGTTAAAATTTTGCACTTTTTACATTATTAGTAGGTATAACAAATTCACCAAATTTCATAAAAATCGGAGATGGTGCGAAAAAAAAATGCATTTTCCTGTGCATTTTTTTCCTACACTTTTGTTGATTTGACATGAAATGACCATAATATAGTGCATATTTTTGTTTCTAATTTTTTTTATATATGATCCCATTGTTGTCCCACTCTGAAAATTGGTATACATGTAGTTCCAATGTTGTAGTATTCAGGGAAAAAATGTAGTGAAAATTAAGAAATTCGTTTTTTGGGAATTCAAGGTCAAAGGTCAAATAATATGACCTTGAAATATTTTTCACTAAACTTTCATGTGTTTCATATCATTTTAAAAGTCATTTAAAGAGCTTTAAAACGATACCAATTTTATTTCTATATGTTAATTAGAAGAGGAGTTATGGTAATTTAAATGCAGCCATCGGAGGGCAAATTTACGTTTTTAGCCATTTTGAAATGCAAATAACTAAAAAACTAATAGGCAGAGGAGGTTAAAATTTTGCATTTTTTACATTCTTAGTAGGTATAACAAGTTTACCAAATTTTATAAAAATCGGAGATGGTGAGGGAAAAAAATGCCATTTCTTGTGTTGATTTGACATGGAATGACCCATTATTGAAGTCAATAGGCAGGTAGTCCAACGAAACAATAAATAGGTGGTCATAATAAATTTGTCAATCAGTGTCAAATATATATTACAAGTTATTTGTAATAATGCAGTGTTCAATCTAGGCATTTTTTGAAAGGCGACCCGCCCTGCTTGCCCTTTTTTCATGTCAATAGCGCCCTCATGCTCTTTTTTAAAAAATGCTGCCCTCTTTTAAAAAAAATCCACCTTTCTTGCCTTTTTCAGTCAAGCACAAGTGCCCTTGCTTCCCTAGCTGTCTTTTAAAAAGACATTGATTAAATTTTTTTTTGTGTAAATTTGAATTAAGGGAATTATGATAGTAGAAAGGTAAACTTCTTTTTAACTATGCGTGTGAAGCAATCGTGATTATTTCGCAGTAATTTCGAGCATGGGGCATTCTATGAATCCTATTGGTTGCCTGAGTCAGCATATGAAATACTATGTTTTTTTCTATATTATACCAGATTAGTCATTTTATTACCAAATTTTGGATTTAAATAGCCTTTTCATTAGTTTTGTAAGGGGTTTGATTAGGGCTATTTAACGATTTGGTGAAAACATTAATTTTTAAATGTCAAATTTTGTGTCAAACTTTGTGATAAGCCCGAACCGTCATTGCTAACAGCCCAATATACAGCTCTAGCGGAATGTCACCCAATAAATCGGAATTTTTTTGTTTGGTTGGTAAATTAACAAATTTTTGCTAAAGTGCCCTTTTACTGCCAACAGCGCCCTGCCTCTTTTTATTTATAGAGTGAACACTGAATAATGTAAGTATCCCGGACAATTCCAGGTTTTCAATGTTTTCCAGATGTGTGACAACCTGATATATATTTTTAGCAAGGTGTAGCTACACTTTTGACATATGATTCTAGGTTGCCTATACTGAAATTAGTATTCCTATTTAGGTAATTTTCTAATTAAATTGACAAGACTCCTTGTGTGTAGGTAAGTTTTCATATTAGAAGTTTGTGTTAATATTATGTGGGGGCCTAAAAGATATTTTTGGCCCCCACATAATAGATCAGAAACGTTATGCTGAGTGTTTAAGATGAATTTAGAATAAAAATTCCTGTGATTTAGCTGAAGTGCCAACACATTTATAATAACAACACAAAGATAATTAATTCATTGAAAGAACATTATGACTGCATTGTTCTACTTATGTTTTTAAGACCCTTCTTCAAATCTGCAGGAAAAATAAAAATTTCATTTTAGTGTGCCTCTAAATTTTATAATTGATAATTTATTGAAAGTGTTCAATTTCAAGGGAGAAAAAGAGAATAAATAATATTGTTTGAAAAAAATTTAGATGAAATGGATATTAATTTAATTTATGCATTTTAGAAAAGAAAATGTTAAAAAATTATTTTTAAAATTAGCTCGATTTATTTATTTTTTTTGCTTTAAAAAAAAATTTATACAGCCAGCATTATGTAACATTAAATAGGAAGAGAAAAAGATCCTCAAATGCATCGAGTTAAAAAATATAAAAAAAATTATACACAGCCCTTCAGTTCAAAATAAGTTTCATAAAATTCCAATTTAAGGCACAGGTACATAGGTATAAAGTTTCCAAAATTATCGGAGGGGCTCATGACTTTGCTCGGGCCCAATACAAGTTTACACCCCTTCTACTCCCAGGTGAATTAGGACCTTATACTCACCCACTGGCAGGTAAAGTGTGAAGGGGCACGACTAAAAGTAAGGAGACAAACATAAAATCTTTTTTACAATTTTATGTATAAAAAAAAAAGTAAAGTGGCACTTGCTTTCTATACCTCGAATATTTTTTTAATATAATTTATTAGAACAAAAATAGATATGGCAACTGCTATACTAGCGATACCGTTTCTGGCGGCAATACCCTTAAATAGGTAAATACCTAATGTAAGGTGCCTCCTTGGCGCGATTTAGAAAATTGGCACAAAGGCCAAAAATTAAATTTTTTTGTTGCCAAGTCAAAATGCCGGATCAATGTGTTGGGTAGGAAAAGTAGGGTTGCCAAAATATAAAGTTTATCGCCCATTAATTGTCGCCAACCACATTTGGCAGGGGCACTAGGACCTTTATGATAAACAAAAAAAAATTGTAAATGTATTCAAATTATTAAAATATATTAATTAAAAATTAAATATATCAAAATTATTTTTTAAAAAAGGTTAAAACCCTTTGTTAACCAAAAATTAATTTAGTAAAATAATTTAATTAAATTTGTAATTATATATTAATTTAAATTTGATAATTTTTCCCCTCAAATTCATGTTTTAAAAACAATTGTGGCCACCATCTAAAAGAACATAACCATCAAATAAGAACATAGAATAAGGATCATACCTTAGAAGATTTACTAGGTTCACGTTTGTCTTCTCGATTAATAGCTTTAAGCCATGCTTTTTTTAAATCTTCATCTCGAGGAAAACTAAAAATACGAAATTTAGATGATGCATTATAATTCGAACGACATCCAGGAACAAAACATTTGGAAGGCATCCACTTTTGGAAGGTAATTTTAATATTCTTAAAAGAAAATGGTTAATTATTTCTATAGGACGAAATCTAGCTAAATTTGTTGCCACCTTTTAACTAATTATTGATCATTTGTAATTTAAACAATGAAAATGCAAATATTGCGTATTCTAATGTATAGATTTAATAAGTAGTATGCTTATTTTAATTCTACTTGTGTTTTCATAACTGTTAAACAGCTTTATTCTTTACTGAAATTATTTATGTAAAAAAACATTTTAAAGTATAAATCTAAAGTATTACGCATTAGAGTTTGGCAACAAGTAATAATAAACACAGTTACAGTTTACAAGAGAATTATTTGATTGGTTAGTTTTGTTAGTTTCGGTCCGCAAATCTGGAGCCGCAAACACATTTTTGCTATATTCTGTGAGTTGGATGACAAGGACAACACCTGAGGTCAACTAACTTGAAAACCACACGAAAATTAACGCTCAGAAATATGTGGATAAACAATAGCACTTTGTTTTTACATGCTTTTATTTTTATTACGTACATTTTCATTTATAAAAGTTATCGTCTGCTGATTATAGGAAAGACGTACTTTCTTCGCTAAATAATGTTAGGTTGTTTATTTACAATTTAAATTCGACACCAATACTAGGCACAACAGCACTACTGATGGGACACCTCTTGTAAAAAAAATAATTTCGAAGAATGCAAAATCTCGTAAATACAGTGAATTATTCATTAATGAAAACAAGGAATAACAACTTTTTTGGAAAATCTTCCGAAAATGTATGCAAAATTGCTGTAATTATAACGATTTTTCAAAACATATTCAACTTATATACAATTTATGCGAAATTAAATAAAAGTGTAGGAGCCCTTAAAGTCGGGGTGGCTCTATGCCCGAGTCTAACGTAATGGTAAATCAGACCCTGTTTGAGTTATGTGGGCAAACGGGCCTTACGTGGACCCCGCGCCCCAGTTAAAAAAATCCGATTAAAGTATTTTAAAAGAAAATTATTTTATATTTTTTTCAAAACTTCATTAGAATTTTTTTAAGTTTGTGGTTACATCATTGATCGAGGATCGAGAGTTAGCACTGTTCCATTTTAGTTTGACCTTTCTGCATTTCGTTTGTTTGTCTTTCGGCAAACATTGTTTGCACTGCAGTCTCCGTCAAACGCGTTGTTCGATTTTGGCATGAATGTTCCTTAAAGTCGTAAAAATAACATATATATGGTTTTTTTTTAACTGCCTGCAGTGTCAACCAATACCATCAAACGTGCCAAGAGACCGATTATCAATTTGATATGTATTTTTTTTATGTATGTTCGCACAATGATTTCTACTTTTAACCGACTTACTTTGTAAAAAAAATTTTTGTTGTATAGGGGATGTTTCACTTGGGAGCAATTTGAAAAAAATATCCGGTTATCCGGCATTTTAACTCATTTAACCGGACCGTTTGAAAAAAAATATTGTCCGATTTCGAAAATTCTTTTTTTGTTGGAAAAATCCACTTACGCAAAATCTGCAAAAAAAAATAATCGGTTATCCGGCTGTTATATCTCCGGAAATGTCGATTAACCGGAGTTTTTTCAAACAATTTATTCGACATTTCGTTTAACCCAGAGAGGTTTAACCCAGGACCATAGAATAGTGAGATAAGGGCTAGTTCACGGAGAGCGAAAGACGCTCATGTGGGGAAACGAGTGATGACGTACCTCTCGGCACACTTCCCCCTCGCATCGCGACACGGAACAGTGGAAATCCTACCATTACTCGCGTTTTATTGATCAGAATTCCAAAATTGTTTAAATAATTAACATCACAATAATATTATCATGAAGTCAATATACTTCACAGTTTGATCTCTTACATTTTTAAATACTTATTGAAATAATTTTCCTGATATGTGGAAGACCCATATCAGTGTGTCGAGACTCTACTTTTCGTCTATATAAATCAGTGGTTTCTAACCCTTGGTCCGCGGACCATTGGTGGTCCACAATCGGGTCAAGTGATCAATGGAGTAATTGGCTAAACGACAATATCATTTTTTAAAATTATTATTTTTAAAACTGTTTTTTTAGATATATTGTTTCTCTACAAAAAATAAGGAATCAACATTTATGAGCTATAAAGAAACAAACTTTTCTGCTATTTAAAAAAAAAATTTACTTTTTCAAGCTTGCTTTGTTTAGTGCTATGAGAGAGAAAGGAATTTTCTATATTTTATTGAAGAAAGTATAATTTATTTGTAAAACTATTTAAGATGGTAGTGACACGTGCAATCTCATATCAACTGTTTTATTTAAAAGTAGATTTATACACACATTTTAACTTATTTTAAATACTGCTGGGATGTAATAGCATGATTAAAAATAAATCGAGTGGGTTTTTATTTGAAGGCGATCCGACAAAACACAACCCCATATAAATACAGTAAGTAGACAACTAGGATTTCATATCAAAACGTACCAAACACAAATTTCTTTAGTTGTTCCGACAATTTCAAAAGTTCAAAACACAGCAGACTGGATTCGCTACAGAGCATGAGCCCCGGTTTTATTACTTAGTCGGACACAGCTCGTGTCGCGAGTTCTATATTACGGATGTCAGCTGTCTTCGAGATGTCAGCTGTCATCCAATCTATTTATACTAATTTAAATAATTTAGGTTAAAAACAGTAAAAAATTTTAATAACTTTATTTACAAAATACTTTATTTAGAAGGTGGTGGTCCGCGTTTTGTGTTATTTTCGACTCTGTGCTCCATGGGAACCACTGATTAATTAATTAATTGATTAACTGTAATTAATGATTAATTGATTAACTGTAATTAATGATTAATTGATTAACTGTAATTAATGATTAATTGATTAAGTGTAATTAATGATTAATTGATTAACTGTAAAAATTAGATTTAAAATAGTTGTAAATAAAACAACTGTTTCTTTACATTAAAAAATCCAAATTTAAAGCCGAAAAGAAATTAAGTAAATTAACTTTGTCGAATGAAAGCAGCACAACAAAAGATAATAGTTTTAAAATTAGTCAGAAAGTTTACATTTGGACAAAATATCTCAAGAGCATTAAAAATCTCTACAAAGTATACAAGAAAGGTATACCTTGTAAATGGGATGTGCCAGCAATGTTCATGTCAAAATCAAACTAAAACAGATGTAGCAATTATCTTCAGGAATGTATCCGTACGAATAACATGACTAAGTTACGTCAAACATGAAGTTATTAAAAAATACCTATGACACGAACGAAATTTTTTTTTTGTTTTTAAAATAATTTCAGCATATACATGCGAAACTGCTTAGTATTTATGCTTTTGAAGTACTATACAACGAAATATTAGCCGTAAAACACAAGTGTTTTTCTTCTTTTTTTTCCGAAAATTCAGGGTTACTTAATGCAAATATAACATATTTTTTCTAATTAATGTTATACTAATTTATTTGAAATCTATTTTCTATTTTATTAAAGCTTTAGTTTCCAAACTTGTAAAACAATTTTTTCCATCCTTATGGAATTTCAAGAGAAAAAAATTTTGCAATTGATCTATACAAATAAACTGATTTTTTTAATGGTTTAAGAATTAAATTTAATTTCGAAATTAAAAAATTTATATATATTCTATCTTCACTTAAAGATTGCTTTCTTAGTTCCTGCATATAATGCAACCTGGTTATATATATATTTTTAAATACAGCTATCAAAAATTAAATTTGTTGCATTTGTCCTATGCATGTCATGTAAAACAATGTAATGTTCATGCAATGTAAAACATCCAACACCTTATTTTGTGTGCTGATTCTAGGCTGCAGTATAACTGATTGGAAATTCATAAAATGCGGATAAAATTGCATATATCGGCATATTTAATTTTTCACAGATGAAAGGCCAGATAGACCTTGCAGTCGCCAAACCATTGTATATAAAAACCATTGTATATCAAAATTAAAAAAATTAAAAGCATTTTAAATTATCAATCTTTATAAACCAATAATAATTGGCCCTGGTAATTAAATTATGTATTTAATTGTTTAATGCATAGAGTTTTTAGCTTATAAATCAAATACTTCTCGTTCATTTCTGGGATGCAACGCATTCGCCAAGTGTGGGCAAATACGTCACAAGCCGGTTTCTCCCCCTCTCATTCGGTGCCGTCGGCTTTGCGATAGATCAAAGGGGGTGAACTAGCCCTTGTATCTATTCTATGGTCCTGGGTTTAACCAGCATTTATTGCCATTGATAGGGATTACTTTACAATATACATTGTTGCGCACAAGTTGCTACTTGAATTTATTGGTGAATAATATTAGGGGGCGAAGCCCCCTGCTAAATTAAAAACTAAAAAGGGAAAAACAAAATAATCTTTCTAGAAATAAAATAATCTTTCTAGAAAAAAGGAAAACCGATTTTAAGGAAAATGCGATAAAAAGTACGAAATAATTTTTAATTTTACGAATGAGTTGAAAAAATTGAATTATTGAATATCAATTTTATACTTAGAGCAACTTTTTGAAATCGGCGCCAAAATTTAGGTATTATTTTTGTAAATTGGCACCAACTTCAGAAAGTTGCACTAAGTATAAAATTGATATTCAATAATTCAATTTTTTCAACTCATTCGTAAAATTAAAAATTATTTTTTACTTTTTTGCGCATTTTCCTTAAAGTCGGTTTCCCTTTTTTCTACAAAGATTATTTTATTTTTCCCTTTTTAGTTTTTAATTTAACAGGGGGCTTTGCCGCCTATTATTATTCACCAAGAAATTCAAGTAGCAACTTTGCTCAACAATGTATATTATAAAACAATCCCAATCAATGGCTGATTAAACGAAATGTCATTGTTGTAAACTTCTGTGAAACAATAAAAATATTATGAGATCGGATAAATTGTTTTAAAAAATTCCGGTTAATCGACATTTCCGGATATATAACAGCCGGATAACCAATATTTGTTTGCAGATTTTGCCTAAGTAGATTTTTCTCTATCCAACAAAAAAAGAATTTTCGAAATCGGACAATATTTTTTTTTAAAGGTACGGATTGTTAAATACCGGACAAACGGATTTTTTTTTTCAAATTGCTCCCAAGTGAAACATCCCCTATCCAACAAAAAAAAAATTGTTCAAATATCTGAAGTAAACCCGAAATCCCGCGCAAACACACATATACTTGGCGCGCGTTGCCGGTTTTAATAAGTTTCTGGCGGTTTTATTTTGGAATTTTGATTGGGGCGCTGTTCAGTCGGTTAAAAGAGAAAACCGACTTTAAGGAAAATGCGCTAAAAAGTAAAAAATAATTTTTAATTTTACAAATGAGTTGAAAAAAATTGAATTATTGAATATCAATTTTATACTTTGTACAACTTTTTGAAGTTGGTGCCAATTTACAAAAATCATATCTAAATTTTGGCACCGATTTCAAAAAGTTGTATTAAGTATAAAATTGATATGCAATAATTAAATTTTTTCAACTCATTCGTAAAATTAAAAATTATTTTTTACTTTTTAGCGCATTTTCCTTAAAGTCGGTTTTCCTTTTTCTAGAAAGATTAGTTTATAATTCAGTTAATCGGATATTTTTTTTGTTGGATTGGAAATGTCTCATTTTAAAATCTTTTGTTATCCGGCATTTAACCATGTAGAATTCTTCATTAACCGGGCCATTTGAACAAAAATATTGTCCGATTTCGAAAATTATTTTTTTGTTAGACGGAGAAGAAAACAAGAAAAAAAAATTGGTTATCCGGCTTTTATCTATTTGGAAATATCGATTAACCGGATTTTTTTTTAACATATTCTTCGATTTCAATTTTTTTTTTATTATTGTAAAGTTGTTTCATATACACGACATTTATTAGACCGGAGTCTCCGGACAAGCATGCAAAAGAGTGAGAAAAAATTTGACTTTTTTCTATTGGTGGTTGAAACCCCTCTGCGAAATTAAAAACTAAAAAAGGAACATATCTTAACCGATCATTTGTGATGTGGATCATTTTTCCGAAGATTCGGAGAAGAATATTAAATAATTAAAATTTATAAACTTGTTCAAAAAATTAAAAAAAATTAAAAAATTACGTGCTTATTTCTTATAGTCGGTATTATTTTAACACTCCAAACTTAATGGAGTGTGGTACAAAGAAATCAAGAAATCAAAGAAATTTGTAGCTGAAAGAGTGACACGTGTGGTACAAAGAAATCACACGTGGTATAAAGATCATATCACCTTCCTCTGCACAATGGTATACCATTTATATTTCCATAGGATGATTCCAGTGAAGTTATGGAGGAATTCTATAGGCCTCTTGATAGTTGTTATCTTGAAGGAAAGACCCGTGAACGCTATATCAATTTTGAATCCTAGATCTTTGGAAGGTCAAAAAAGTTTGTTCTCGTCATTTGGCCATAATTAAAAAATACAATACAATAATTCCGAATGTTTATCCATTGAGATATACCCTGAACCGTCGCAAATAGGCTCCTGTGCAGCTCTGGAGGAACTTTAATTCAACCAATAATATTATACGGTTTGGTTGGTATTTTGTAACGTCGCACTAGAGCTGAACAGTGGGCTATTGGCGACGGTTCGGGGCCTATCTCGAAGGAAAGACCCGGGAACGATGCCTCGTATTTTTGTACCATGGTCAGATGACGAGGACAACACCTGAACTGGCACCCTACGCTACCTCAATAGGCGTCAGGACATTGGACCTCGATCAGATTTATCGTGCACCAGTCCCGTATACACACCAGTATCATTTGTTGGATGTTCTGGACGACTTTCTAGTATTTTTTTTGTAGCGAAGCTGGCAACCCTCCGATCGCAAGATCACTACTTTTTTACTTTCCTTTGTCAAGTCCATCGCACGGATTCGAACCACCAATCCTCTGATTTGTAGCTGAACGCCTTATCCACTGAGCAACTGGGGCTCCCAATAATATTGGAACTCCATTGCGACGTTTTTTGATAGCCCCGTGTGCATCAACCCTTAACTGCAAACAAACCAAACAAAACCGGATTAAGCTTTTGTTTATGCCAGAACTGAAATGATGTAATACATATGTGTACTTTTAAAAAAAGCGCCCGGCGTTGGAGTTTTTGTTGTGTATAAAATGTAATTTTATAAAAGAATTGGTTTAATTTTTGTCTCAATTGATTGATTGAGCAACTACATAGTTTCATTGTTTCAAAATTGAATCCAAGAACACTTAAAATGGCTCAAGCACCGCAACAACAGGTATTTTAATGAGGATGTGTTCTTGTTTAGTATTGTTGTGGTAATATATTTTTGCCAATCATAAGTGGGTGGGAGATTTTTTGGCGAAACTTTTATTTTCTGCATGTATTTACTTTGGGTAAAGGTTTACTGTACGGTCACCCTTGGCGACTTTTTCAAAATCTCGCCAAAAGTCGCCATTTTGGCGACTGTTGTCCGATAGGGTTGCTGCAATTCCTTGTCGTTTTGGAGGGGGGTTGCCATTTAAAAAAAATTATCGCCAACTGCGGAAAAATCGCGCCAAGGGTGACCGTACAGTAAACCTGACCCTTACTTTGTATAAATTTTATTTTAAAATAAATTTTTCAAAGAGAATCTTTCACATTGTTTGTCAAAGTTTTGTGGAATAATGATAGCTTTGATGTTGGTCGCTATTATTATTATTTTTTTTTTTTTTTTACAATTTTCTAAGATATAACACTGAGTAATTGTTTTTGCTGTGGTGTCCTCTAAAATTATGTAAACGTTTTATACATAAAGAAGACGAGATGCAAAGTGTGATGTAATGTCTTTTAACTTTTTTGTTGAAATCACAAAAAAAACCTTGAGAATTTAACTATTGTTAAAGTAAGTAGTATTAAAGGGTTAATCTGTCTTTCACGGTCGCCCTGATTTTTCGCCAAATCTAGCAACCCGGCGTCAAATGCAATGCAGGGAGAAAATGGAGGAATTCTTTGATTGGCAACCAAAGCAGTTTTTATCGCCAAGCAATGTTTTATCGTTGTGAATGTAGGATTTTCAGAAAAGTCGCTAAGGGCGACCGTATAAGACAGATTAACCAAATGATTCCAGTTTAATTCTTGTGGAATATTTTCCTTTCTAACATCATCCATACAATTATAATAATTTATCCTCGTAAGACATGGAATTCTTAAAAAAATTCTTCTTGCAATTAAAAAATTGAAATATGAGAAAAATTATCCAATCACTGTAAGCCATGTTTGAAAGGAGTATGTGAAGGACAAGCTGGAACAAATGCAGTATAATGACTCTTTTGGTGGTTTGATTTTTTGGCTACAAAAAAAGTCGCCAAATGTTTAAATATTGGTAAAATAAGGAATAATTTTACATCATTTCAACTCTAAAAAAAGGAATTAATCAACAAATGAATGCGCCATAGGTAAAAGCACAGTTAAACAAATTAAGAAAAAATATTGAGTAGCATCAACCAACAGTTTTGAGCTTGCACATGCATCGTGCGCTAATGTGACAAACTCGATTTATGGCTCTTGGTAATTATGGTCTCCATCTTTTAAAACTGTTATCAAGATGCCGCTCAATTTATTTAACCGTGATTTGCTCATTGTGCATTTATGTGTTGTTATTTTATGTTTTTATAATTGAAATGATGTGAAATTCATCTTTACCAATATTTAAACATACTTATATACTAATACTTAAATCCATTGTACAGAAGCTTTAATTAAAATCAAAATTAAATTTAAGAAGAACAACAAATTGTTTTCCCATTTGTTGGATAATTTTATCGGCTACCGTAAAACACATTTTCCGGCAATCACAATGGCCTGCTGCCAAAATTAACTTAATTCCAATTTACACAAAAAGTTGAAATCGGTGCCCTTTTTTAAAAACATTTAGAGAAGCAAGGGCACTTGACTGGAAAAGGGCAGAATTTTTTCAAAAGGGAGCAGCATTTGACAAAAAAGGACACCTGGGCGTTATTGAGATGGATAAAGGACGGACAGGGTAGGCCGCCCTTCAAAAAATGGCTGGAGTGAACACTGCACAAGCAAATAAATGTTAATAAAAAGACTATTCATCCATGTAGTGGGATGGGAGTACATTTTATAAGAACTCTTTGCCCACATTATGGTTAAGGATGGATGGATAAACAGATGATGAATCGTTACAATAGTTGTTATTATTGAAATAGTTATTATTACTATAGTTATTATTGAAATTCAAACACATATAAATATTATACAGTGTTCACTCTAGGCGTTTTTTGAAGGGCGGTCCGCCCTGCCTGCCCTTTTTTCATCTTGATATCACCCTTACGCCCTTTTTTCAAAAATGCTGCCCTCTTTTGAAAAGATTCCGCCCCTCTTGCCCTTTTCAGTCAAGCACAAGCGTCCTTGCTTCCCTAGCCGTCTTTAAAAAAGGCATTGATTAATTATTTCTGAGTGTAAACTGGAATTAAGTTACTTA
This sequence comes from Troglohyphantes excavatus, assembly GCA_963932185.1. Lineage (NCBI taxonomy): Eukaryota > Metazoa > Arthropoda > Arachnida > Araneae > Linyphiidae > Troglohyphantes > Troglohyphantes excavatus. Next base: position 36,455,149 of record OZ010671.1, on the reverse strand, counting down.
TGACAGTAGAAAAACAACCTCCTCTTTAACTGCGCGTGTTGTGCAATCGCGATGATTCCGCTTTAATTTCGAGCGCGGGGCATTCCACGAATCATATTGATTGCCTGTGCTCGAAATATGTGCATATGAATTGCTAAGTTTTTTTTAAAAGAGAAGATGGTTGGAGGCAAGATTCCAAGATTAGGCATTTTATTACCGAATTTTGGATTTAAGTAGCCTTTTCATCAGTTTTGTAAGGGGTCTGATTAGGGCAACTTGCAGATTTGGTTTTTAAGGAAAAAATTAATTTACAAATGTTGAATGTTTTATTTAAGTAAATATTCATAAAGAGACAACATTTTAATGGGTCATTTCTTTGAGATATACCCCGAATAGTCAACAATAGCCCAATATGAAGCTCTAACGCAATGTCAACCAACATTGGAACTTTTTGTTTGTTTGTTTGGTCATGTGTACGATGTGTCCACGGGTGGACACGCCCACCCCAAACTTTTTTTTTTAAAAGTGCCCTTTTAAAAACAAGAAGTGCCTTTTCAAAAACAGGGTGTCCTTTTATCGCCAACATCGCCCTGCCCCTTTTTATTTCTAAAATGAACACTGTATTATATATATATATATATATATATATATGCATACTAACTATGTTCTTTCTTAGCACACTCCTCCGTTAATTCAATAAGTATGTCACAAATACATTGAGTTCCAATTAAAACTGGACTTCTTTTCTATTTGTTCACTATATGGGTTTCTACAATAAAGCCACAAAATGGGGAAAAAGAAGAATGTTTAAAAGCGATTTCTTATGATGACGTTAAGTGACATGCATGCTAATTGCATAATTTCAGCAAAATTTTTATATTTATGTATCACTATCAAAAGTTTGCAAGGTTAGACCCCAGTTTGTTTTGTTATGAAGAGATCTTGTACTTAAAGTTTATCCAAATTGTTTTGTTACCAAATATATAAATACCAATAAACAACATTTAGCACATTTAAAATGAGATTAATGGAACAAAGACAATCAGAAAGCCATAAAAGAAAATACAAGGGTCATTTAAAAAGTGCCTTTACGTTCTTGAAAAACAAATCTGCAAATTTTTAAAGCATATTTTATTAAAAGACATCAACACAAGGTACTGTAAATGTCCGAAGTGGTTAATGGAAAATTGACCACTATTGCTATAAAATAATTATCTCCATCAAATAAAATAATTAATTATCTCCATCAGATAAAGTAATTAATTATCTCCATCAGATAAAATAATTATCTATAGAAAGATGGAACAATATCCATCCTCTTCCTGACACGTGCAAAACCTATCCTTTAAAACCAATTTCAAATTATATTATTTAGTATTGCGAGTATTCTAGTTCTACAAAAAGAAAGATATTCATCAAGCGACCCGGTCGGGCTTGCAACGCTAAGTCAGAAAAGAAGAAATAACGCCAACTCGTCAAAGCAGCCAACAAGAAACGAATGTCCGACCGGTAGAGCTTATATATACTCTGCACATCTTGTAATGTTAAATCGCGTCCGTAAAATATATTCCAGAAGCCGAACTACATTTCGTAAAAAAATAAAACCGGTATTGGTGGAACCGTATCTGTAAAACCTTTAATTTAATACAAGAATATTTTTTTTTCATTGAAAATCAACAGAGATACGAAGTTTTTTAATTTGCGCAAAGTTAGTTGATTTGTCACTTTTTTAAATTATGAAGCCCAAATTTGTAAGTCGAGCTATACACTACATTATTGAACCGATTCTTTTGATTAATAGCTTATATGATAGCTTTATGGCATCACAAGGTCCTTTTGTTATTTTTTGTTCATAATATAATTTAATTATATGTTTAATTAGCTAAAAAAGTTATTAAATAATTTAAGCCAAATTTTTACGCCGTTAGGCGATTTTTACCTAAATATGAAAAACTTTCAGTTTCAAGTCGCCAAAGAAAATTATGTTTTAGAGCGGCTTAATAAAAGTTAAAATTATCGTTAAATAATACGCTCTACAAAATAAAAATTATACCACACAATAGATTAAATAAAAATCCTTTTAATCGATGGATCAATTTTCATTTCACTTGGACAATTATTAATGAAGATAGAAGCATTTGAAATAATTAACAAAATTGAATATTTTCTCCTATCACTCCTTCGCGGGAGAAGGAAAAAACACCTCAACTGACAACCATTTTCCAACAGGGTGAGCACTGAAAGTAGGAGTGGGGGGGGGGGGGGGGAATCGAGGTCATATTTATTCTCAGCAGAGTCTTTTAATATAGTGCGTTTGATTAAATTTTCCTTGAAATATCGGATTTAACTAATGACATGGGAAAACAAATAGTACCGTATATACTCGCGTATAAGCCAACCCCCTAATTTTAGACCGATTTTTCGTCCAAAATCGGAAACTCGCGTATAAGCGTATAGTTGTATTTTCGTACATGAAAAATTCCGATTGAAATCGGCAAATCCTCGACAAAAGAGTGACATTTTAATTAGAAAATAAATTTTCCTTGAAATATCGGATTTAACTAATGACATGGGAAAACAAATAGTACCGTATATACTCGCGTATAAGCCAACCCCCTAATTTTAGACCGATTTTTCGTCCAAAATCGGAAACTCGCGTATAAGCGTATAGTTGTATTTTCGTACATGAAAAATTCCGATTGAAATCGGCAAATCCTCGACAAAAGAGTGACATTTTAATTAGAAAAATAAATATTTAAGCCTAGAAATTAAAAGTTTAAAGAAAGTGGCTGGAGAAATGGCCTTTCTCGAAGTTCGTGACGATTCATCGGGCTTAAAACTATGTATCACTCGCGATATTCTGGTGTCTTTCAAACCTCCATCGGACTTCTTAAATTAAATATCCCTTATTATCAAATAAAATATTTTAAACCACAAACTTAAATACCAAAATGTGCAATTTCTAATCCTTAACATCAATTTGTAAAGATTTAAAAACTTGGAAAACATCAACTATTTTCTGTCAACATCGTTGACTACTGTCGCCATTAAATACGGATGAGCATTTTTTTTATCCATCTCGGAAGAAAATACAACTACTTTATGGATGAATATATACTTCTTATTAAAATATTTAGTTTTTAATTACGAGATAAATGACTTAAAAGTAAAACTTGAATTCGCTGATTAGCAATCCCGATTTTACCACTTTAAAGCCAATTCCATCCAAAATACTAATGAAACAACTATTAATATCTGTACATAATATTATCAAGGAATAAAATCTGCGTTGATTGGGGAAATAAAGTTTGTTTAATTGTTGCAATCGAGCAAGAAAGACACTGACTTTAAAGTGGTGTCATTCGCTACGCACGATGTCAACTTCGTAGTCTTCCATCCAAAATTCTATTAAAGTAGCGTTTACTAGCTTCATAAATTCTACAAACCAATTAAATATTTATCAAAATATATACTTTTTATTAAGTTAAACTGATTATTTATGTGAGTAGTTAAATTTTCCGTTACGATTACGCCGCGATGCGCAGAACGGTCTTCAGTCGGCACATGACGCACATTCTCGATCTCGGAAATGTGTATCGGCGCGTTTCAGAAGAATCCGCTAATTTCAACTTCTCCCCTTCTTTCCATTTTAGGCAAATTATATAAGAAATTTTAATGACCCGCGTATAAGCCGACCCCCCTACTTTTTGATGAAAATTTTGATTTAAATTTCTCGGCTTATACGCGAGTATATACGGTAATTTTTAAAAAGTTTAAATGGTGATATGTCTGACATCCTCCAAAAGGTGGGTTGACAAAAAGGACTGATATCCCCCCAAAAAAACTTTAGAAAAGTAAAAAACGCTAAGCGCCGCCCCCCCCCCAAAATCTTCGAAACTGTGGCTAAAAAAGTTGTGATATAAAAAACAAACAAGCCAAGAGCTCAACCGTGCACACCCACTCACTAGTCTTTTCCCGGAAAAAAGCTGCGCTTTCTTTTCTTAGCTCGATTAAAAATTTATGTGTGTATAAAATTTTAATCGAGCTAAGAAAAGAAAGAGCAGCTTTTTTCCGGGAAAAGGTTAGTGAGTGGGTGTGCACGGTTGAGCTCTTGGCTTGTTTGTTTTTTATATCGCAACTATTTTAGCCACAGTTTCGAAGATTTTTTTAGGGGGGGGGCTTAGCGTTTTTTACTTTTCTAAAGTTTTTTTGGGGTAGGAAAATACAATCAAATATGAAAGATGCAGAGCTGGCACATGGGTCAAACAATGCATTAGCCAGTAGGAAACTTTTAGTTAGTTGAAAGACAAGGATAAAAAAAAAATTATGTTGGGCAAGTGCTTCACCCAGTAATGTTGTTGTAGAAGTATTATGTTTAAGAAAACAAAATAATGAATGACTGAATGAATTTTATATTTCCTGAGAAAGAAGATAACTGCTGGAATTGACTCAAATAAAATAACCAGAAATTTTAACAAATAGCTATAGAAACAGAATTTGTTGGAGAATTAAATTTGAAAATGCCAAATTAGCTGAATAAACGGTATTCAACACTTATTATTCTATTAAAAAAAAATATTATTGAGTATATTGTTGTAAAATAATCAAGTTTTGCAACTTTGGAATTTTTGTCTTTCCGTTACAATAAAAAAATCATATTTTGTGCATAATATAATAATTTTTAAAAACTACGCTGCAATTTATAATAATTCAACTCTCCTTTAAGTGTTTTAATTTTCTAGATTTTTTTCTTTTACGGTTTAGCTGAACTTTTAGTAAAAAGATGTAAGTGCCATATACCACTTCAAAAAATGTCCTTCCGTTACCATTACTACAATTTAAATTAAAAAAAAAGTTATTAATTGCTAAATTCTAGATTTTGTATTTTTTATAAAATAAAGTAAAGTGTATAAAAGTCTACCTTTCAGTTATTTGAAATAAAATATATTTTTTTAATTGTAACCATAAGTTGTTGTACAAAACTGGCCTTCCGTTACGGTAAAAAAATAATATCGGGTAAATCATTTCGGGCCCACCATTATCGATACACTGGGTGAACCGAATTGTGCTGTTTGTCATCACTCTCACCAGCATATTGATGGGTATGTTGGCCGTTTCTCCCTGAATGTTTCTTTTCAGATCTTCCAGAGTTTGTGGGCGGTCAGTATAGACTCAGGATTTTAAATAGGTACCCCCACAAACAGAAATCACATGGGGCCAAATCGTGAGAACGCGCCGGCCACTCCAAATCGCCTCTCTGAGAGGAGGCGCCCTGGGAAGTGATTTCGCAACACAGTCCAGCCATCGATGTCCTTGGAAGTATGGGCTGTTGCGCCGTCCTGCTGAATCCATACTTCTCCTAAGTCCATTTCACCAAGTCGTGGCAAAAAAACCTCACTTCAGACATAATGGTTTGAAGTGACTGTGACAGTCTGTTCATTTTCATATGGGACGTGCGTTTCCACTTCTTTTTTTCTGCACAGAACCAGTTTCCCTGAACGTTGTCAAACCCACAAAAGAATAGATTTCCTATCCAGGACAGGTCCCAAAGGCGCAATATTGAAGCGATTTCGGAAAGCGCACTGGGTTGAAACCACCGAACTTCCGTTGGAAAAATAGGCCTCTACGGCAAATGCACGCTGTTCGTTACTCCAACGCATGATGGCGACCGAACCACAAGGCACGCAACTTTATGATCTCCTCTCTCGAACGTGATTTCGCCAACCTGCCATGAGATCCTGTAAGCTTCAGAGCACTCGCTTCAAAAAAGGAAGTTAACTTGCCACACCCTGTATTAAAAAAAAATATTGTAAAATGGTGTATTTTTATGAATTAAAAAATTGGAGCCATTGCTAGAAAAACTGGAGGTCCTTGGACGTATATATATGGCCATGAGCGTCGGAGGGTTAATTAAGCTTGTATTTTTAGTGTTCTGTTATTAGTTAACTAATAGTTTTATCCTTCATAGATCCAAGTTATTCAGCCTCTCAATGGTAGCCAACTACAGCAGTTGTACATGCCTCAGCAACAGATGGTTTACTCCGGACATTTATCCGGTTCTACTCTGCAACAAATATCGCCAGCTGCTGGTGTTAGTTTCCATATACAGCCTAAAGGATCTTTGGACTCAAAAACATACGGGGCACACAATGTTCAGGTAAAAAATTTAGTTGTATATTTGAAGAAATACTGCTCATTGGTTATGCACTGTATGTTCAGTGGGTGATGTTTTCCTATTGGATAAAAACTGAATATTTGATTGGAGGTCTACTAACTGAATACTTTTCAGCCAACTGATTTTTCTGCTCTTAGAATACTGTAATATTCTATTATAGAAAAACTAATCTTGATTTGAACTTAAAAAAAAAATTGGCAAATAAACTACGGTAAGACTTTATTATAATGGACGGTATTTATAACAAATAAATTTTTAAAAATAATCATAAAGGATGCTTCATTTTATCTGACAGGTTTTACATTTCTAATCTAGAGATTGAACATCGAATGGTTTGAGTACAGATTTTGAAACTGTTGAATCATTTAGGAAAAAAAAAAGTGAACCATGTGATTAAAAATAAGGGTTACCAGTTGTACCAAATTTATAATTTTGATAAGATTGGTATGCTTTGGAGATCTATCTGACAATACATAAGCTTCAAAATAAGCGTGAGTTAGCTTTGGGAATGTAGATGGTAGCCACTTGCTTAAAGCAGTTGTCAATAAAAGCAAAAATCCTTGTGCATTAAAAAATGTGATGGTTGAACGTGTTAACTGAAGAAAAGCATAAAATATAACCTATCACAAAATAAATAATTTTTTCAAACTAATGAATGTATAATCAACATAAACCAGGATCTTCTTGTTCTAAAGATTAATGCAGGTCTTTTTCAATTCAACTTATGTTAAAGACTGTTTTTTTATTTGATATATAATAAAAACTTTTTATAGCTAACTACTATACTTTTATTGATGTACTATCCCCGTTGCATTACACTTGTTTAATTTTTGTTAAATATTAACTGTACTTTCATTAAAACTGCCAACCTTTTATTATCGACTTTTTATTATGTAGTATGTGATGGCACTAACTTTCTACTAATAATTCGAGATTTGCTGAAATACAAATATTAATATGTTTTGATAAACTATTCTGGTTGAATTTTTAATCGTAGGCAAAACTAATAGATTACCAACTTTCTCTAAAGTATTTAATATGCTTAAAATTTATTAATATAACTAATTTTTTATATATTTTAATATTCTAACTCCTGTTACAATAAACTATATCTTTCATTCAGTTTATTTGTGCGCATCATTGATTTACAACTGCAGAAAACTCTGTATGTTCTTATTTCCAGCCACATCAAAGAATTCTACTGCAACCCAAACCGCATTATACATCATTACAAGGTCATTCCACTGTTCAAGTTTTTAATGGGTCTAACCTTAATCAGATGCCTCAGCGGCAAGTAATAAGTGCACAGGCTCCTGGATCCATGTATAGTCAACCTCAAATGCTGGGTAATATATTCTTATTAATTGCATATAATTAATGATTATTTTAAAAACAAGATTTATGTATAGTATATATGAAAACCATCCATGGATACTCGAATTTTGGGGTTTAAAAATATATATATTTGTATAAGTTTTAAAAATGCTGGTCTATTTTCCCCTTATAGTGCATGATTTTTTTAAAAATCCAAATTATTATATTTCCCCCCTTTTATTTTGAAATGTCTGCATGTATTTTCTAAGAAATTCTATGCAACTTTCTTGAAATTTTGTAGATCATCTTTTTAAAACAGGCTAGAAAAGTTAATTTTGAAAATTTCATCAGTCTCCTAAATTTGAAATTTATGCTATATTCAAGAAAAAGATGCTATATTGAAAATTTTGGCACTGCCTGATGTTTTTGGGGATGATACTTGCAAACTTGCAAGAGTTGCTTATGAAATATATGACTTGCCATTTAGTATGGCAACAGAATTATGCTTATAAAACTGCATGTATTTTGTTTATAAGTTTCATTTTCTTGGATTATTAGACTATTCATTTATAATGAATATTGAAAAAAAGATATAATTTGCACATATAATCTAGTATTTCAAAATATTCTCATAATTGGACATATATTAGACAGTAAAAATAATACAAATTTGGATGATAATTTGACTTTGAAGTTTCTGCTAGCTGCAGAAATTTGCCATAAAAAGTCAATGGTTTTTAAACTAAAAATCTACCAACCTAATGAACATTTACTGTAATTTGAGTTTTCAAATTATTACTAATAATAATTTTAGTGACACTTCATTAGCAATTACATATGGTAATTTATAAAAATGTATTGTTATTTGGTTATTTATAAAAATAATGGTTAAGGTATGGTTATTTATAAAAATAATGGTTAAGGTATGGTTATTTATAAAAATATTTGAATTAAATTTTATAAAACATCTGATTGGATTGCCTTAAGTCAAATTGTAAATATTTGTAAGCTGATATGAGAAATTGTGTGTTGGTAAAAAAATATTTCATCAACACATTTTACTTATTTTTGATAACTTCAAAAAATATTTTTTGGGTTTTAAATTCACTAATAAAGTGCAGTGCAAAATGTCCTTCAAAGTTCAAATCACCTTTTATGTTTTTATTCTTTATTTTTGAAAAAAATTGTTTTTATTCGTTATTTTTCAGAACATTACCTATCTGTGCATTTATACTGATCTAAACTAAGATACTAATTTTAGCAATGTGTAAATCATTACTTTTTTTTTATATAAAACTTCAGTTTCTTAAACTTTATACTTCATTAGCTCTTGATATTTTTTATAACATTCTAATTCTGATTTTAATTTCGTACAGGGCGTAAAAAAAAAATCATGATTAAAAAAATCAAATTTATTTGATTTAAATAAGATTTTTAAAAATTATTATTTTTTTGTTGATGAGATTTTTTAGAATTTTAAAACATATTTTATCATAATTGACATATGTGAATCTGTTTAAATACTCTACATATGTGAGTAATCTACCTACAGGTATACCCAAAGAGTAGATTAAATAAAAATGGGTATTTACTCACTCTTACCTCATGTAAAAAAATATAGTTATTTATGATTCCTGTCCCAAATTACATTTATTAATGAAATCTATATTCATTTTGTTGCATAGCATATTTTACAGACCAACATGAAGCCCAACATTTATAGATACACAGGTTGTTTGTATATTTTGAATATTTATGAAAGAAAATAATTACCGTATATACTTGCTTATAAACCGATCCGCGTTTAAGCCGACCGCCTAATTTTAGTAGGATTTTTTGTCCAAAGTCGGAAACTCTCGTATAAGCCGAGTTGAGTATATGAAAAATTCCGATTAAAATTGGCAAATCCTCAAAAAAAGAGGGACATTTTAATTAGAAAAATAAATATTTAAGCCTAGAAATTAAAAGTTTAAAGAAAGTGGCTGGAGAAACGGCCTTCCTCGAACTTCGCGATGATTCATCGGGCTTAAAAATATGTACCACTCGCGATGTTCTGGTGCCTTTCAAACCTCCATCGGACTTCATAAATTAAATCTCCCTAATTATCAAATAAAATATTTTTAACCACATACTTAAATACCAAAATGTGCAATTTCTAACACTTAACATCGTTTTGTAAAGATTTAAAAACTTAGAAAACGTCAAATATTTTCTATCAACATTGTTGACTACTGTCGCTATTAAATAATAGTGCAATTTTTCGTTACGATTACGCCGCGATGCGCAGAACGGTCTTCAGTCTTCTCGGAAATGTATCGGCGCGTTTTAGAAGAATCCGCTACATTTAACTTCTTTCTTTTTCCCATTTCAGGCAAATTATATTATAAATTTTACTGACCCGCATATAAGCCGACCCCCTAGTTTTTGATGAAAATTTTGACTTAAATTTCTCGGCTTATACGTGAGTATATACGGTACTCTCATATTTAAGATATAGAGGGTAAATGCACAAATATCCGATCAGTTAATTCCAATTTCCAACCAGTGACGAACATGTTACTACTGAACTGTCATTGGACTGTAAAATGGAATTTACCTAATTTTTAAAAACATTATGGTATCCTGTTAGCTTTAAATACTTTTTACTAATGAACAACAACTGCTATGTGATCGGTAACTGGTGTATTCACCCTATTTGTGTGGTGTGTGCGTGCATGCTTTTATTTATATAAGAATATTTCCTCTTAAGTTATTACTTATTTGTTATTTAAATAAACTCATATATATTTATAAACACATTATCACATTAGCTGTAGAGCAAGGAAAAAATAAAGGGATGGGAGGGGGGATTTTGAATATACATAAGAATGGGCAGGGGGAAGAAGAAGAAGAAAGGCACCATTAGTAGGATTTTTATTTCCAACAGGATTTCTAAATCAATGTTTTTGTTTTAAGCCAATGATTTAAAAAGAAAGTCAATTGATTTAAATCACTGATTTAAAATAAGTCGATTTAAATCATTGACACCATGATTTCATTAATGATAGTTATTATTGTTTTTTAAATTCAGGCTCGTACGCTTTAAGCCCTTTGCCTCCCGGTTACTCGTGGGCATCATCCAGTTACTCACCTCAAAGCCCTTTCATAATTCGCACCCCACAACCAAACATCTATGTACAACAAGCCCAGCCACAGACGTCAATGCACATGTCTATGCCAGTTCAAGCACCACCACAGGCTGTACCACCTATTAGCTTTTCCGAAGTAAGTTTGGACGTGAATTGGATTATTTAATATAATATTTTGTTTTGTATTTTATTTCTAAAAGTCTGTGGCCTGGTTGGCAGAATGACATGCTCGTAATCGGAGAGTTGTGAGTTTGATTCTAGTGTTGAGGGAGCATCAAGTTCGTAAGCAGACAGTTGCAAGTTCTGTCCTTGTCTTTTGCAAATAGGGGATAGTGTGTTAATTCTGCCATGGTGTGAATGTCCTTAGGTTTATCGTAGTATGGAAGGTTGGAGTGCCAGCTCAGGTGCTGTCCGTGTCAAAATTACAAAGCATTGTTCCCGGGTCTTTCCTTTGTAAAGATTTCAATTGTCGCCAACTCTGAATGAGTACAATCTTAACAAACAGTCCTAAAATTTGGGTCATGCAAATCGCATATTAATTTAAATGAATTTTATTTATTGGAGTCATTCTATTTAGATTTTTCGAATTTATCCAAACACTAGTGTTTTTTTAAGATTTTTTTTAACGTATGATGAGCTAGTGGAAAAATGATGAGGGTCTAGTTTTCGTTTAAATAGAGATCTCAATGCCTTATGTTTCACTACAGGACTTCATTGTACCAAGTTGTAAAAAGGGAAGAACGATAATGTAGCACTAGGGGACTCCATGCAATCCAATTTTTGCTTGACTCACATTAATTCTATGCCTTTCCTGCATATTAGTTGAATAGCACATTTGAAAAAGTTTTACTTACTGTAGTTCAAATGTTGAGATGTAGATGGCACCACTATGATAGCTTTTCATTTTAAAAAATGCATAATAAAATAATTAATTGTTTAATATTTTATAGTTTTGGTAAATCTAAAGTTCACTCCCGTTCAAAAGACACCTTGATTATAAAAATTGGTTCGTCTTCCGTATTAAGTTTTTGGGAATTTTAAATGTTTTGTATTGATTTATTTTTTGTGATAAAGTTTTGAGCATTGATTTTGGAATGAAGAAATGAGATTTGTTTTAATTTTGTATTTGTACGAAAAAATAAGTATAAGAATTCTATTGACAAACTTTTTATGTATATATATAGCTAAACATATTGAAATATTCTTTTATCGCACCTAGTAAATTAAAATTCAACCGTTTGTTCTTTTTATCAAAATATTGAGTTTTAAACTTGACTCCTTGAAATCTGTTCTGTTGCACAATTTTTTTTTCTCACTTTTTCGTAGGTTTGTCAAGAAACACAGACCATTACTACAGAAAGTCTTAATCCTAGTGCTACACAGTCTGTTATATCTTGTTCCACAATTCCGGCTAATGTAAGTTATTTTGAATATTGATTTAAAATAACATTTTAAGAAATTTCTATCTACGCAGAAGCTTGGCTAATTCATGCTTAGAACAAAATATCCATTTGCGACTTTTAAAATTTTTATCTACATCTGTTTTTTTTTTTTTATCGATATCCGTAAATTTTGACGGAAATGAATATGTATCTCGGGTGAAAATATATTTTTGTTAATTTATGTTATTGTCATTAGTCGATTGAGTAAACAAAGAAATGAATTTTGTATGCGTATATTGATTATTGTTATATCTATTGATAATGAATGCATGCATGCATTCATGTTGGATATAATTGATAATGTATGAATGCATTGTTTATGGATAGATATATTGATTTTGGATTGTTTTACGGTTTATGAATAGATGGATTTATTGATTTGATGAATGCATTTAATATAAATAAATGTATTGAATATAAATATATTTTTCTTATTATCTATTGTCAAAATAAATTATGAAAGTATTTATATATATTTAAAAATAATTTTCAAATTGTTATACTTAAAAACATTTTTAGTATTTTTCATTTTTCCCCAAACGTTGTAGCATATTTTGTCTCATTTTTTAGCTTTTGAGCAACAATTTGTTTGCTAGTAATTGCATTTTTAAAACTCTTAGCTAGTTGTCTCATTTGTGATATTATTCATGTAAAGCTTCATAGTAAAATTTCCAAAACTTCAATTGGTCATTGCAATAATATACAAGGATAATCAGTTGAATAGTTTTACATTTATTTTTAAAGCTAAGCAAATTATTAACTACATTTTTATCTTTACATTTTGGTGGATAAAGGTGTTGGCTAGTAATCAGAGAATTGCGAATTCGAGCCCGACTTATGGACTTAACAAAGAAAAGTAAAAATGTAGTGATCTTGGGATCGGAGGATTGCCAGCTTCGCTACTAAAATACTAGAAGTTGTCTAAAAATATCCAACAAATTATATTGGTGTGTATATTCGAGTGGTGCACGATGAATCTGATGTGACAATGTCCTGATACCTATTGAGAACACTAGATCAGGTGTTGCCTTGTCATCTGCCTATGGTTAAAAAAATACCCGAGGCATTGTTCCCGGGTCTTTCCTTTGGAATAGGTCACGAACCGTCGGTGATAGCTCAATGTGCAGCTCTAGTGCGATGTTAATTAGGCAAAACCAAAAAACTTTACATTTTTGAGGTTTTATTTCTTAAATAAATATGTTACCTCAATTTATTTTATACCTTTAAATGTTTTTTTTACTTAAAGTTTGAGTACAATAAAGAACTTTGATTTTATTTAATTCTTTCTAGGTTCCACCAAATTCGGTCTCTACAACTTTGCCTTCAATAGTCCCTAAGCAACCTTTGAACCATCAAGCGAATATGTATTCAGCTCCTACAACTCCCAATCAAGCTAATCAATATTCACAATCTTTTATACCCAACCAAGCTAGCCCATCTGTTACCTACAATCAGGTTAACCAATCTATAGTATCCATTACACATCCAGCTAACCAACCTGTAGATTCTACTACCCATAATATAGTTAATCAGTCAGTAGACTATATCAGCCATAATCCAGTTACCCAAACTGTAGAATCGATTACCAATAATCCAATTAACCAACCTATGGGATCTGTTTCTCATAGTTCAGTTAATCAATCGATGGGCCCAGTTATCCACAATCAGTCTAACCAGTATTTGGAATCTCAAAACCAATACGCAGAAGCACCAGCCCTCAACCAAGCTAACCAGTCGGTTGAACCTGTTGTCTGTAACCAAAATGAACAGTTTTTAGAATCTCCAAACTGTGGCAAGCTTAAACGTTCTGACGAATCTCACGTTGGGCAGTCTTCCCAGCAATCCTCTTTCGTGAACGTGAAGAACAATAAATCGATCCTTCCGAAGCAAACTTTTCCCATTCCTACTAAGTGTGGAATAAAAACAGAACAATCAGGAGAAGTTCTAATTCCTCCTTCGCCTTTATCAAAGGAATACCGTTTGAAAGTGCTACCTCAGGAAACGCAGCGGCGTGAAGACCTGCCGACCCAAGGATCGCCAACTTCGACCAATGGTGGTGTTTCAACGTCCATTGATGAACCTATGATGACCGTGACATCATCAAGTTCCAGTGACTTGACCAATTCTTCAGTTCAGGCACACAGCATGAAATCGTTTGTTGAGACTTATTCGTACACAGTGGTTAGTCCTACATCTAGCGGGCAGAGTGATATGTCGCCAGAGAATGACAACGTGCAAAAGGTTGGATCTGATTTCTATCCTATTATTAAGTTAAAACGTCTGAAGCCTCAAGATCCTCTAGGCAAGCAAGATTCAGTTGAGAAACACCCCCAGAAAGCAATTGTTAAACCTCAAATGCTTGCTCTACCTGATTCTTATCTTCTACAGGAGCAACCTGAATCTTTTTCAGTAAGTAATGATTTTATTGTTGAGTGCTGTCAAAGGAATGATTTTTTATGATATGTGTCATGTTTGTGTTTGGTTCCGATAGGATTGTTGTCCGAAGAACTAAAGTATTGTCATAGACATCATTTGTTTGATGAATGCAAATGCATGATCAGTCACAAGTTAATAAATTTAAATGAAAGTTTGGAAGTCGTACATTAATGCTTATATGTCATCATGTTTAATTTATTTACTATTATTTATTGAACCCATTTCAAATTGTGTGCAGTTTAACAAATAAAGTATTGAAATTGAAATGAAAAAAAAATTGTCCAAGAGGAAAAGCTATATTTTACAAGAATCTTAATGAATACTTAACCCATGCATCAAATTCTCACTACTTTGAAAAGAATACAAATTTCTTTCTAATTTTTTTTGTTAAGGTTTCTTAAAATTTAGAATTTTAATTTTCTAATATTGTATAGTCATCGTTTATGACCTAGTTAAAAATCTTCGTTTAAATCATATCATTCTGTGTCATATATCATCTTTAATAGTCAGATCTCTGCTGTTTCTGTTTAAAGTAAAAATTACGACTTGTGACCACTAAGCTAGAATAATATGTATGTGAATAATAATAATTAATAACACATTTAATGTTTTTCCATACTTACTTTCTTACTTACAAGAAAAAGATAAAAGGCACAAAAAAAAAAAAAACAGTTTTAAACATTTCTGTGACGTTACTTGACTCTTGCATAGCCAAGGATGAATATTTCCTCAGCCTTTCTTCCAAATTGTAAGCATCCGTGTGACACAGTAAAGTACATTGTTGGTCAATGAGAGTCCTCACTCCAGTGCTAATAACTATATTCTAGCTCAATGCTTGTGGCAAGACGTCGATTACATTTAATTGCATTAAATGTTCAAAATACTACATTCATAGAAATATTTCTCTGAGTATATTGTTAAAACCCATATGGTCTAGTTTGAAGAGCAGCAAGCTCGTAATCGGAGGATTTCGGGTTTGTTCCACATTGTCAAACCAAATGTAGAGGAAACTGGTGATTGATAAATCTGTTTTGGATAAATGTTCTTTAATTGGTAATGGGGGTGAAATTTTGGAAAGTGGGATGCTAACTTGGGTGTTGCTCTCATCATCTGACCGTGGTTCAGAATTTAAGTAGTAAGAGTAAGAAGGAGGTATGTAACATAAAAATAAAATTGATTTATTGTCGTTGATGTTGGCCGGTTTATTGACACTGACAGCAGCACTGTAGAAACCTTATTAACAGGGTTACTAATGTCGTGAATGAAGCATGTTGAGACTACAACACAATATGAAATGAAAACTTTAAGTCAAATATAGGAAATTTTTATAAGTGTTAATACAGTGTTATTTTAATTAATGCCAGGAAAATCTGAAGTCTGTTTCTCATACCTCACCTGATTCGCTACCGATTAAAAAGAGGAAGCTTCCAGCCGAAATGGACAATTTTCCAGGTAATTAATTTTCCTTTTTTTAAAAAAACAACAAAAAATTTAACTTATCATATGTTTAAAATTTATATTTCCTTTTAAAAAGTATTAATAAAGTGTTATTTTAATTAAGAAGTTAATTAAGTGTTACTTTAATGTGGATTAAATTGTTTAAATTTGAGATGTTAAATGTACTGATTTGTAGTACACGTTTACTTTAGTAAATATTAAGCTTAAGGAGTTAGTCTCTTTTATCTTTGGAAATAGTTAACATTTACATTTTTGTGTTTTGTAGAACTGTCCACTTGGAACACAAAAAGCATTTGTTTGTAATTTAAAATTTGAAAATTTTGTTGCAAATTTTCTAATATTGTAGGATATTTTTAATCAACATAAAAATAATTTAGTATTAAGCATTTCTAGTTTTATATAATTTTTTTATAGAAATTTATATAATTTTATAGAAATTGATCATTTTGCATGGTAAGTTTTTCAAAAAGTTATTGTTGTTAATTGTTTGTAAAGGACATTTACAGTATAATTTAAGAAGTATATATACAACTATTTTGATTATTTGATAGTATGAGTTATTAGATAAAATCTCTATAGTAAATATCCAAATATTTGTACAACTAAAATTTTTTGAGGAATGGAAATTTTGGTTTTGAAATGGAAATGTGGGTAGGTATGCAAACTAAACTGCATCCTTATTTTTATTCTATTAAATTTGATGTAAAGTTTTCAAATGAATGAAAATGTATTATCTCTTGATAAACTGTTTCGTGATGGTTTTCTTTCTTTTTATGGTTTTTATTTGTTTGGTTCCAAATTCTGTTTGAGATTTTTATTCATTTAGTTGACATAATTTTTTTCCTTCTAAATCTTTAAAAAAAAATTATTTCAACCAAGCATTAATTAAAAGTGCTCATTAAACATTTGTCTTTCAATTTTGGACTCAACGTTAATGTCAAATTTGGGCTCAACGTTAATGTCAAATTTGGACTCAACATTAACGTCAAATTTGGACTCGACATTAACGTCAAATTTGGACTCAATGCTAAAAGTGCTCATTAAACATTTGTCTGTCAATTTTGAACTCAACATTAATGTAAAGAAGATATTTCCTAAGCAGAAAAACTAATACCAAGTTCTTGGTTTCAGAGAGTACCACATTTTCTAACATATTAAGTTGCAGTTTCTGATTTGTAACATTTTTATATTCCATTTTACTTCTATACTATTACTTTTTACAGTTGATGTAGTTTATTTTTTTAAATTGAGATGTGTCTTTTTCAGATAGTAGTACAAATTACCTTGGATATATTTCGCCAGCTACTGGTAATAAGATTTTGTATTTAATTAAATAATTTATTGGGACAAAATCCCAGAAATGTAATCATTCTTCAACACTGTGCATGTAACATGGACTTGGATGCAGAAAACGTTTAGTTTGAATTTAATGATTTGCCTTTGTTTTCTTTAACATGTGCAGGGTACTTTATATGATTTTATACTGTAGTTGTCAGTAGTTAAAGTACTGAAGCCAGTACTTCTTTTTTCAAATTTTTTATTTCATCATTTCTAAACTCCTTGGTTTTTTAAATTTAATTTCCATTTGTTTTGTTATTTATACTTAGTTATAAACTGGGACCAGAATTATATTAAGGAGGTGGATTTTAGTACTTAAAACTTTATTTATTGGATGTCATAGTTTAAATATTCTCCCACTTTTGGATATAGCTAAAAGTGGTCCCTGTGAACAAAATCATTAGGATATAACAAGAAACAATGAGTGAAGAAAACCTTACAAAAACAACACCCATTTTTGAATTCTTGGTTTTGTTTTAGCATTCCTTATTCAATAGATAGTTGAGAATTGTAAGTTGTGATTGTATTGAAAATTTAACTATATCATAGGACTATCCTACTTATAAGGACTATCCTATAAAAACTGTATTTTCCTAATCCACCATCTACCTAAACTATGCTATACATATATGCATGTATATATTTTTTTTCTTCTTAATTGTAAAATACTTTTTTTTTTCAATTGAAATTTTTATTCTAATTTATGTTTTCTTACTTTTTGTACAATATATTCCATAAAATTTTTAATTGATTTACTAAAGGAATTTTTTTCTTGGTTTTTTGGTCCAGTTTGTTCTTTTTCAAATCCCATTATATATTGTTTTATTGGATTTTGTAGAATTTTAAGTAGCACTGTTTGCAAATTTATTATTTCCTGTGCCTAAATCTAGGTTCTTTAAAATTCCCGGTTTTTTTTTCACCCCTATTTTTTTATGACCCTTTGAATTTTGGGTGGGATTTGGACCTTTAAAACCCTATATTGGTATGGCACCCAGGTTTTACAAAGGTTGTTCTAAAGAAAACACAGTGTGGGCATTCTGGTGTAGCTTGTGATTTGCAGAACAGGGAACACTGACAGATCAAGGATTTCTTATAGAATTTCAAAGTTTCTAGAAATGTCAAGAAATTTTTTACAAATTGTAAAAATTAGGAAATCTTTCAATTTTGGATGTCAATTTCAAGAAAAAAAAGTTTAGGATTCATTAATATCGCTTTTGCTCCTAGTTATCGCGTACAATTTGTTTTCGACAACAATGCGAACAATTTTTGCATAAATATTTTATGAGGATACATATTTGATATTTAGAGATTGTTGAGTATTTATTTGATGTCCTAAATGCCAAATTAATTATTTTGTAATATGAATTTGAAGTATATTAATCTTGCCATAAACTTTTTTATTTTTATTTTCAGCTATCCAGATGATTATTATTTTCCCTTTACATTGAGCTCATTACCACTTGCAGTGCATCCATAAGCAATTTTTATTTAAAATTTTATATTTTGAGACATAAAAATAATAATAAATTAGTGAGTTATAGTTCAACACATTTACTGTTTTTTTAATTGCAAGCATATTTTATGACATAAGCAATAGCATATTTTATTTAACTAGCTGCTTTATGCATATAATTGAAGGTAGTAATCATTTTATGCATATAGTATGCAAATAAAAGCAATTATTTTATGCAAATTTCAGTTCGTTGTACTTATTTTTTTCAAAAAGTCATTGGCAATAAAATGTTAGCCCCATGTGCAAGGTAGGCCACCTGAATTCCTTTTTTGTGCACCTTCATTCTTGTGCATATATATATATATATATATATATATATAATATGTGCAACACTGTATTTAAATCACCTATCTGTAAGTTAATTTTTTTTGCATGCTTTATTACTTTACTTTTAAAACTAATTTTTTTTTTACTTTTAATTCAGACTTGAAGTTGGTATTACTAAAACTGATACATTATTAATTAAAGAATTGAATTTTAAAATTTATTATTCATTAGTAAGTTTGACACTTTGGGTTATTTGATGTTGGAAGTTTTGATATTTCAAATGTAATATTACTGAGGTATCAACACTTTATAAGAATTAGTATTGATGCAAAATATAATTTTGAATAAAAGAAAAGCAATGTTCTCAAGTTTAATTGTAAATGTGGAGCCTTTTCGAAAACTTTGTGGATTTTGTAACAATCACGTAAAAGGCTAAGTAAAATTGTAGGATTTTGAACGTAATGAACCCCTAACGCTGGAGACTTATTATTATAGTATCGACCAACGGATCGAGGCTAACTCTTTAACCACCTGACGGATGCAAACGTGTATATCCGTTCGAGTTATCTTCAGTTTTTACAGTAGGGCACGTAATATAAAATTTAATAAAAAATCCCTTTTTTGAAATAATTTTCAAATTTAAAGCATTATGAGGACTTTTGGAAACCTTCCCTACTGATATAATTTAAAAACTATTTATGTAAAAAATAAAGGGAATGTGTTCGAATAATAATTTAAACTTTCCTGTAGTGAAAACAAACCTACAGATTCGAAATTTTGCTGATACATCAAAGGGTTAGGTCCTAAGCATATTTTTGTGTCGGTTCTATTTAACTTTTAGCTACATTAATTGGTGTTTTATCATGGGGACCGTAAACTTGCGTTCATACCAATTTTAAATTATAAAAACGATTCATTTATCTCTCTCTAAGAAATAACAGGAATGTCTTCATAGCAAAGCCTTCGAATTTATATAACATTAATATTTGTCTCCGCAGCGGAGCCTACTGAGCATTAAGGGTTAATTAGTATAATTACCTCTATTGTCTTTTTAAATATGGTAGTATGTAATTCAGACTTTTTTTGTAGTTCAGCGAGGGCGTGGTCGAGGCCGCGGTCGTAAACGAGGTCGAGCCTCCACATCTGGCACTCCAAAGAAACTCGGCAGGCCTAGGAAAACTCCTGTCGTACCAATAGCTCCTGTTGCAGTAACAACACCTGTTCCACCTGTTATAATGAAACAGGAGGTAGTTGATCAGAATACAGAGATGAGGCGAAGTGCTCGCAAGAAGGTAATCTAAAATTGTCTTGTTTTAATGTGTCTTTACGAAACTTTTTGCTATAAAATGTTGGGTCGTGAAACAAAAATGTGCTACCAGCACTTGATCAGACTAGTAATATTTATAGTGAAATGCTTATTGAAATAAAACAGACCACACGCGATGTATTTTTAAAAAACAGAAAAGACAATTTCTTATTCCTCAGAATCTCCTCTTACAACTTTTTTCAAACTTAAACTCCAATTCTTTATTATCCACCGTTGCCACCCACTCCTTCCAAAAAATACACAAAAAATCACGAGGGCATTGTAGATAACATAGTATAAATTATAATATAAAATTAAAATTATCCTCACAACACTTAACAATTTGTAAAGCCTATTTATTTTTGGTATTTATTTACCAAATATTTCTGTGTTCGATATTTGGAATTGGTATTAAGTTAAAGAATTGAAAGTCTGCCTAATTATTGCATCATATATACAATCTTTGAATCACTTGCACATGTTTGATTTTCACAATCAAGACTGTTTAATCAGTCATTTTACTTTTGTAAATTTAAATGAACTATTTATAAAAAATCATCAAAAACCAAAATTTTAAATGATCACAGGAGGTTTATTGTTTGGTTAACCTTTTTGTTGATATCAATTTAAATATTTGTAAAGTTGTAGAATGTGGAAACTAATTAAAAAACAATGATTTAAAAAAAACTTGAAATGTTTGTATGGTTTTATTTCTTGGGCTACAGAAGCCACATCCCACCATAAACTCGAACTAGAGAGGAAATAAAATGTAATGATGATTTGATTTGAATGATATAACCTGATTTTTATGGTTTTTTTTCATTTCTAGGTAAAAATTGAAGTTATTGAACTCGTAGATGACAATAATGATTCTGCTAAAACTACAGGAAATAAATCACCCAATAACATTTCAAGAACTCAAGACCCAAGTCTTAGTAAAAGTACTGCAGCATTATATAATATTGGAGGGCATCTGAACAAAGACAATATCGCTACAACACCAAGTAATGATGAAGGTTGGAGTTCTGTCGGGAATCAAGACGTTGCATCAGAATCGCCATCTACACCCAAAATGATTCCATTTGAACTAGGAAATTGTAACATTAAACAGGATAAGCCGCTCAAAAGAATGTCCGTAAGTATTTTGGATTTAGGTACTCTTTACATGATTTTTTTAAGTTCTTAGATTAAAAATCCCATTAAAAAAAAATAAAAAAATAGATCAATAACCCAAGCATATTTTCTAGAACAGCAGCTCTCAAACTGTGGTATGCATATGAGTACCCCTGTAGGTATGTGGGATACGCGAAAATAATATTAGTAAAGGAGAAAACACCTAAAATAATACAAAATCATAATATGAAAAAATATGATCGGATCTCTTATTTGATCCGATCTAATTGGAACCCCTTTAAAAAAAATATTTTTTTCTCTTTGCTTTCTCTTATTTTTAATTTAAATTTTGTCCATATTATCTAATTTAGAATTTTGGTGTTCAGCTTGTTTGCAATATTCTTAAATATAAAATCTTATTTGAATTTTTTCATATTCTGATTTTATATTATATGAACACTATCTATTAGTTATTGCAGCTTTAGCACATACTATAGATTTGTGTGTTTATGATTATACTATAATTTTTAAAAAATATTAATAACTAAGGATTCTTAAATTTTGGTAAACTTTTGTTATTATTAATAAAATAAAATATATAAATGTAATAAGTAAGCCATATTGGTTCCAAATATGAACACCTTGTTGATGAACTGTTTGAGATTCCTACCACTTTCATATATATTCAAATCAGCAATCAAAATTGTTATGTTGAATTTAGTAATTTATTATAAATTTTTTTTATAAGAGTTAGAACATCATTTTATTTAAAGTCAATTTTTTTCAGAGGTGTTAATAAATAACACTGTAAAGAAACTTTACAATAACAAATGCTAAAATAGCAATTAAAAAAAAAATGTACATTTTGTATCTTTTTTAACATTTTTGGTTCTTTTGTATTTTGTGTCATACATTTCATATAAATTTAACAACAGTTCCAAGCTTGAGATGTCATTGGCACTATTTCTATCTTCATAACATTTTTGGTTCTTTTGTATTTTGTGTCATACATTTCATATAAATTTAACAACAGTTCCAAGCTTGAGATGTCATTGGCACTATTTCTATCTTCATAACATTTTTGGTTCTTTTGTATTTTGTGTCATACATTTCATATAAATTTAACAACAGTTCCAAGCTTGAGATGTCATTCGCACTATTTCTATCTTCATCACTAAAGAAATCGGCAAGTGAACTCCACAGTGTCGTTCACAGAAGTTTCCGGATAACTTGCACATATAATAAAACAATAACTTTTTTTATCATTTATAATTTTTGAAAAAGTACGTTTACTGAAATTTAAGTTAATTCATTACGATGCAATTGCACTAAAAGAAAAACGAGTATGTTCAGGTACTCATTTTTAAGTACCTTTTTTTTTACAGTGTAGATGAAACTTTTTTTAATGGGTAGGTTTAGTTTTAAAGTCCAAGTATTAAAAAAGCAATGAGTGAAAATATTATAGCTTTTAAGTACAGGTGTTCGCTATTTTCAGGTCCAGGAAGTATGCGAGTTTGTCTGTAGTTTTCCGGGTTGCTTAGAGTACGGCGAGGTGTTTAAATCCCAAGAAATCGACGGTCAAGCGCTGCTTTTGTTGAATTTGGACCATCTTATGACTGGTTTTTGTATGAAGCTTGGCCCCGCAGTCAAACTCATTTGTTATATTAACACCCAGAAAGAAGAGGACGTCTGAAAATTATTTTGAGTTTGTATATAAAGAGGTGCTTACAAAACTTTGTTGTTGTTGAGCTTATGGCAAAATAAATTTATTTTATCTCAATTCCTTTATTTAGATGACAAAAGCTCATTTCAAGTTTTTTTGCTAATTGTATTGAAAGTGCTTTTACAAGTAGCTTTTGTTGGAGCATGAGTATTTTCAAACTAAACTGTTTTTAAAAGCTTCTGAGAGTGTAAGGTTTTATAGGTAGTGGGAATTTGTAATCGCCTTGTTTTTGAATGTTACAGTTAAGTTTTCTAAAATTACAAATTAAAATTTTTAGTAAATATTTTATATGTAAAAGGTTCAATTTATCAGTTTACTGCTAAAATTAGATTAATTTTAATTGAAAATTTTGTTAAATTAATTTCTCATTCCTGTATTGATTAGTTTTTAACTTATTTTGGAGTCTAACTAGTAATTTAATAATTTTCATCTTCTTCCAAATATTTAAGATTTTGTTCATAATAACACTTTTTTTTATAAGGAATAATACTTAGTTAGATGTCTATTTTTTAACGTATTATTATTAAGCAAATTTTAAGGAAAATGCAAGACTTTATTTTGTTTCTAAATCATACAAATACAGTATGGAATTATAAATAATAGATTTTTTTACAGTGCATCTAAATATTTTTTATTAAAATCATAACTACACCACAATGGTAGTAATTAATGATAATTAAAATGGATATTTAATTTATTAGTTGTGTTTTGTTAATTTTCTATTGTTATGTTACAATATTGCACCTATCATAAAATTATCATTAACAAATCCACTGTAGATTATCAACTTCACAAATCAACGAGTAAAATACTTGAACTCTATCTCATAGTCTACTTTTTAAACATAATTTGAGCAATGATTATATTTGTAACCTAATTTTTGATAGTAATCGAGTGGGCATTATACATTTGCAAATCAAGTGTTATGTTTTATCCGAGATCCCATCACAGTTTGATTGAAATTGTTATTTAGGAAATTTTAAATTTTGTATTAAATTCTTTTAACAACTTTTAGTTAAGGCGAAATAAGTGTACATTGTTTAAGTGTACTTGTAGATGTGCTAATGCATAGTTATATATAAAGTGTGCCAAAATTTGGCAAAATGTGATATGTATATGCACATCTTTTTAATATTCTTATACTTCTAATACTGTACAGCTTGTACTGATATATTTATCACTGTGTATCTATCACTCTTTGAATGGCATTTATATTTTCGGTTTTAGTTATATCACTGCTGAATGTAACATTGCATGTGTTTTCTATGTTCCAGTTTTTGCCATTTTTTTTTATATATTCATATTCAATCAGCTTTTGATATATAAATTAAGATTTCTAACTGCAATTAAAAGGAAATTTATTTGAATTATTCTGTAATTGTACATTTGTATTGCGTAATTTTCAAAAGTTTAATTTTATCTTTACATTTGAAATAGTATTTGAACTAAAAGGATGGAACGTGTTAATTACATTCGTGGCTAGGTATAGTTATTGTAATTGTTTCATATTGTCGCAAATTAAGAACATTTTTATGTAATATAATAATTTTTATAAATGTTGTTATCTATTTGTAAACATATTGTTAAATATTTGATATCACACTCAATGTGTTATACATATTTCATTTAAAAAAAATTCATCTTATCTGAAACAAAACACTTTTTACCATATAGTTTTCTATTGCATAAATATATTCAGTTAGAAAAAAAGTTTCTATTAAGCACTAACTTGGGACACCTACACTTAACCTTAAAAATAAAACTTAACAGTACTATGAGCATGAAGTCATAATTATTTTTTTTCATTTTTAAAAATAATATTGAATAAAATCCTTTGATTTTTCACTTTATATTAAACAACATTGAACTAAGGGATAACAATTGCTTTAAAAAATATTTTTAATGTTCTGAAATTTTTTAGGAAGACACATCTTTCAGTTGTATCAGATTTATGAGGTTAAATGTTTTATGATTTATTAAAAATTGAAAGATAATATTGGAGTATGCAATGAAAAAAATACGAGAAACTGGACATGTTTCAAGTACAGTAGA
This sequence comes from Troglohyphantes excavatus, assembly GCA_963932185.1. Taxonomy (NCBI): domain Eukaryota; kingdom Metazoa; phylum Arthropoda; class Arachnida; order Araneae; family Linyphiidae; genus Troglohyphantes; species Troglohyphantes excavatus. Next base: position 36,429,905 of record OZ010671.1, on the reverse strand, counting down.
ACTCCCATTATCTGAATCAAATAAAGCGGATCATCAATTATCCAGATCAAACAATGCAGATAGCCAATTATCCGGATCGCTTTGAGAAAACAAATAAAGTGGATCACTAATATTATCCAGATCGAACAATGCGGATAGATAGTCAATTATCCGGATCGCTTTGAGAAAAATAAAGTGGATCACCAATTATCCAGATCAAACAATGCGGATATCCAATTATCTGGATTGTTTTGAGAAAACAAATAAAGCGGATCACCAATTATCCAGATCAAACAATGCAGATAGCCAATTATCCGGATCTCTTTGAGAAAACAAATAAAGCGGATCACCAATTATCCAGATCAAACAATGTGGATAGCCAATTATCTGGATCGCTTTGAGAAAACAAATAAAGCGAATCGCCAATTATCCAAATCATACAATGCGGATAGCTTTAAGTAAAAAAAATAAATCGGGAAAATCCGCATTTAAAAAAGCTTATCGGTGAATGATATTATTTTTAATAGTCTTTAAATTACATTACATACTAAAGCAATATTAATTTTTTTACTAAAAAATAACTTTTTCATGAATTATTCTATTATCCGGGTCTGGTCCCAATTGATCCGGAAAATTGGAGATCTGCTGTATAATAGATATCTTCATCAGATTGAGATATGAAATTTCTCACTAATTTCTCTGACTTTGTAGTCTTGCTATTGCATCACTGATAAGATCTGTTGCTCTTGGAACACACCTGTTTGTTCAGCTTGTTTTAATAGCTCACTGAAAAGTTCTTTTTATTTTGGTTATTATTTGTTTTGTGCCATAGTGTTCCGTTTTAGCTTCACTGCTTTACATTCATCATTGCCTAGCTGATAATCTATTATAAAATGTATGTTCTTTCTCACTGTGTTGTTCAAAATTTTAAGGTTAATTGCAAGAACCAGTACAGCTCCTTTTCCTTTATTGCCATTGCTTAGAGCTATATAGTTCTTGCACTAATCAATAAAATATTTTTTCTTTATAAGAATAAGTGAAAAAGTGTAAAGCGGAAAAAAGTGGCTGCCTTGTTCTTGTACCCACGTCCCTAATTATTGTACTGTAATTTTAGATTATGCTCAGCATTCATTAATGAAACGAAATATCTTAGCATTAGTAATACTGATATTTATTGCAGTATAATTGCACTTGTTTCAGATGTATTCTTTGGATAATATATTTTGTACAATTATATATCTATTTTTGTGTTTGGGTTTCCTTATGCAGTTTTTATAATCTTGAATTGAAGTCTCAAAAAAAAGGATTGAAAATTTATTTTGCCATTTATATAATATTGTAGCTCCAACAGAATGAGGAATTAATGTAATTTTGATGGGCTTTTATTTTTGTACAGAACGGTATTTCGTTGGTCATTCATAAAAAATGTTTTTCATAAACTCTAAAACTTTATTGTTTATCACTGTTTTCATTGCACCATGAATGTTTTGTTGTATGTTTATTACAGGGTATGTACAGTTATTTTCTATTATTACGTTATCTCCGTCATGTTAAGTATAACATTGAAATTGTGTGTTTTGTGCTGCTAATAGAAAGTGTATAACATGGCAGAAACATTTCTGCAATGTTGCGCTACCTCCTCTGCAAAATATAAGTGTTTATTGTGGTGCAATATTTTAGTGGAATTTTGGTGCTTCGTGATATACATTGCTTGCTGTTGTGTAACTTTTGATGTGCGATTTGCTTATAAATATTGCTCTTTTGCCATTTCTATGTTAATTTAGATAAGCGATTCCAGTGTTTTGTGCTGGCGTTTTTCGAATGATTTTTTGTTCCTATATTTCTTTGTATGCCAAAGTGTGTTCTTAAAAATATATATTGTTGATTAAGCTGTTAAAATGTATAATTGTCTTTATGGTTATATTTTAGTTGAAGTATTATTGCAGTACAAAAGTTGTCTTAATTGATACATTTCAATGTCATTCATTGGGCAGATAAGTTTGTAATGCATATTTTTGAAGGATCTCTAGAAAGCATATTAAAAATAAGTGGATTTAGATTAGATATTAACAGTGTTTAATAAAAATGAACTTTCAGTTTTGTCTTGTATTTATCAATTTGTTACTAAAATAATGTTTGAATTAGACAAAAGCTAACAAAGTATATAACTTTGTACTGAAATATGAAGGAAATATTTTATTTAAACTATTGTGGAATAGAATAGTTTCCTTTTTGCCAATATACATTGTATCATTTTATCCAAAAATGTGGATTCGTGTAAAACATCTACTAATTAAAATGAATAATTTACCTTATTTTTAAAAAAAAAAATTCGTTTATAATTGTTACTAAGTTTAAATTTTTAGTCTTATTAATGTTATTTTAGCACGGGGTAACTTTTTTTTCTAAAATATTAAAAATTAAATCTCAGAAATCTACATAAGTACCATGAAATGTTGTTCAAATAAAATTTTATTATATTTTTTTCTGATATTATATGAAACCCTTACACTATAATTTATTATTATTTGAATTATTTATATTTATTATTAGTGGTAGAATAATGGAGATACATTTTTGATTTTTCATGCTGTTTTTAAAGTATGGTCTCACTAATAAAACGTAAATAATTGCAATAAAATGCTACAAAATTAAATTACTTTTTAACGCTAAAAGGTTTTGGAGAAAGCTAAAATTGTTTTAGAATTTAATTAATTGCCGAGTGGTTTTATAAAACTCATCTTATTAACACTTTATTAATTATTAATAATAGTCAACTTCGAGTAGTAGCCTCAGTTAATTATGAGCTACCTCTTTAAAGTCATAAAAAAGTAAAACTCCTTTAAAGTTAATAAAACCCTGAAAAATATTTTTACTGGAATTGAGTTCAGTCTTCCAACAGGACCATTTGTAAGCATTGGCACTAGGTTTGTAAATTTAAAAATATCCCTCAATGACACCAATATCAGTCAATTATCTATTTTTTTAATTCGTTCAGCTACTAATCAGAGGATTGGTGGTTCGAATCCGTGAAATGGACTTGACATAGAAAAGTAAAAAAGTAGTGATCTTGCGATCGGAAGGTTGCCAGCTTCGCTACAAAAATACTAGAAAGTCGTCCAGAATATCCAACAAATTATACTGGCGTGTATACGGGACTGGTGCACGATAAATCTGATCGGAGTCAGATGTCCTGACGCCTATTGAGGTTGCGTCAGGTGCCAGCTCAGGTGTTGTCCTCGTCATCTGACCATGGTTCAAAAATACGAGGCATCGTTTTCGGGTCTTTCCTTCGAGATAGACCCCGAACCGTCGCCAATAGCCCACTGTGCAGCTCTAGTGCGACGTTAATTAACAAAACCAAACCAAATTTTGAGAATCATTGTTTAGAATAATATATGGGTTTGGTTTGTTAATAACGTCGCACTAGAGCTGCACAGTGGGCTATTGGCGACGGTTCGGGGTCAATCTCGAAGGAAAGACCCGGGAACACATTCACACACACATTCATACATACATTTATACATGCACCTCGTTATTTTAGAACCATGGTCAGATGACGAATATGGTTTTGGAGCATCTTATTTATACAGTCCCGTTTGACGATCTTTCCCCTTTGTCGCTCGAAATCCAAATATGTATAATGAAACACGATGACGTCTTGTTATACTTAGTTTGAGATGAAAATGACATCAAAACATGTTTTTGAAGTCTTTTGAAAACTATTTTCCTTAGTAGGACCCTTGGAAAATCAGGTTTTTCCTCATGCAACTCAACAAGAAGTATTATACGTAAAATTGAAAAAATTCTACTTTTTAAAGTATTTTTATGATTTTTACAGATTTTTTAATTTTTTCCCTTTGACTTTTAATGGGAAGGGTTTGAACCCCCTGTTTATTACCTCTTTTTACGCGCTGCACGATGATCCAGTATGCTTGATCTAACACAGTGAAAACTGATTGTTTTTTATATGTGTGAATATTTTATTTAGAATTAACATATAAATTAAATACTGACTTAACCCTCCGTACTCTGTGGGCGTGTCTGTAATGCCGGTGACAAGTGTTACACTTCAGCAGTGTCTTTATGGTTTCTTACGGTATTTTGTTATTTTTACAAACTTTTCTGGTTGACCATGCACTTTTTCGTCCTGACTTTTCTTTGATTCTCATCAGTCAATTTACAGACAAGCCCTTTGGAAATAATAAATAATTCATGATTTAAAATGCAAATGTCAGGAGAATGCTCCGATATGATTCATCAAAATTTTTGTAAGCGAAATAATTTTGCTTGTTTAGTAAATTATCGTTTATGTTTCAGATTATTTTTAACAAAAGATTAGAATAAAAAATATTCGCAACTTTAAACACTAATTAAACAAGCAAAAAATATTAACTACGATCACATTGAAAAGAAATCCTGACGGCAAAATGTTTTTAAAATAAAGTTTGCCTGCTTCAAGCAATGAAATTGAAAAAAAAAGTTGACTTTCCGACAGCTAAACAAATAAAACATGATTCACTTTATAAAAATCGTTTTATTATTCTACTCCAAAATCATCCATTCCAAATCGTTTGCAATTCCATTTGAGTTTTAATATAGGAATTATTTTAGTGTGCAAATATATTTTTGTTAAGTTTGATGATATCTTTGCTAGGATACCTTTCAAAGGTAAGGTTTCTTGATTTGAGATATATAAATATTTAAAAGTGTCTTGATTATTTGAGTATTATAGTCTAAAATGTATAAGTAAATTACGAATTATAAATTTATAGACAAATCTTTGAAGTACACATTTATTTCTAGTATAAATTTATTTCGATAATATTTGTACTTTGAAATCTTAAATAATTTCAATACATATAACTTAAAAAAAAATTAAGATTTAAAGTAAAATTAAAATGTATAGTACTATTGAAAAGATTATTTTCAAATGACGTTCATTTGTTCGAAATAATTCTATTTAATACACGAATTTTTAATAAAAAATTTATCTGTATGCTTACATTCCATGAAAGAAAAAAATTCTGTTAAATAGTGTTTGAATAACCCGCAATCGAACTATTTTAGAAATCAAGTTTTATATCCAATATACCAATATATATTTGTTCGTGTGGTTTTGTCAAATAAAAAATTGTGACCTTTCTTGTCTTTACATGAAAAAAAATTGGAAAGATAGCTATTTTATTAACCTAGAAAAAAACTTACTGAAATACGCACAATCTTCCATCGAAACAGACAGAGACGGTTCTATTTTTTTTTATGAGAAACAGTATAAAATAATACTAAGTTGAAAATAGGTAGAATTTCAGTTTCATTTATTCTTCAGATTTCCCAATACTATAAGTACACAAAAAAATAGTAATTATATTCGTAAACTATAATATTTTTCTAAAAAATTATTATAGCTGACTACCGAAACTTTAGCGCCAAATAAGATGTTTCTAATTTAGTTAAATCTTAATTTTATAATATTCTTACGGAAAATCACAAAGAGTTGAAAGTAGTAATTTTAAACAAGATTTTTTTTTCAAACAAAGTAATGCAAATATTTTAAAGATTTAGGAAATATTTATTTACGTGCGATTTTTATACGACAATAGTTGCGTCTTTATGCAATGCGAAGATATTTTCAGTATTTTTAAGATTGTATTAAAACACAAACAAGAAAATTACAATATTTTAATTAAGCGGGATTCAAAAGTGTTTCTTTTATGCAAAAATAATAAAGAAAAAATGAGTAAACTTCGATACTTAACTTGTATAAGTTTTTGTGTATTAATATAATCTATTAGTTGTTAGTAATATTTTGTAAAAGTAGATGGCACTACCAGTTACAAAAAGCATTTCGTCGTTCGATATATGGAAATTAAAAATATCTATGATATATTTCTGGGTATACCGCACAAATAATTATTTTATAAAAACCAGCAATGAATAATACTTTTTTGTTAAAAAAATATAGGATATTTATTAATAGGATTATATATCTTCAAGCAATTGCTAGTTATAAGGATTTAAATATGTTTCTTTTTGCAGATATTTAGTAACATATCTTCCGATAGATGGCACTATTTAAAATCGAATTCTGAAAATATTCTTTAATTCTATTAGTTTATCTATAAAATTAGAGAAATACTATAAAATAGCATGTTAGAATGTATAGAAAAATATCTAAATTCTAAAAAGATGAATTTCAAAATTAAAATCAATAATATATGTTTAAAAACCTTAGAAAAACACAATCTGACGCCGGGACCAGTGGCGTGGTCTTGTAATCCAGCTGCTTTGGAGGCTTAGTCCGTTGGATGTCTTGAGGTTGGGAGTTCTGTCCTCTGCTTCTCCATGTCGATCGGGCGTCCACACTAAGCACGGTGTCGATATGGTGGGACCGGGGGAGCCCGGACTCACCAGGTCGTCTAAGGCGGAGCGAACCGGCCCAGGCCTGAAAAGGAGCAGGCAAAAGCTCCCGCACGGTGCAGTAGTGGGATTGCGCCTGTGAATAGAAGGTGGTTGACAGCCCATCCAATATAGGCAGACTCGGTCTTTTTTTGTTAATTTTTTACTAAATTAAAATACAGATAGTATATAAAAATACAGATTTTTCCAATTTCCATATTATTAAAATATTTAAGAAATTATATAATATTGTTTAATTTTTATAAATTTATGAAAGGAATAACAATATTGTTTTATTTTTACAATTTATATTGTATATTAAAAAAATTATTTTTTAGTGCATATTAAAAAAATATTTAGTAGTACTATTTTATTAAATTATAAGTATTGTTTTATTTTTATTACATTATAAGTATTGCTTTATTTTTATTTAATTATAAGTATTGTTTTATTTTTATTACATTATAAGTATTGCTTTATTTTTTATTAAATTATAAATATTGTTTTATTTTTATTAAATTATAAGTATTGTTTTATTTTTATAAATTTATTTGAAAGAAATATCAATATATTATTTTATATTTATGTATTAAAATATTATTTTATATATTAAAATATTATTTTATATATTAAAATATTATTTTTTTACTTATAAGTACTATTTTATTTTTATTAAACTATAAATATTATTTTGTTTTCATAAATTTATTAAAAAAAATATCAATGATGTTTTATTTTTATAATTTATTATCCCTATTTAATATAAAATTCTAAGTAGGCAGTTTTCTTTTTAAATATGTTTCAAAATAATATTGTTTTTTTTGTCATAAAATTTTATATAAAATATAGTTTTGACTGTTTTAATAGCGAACTGCAATACACATTTTTTTTCTGTGAAATTCTGATTAATTAGTATATATATATATATATATATTTTTTATATATCATGATGGAAAATAGCAATAATTGTATTTAAAGAATAGTTGTATTAATAAAATTGACTATTAATCTAAATTGTTGATTGATACGACTATGTTAAGCAGTATCGATTAACTTAAGGAAGCCGCAAAAGAACATTGCATTGAAAAAAAAAACAAATAATAATGCAACTATAATAGAAATAAACGCCATTTAAATAATAATATAATGTCCTAATAAATTGACTTTAATAAGTTGCTTTAATTAAAAATCTTCAACAAAATAGGTAGTTCGTTTATAGGTAGTGCTGCCATCTGCTGTGATAAGGCCAAACTAACTAGCAACGCCTATAAAATGCACATCAAGCAACATCTCAGGGTCTTTTCATTTATAGCTTCATGTTAAGTTTCTTTCATAGAGTGACTATGACTGGGTGACATCTTATGTGACAATGACTATGTCACGTTCCAAAATATTTACGCAAACATGCTGATTAATTTTTATCACAAAAATATGAGATTCTTTTCATAGAATTAAGGGACTTCCTAAAAGTTATGTGTTGGATGTTACTTAATTGATATTTCGAAAAAAGTTCGATATGTTTAAGAACCTACTTAGAAAACATTTTGTATCAAAGGATTTGCCAAAGTCCCACCAGAAAGAGTTAGCGTCATACTTAAAAAAAAAATAACGCCAAAGAAACAGCAAAGGTAGATCAGCAACGTATAATTGAAGAAACTAACTGAATTAAAGGGTACAGCGGGAAAACCGAATCAAGTAATCGTATTTTTAGTAAAAAATGAGCCGAGGGTGCCATTCGATTTTTAAGTGTAAAATAAAAAAAAATAAATAAACACCATTACAATTAAAAGTAAGATTAAATATTTACTTTGCTATGTCTGTCTATTCATGATTAAACTTTAAATTGCGTTTTTCATGCAATAACGGAGATCTTCCCCTGTCACGTCACTGATTACGCAATATGACCTTCGGAAAGGAAAGTTATTTCAAGGAAAGAAATTGTTCATGCGATAATTCTCGCACGGGCACGGTAGTATATATTATTTCAGTAGTAAAGGTCCCTTTTGCGGGTCTCACACACAACGGATCTTAATATGTGAGGCATATAAAGAAAGGGAATTTCCAGGAGCAGTGACGAATCGTATTTTCAGAACGCTGATAGCACAGAAAGAATGCGGAAAATAGAAAAAAGAGTTTTTAAATAGAATTTTACGGGTAAGAAGCATTTCTTGGCAACAGCTTTAATCTTTGGAAATGCATCGTTCTCCGTTGTCTTGGAAACTTCCTTATGTATTTGAAAAGATATGAAATTGAACACCGAGCGTTATAAAATGTTCTATACTCGTGACGTTATACCGTAGATAAATGTCATTTTCTATAGGGTATTTTTACGGATGCCAAGAGTTGGCGCCGTCTTGGCGACTCACACTGGCAGGGCCCGACGGAAAGTTCCAATTGCGGCCCATGACAACCTTTTGTTTGGAAGATAAACAAATGTTTTCTTTTTTGGAATATACTAAACTCGTATCCTTTCGTCCGCAATTGGGCTATTGCCGGGCCCGATTGAGACATTAAAGCAAGGTAAGCCCCGCCTTTAAATGGGCTATTGCTCTCCAATAGGCCCTAGAATATCAAATTGAACTTTTATATGCACTAAAATCCTTGCCCATTAAAGTGAAACGTTGTAATATAAAAAAATATACTAATAAGTAATGAGTATTTCTAATAATTTCTAATACTCTGTTTGTTTTTTGTCTTCAATAATTGAATAAAATTAACGCAAGTAGCAATTTTTTTTACTAAAGTTTGTAATACAATTTTTTAGAGGTAAATTTAGTAGCAAACTACGTTAGGGGTGCTAAAAATTTATATAAAATGTGTGATTTGGGAGTCCCTCAAAAATGTAAAGTTTAAGCCTGGGTTTTCACGGGCCTATACAGTAATTAGACCCTGCGCACTCGACAAACTAAGTACTTACACTGGGCAAAATAGTTTTAATGGTATTAATGTAAAGACGCTATTTATTTAAATTATTGACTTTTGGTATTCAGAAAATTGTAAATTAATTACGAAGCTGACATTTATGGTTTTTTAGGGAGTGGATTTTTGGTAGATATGTAAAAATTTTATTTTGTTGAGTTTATCAAACGTATATAGATTTTTACAGTGGCGTAGCCAGCATTGGGTTACTTTGGGTTAGAACCCCCCCCCCCCCCCATAGCCAGTTTAAAATTTATATATTTTTTTTTGAAAAATTACAAATGCAAAAATAAAAAAAAACGAAGATTTTTTTTTCTGATTTCTATAGAGAAAACACACGTCGCATTTCCTGGTCTACCCCACATATATCTCCTGCTCCCTTCCCTTCTGTCCCCTGAAGGGATGATTTTAAGGAGAACAATGGTGAAACAACCTTGAAGACAGAAAATTCGACTTTTTGGGTGTGGAGGGGCGGGGGGGTGGGGGGGGGGGCGATGGGGTAGTAGCCTTGATTGTTTGTACATGTAAAGGGTTACTTTTCTTAACACTTGAAATGGGGCGGCAGTTGAGCCGGAATTCACAATGCATCAATCCAGAAATTGCTTGCTTTGAAGTAAGGTATTTTCCCTGAAAAGACCTTAATTACAAATACCTTTATTAATTCGATATTTTCCCTGAAAAGACTGAAATTACTACTTAAAAATTATTTTGAATAATTAAAATTACTAATTTAAAATTATCAATTAAAATTGCTAATTTAAAATTATTTAAAATTGCTAATTTAAAATTAATAATTAACTTTTATTCAAATTATTTACTAAATTTTATTTAAATTATTAATTAAATTTAATTAAAATGATTAATTAAAATTATTAGTAAAAAAATTTCAAATCAATTATTAATAAGAAAAATGACTTGGTTTTGGTCGGACCAAAAAATATTTATGAACCCCCCCCCCCCCCTTCGGACAATCCTGGCTACGCCACTGGATTTTTAAAAACGTATATACGTATTTGCTTCAGGGATTTAAAGTATTTTGGCGACCTAAAGTTGCAACGGAACCTTCTGAACGGAATGTTAATTCAAAGAAAGGTCTATTGCTAATGCGATAATTCTCTCAAGGGAACGGTAGTTTAATATAATTTGCATAATATTTAGATTTCCAAGTTTCCAAATATCGATAAATGTACAAATTTTTTTAGGATATTAAATTTTTTTTCCAGTAAATTGTAATTTCTATGAAATAGTTGATACTTAAATTAAACCTTTATTATAACAAACAAAAAAAATCTTAAAAATTTTCTTTAAAAAACATAAAACCTTATTTCTTCAAATCTTAACATTCTGAAAGTAAATAGGCTCATACAAGAGTAAACTATCAGACATTTTAGAAGATTTTTTTTATTTTTAAAAATCTCAAACTTCTTCACTTTCGATTGTCCAATTCAGAATCGTCCGTTACAGTTACGAGTAGCAGTCGGTATTGTCCTCTTTTCAGTGGAATAGTCTTTTATGGTTGCGGGGCGGAAAAATATTAGAGTCGCTAACCGTTACATCGAAAGTTTAGGACAGCAATCTCGAGAATTGAAAGAGCTGGCAACGTCGGGAAAAAAAAAGAAGAGCTCAGTGGAATTTAGACGAAGTCTTTCTTTTTTTGGTAGTTGAAAGCTTAACTTTCTGAAAACGAGGCTTTTCTAATAATCCTCCCTATCGACATCTTTCTTTGAATCAGCAAACCTTCATATTGGGTTATTCCGCACTTGTATTGTTTTTAAACAATCGTTTATGGTTATTTAAATTAAAGAAAAAAATTCCAATTAATTTTAGAAATTGGAATTAAAATGTATCTGATTTTAAATTAGGAACATTAAAAGTTTGAAAAAATATATATTTCAGGGATACCAGCATGTTTCCGATTTTTTGTAATTTTATAGAACTTTAAATAAAATATTTTTTTTGAGCCCAGGAAAATGTCAACATAAAAACTTCATCAAAGTTGTGATATTGAATGCAAGTAAACGACATTTTTAAAAAAGTTACTAGAAAGCTGAATTTTTTTTTCAGAAACCGTTTTCAATTTTGAAGAATTGAAATTATTCAAGGGAAAATTCAGATTTTTAAAAAGGTTTTATAAAAGATTTTTTTTGTTGTTTCAAATTCCTTTATAAGACCGTCAAAGAAACCTTTAATTTTACAACCATGATAAAGTTGTTATGCTGACTTTTTATGATGGATGTGCATAGATTTTATTTCTTTGTAAAAAATAAATTTTGGACTAAATAAAAGACTGCATTTCGGACTGCATTTATCATAGGAATTAATCATGGCAATATCATCGACATAAAGCATTCTCCAACTTCTTGGTGTCACAATGAATACGATTTTTTTTAAACTAATAAATCTTTCTATTAAAAACTAGCACTTTAATTTTGATTCTCTAATTCCACGCACGGCTAACATTAACAATAAAGAAATGAACGAGCGCTTGAATAATTTCAGTAAGTATTTGATCAAACGGTAGATGGGACGCGAATATTGCACTGTAAAAAAAAAGTATTTAAAAATGAGTACCTGGACCTGCTCGTTTTTATTCGAGTACAATTGCATCATAAATGAACAATGATGTACTAAAACTCAAATACTCGTACTTTTTAAAAAATGAGCAGTGCGATTTAATTACAAATTTTTTATCAACGAAGTAGTTAAAGTTTAGGAAAAAGAATGGTTTATTATGTGTAGTTAAATAGTCAAACAATGACCATCGACAAAAGTCTATGACCTCGCTATTTACTACATTTAGACGCAATTTCAAACATGTATTTGTAATAGATACAAAATTATTATTTACATTTTTTTTTAATACGTATTCAAAAATAAATTTATGTAAAAGCTTTTAAGGCGGTTTTGTTTTGAAAGGTCGTTTTACTTTAAAAAAAATATATACATTTAATTTTAATTTCGTTGACGAAAGGTAAGGAGTGTTACTTATATGCTGCAAAAGAAATAAATAAATAATGATTATGTTCATGTAGTGGTCTCTAATGGCTTTTTAATTTTTTTTGCGTTTGCGTATCTTTCTATTTAGATTAAAACAAATGCAAAGGGGCTGCATAATATCATGGCGCCCAACAGAACAAAAAGAAAAAAATGTACGTTTAGAATGTTTTAATGGTCTAAAGTGGGGTAATTACCTATCATCAACATTGAAAAAAAAACATTTTAACTATTAAAATAATGCATACTTTTAGCAGAGGTTTATGAACAAGTTAAAAAACCTCCCAGTTTTCAATTTTTAGACACCATTTCGTATTAAAATGCAGATAATTATTGAGTTTTAAAATACACTTTTTAAAGGCCTGAACTGGAAACATATTTATTACGTGATTAAGTGACGAAGCGGTCGTCACACTGTTAAAAATAGGTATTCAAAAATAAGTAAAATGTACTCATTTTTGAATACATTCGATGCTTATCATGGCTCCATATCATGGCATAAATACATAAGTTTCAATATTGAAAAAGTCATATACTTTAAGATGAGTACAATGGGTAAAATTCTCGTTTGTAATTGTCGATATTTATTGAAAGTGATTTATGAAGGCAGCCTATTTGGGATAGCATCTGCTCTTTTTATTCAAGAGCAGATGCTATCCCAAATAGGCTGCCTTCATAAATCACTTTCAATAAATATCGACAATTACAAACGAGAAGCCAGATCTGCAGGCAGCGCTGTCCAGAGTAGCATCCGCTAAGTTACCTATTATGACATGAAGAAGTTATAAACAGAAGTATGATAAAAGAATGGGAAGTAAAATAATTGAATTGTAATTATTCAGTTTCCATTTAAGCAATCGACATCAAATAATATGGAAAACCCTCTTCTAAACAACTATTTTAAGTTTGTCAGGTCGCTTGTTAAGATAACTTAAACAGCATGTGAGATTAGCAATATTAAATCATACTGCTCATTTTTGCGAAAGTACGATTACTTACGTTTGAGTACATCATCGCTCATTTACGATGCAATTGTACTAAACAAAACGAGTACGTTCATGTACTCATATATAAGCACCTTATCTCAAAAATGGGAGTGTAATTTTTGAGAGTGCGGGCATTTCAGCTAGTACAACTATATTTCGAAACAAATAAGTCAATATATTATCCTTATTTATCTAATAGTCACTGGCAAATCCGATCTTCATAATTAGTGCCTGAGGCGCAACCCTTTACTTGAATCCCTAACCTTATTTTACGAAAGAAAAGTAAAGGTTTATTGAGTATTCTCAGATTTCTCCATCCTCCTTGAGAAAGGAGTCGAGGAGTATAATGGAATTTGGAATGGGACATCCAGAGATATTTCCTGATGCATAATTCACGGTTTTATCTCTCCAGCTGAATTTACACCTGTAGTTCGGCGCTTGAGGCTTCGCTGCTGCCCCAAGATTGGGACCGAACAACGAAATGCGATGTAATTGTGTTTTCAAATTCTGGCGCTTTTTGAGTGAGTCAATGGCTTCGCAGAGAAACGAGGAGATTTAAATATCAATGTGGGATGTCAGATGCAGAATGCGATTGGTGCCATAGCAATCAATGTTCTGTTATTCGAATTCATCGAATTGTTGTACTTTTGCCAAAGTGTTTATGTAGGATTAATAATTAGGTTCCAATACGCCTTCAATACTCGGAAAATTTCTTATTTATGATAGTTGAATCTATAAATGAGATTGTTTTCCGTAAAACCTTTCATTTTGTATTCTGTTGTAAAAGTTTTGGTTTAAAACTTTCGGCTTATAGTGGCTCGACCACTACAGCAAGTACAGCTGGGCTGCACCTAAATTCGTTAGTGTATTTTAAAACTAAAATCAGATATTTTACTAATTTTCTTAAATGAAGATTTGAATCGAAAATGAAATTTCTACGGAAGTAAACAAAATCTCCGATAAATAGCAAGCATGTTACCGTAATGCACAATTCAGGAGGGGAAAAAACTCCATTCAATCAAAATTGCAGCCAAAAAAAGCGAAATTCGAAATCGGCTGCATCGTTGCCATGGCAACCTCTACGTAGTATGGAGATTCCCCCCCATGCTAATGCACTGCATTTGTGAGAAGGTACAGCCGAAATGAATTTTCTTGTTTTAGCTGCACCAATTAGCATATCGAATCTTCAGGTTCGATATGCTAATTGGCTCGTGGGATGAAACGAGAACTTACGAGAATATCTCCAAACGGAAATGGTTTTCGTGATACATTTACTGTGTGCTGTTGTTTCGTTATGTAAGTTAATATTAAAATTGACCGATTCGCATGTTTAAAAGAAAGCAGGATTCCTTTAATTTTCAAAAACAAGTAAATGTTTTCTATTTTTTTCGCATGTTATCATTTTTTAAAAATTGAAAGGAATCTTGATTTGAGTAGTGAACAATAAAGAATTTCCGTTCATGTAAGGTTTTTGGAAAATAGGAGGGGGGGGGGGGGGTTACATGATTTCGGCTGCCCTAACATTTTAGACCACGGGCCGCCACTGCTAGCTAATATTCAGTCGGACGTTCGATTTTATGTCTCCATTGTATTGACTTATTATATAATAAATGGCGGATAAACGAAATGTGTTGCAGTTTTCTCAAAAGGCGACACTTTATTCCAACAACAGATTAACTGTCAAAATCGAAGAAAATGATCAAGATGTCCAGTTAATTAAATTTCCGGTTATTTGAATCTTGGGTAATTGAACTTTTATACTACTACTTTTCTATGAACGCGGCGGTCATACATGGTTGGGCGATGATCATTGTTCGGCTGTATCACATTTAGCTGTATTGGCATAATAAATCATTGCATTTTCCAAACTACTTCACTTATATTTTAAACAAGTCGCTTAGCGCTAGTATCAACAAAAAAAAAATAGTTAAAGTATATAAAAAAAGAATTATGTACAGTTAAACTGTCAAACTATGACCATCGCAGAACAATTTATGACAACCTTCTATATCAAGCTAAGCCAAGGCAATTGTAGATCAAGCTTAGCGTCATTTAATTGCGTAATCAATCCGCAATTGTCAAGTTTTGGTCATGGGTATTAAAAGGAGAAAGGCTGTCCATGTTTTACAGGGGATAAAAGATCCAAAATAGTGATATAGTCAGTGATCTGCTGGTATTAGTAAATGAGGATTTAAAAATGCGTCATCAGTGTACAGTGGCTAGCTAAAAAGCTAATAGAATGTTGGGGTACAACACGAAAAGTGTTTAATCAAAATCTAAGGATATAATCTGACATTGTATAGAGGTTTGGTAAGGCCTCATCTTGAGTACGCTGTATAGTTTTGGTCACCATTTATCTTATAAAAGACATTGATTTGTTAGAGAAAGTTCAGCACAGGGCTACTAAAATGGTCCAAGGGTTTTCAGGCATGGAATATGAGGATAAATTAAGATATTTGAATATGTATACTCTACAAGAGAGAAGGGTTAGAGGAGATTTGATTCAAATGTCCAAATTTATTTAACAAAGGGATATGGAGGGTTTAGATTTTAATATGAGTGATAGAACGAGAGGTCATGGGTATAAATTAAACAAATCACATTTTAATCGGAAAGGGAAGGAAACACTATTTCTATAATAGGGTAATAGACAAATGGAACGATTTGCCACTGAATATTGTTAATTGAATAGGAGTAAAGGAATTTAGAAGAAGTTATATATTCATTGGTTGATAGGAAATACTATCTGGACCAATCTGGTTGGGCCTTGAGCCTGCAGTTGGTCGTCAATATTTGTATTTGTAAATATTGCTATGAAATAATGAATTCTTAATGTATAAATATTTCCTTTTTACCCTATTGAACTAGCTGTCAGAACCAACATGAACTATATCAAAGAGCATTAAGGAAAGAATATAAAAAAAAAAATTTAATAACAAAATTCATAGCGCTAATAAAAATAATTCTAATAATATCCTACTAATAACAACCAATTCCCTGTTTTTCATCGAAATCTTTAAATATCACATTCAATCCCCAATCATTTAATCCTGAGTTAATTAATTCGATAATTCTCAAACAAGCAATTTTTCATGGTATCCCCCATTTCGCAACTCACTGAAAGACAATCCCTGATTTTACACATGTACTCACAACTGTGATATCAATCATAAGCCCCGTAGAGTATGTCGCAAGCGGGATTACCTGGTTAATAACAGAGAAAATTGATTCCGCTCTTCATAAATCCCGCTTTCAGAACTTCATTCAGTGATTCAAAATATATTCTAGGCCACGATTGTTTTGTTTTGTTGGGAAGGGGCTCTTTCGTTGATTAAATTAGGACGTCTACCCTACAACGTGGAGTGATTTAGCGCATGAGTTTCCGTGGATGGGCAGACGATGGATTGTCGGATTAATCTTTCTAATCTTAGTGAGGAGGTGCTTATTGATTGTGATGCGACGCCACTGGAGCATATGCTGTACACTTAACGAGGTACTGAATAATTTATTAGTGTATCGGGAGGGGGGGGGGGGGGGATATGGTATTAAATTTTAATAATCGTCCAAAGTTGGAGAGTCTCATTAATTGATGCGTATTAATTTATGTTGGAAAAGTCTCTCTAGATGAAGATTGAAAAGTGAGGATGTGGGAGGAAGAACCAGACAGCTCCACTTTTTTTTTTATTTACAATTTTTTCTATATTCTTAGAAAGATAAAAATTCCATATCGATTGGTGCAAGAATCGGACAGCTGTAAGCAATGGCTATAGAGATATAAAGGAAAAGGATCTGTACTGTTGCCTTATACGGTGCGAAAAAAGTACAGCTCCAGGAGCTGTCTTGTATAGTATTAAATTTTAATAATCGTCCAAAGTTGGAGAGTCTCATTAATTGATGCGTATTAATTTATGTTGGAAAGGTCTCTCTAGCTGAAGATTGGAAAGTGAGGATGTGGGTGGAAAAACCAGACAGCTCCACCTTTTTTTTTCTGATTTACAATTTTTCCCATATTTTTAGAAAGATAAAAATTCCATATCGATTGGTGCAAGAATCGGACAGCTGTAAGCAAGGCTATAGAGATATAAAGGGAAAGGAGCTGTACTGTTGTCTCATATGGCGCGAAAAGAGTACAGCTCCAGGAGCTGTCTTGTTTTCGCACCGAATTAATTCAATTTGTGGTCGCTTGATTGGATCGTTTTCCGTGTTGCACGAGCCAGTCGTTTACATCACTGTTGAATGTGTGTTATTTGTTGAACCAGCTATAAGGTTGTTATACATCCGAAATTCCATTAAAGTAGTGTAATTCAGAGCTAGACTATATTTATGTGTAGCTTATTATGCAATCCTTAAATATATGAAACGAATATTTTTTGCTGTTTGAAGTTCACAGTCGCATTGATAATTTCGGAGAAGTATCTACAAGAATTTTATTGGTAAGCCTGGACACAGAACCAGTGTTAGGTGTAAAACACCGGACAGCTCCATTATATTTTTTTCAAAAAAACAAACAAAAAAAACCAGGCAAAAGGTTGGAAATGTAAAAATGGTCTGTGATAGAATAAGATATTTTTTACGTTTTTAACAATAGATTTACGATTCTTCCTCTGTTTCGTAATTCAAACTATGATATTAATATCATTGTCCTCATGTATGGTTAAAATGTGGTAGTATTTACTATATTATTTAAGGAAAGGAAATATTTTTGTCTGCATTCCAAAACTTTCGCGATTTAAAGTAAAACTAAAAGAACAGAATAGATCAAGTTCGCATATCAATTTCAAGTTGTATAAAAACCGAACGCTTAAGGCATCATCCAGGGTTTTAAGAGCTTTGCCAATCACTCTTTGTCATTTCATATTATAGTTCAGAAAAATTCTGAGTGTCAACACACACAAAGCGTTTTTATTGAGAATAATTCCCATTTTTAAAAATTGTTTTTATATATTTGGACTCAGAAATGAATGCCAAACAGTGACATCACACGCAAATTAATACTTAGAAAATTAAATCTTAAAAATATTTGGCATTATTTTAATGAATTTTTTTATATTAGGTTGGAGGGAAAGTTCTGTCGTATTTTAAATAGGCAGGTGATTTTTCTTGTAAATAAAAAGAACAACTGGCTAGTGAGTCAATAGGATTTTGTTTTGTTTTTTTAGCTGCTGTATAATATAAAAGGTGCCCTTTTTTAACGTTCATCATTTACTTGTGATATTTAAAGTGAAAAACATGTCGGTAGATAAAATGCATTTACGACACTGCATTTTATATGAATTCCAAAAAGGAAACAATGCATCAGTTGCATGTAAAAATTTATGTGCGGTATTTGGAAAAGATATTGTAAATGTTTGTACTTGTCAAAGATGGTTTAGCAAATTTCGTTCCGGGGATCTGAGCCTCAAAGAAAGTGATCGATCTGGATGACCATCCAAGATCGATAATGATGTTTTGCGATCCATGTTGGAAAAAAAAATCCACATTTAACAAGTCGAGAAATTGCAGAAGAGTTTGGCATTCATCATACAACTGTTGGAGATCACATTCAATCTGTTGGGTTTGTGTTAAAGCAAAGTGTTTGGGTTCCACATGAATTAAAGGAAAATAATTTGTCTGATCGTGTAAGAATGTGTTCATCACATCTGATTAGACACAATGTGGAGCCGTTTTGGGACAGGCTGGTTACTGGAGCTGAAAAGTGGATTCTTTACGAGAATATTAAGAGAAAAAAATCTTACTGCAAAATTATCTAACGGGAAAAAAAATTCACGTCTTTTGAAAGTGTTTCTAAGGCAGTTGCTGACTATTTTAACTCCAAGGATGAGAAAAAACAGGAAAAACAGGAATTCACAGGTTACCTGAAAGATGGCAACAGGTTGTAACAAATAACGGAGCATATATAATTGATTAATATTAAACACATATTTTTATAAATGAATTCAAATAATTTCTTTAAAATACGACAGAACTTTCCCTCCAACCCAATATATATACAAGGAACTTGATATAATATCCTTTTATAATCCATTTATAGAATGGTTTTATTTTTCATTGCCTGTCAAAGACGTATGCATAATTCATGATGTGCTTGAAGAGAGGTATTTAAAAAAGTATTTTTGAACTTTTGTGGTTTTTTGGTTATTGTTATAAGCGACATGAGGTTATGTTAATATACTTAAAATTGTAAGTATAGCTTGTGACAATAATTATTATTAAAAAAAAATATAGATAAAAGAAATTAATAAGGGATAAAAAGGTTTTTTGAAACTACTTTATAAAATATTCCTGCTTCATAATTTTTTTATATATATTTCAGAACTTTTTAGAATGTAAGTTTTATTGGAAAACAGCCTCCAGGAAGGAATTTATTAATTTAATTTTTTTTGGATAAAAATAACGATAACAGATGATTTAAAAAATAATAGCATCTAGGAAAAAGTATTTTTGAAAATGAAACGAGATAAACAAACTTTGACTCTTAAACTCTGTAAGATTTTTTTTGCATTGTTTTAAGTTGTCTCTTTTGTATTATTCTAAAATAAATTAATAATGTATCAGTTTTTGTGCATTTGAATTAATGTTGTAGCGCTTGTACCATATTTTTTCTATTTTATATTCTTTGTGACTCATCAATACATTGTCCAAACTTATCCTCTAATTTTCATGGCGTGTTTTCGGGACTAGGGCACGTTAAATATGATCGGGGTCCAATGTCCTGACGCCTATTAAAGTTGCGGCGGGTGCCAGTTTAGGTGTTGTCCTCGTCATCTAACCAGGGTTTAAAAATACGAGGCATTGTTCTCGGGTCTTTCCTTCGAGATAAGCCTCGAACCGAATTGTATGGCTCTGCTTGATTTTTTAGGCAGATACAGAGCAGTAAAAAGTATACGTGTCATTTATAATGGTTCGATTTCATTAGGCAAACCTAAAAGCCAAATGTGCGAAAACGAGCCAATTTTGGTAACCTGCAACTACTATTCTTGATGAATAGAATGGAATCAGTGGCTGCTCGCCCACTACAGCAAGTACAGCCGGGCTGCACCTAAATTCATCAAAAACTAAAATCAGATATTTTACTAATTTTCTTAAATGAAGATTAGAATTGAAAATGAAATTTCTACGGTAGTAAACAAAATCATATATATAAAGCTGAAATCTTCAAAATGCGTCCGGATCTCTGTTTGTTTGTTTGTCAGTACAAAATAAGCTCCGTAACTACATAACATAGATCTTCGAAATTCACAGAATAATTAGTTCAAACAATAAGAATTTTAACGTGATTATTTTAAAGTCTCTACGATGTTTCATTCGAAAGTTATGACATTTTTTAGCGAATTTCAGTAAAGTTTCACGAAGTGGCAACAGTAAAATCAGTTAAAATCAACGGAGAAAAGCGAATATATAATATAACAAAATTATAAACCAATTAGAATGCCGATATTTACACGGAATACTCCATAACTACAAAACGTAGCTTTATAAAATTTACAGAGTACTTTACTTGAAAAATTAGATATTTTTTGTGATAATTTTTAAGTTTGTACGATGTTCTATTCGTATGTTATAACTATTTTAATGTATTCCATTGATTTAACATAGATGAACATATCGTATGCAATTTAAAATAAAAATTTTCGTTATTGACACTGTAAAAATGACGTCATGGGTTTTGTTTGATTTAATAATTATCGAAAAACGTCTGCACATTGGGCTTTTTGTTACAATACGGATTCATTCAAAAATTTAAACAACCAGTATTTTATCTTAGGGAAATGGTTTAGAATTGTTTTAAAATGTTATAAAAGTGAAAATCCGATCTTCATAATTAGTGCCTGAGGCGCAACCCTTTACTTGAATCCCTAACCTTATTTTACGAAAGAAAAGTAAAGGTTTATTGAGTATTCTCAGATTTCTCCATCCTCCTTGAGAAAGGAGTCGAGGAGTATAATGGAATTTGGAATGGGACATCCAGAGATATTTCCTGATGCATAATTCACGGTTTTATCTCTCCAGCTGAATTTACACCTGTAGTTCGGCGCTTGAGGCTTCGCTGCTGCCCCAAGATTGGGACCGAACAACGAAATGCGATGTAATTGTGTTTTCAAATTCTGGCGCTTTTTGAGTGAGTCAATGGCTTCGCAGAGAAACGAGGAGATTTAAATATCAATGTGGGATGTCAGATGCAGAACGCGATTGGTGCCATAGCAATCAATGTTCTGTTATTCGAATTCATCGAATTGTTGTACTTTTGCCAAAGTGTTTATGTAGGATTAATAATTAGGTTCCAATACGCCTTCAATACTCGGAAAATTTCTTATTTATGATAGTTGAATCTATAAATGAGATTGTTTTCCGTAAAACCTTTCATTTTGTATTCTGTTGTAAAAGTTTTGGTTTAAAACTTTCGGCTTATAGTGGCTCGACCACTACAGCAAGTACAGCTGGGCTGCACCTAAATTCGTTAGTGTATTTTAAAACTAAAATCAGATATTTTACTAATTTTCTTAAATGAAGATTTGAATCGAAAATGAAATTTCTACGGAAGTAAACAAAATCTCCGATAAATAGCAAGCATGTTACCGTAATGCACAATTCAGGAGGGGAAAAAACTCCATTCAATCAAAATTGCAGCCAAAAAAAGCGAAATTCGAAATCGGCTGCATCGTTGCCATGGCAACCTCTACGTAGTATGGAGATTCCCCCCCATGCTAATGCACTGCATTTGTGAGAAGGTACAGCCGAAATGAATTTTCTTGTTTTAGCTGCACCAATTAGCATATCGAATCTTCAGGTTCGATATGCTAATTGGCTCGTGGGATGAAACGAGAACTTACGAGAATATCTCCAAACGGAAATGGTTTTCGTGATACATTTACTGTGTGCTGTTGTTTCGTTATGTAAGTTAATATTAAAATTGACCGATTCGCATGTTTAAAAGAAAGCAGGATTCCTTTAATTTTCAAAAACAAGTAAATGTTTTCTATTTTTTTCGCATGTTATCATTTTTTAAAAATTGAAAGGAATCTTGATTTGAGTAGTGAACAATAAAGAATTTCCGTTCATGTAAGGTTTTTGGAAAATAGGAGGGGGGGGGGGGGTTACATGATTTCGGCTGCCCTAACATTTTAGACCACGGGCCGCCACTGCTAGCTAATATTCAGTCGGACGTTCGATTTTATGTCTCCATTGTATTGACTTATTATATAATAAATGGCGGATAAACGAAATGTGTTGCAGTTTTCTCAAAAGGCGACACTTTATTCCAACAACAGATTAACTGTCAAAATCGAAGAAAATGATCAAGATGTCCAGTTAATTAAATTTCCGGTTATTTGAATCTTGGGTAATTGAACTTTTATACTACTACTTTTCTATGAACGCGGCGGTCATACATGGTTGGGCGATGATCATTGTTCGGCTGTATCACATTTAGCTGTATTGGCATAATAAATCATTGCATTTTCCAAACTACTTCACTTATATTTTAAACAAGTCGCTTAGCGCTAGTATCAACAAAAAAAAAATAGTTAAAGTATATAAAAAAAGAATTATGTACAGTTAAACTGTCAAACTATGACCATCGCAGAACAATTTATGACAACCTTCTATATCAAGCTAAGCCAAGGCAATTGTAGATCAAGCTTAGCGTCATTTAATTGCGTAATCAATCCGCAATTGTCAAGTTTTGGTCATGGGTATTAAAAGGAGAAAGGCTGTCCATGTTTTACAGGGGATAAAAGATCCAAAATAGTGATATAGTCAGTGATCTGCTGGTATTAGTAAATGAGGATTTAAAAATGCGTCATCAGTGTACAGTGGCTAGCTAAAAAGCTAATAGAATGTTGGGGTACAACACGAAAAGTGTTTAATCAAAATCTAAGGATATAATCTGACATTGTATAGAGGTTTGGTAAGGCCTCATCTTGAGTACGCTGTATAGTTTTGGTCACCATTTATCTTATAAAAGACATTGATTTGTTAGAGAAAGTTCAGCACAGGGCTACTAAAATGGTCCAAGGGTTTTCAGGCATGGAATATGAGGATAAATTAAGATATTTGAATATGTATACTCTACAAGAGAGAAGGGTTAGAGGAGATTTGATTCAAATGTCCAAATTTATTTAACAAAGGGATATGGAGGGTTTAGATTTTAATATGAGTGATAGAACGAGAGGTCATGGGTATAAATTAAACAAATCACATTTTAATCGGAAAGGGAAGGAAACACTATTTCTATAATAGGGTAATAGACAAATGGAACGATTTGCCACTGAATATTGTTAATTGAATAGGAGTAAAGGAATTTAGAAGAAGTTATATATTCATTGGTTGATAGGAAATACTATCTGGACCAATCTGGTTGGGCCTTGAGCCTGCAGTTGGTCGTCAATATTTGTATTTGTAAATATTGCTATGAAATAATGAATTCTTAATGTATAAATATTTCCTTTTTACCCTATTGAACTAGCTGTCAGAACCAACATGAACTATATCAAAGAGCATTAAGGAAAGAATATAAAAAAAAAAATTTAATAACAAAATTCATAGCGCTAATAAAAATAATTCTAATAATATCCTACTAATAACAACCAATTCCCTGTTTTTCATCGAAATCTTTAAATATCACATTCAATCCCCAATCATTTAATCCTGAGTTAATTAATTCGATAATTCTCAAACAAGCAATTTTTCATGGTATCCCCCATTTCGCAACTCACTGAAAGACAATCCCTGATTTTACACATGTACTCACAACTGTGATATCAATCATAAGCCCCGTAGAGTATGTCGCAAGCGGGATTACCTGGTTAATAACAGAGAAAATTGATTCCGCTCTTCATAAATCCCGCTTTCAGAACTTCATTCAGTGATTCAAAATATATTCTAGGCCACGATTGTTTTGTTTTGTTGGGAAGGGGCTCTTTCGTTGATTAAATTAGGACGTCTACCCTACAACGTGGAGTGATTTAGCGCATGAGTTTCCGTGGATGGGCAGACGATGGATTGTCGGATTAATCTTTCTAATCTTAGTGAGGAGGTGCTTATTGATTGTGATGCGACGCCACTGGAGCATATGCTGTACACTTAACGAGGTACTGAATAATTTATTAGTGTATCGGGAGGGGGGGGGGGGGATATGGTATTAAATTTTAATAATCGTCCAAAGTTGGAGAGTCTCATTAATTGATGCGTATTAATTTATGTTGGAAAAGTCTCTCTAGATGAAGATTGAAAAGTGAGGATGTGGGAGGAAGAACCAGACAGCTCCACTTTTTTTTTTATTTACAATTTTTTCTATATTCTTAGAAAGATAAAAATTCCATATCGATTGGTGCAAGAATCGGACAGCTGTAAGCAATGGCTATAGAGATATAAAGGAAAAGGATCTGTACTGTTGCCTTATACGGTGCGAAAAAAGTACAGCTCCAGGAGCTGTCTTGTATAGTATTAAATTTTAATAATCGTCCAAAGTTGGAGAGTCTCATTAATTGATGCGTATTAATTTATGTTGGAAAGGTCTCTCTAGCTGAAGATTGGAAAGTGAGGATGTGGGTGGAAAAACCAGACAGCTCCACCTTTTTTTTTCTGATTTACAATTTTTCCCATATTTTTAGAAAGATAAAAATTCCATATCGATTGGTGCAAGAATCGGACAGCTGTAAGCAAGGCTATAGAGATATAAAGGGAAAGGAGCTGTACTGTTGTCTCATATGGCGCGAAAAGAGTACAGCTCCAGGAGCTGTCTTGTTTTCGCACCGAATTAATTCAATTTGTGGTCGCTTGATTGGATCGTTTTCCGTGTTGCACGAGCCAGTCGTTTACATCACTGTTGAATGTGTGTTATTTGTTGAACCAGCTATAAGGTTGTTATACATCCGAAATTCCATTAAAGTAGTGTAATTCAGAGCTTGACTATATTTATGTGTAGCTTATTATGCAATCCTTAAATATATGAAACGAATATTTTTTGCTGTCTGAAGTTCACAGTCGCATTGATAATTTCGGAGAAGTATCTACAAGAATTTTATTGGTAAGCCTGGACACAGAACCAGTGTTAGGTGTAAAACACCGGACAGCTCCATTATATTTTTTTCAAAAAAAACAACAAAAAAAACCAGGCAAAAGGTTGGAAATGTAAAAATGGTCTGTGATAGAATAAGATATTTTTTACGTTTTTAACAATAGATTTACGATTCTTCCTCTGTTTCGTAATTCAAACTATGATATTAATATCATTGTCCTCATGTATGGTTAAAATGTGGTAGTATTTACTATATTATTTAAGGAAAGGAAATATTTTTGTCTGCATTCCAAAACTTTCGCGATTTAAAGTAAAACTAAAAGAACAGAATAGATCAAGTTCGCATATCAATTTCAAATTGTATAAAAACCGAACGCTTAAGGCATCATCCAGGGTTTTAAGAGCTTTGCCAATCACTCTTTGTCATTTCATATTATAGTTCAGAAAAATTCTGAGTGTCAACACACACAAAGCGTTTTTATTGAGAATAATTCCCATTTTTAAAAATTGTTTTTATATATTTGGACTCAGAAATGAATGCCAAACAGTGACATCACACGCAAATTAATACTTAGAAAATTAAATCTTAAAAATATTTGGCATTATTTTAATGAATTTTTTTATATTAGGTTGGAGGGAAAGTTCTGTCGTATTTTAAATAGGCAGGTGATTTTTCTTGTAAATAAAAAGAACAACTGGCTAGTGAGTCAATAGGATTTTTTTTTGTTTTTTTAGCTGCTGTATAATATAAAAGGTGCCCTTTTTTAACGTTCATCATTTACTTGTGATATTTAAAGTGAAAAACATGTCGGTAGATAAAATGCATTTACGACACTGCATTTTATATGAATTCCAAAAAGGAAACAATGCATCAGTTGCATGTAAAAATTTATGTGCGGTATTTGGAAAAGATATTGTAAATGTTTGTACTTGTCAAAGATGGTTTAGCAAATTTCGTTCCGGGGATCTGAGCCTCAAAGAAAGTGATCGATCTGGATGACCATCCAAGATCGATAATGATGTTTTGCGATCCATGTTGGAAAAAAAAATCCACATTTAACAAGTCGAGAAATTGCAGAAGAGTTTGGCATTCATCATACAACTGTTGGAGATCACATTCAATCTGTTGGGTTTGTGTTAAAGCAAAGTGTTTGGGTTCCACATGAATTAAAGGAAAATAATTTGTCTGATCGTGTAAGAATGTGTTCATCACATCTGATTAGACACAATGTGGAGCCGTTTTGGGACAGGCTGGTTACTGGAGCTGAAAAGTGGATTCTTTACGAGAATATTAAGAGAAAAAAATCTTACTGCAAAATTATCTAACGGGAAAAAAAATTCACGTCTTTTGAAAGTGTTTCTAAGGCAGTTGCTGACTATTTTAACTCCAAGGATGAGAAAAAACAGGAAAAACAGGAATTCACAGGTTACCTGAAAGATGGCAACAGGTTGTAACAAATAACGGAGCATATATAATTGATTAATATTAAACACATATTTTTATAAATGAATTCAAATAATTTCTTTAAAATACGACAGAACTTTCCCTCCAACCCAATATATATACAAGGAACTTGATATAATATCCTTTTATAATCCATTTATAGAATGGTTTTATTTTTCATTGCCTGTCAAAGACGTATGCATAATTCATGATGTGCTTGAAAAGAGGTATTTAAAAAAGTATTTTTGAACTTTTGTGGTTTTTTGGTTATTGTTATAAGCGACATGAGGTTATGTTAATATACTTAAAATTGTAAGTATAGCTTGTGACAATAATTATTATTAAAAAAAAATATAGATAAAAGAAATTAATAAGGGATAAAAAGATTTTTTGAAACTACTTTATAAAATATTCCTGCTTCATAATTTTTTTATATATATTTCAGAACTTTTTAGAATGTAAGTTTTATTGGAAAACAGCCTCCAGGAAGGAATTTATTAATTTAATTTTTTTTGGATAAAAATAACGATAACAGATGATTTAAAAAATAATAGCATCTAGGAAAAAGTATTTTTGAAAATGAAACGAGATAAACAAACTTTGACTCTTAAACTCTGTAAGATTTTTTTTGCATTGTTTTAAGTTGTCTCTTTTGTATTATTCTAAAATAAATTAATAATGTATCAGTTTTTGTGCATTTGAATTAATGTTGTAGCGCTTGTACCATATTTTTTCTATTTTATATTCTTTGTGACTCATCAATACATTGTCCAAACTTATCCTCTAATTTTCATGGCGTGTTTTCGGGACTAGGGCACGTTAAATATGATCGGGGTCCAATGTCCTGACGCCTATTAAAGTTGCGGCGGGTGCCAGTTTAGGTGTTGTCCTCGTCATCTAACCAGGGTTTAAAAATACGAGGCATTGTTCTCGGGTCTTTCCTTCGAGATAAGCCTCGAACCGAATTGTATGGCTCTGCTTGATTTTTTAGGCAGATACAGAGCAGTAAAAAGTATACGTGTCATTTATAATGGTTCGATTTCATTAGGCAAACCTAAAAGCCAAATGTGCGAAAACGAGCCAATTTTGGTAACCTGCAACTACTATTCTTGATGAATAGAATGGAATCAGTGGCTGCTCGCCCACTACAGCAAGTACAGCCGGGCTGCACCTAAATTCATCAAAAACTAAAATCAGATATTTTACTAATTTTCTTAAATGAAGATTAGAATTGAAAATGAAATTTCTACGGTAGTAAACAAAATCATATATATAAAGCTGAAATCTTCAAAATGCGTCCGGATCTCTGTTTGTTTGTTTGTCAGTACAAAATAAGCTCCGTAACTACATAACATAGATCTTCGAAATTCACAGAATAATTAGTTCAAACAATAAGAATTTTAACGTGATTATTTTAAAGTCTCTACGATGTTTCATTCGAAAGTTATGACATTTTTTAGCGAATTTCAGTAAAGTTTCACGAAGTGGCAACAGTAAAATCAGTTAAAATCAACGGAGAAAAGCGAATATATAATATAACAAAATTATAAACCAATTAGAATGCCGATATTTACACGGAATACTCCATAACTACAAAACGTAGCTTTATAAAATTTACAGAGTACTTTACTTGAAAAATTAGATATTTTTTGTGATAATTTTTAAGTTTGTACGATGTTCTATTCGTATGTTATAACTATTTTAATGTATTCCATTGATTTAACATAGATGAACATATCGTATGCAATTTAAAATAAAAATTTTCGTTATTGACACTGTAAAAATGACGTCATGGGTTTTGTTTGATTTAATAATTATCGAAAAACGTCTGCACATTGGGCTTTTTGTTACAATACGGATTCATTCAAAAATTTAAACAACCAGTATTTTATCTTAGGGAAATGGTTTAGAATTGTTTTAAAATGTTATAAAAGTGAATTATCTCTTTTGTTTTGTTTGTATACAGGTTAATTGTAACTATATTTGATTATCTTAGATCGAACTTTTAGAACAATTCTTCCAGAATGTCAGTAATTTGTGTATGAACGTCCATTTTATTCATTTGAAAATATTTTATGCAAGTATTTTTTTTTAAATTATACGAATTTTAGTTTTACTGTGAATTTTCAACTCTTTGACTTTCTAACGTTATTAAAGAATAAAATTCCACAGATACCAAATGATAGTTGAGAAAATAAATATTTTATTTAATGTGCCATTGAATATTTCCTTTTAAAACATTAAATGGCGATCATTAAGAATTAAGTGTTCTGAATTGCTGTTCTGAATGATTGAAAGTACATGGTGAGTTTATAATATGCTGCACCGTTTGCTAAACTTTCGCCAAGTTATAACAATTTATTCTTTGGATAAAGTGCGTCTTGGCTTTAATTTGCTGTGGAAACTTACTATATATTTATATGACAGGTATTTTTCAATGCGAATGCAATAACAATAGAATCGCAAAATAAAAATTTTATGACAAAAATGGTTTAACAAAATAAGTAAATACGAAATTTTTAATTCATTCATACGGAAATAAAAAAATATTCTGAAAAAGAAAGTAGGTGGTTATTCTTCTGTAATAATAGCATTCATGGAAAATCTTTAAAACATGGGCATCTGGACATAGTAAAAGAGGAAGGGGGGGGGAGGGGGGGGGGAATCGGCACGTAAAAAACGTCTGACTTTCGTCTACACGATAGCATATTATGTATACCCATCAGCTGATTTCATTTGGAGTTAAGGATTTTACAAATGTCGTTTTTTATTATGGGATTCCATGCAACTATGTACCGAAACTACCCATACCGAAAGAAAATTCTTATTAATTTCTAAAAGTAGTTTTGTTCAGGAATGTTTAATTTTTAAAACTCCATACCTTTTGAAAGATAAACTAGAAATTATAGGATTTGTATCGGTGTATTAGCAACCAAATAGTATAGATGTATTTTTACTTTTTTAACTTCTAATTTATTAAAATAAAAATATTAAAATTATAAAAAACAGCTTTAACTTTTTTAAGGAGGAATTCTAAAACGGTATATGCGATTATTCCAGGGAGGAGAGAAAATGTATATATTTTTAGGTATTTGTCGTTATTTTATTTACCTCCGTGCGAAGAACGGGTACTTTTGCTAGTCTTAGATAAATAGCAAACCTTTTTGCCGTAATGCACAATTCAGAAGGGAAAAAAACTTCAGTCAATCAAAATTGCAGCTAAAAAAGCGAAGTCAGAAATCGGCTGCATCGTTGCCATGACAACCTTACGTGGTATGACTTCCCCTTCACGCTAAAATGAGGCTGTGACGTCACAAACGCAGCTCAAAAGGATTTTTTCAACTCGAGCTGTAGTTGGGAATTCTGTGAATTGATTGGCTCCCGTGTTTGAATCGGCGGGACGTGTGGGGAGGGGACCGAGTATTTTACTAGCATCTCTAGACCGCTTTGCCTGATGGAGGAAAAGCCCCTTGGCTCGATAATTGTTTCAGCTTTGGCGGTATTGATAAGTGCTGTTTCGCAACCCTGTGGAAGGAATGGCTGTTGAGGGAGTGAATGGGAGTGATTCGATGGGCAAATGGATTTCTGAATTATTTTAATGATTTTGGATTCACACTTTTATCTTTAATTTTTGATTTTATTTTTCAATAAACAGATGTTTTTTACGACATTCTTCAAAAAAAATCTTTAGATATAAATTATTGTCTTTAGCAAGTCAAGGTAATTCAGAACATTATAAGACAAAACCATAATGAGAACACGTTCAAACGTATTTTTGAAATTGCGAATTCGAAAACAGAAGTTGTTTTCAAAAGACAAGATGACTTCCGAACTCACGAAGATGTGTTTAAGAAATTTAAAATGTTATATTTTGAAATTTTGAATACCATAATAATGGAATTTGACGTAAGATTTAAAGATAGCGAATGTCTATATTTTTTTTGTCTCGCCGATTCCTCAAAGTTTGAGGATTTTTCGATAAATATCCCAGAAATGGCTTTTGAAAGTTTTGAAAAACTCTTATCCAATGATGTGTGATATTCATAGACTAAAAAATGAATTAAAACTTTTTTATTCCGATTCATCATACAGGGATTGTAGTGTACAAGAAATAATAAAAAAAAAATTCATAATAACGGAACGAATGACATATTCAAAGAAGTATATAAACTTCTGTGTTTGATATTGACAATTCCTGTTACAAGCGCAATAGCTGAAAGAAGTTTCTATTGCTTAAACAGAATTAAAAACTATTTAAGAAACTCCATGACCGAAGAACGATTGACTGCATTATCAACACTGTCAACCGAACGAGGAATAATTGACGACCTTACGAAAACAACGCCATTTTATGACGACATCATTGACCGATTTGCAAGTTTAAAAGAAAGGATGATTGATTTAATCTTAAAAAAATAAGTAAATGTTTTCTATTTTTTTCGCATGTTATCATTTCACAAAAAATTGAAGGGGAGGGGGGGGGGGGGGGGGGGGATTACATGATTTCGGCTGCACTAACATTTCCGACCGCGGGCCGCCACTGGATGGAATGAATAGGATTCTAGATGAATAGGAAAAGTATCGTGCCAATTTTTTTCCTTGGCGACAAATAATGGATGCTCAACGGAAAGCGACCCTTTTCTTCAAGATTGTTGTCATTGAAAAAGTTGTTTATATCTTGGAAAGGGATTTTTGTCAGTTAACCCTTTTTTCGCTTGCCCCTTTTCAATTGTAAACTGCTGTGAATAAAAAAAAAAATTCGAATACGTAAACATTAAGAAATAAAAATTTTCTTTGAGGTAATTTATTAAAAGACTGACTTCTAGTAACCTCAAATTTTACCTTAATTCATAAGTTCTACTTTCTGTAACAACATACCTGAACACTATAGTTCAAAACAACATACTTCAGCACTACGACCTCGAGCGCAAATTTACAGAAATTTACATACTACAGTAAATACAAACACTCGCGTAACTCTAATCTATTTTTAAGTATCGATAAGAATGCGAAACTTGATTACGTTTCGCTAGAATCTCGTGCACAATAAATAAAAATCTCACGACTGTGGATTGGAAAGTAGCAACCGTGCATTAGCATGCAAACAAAAATCGATTTCATATTAGGCGAATATGGAAGTTTCTTCCCCAAATGCACATATGACTTCAGAAGAGGCGTTTTACATAAACAGCTATCTGGACACGATCTGAAGCCGAACTTTTTAGCTTGCTGTCATTTGTATGTATGAGATACAACAAAGCACAAGGAGAATCAGTATGCATCATTTCACAGAAGTTGCATCCGACTTCTGGTTTTTTCGGAACAGAAAGTCAGTAAATATATCGACATATTTAATTTTTTTCCAGGTTTTCGGGAAAAATAGTTCGTTTATTTTATTGTGCAATAGCTACTTCTAGAAATATATATATAGGCCTCCGTGGCCGAGCGGTTAAAGGCGTCAGCTGGGAATATGAAAATTCCTGGTGCGATCCTAGGCGATGGACTTGACAAATAAAAGTTAAAAAAAAGTAGTGATCTTGTAATAGGAGGGTTACCAGCTTCGCTACAAAATACTATAAAAGTCGTCCAGAACATCCAATAAATTATACCGGCGTGTATACGGGACTGGTGCACCATAAACCTGATCGGGGTCCAAAGTCCCGATGTCTATTGAAGGCGTTGGGTGCCAGTTCAGGTGTTTCCTCTTCATCTGACCATGGTTCTAAAATAACGAGGTGCATGTATGAATGTGTGTGCGAATGTGTATGTGTTCCCGGGTCTTTCCTTCGAGATAGACCTCGAACCGTCGCCAATAGCCCACTGTACAGCTCTAGTGCGTCGTTAATTAACCAAACCAAACCAATCTGGAAAAATATAATTATCCCCCTTGTTTTTCTTCTCAAAATGTACCGGGTTGTCACGAATTGTTGAGCGGTAGTCATTGTTTTGCTGTTTAATTATACACATAAATTATTCTTTATGCTTTACACATATATAAATTTAGAGAAAATGAGATTAGTTGGTAGATAAATATAAATGGAGGTAAAAAATAGAGATTAGAAAATTAAACAGAAAGATATCTCGTAATAAAGGTTAAAATATAACGATATAAAAGTTCAGAGAAATTTAGACACAAGTTAAGAGGCGCACAATTAAAAGTAAATTGTGTAGTTGGAGATATATAGATAGAGAAGGAGATATATGAAGATATAGATAAAATATCGAAGAGGTTAAAGATATTTAGTTATCCATTACGCACACTTTCATAATCAATTTATTCGTCTGAGACGATCTATATAATAGAGGGGTGCTCTAGTTTACCTCAATCAATCATTCTAGTCGTTTGAAGGGATCATCTTTTATTGAAGGGATGTTACATGATTTCGGCTGCACTAACATTTCCGACCGCGGGCCAACATACCTGAACACTATAGTTCAAAACAACATACTTCAGCACTACGACCTCGAGCGCAAATTTACAGAAATTTACATACTACAGTAAATACAAACACTCGCGTAACTCTAATCTATTTTTAAGTATCGATAAGAATGCGAAACTTGATTACGTTTCGCTAGAATCTCGTGCACAATAAATAAAAATCTCACGACTGTGGATTGGAAAGTAGCAACCGTGCATTAGCATGCAAACAAAAATCGATTTCATATTAGGCGAATATGGAAGTTTCTTCCCCAAATGCACATATGACTTCAGAAGAGGCGTTTTACATAAACAGCTATCTGGACACGATCTGAAGCCGAACTTTTTAGCTTGCTGTCATTTGTATGTATGAGATACAACAAAGCACAAGGAGAATCAGTATGCATCATTTCACAGAAGTTGCATCCGACTTCTGGTTTTTTCGGAACAGAAAGTCAGTAAATATATCGACATATTTAATTTTTTTCCAGGTTTTCGGGAAAAATAGTTCGTTTATTTTATTGTGCAATAGCTACTTCTAGAAATATATATATAGGCCTCCGTGGCCGAGCGGTTAAAGGCGTCAGCTGGGAATATGAAAATTCCTGGTGCGATCCTAGGCGATGGACTTGACAAATAAAAGTTAAAAAAAAGTAGTGATCTTGTAATAGGAGGGTTACCAGCTTCGCTACAAAATACTATAAAAGTCGTCCAGAACATCCAATAAATTATACCGGCGTGTATACGGGACTGGTGCACCATAAACCTGATCGGGGTCCAAAGTCCCGATGTCTATTGAAGGCGTTGGGTGCCAGTTCAGGTGTTTCCTCTTCATCTGACCATGGTTCTAAAATAACGAGGTGCATGTATGAATGTGTGTGCGAATGTGTATGTGTTCCCGGGTCTTTCCTTCGAGATAGACCTCGAACCGTCGCCAATAGCCCACTGTACAGCTCTAGTGCGTCGTTAATTAACCAAACCAAACCAATCTGGAAAAATATAATTATCCCCCTTGTTTTTCTTCTCAAAATGTACCGGGTTGTCACGAATTGTTGAGCGGTAGTCATTGTTTTGCTGTTTAATTATACACATAAATTATTCTTTATGCTTTACACATATATAAATTTAGAGAAAATGAGATTAGTTGGTAGATAAATATAAATGGAGGTAAAAAATAGAGATTAGAAAATTAAACAGAAAGATATCTCGTAATAAAGGTTAAAATATAACGATATAAAAGTTCAGAGAAATTTAGACACAAGTTAAGAGGCGCACAATTAAAAGTAAATTGTGTAGTTGGAGATATATAGATAGAGAAGGAGATATATGAAGATATAGATAAAATATCGAAGAGGTTAAAGATATTTAGTTATCCATTACGCACACTTTCATAATCAATTTATTCGTCTGAGACGATCTATATAATAGAGGGGTGCTCTAGTTTACCTCAATCAATCATTCTAGTCGTTTGAAGGGATCATCTTTTATTGAAGGGATGTTACTTGAGACTTTTATCCTTAATGGGCGACGAACAAAGAATTTTTTAAACTTTTAAGAACTTCGCACTATTTCAGAATTATTGTAAGCTGATAATTCTGAACTTACTTAAGTTTATTCATTTATTAATTATTGAATTTAAAAAGCAGATTGAGCATTTTTAAATATATTTTAACTGTTGATTAAAATACGAGTATTTTTTGTTGTTATTGTTACACTTTTAAAAATAGGTACTTAAAAATAAGTAAAATGTAATCGTTTTTCATTACATTCGATGTTTATCCGGCTCCGAATACATGAGTTTCAATTTTGAAAAAGAAATGTACTCAAAAATGAGTGCAATGAGTTGATGCTGCCTTCATAACACTTTCAATAGATATCGACAATTGAAGGGGCAAGTGGAAGAAGGGTTTTACTGACAAAAATCGCTCTCTAAGATAAAACAGCTTTTTCACTGACAACACTCTTGCATCTTCATAAAGAGATACCAATTTTGTACGGGTCTTTTCTTCGAAATAGGCCCCGAACCGTCAACAATAACCCAATATTCAGCTTTAGCGCAATGTCAACCAACAAATCGGCACTTTTTTTTTGTTTGGTCATGGGTCCGATGTGTCAACGGGTGGCTACGCCCACCCCAAACTTTTTTTTTAAAAAGTGCCCTTTTCAAAACAAGAAGTGTTTTTTCAAAAACGGGGTGTCTTTTTACTGCCAACAGCGCCTTGCCCCTTTTTATTTCTAGAGTGAACACTAAATGAGTACAATGGGTAAAAATGAATAAAAATGCTAGCCTACATAAGCTGCCTTCATAAATCATTTTCAATAAATATCGACAATTACAACCAAGACATACCGGGTTTTACAAGAGTTTTATCCGTTAAGTTACCAGGGCGAAGTGAAGAATTTATAAACATAAGTAATGTTAAAACGGTGTGACAAAAGAATGGGAAGTAAGATAATTGAGTTGTAATAACTCAGTTTCCATTTAAACAATCGACATCAAATAATGTGGAAAACCATCTTCTGAACAACTATTTTAAAATAGCTCTATAATTCATATTTTCTCATAGCGATGTCTTAGTATACAAATGTGTTACGTGCGTTTTTGGTGAATTTGTGGTTAAGAAATCTTTTGAATCCTCAAATTGCCATCTATGCATTCATTACCTAATAATGCTGTCGAAAAACAAGTTTTTTAATTGACTGAACCATCTGACGATTGACGTATTACACTCCTTATAATAGCGGTTCAAACTTTCAAACGGCTGTCCTAGAAAAATAAGTAAACAGTCAGGTACCACATCAGTTCAATAAGCCATCGATATATATACCAAAGCAAAAACATTAAAAAAAAACATTTGATAATTGACTGCACCTCGTTATCGGTTCTCAGAAAGCAATTAAAAAAAATACTAAGGGGTTTTGTAACAGAGTAAAATAGTGAGGGTTTTGTATAACAGTATCTAGATCAGATAACAGACTCTCAATGCTGGGTGCTTTAGGAGAACATTTAAACAAGTCCCGTTTCTTTCGATTACTTTTACAAACACTTAACTTTATATGGCCAAACGACGTGGCACTTTTTTGTTGTTTACCCAAACCGTAAGACTTCTGTGCTACAAATGACAATTAAAGAAATTTACGCAAAGCTATTAACCTCAAAGCTCGCACCGGTTTTGATGCGTTTGGTGTAATCCTAGTAATCTTGCAGTAAACTTCATAAATTAGGAGGAAATACTTTAGTAAAATTACAAGAATATAAAGATAGTGGCTATAATCAACTAATGACAATAAAATAAATTAAATTTAAAAATAAGAAATTACCGAAATCAAAGATTAGAAATAAAAAAATTCAAATTATAGAAGTAAAAATAAAAAATTTGAATACAAAACAACTTTAAAAAGAAGATCTATTTTAAATTACGATGGATAAAGAAAGAACAATATATTTTTTGTGTTGCTAAAGGAGCTTCAATTCAAATAAATTTTAAAACAAACATTTATACAAATTATAGGTAGATTGCAGTAAAAATAAATATACAATTGAAACTTGCAGAAACATGGGAATAAAAATATTTTAGTTCGAAAGATTTAAATCAAAGTTATTAATTACTAATAGATTTTTTAATTAATTTTATTTAAATAAGTTAATTTGGATACACTTGATATATAAAGCTTATTCATATAACCTACATAAAATCACTTAAAAAAATATACTTAAAAATGAGTTCCTAAACCAACTCGTTTTTCTTTGAGTACAATTGCATCGTAAATGAGCGATGACGTACTCAAATTTAAGTAATCGTACTTCCCTAAAACTTAGCAGTGTAATTCAATATTGCTAATTTCAGCTTCTGTTCAAGCAAATCTTAACAAAACGATCTGGCAAACTTAATAGCAAAATATGTATGATTCTGTTTACCTGCTTGAAATTTGATATAATTGAATAATATAACTGTATGAAAATGCTATGAGATAAAGGACTGTTTATAAATGATGCCACACCTTTTCTTCATAATTTTGACCACCTCCCTCCCCTCTGTCACATGTCTACCATAGGCGTAGAAAGGGGGAGGGAGCGCTTCTCATAGTCGAAATTTTCTAACAAAAATTGTTAATATGCTAAGAAATGTATGCAAATTCTTCAGTAATAATAAATTATTAGCAATTAACAACTAATTGCTGACTATCAATGATTAATTACTAATTAGCATAACTGTTAATTAGCGTTAATTTTTTATATTGGTAAATATTCCGAGAACGGAATTAGTTGACCCCCCCCCCCCATAATTTTTGAATTGCTATGTCATTGTCTTCTACAAACAATATCAATCTATCATTGAATAAATTATATATACATTTACTGGCAGTTCAGAAACAAAACAATAAGATGCTAAGATATAGATGGTATTTGAAATTTTATTTTACAACTTTATACTTGAACTGCAACAATATAGATTCAAACCAAAGGCTGAATGGTTTATTTTTCTGAAAATTTGTATGTGTGTTGTTTTTATTGATGTTTTTAGGCGATGTGTGCGATGTTACACTTCTAACCCTCCTCCCTCCTTTTCACAAAGGGTCACAGCTTCATGAACCCCCCACCCAAGCGCGACATCATTTGTGGACGACCCCTAAATACAGAGTGGTCACAAATTGTTGGTCATTGTTTGACTGTTTTAAAACACATAATAAACCCTTCTTTTTGCTACAATTTAACGCCTTTGTTTGATGCAACTAAACCTAAGCGACTTGTTTCAAATACAAGCGAAGTAGTTGGACATAAACAACGTTTCATTATGTCAATAGAACTTAATGTGATACATCCAAATAATGATAACGACGCAATAATTTGTGACCACCTCTGCATAATTGGTTAATTTTCACAATATTTGAATATTTACAAAGATGAATTACTGTCCATTCATCAGATGTACTGAGAGAGTTCGTAAGTTTCTATACAACCGTGTCGCAATAGACCAATATTTACTAGTATTGAGAAACTAGTTAACTGGAGTAACCATGAGTAATGAGAAGCTTATCGAAACATGATGGGTGATATTGAATTAGAACAGTTTGTGAATAGTTTAAAATTAATCTTAGTAGACGTCTGATCTAAATGGACGTTACAAGGTGCTCAACAAATATTATAGGCTATTTATTATTTTTGTACGATGTTAATCGTTGAAATAAACATATTTCCAAATGGCTTTTTTTGTAACGTGTTTGATAATTGTTCTTGGCTATTTTGAAGGGTAACGTCTTTAAGGGAGACTTGAGCATCAAATTCCGAATTTTGCTTTGTATAAATCTATGTTATACATGTTAAAGAACATGTGTACGAAATTCCAAAGCAGTAGAAGAAAATACGTTTTTTAAATGTTTATTTTAATACATGTAAAACCGCATTTAGTACATGAAAATTATTTATTTTAATACATGAAAATATTTATATTAATACATTTACACATGCTAAAATATTTATTTTAATACATATGCACTTTCTTAAATATTTGTTTTAAAACTTTGCACTTGCTTAAATATTTGTTTTACTACATTTAATGGTACAAAATTTCAAAGCAGTAGAAGAAATTAAAATATGGTTTTTTACAAGTTCATTTTAATATATGTAAACACGTACATAATACATGTAAAATATTTATTTTAATATATTTAAACGAATTTTTTTGCATAAAATGATGCTATATATATATTTAAGAAGAAGTGTACAAAATTCCAAAGCAGTAGAAGAAATTGACATATGGTGTTTTACATGTTTATATTCAATTTATCACCTGCCTACCTACTTTTAGTCTCCGACATTCGTCATTTACTAAAAATAAAATTTGGTAATTTTTGTCGTGTTTAAAATTCTAAGGTTTGTAAACAATGCACTTATAACTGAACTGTTAAAACTCTTTTGAATTGTGGCAATATACAGATAAGAACCAAAATTAAAACCTAATGAGCGTTCGCAGTAAATTACCCTCGTTAAAAAATTGAAGATTCTTGTTTCGTCAAAAGTCAAGTGATTCAATGACGAAATAATTGTTAAATTTGACGAAAGTAGCCTTGACACATCCATATCTCCACCAACGCAAAAACGGCTGTACTACGACAAATTTAACGTACACCATCTTCCTCTACACGTTTAACCTTCATTTGGACTCACTTGTAATTTAAATTAGAGACCTTTCAACCTCGAGTCCGATGCCCTTCCAACCAGGCTATCATATCCAAAAATAGAAATTTTGTAATTGAGCTTCTGCAATCCGGAGATTCTCTATCGATCAGCAAGGGATGTAGAGTGAAATATGATGTTTTCAAAATCCTCCCCGGAAGAGGAAATAAGAAAGATGATAATATCTGAGAGGAGGATGTGAAAAAAAAAACTTTTTTCTGATAGAGAAAATCCAATGATAAACCCCAGATCTCATTTCATGACAAAAATAAGAACTGAGAGAGAAAGCAAGAAGCACGGTAATGGAGATATGCCTTAGATAGGGAGCCTGGATGTATTTTCAACGACGGTAGTTTATTTTACTGGAAGAATTGTATCAATATGAATACAAAATATTCGAAGTACATAAGGGAGTTGGTAAAATATTTAAAGAGACAGTTATGGATAAATTGAAGTAAATAGGGCAATGACTTAAAACGAATACTCTTTAAAATCAATTATTGATAAATAGAATATATTTTATAGAATCTATATAGATAGTACTTCACATCTTTAAAATGCCTGTATACAACTGTCTCGGTTGGTACGTGGACAGCTGTGTCGGTTGGTACGTGGACAACTGACTCCGTTGGCTCGCCGAAAACTCACTCAGTTGGCGTGCAGATAACTGACACGATTGGCTCACGAACAACTGACTTGGTTGGATCTCGGACAATTGACACGGTTGGCTCGCAAAAAATTTACTCTGTTGGCTCGTGGACAACTGATTCGGTTGGCTCGCGACTAACTGACTCGGTTGGCTCGCGAACAACTGACTCGGTTGGCTCGCGAACAACTGACTCGGTTGGCTCACGAACAACTGATAGGGTTTGCTCACGAATAAACGACTCGGTTGGCTCCCGGACAACTGATTCGGTCGGCTCGCGACTAACTGATTCGGTTGGTTCGCGACTAACTGACTCGGTTCGCTCGCGAACAACTGACTCGGTTGGCTCACGAATAACCGACTCGGTTGGCTCGCGACTAACTGACTTGGTTGGATCACGAATAACCGACTCGGTTTCATCTGGGACGACTGACTCGGTTGGCTCGCGAACAACTGACTCGGTTGGCTCGCGACTAACTGACTCGGTTGGACCACGAATAACCGACTCGGTTGTGAATGAATCGCAGATTCTGTCATTCTTTATGATTTTAAAAATTGATAGAAACTGCATATTATTTTAAGGTTTTATTTTACCATATAAATTTATTTCATATATTGAAACTGCAACAGTTTTATAGAAATGAAATATGCGTTCAAAGAACGGTAAAGTGGAGAACGGAAACATGAAAGGTAATAAATAACAACTAACTTGCGATTGTGAAGTTAATTAATGAAATAGGATAAACTCATTTCGAAAAGTTAATGTTGGATTAACTTATTTTTATATATTATCTCGGCAGTCTAATCTTGACCTTTTGACTGAACTTTCAGATTTTCGGGTAATTCTTTTTGTTATTCTGTGTATGGTGACCATATATTCTATAAAAAACACATTGTGTTATTTTAAACTATAAGGAACAGCTACATTTTGACACATATTAAGGCATTTTAATATTTTTGTGTAAGTAAATAAAGAATAAAAATTGAATAAGGGAGTTAAAAATATCAATTGAAAGGAATATTATAATTACAATTAATAAATTAATTACCAAATGATAGCTGGTTCAAACTTGAACTCCTGGGTGGCATGATGTTGTATTTGAGATTGGAGAACTTCTAGTTCGATGTTAGGAGTGCAACTGAAGACTAACTTTGTGTAAGGAGTTGGCGCAGATTTAATCTGCTTTGCTTAAACGCCATCACGTTTGTCGTGGGTATGGAAAGTTTGGAGAGTTGTTGCTTTTGTCATCCGACTATAATTAAAGGTTATTACGCAGTGTGTTCTCGGGATTTCAATAATTTTAATGTTCTGAATGTTATTAAATTTATTTAAATAATTAATTGCCTCAGCTACGGTAGGACAGTTTAACTACAAACTGGATAAATTTTAATGTTTAAA
This sequence comes from Troglohyphantes excavatus, assembly GCA_963932185.1. Lineage (NCBI taxonomy): Eukaryota > Metazoa > Arthropoda > Arachnida > Araneae > Linyphiidae > Troglohyphantes > Troglohyphantes excavatus. The sequence goes on along the minus strand of OZ010671.1, from coordinate 36,388,524 downwards.
TTTCAGAAAATAAATATGAAGCCTTTTAAATTAGAACATAAAATATATATATTTAAGATTGTTCAAATTTATATGAAGTTACTGTTTAGAAAGCGAAATTCGAAATATACACATGAAAAAACAGTTATAATAAGTCAAAACTTTCATTAAATGATTACTGTATCACTAATTAAGTACTTTAGTACTTAGAGCCTAGTTTCAGAATTATTGCAAATGATTTTAAAAAACATGTGAACACAATAGTTATTTATTTTAAAGATGGTTTAAATATTAATATTACTGACAGTGCCAAGTTTAAAAACTTGAAGTGTTTAAAATGCTTAAATCACAAATAAATCATTTTGAAATTTATTGACACTTTTATTTAGAATAACTGTAATATTTCTGATAAAACTTTGCACATTTATAATAAGTATATAAATAAGTATTTTTACTAATACATTTTGAAATAATAAATGTAAAGATGAATAATAGTAAGCTTCCTTAAATTTAAAATAATAAAAATATAAGTATCGGCTTTGAAATTGTTTCTGATAAGTTTAAGTATTATTTTTTGGTATTAAGTATTTGTATCTAAATAAACTCTATCAAATTATGTTTTTTTCATTGAACAAATGAATAAAAAAAAATCTTTTGTATAAACATATTTTCCTTTAATATGCAAATTGTTTTTTGTTTTATTTATTTTTTTGAAGTGTATTAACTAGCAAATGTAAAATTTATCTAGTAGAAGCATCTTGAACTCAAAATACATCTAAAATGTAATATTCTTAAAAGTCTTATATACGATATTCAGCCAAACATCAGCAGCCATTATCTCAAAATTGAATTTTTGTGTTAACACACTTTTCTGATAATAAACAGAGCCCAAAAACGTCCCTTGATATTAGTTCACTACACGAAGCTGTCTTCATACTAAACTTTCCTTTTATAAAAGAACATTTCTAAAGAGTTTTCAAAGTTGATAACGACTAAAATGTAATCAAATAGAAAAAAAAATATCCAAACTCAGCTTTTTTATTGTTTAGTAGCCCAGGTCAGATTTTGTATAAAAACTTATTGTGTTTGCCGCACTTTAATTAGCATTTTTCTTAATTTTTATTATCTTAAAATAGGGTAATTGTGCCGTGGACTTTTAGAATTGCAATAGGTTGTAGTTTTTAAAGTGGCGAGTAATGAAAAGTTAACTTTTTTTCTTGATATAAAATGTAAAAATCTAAAATATATATATATATATAAAAACAATTTAAGATTTTTATTCTTTAAAGTACGGGAAAGAATAGAAAATTATTTTCAAAGCCAACAGTTTTTAACTAATTGAATTTTAAATGCAGTTTTTATACAGTTTTTTTTATTCACAAACTATAAAAGAAATAACAATTTACAAAGAAAAAAAATAATGACAATGTAAACGCTTATGTATGCATTGTTCAATTAGGACATTTTCTGGTGCAAAATTGTTTTTCACATTTTATACAAATACTATTATATATAATTAAATTAATAAAAATAATAAAAAAAATATTATTGAAATTATACCAATTAAAAAACTCCACTTTTTATTAATAGAAATTAGTACTGTTCCTTATTATATAATTTATGGTTTCTATTATTTCCATCTAATGTTTTTTTAAAAAAAATATTTAATGAGTTTTAGTAATGTATATTTATATAAACTCTGCAGAAAAATTTAAATAGAAAAATAAATTTAATCTAGTTTTAGTATGAAAATATAATTCCTATTATATTAATTATGAAATGTTATGTGTTTAATATATAAATGGTTTCACCTTGTATATGGTAAATTAAATTATTTAACGTGTTTCGTTCAAGTTAATTAAAATTTCTTTTTATGTTAAAAAAACAAATAAATACGTATTGAAAAAAAAACACAATATTTTTTAAAAAGGGAAACCGACTTTAAGAAAAAGGAGCTAAAAAGTATAAAATAATTTTTAATTTTACGCACAAGTTGAAAAAATTTAATTATTTAATATTAATTTTATACTTATTTCAACGTTTTGAAATCGGCGCCAAAGTTTAGGTATGGTTTTTATAAATTGCCACCAACTTCAACAAGTTGTAATAAGTATAATATTAATATTAAATAATTAAATTTTTTCAACTTGTACGTAAAATTAAAAATTATTTTATACTTTTTAGATGATTTTTTAATTTTTTTTTTTTAAAGGTTATTTTATTTTTCCTTTTTTAGTTTTTAATTTACTAATGGGATTCGCCCCTGCTGTTATTTACCAAGAATTTAAAGTTGTTGCTCAAATTCTTCTACGTCTCGGAACCGGTTTAATAAATGACGAGAGAACAAAACTATATTGTCTCAACAATGCATATTGTAAAACAACTCCTATATCCAAGGATAGTGGATATATAATAATAGAAGGTGTGCTCGTTTTCGCGCTTTCTGACGGAAGGCGCCTACCTCGGCCTTCTGTGGGCGTGTCTAATGCTCTCGTTTGTACAGTCGTTTTAGGAGTCTACAGAGCAAACTTAATTTAACAAGAATTCTTGTTTATAACTAATCATGAATTTATTTAAAAGAAAACAGTTAACATTTGCTTCAAAAAACAATTTGAATCGATTTGCAGAGTGGTTTAGTTATTAAAACATCCCGAAATTATTTCAGCCAATTTCAACCAATGGTTCGTGACGTGCTGCCATCTATTCGTTTTTTGTGAACTATTTAAAAGTGATATTCGCTAATGTTATTTAGAATTTGCTGAATTTTTAGAGTTTAAATTACATTTTAAGGATTGCATTTAGTATGTAAAAAATGCAAAAGCTTTGCTTAATAAATTAGGTGTATTAAAATAATAGTAGCTGCCACGAAAGCATGTCCATGAATTTTGAAAGAGTAAAATGGGGGTCGAAACCATCCGGTCAATGCATGTGTATTGGACATATTAAATGAGCTACGATTTCAATCAAGTAAAATACGGGGACATAACAAAACAAGGATGGATTAGCAGTGAAGCTACCTGAACACAATTATTTACAGATATTTACATTATTTTGCTAATTAAAAATTAAATCACCAGTTGTTACCCAACCGGGGATCGAACCTAACTAGCAATGCTTGAAACACACAGCCAATGAGAATGATCAAAAACCTATAGTAAGGCGGAGGAAAAAAGACGTCAAAAATGTGCTTTCCTTGCCCACTTTCAAAAGCACGAGAACGAGCACACCTTGTATACATATATATAGTGTTCACTATCCTTGTCCTATATCCATCTCGTTGTTGTATAATCTTTATTCAACAATGAAAATATTTTGAAATGGGAGAAACTGTTAAAAAAAAGTTCGGTTATCCGATATTTCCGAACATATAACAACCGAATAATCGATTTTTTAGGCTTTTTTTAAAAAGAAAATTTTTATCTATCCAAAAAAAGAAAACAATTTTGGAAATTGGACAATACTTTTATTTCAAACAGTACGATTAACTGAGTATCCGAATAGTTAAAAGCCGGATAACCGGATATTTTTTTCAAAAGGTGACTAAAAAAAAAATTTTTTTTTTTCTCCAAATGTGTGAATTAGAACAGAAATATTGAGTGTCCCTCGTCGGGACTCAAACTATCGGCGGTCTACCAACTACGCTATAAAGGCACGTTCTAGTTAGCTCTTACAAATATTGTTTTAGATGTTTGTTTCTTTAAACATTAATTCTTTTAAATGCAATTTAAAAACAAACTTTTGATATTTATGAGATGAACGTACAATTTTTTCGCAAGTGCCTAGAGAAATTATCTTTCTTTTGATTCCGCACTTGTTAAGATTTGTCGCATGCAAGGGGCGCAAAATGGATTAATACCATAGACATAATTTATATTAGCATGCAAGTTCGGTAAATATCGCATAAAAACCCCTTCCCCCCACACATTCGATGTAACTGCTCATAGTTCTATACTCCGTTCAAAGAATTCTACCTACAGATGGCAGACCTACCAACGGCTCATTTAAAATCTACTTTTTAAGATCCGCTGTGTATGAGACCCACAAAAGGGATCTTTGCTACTGAAATAATATATATGATGAAGATTGAAATATTTCCTATGCAGCAAAAATGCTTATTAATATCGTTGATTAGAACAAGTCTTACTCATTTGTACAACAAAATGCATACAAATCAAATCGATAACTTTCTCCTTGGAGCCAAATTGGCCTCTATTGGTTAAAATAATTCTTTGGTATTGTCTGATGACAAGAACTCGATTCCATATTCTATTTTGTATGTCTGAATATTGAAAACATATATTTTTTGAAGCGGACCAAAGAAATATCCCTCTGCTCAAAGGAATTCACGGAGAGATGCTTTCAATCTATTCAACAAACAATATTGATTTTTCCTCCGGAAACCTATTGACAGCGGAGAAAAGCGAAGATTTTCATCAACTGCTGAAATGTTTACGATGCAAAAATTGAAAATGTTTGCGAAAATGCTCGTTCGAAATCAAATGTTTGCATTCAGCCTATTGAGTATACTATAAACTCATTTTTTTTATATAAACTGAGGAACTATATGCGCTTTTTTTTGTTTCTTCGAATGCAGAACATCCGCAGTTATTTTAGATTATATTTAAAAATGTTTTTCGAATGAAACATCTAGTCAAATTGAGAATATTACTACGACCCAAAAAGTAGTATTGTTAATTTTGTATAACTAGTAATATTAGGATTACAATTTCGCAAATAGTCGCTATGAATTGTATATTCAAGAAATGTTTAATGACTAAAGAAATTTTAAATTAAGAAATGTGCGTTATACCCGTAAATATTTAAAATCAAGCAAGCAAGACTTTAACGGTCTTTATTTGAGTCAATACTAAACCTTAATATTAAAATAAACTTAATATTAAAATAAACTTAATATTAAAATAAACTTAATATTAAAATAAACTTAATATTAAAATAAACTTAATATTAAAATAAACTTAATATTAAAATAAACTTAATATTAAATAAATTTAATAATAAAAGAAACTTAAAACTAAAAGAAACTTAATATTAAAATAAACTTAATATTAAAACTTAAATTAAACTTAATATATTTCTAAAATCTTGCTTAATAAATTGACTGAGTAATAATGCATTGTGCAATGTGTACCTCCAAAAAGGATTTATTTAACATGAACGCTCCATTTAAAAAAAAAAGAATATGCACTCTCAAAAATAAATAGTATATTATGTCAGATATTGTTTTTTTCATTATTACAAATTTGATAAATCTAATTTAAAATCCTCACAAATTTAACAAACATATTACTTTGATACGGAAAAGAAATAACACATATAAATTCATCAGAATCCCCTTGATAAAAACGAATCTTGTCTTATAGTAAAATATTCTTTAAAAAGCCATTTTAAACTGCAAAGAGCACTGAGAGATCCCAAAACCCTTTTGTGCGTGATCTATGAAAAAAGCAAAAAAAAAAACCGACGGAATCCTATATTTATAAATAGATTCTTTTCGAAGAAAGCATTTGCATATTATTAACAGTGACAGCACGTTCCGGCTAAGTGCAGAAGTGGATTTCTTTAGAGTGGTAGAACAGGTGGATACTCTGCACCTTCCTGGATTGATTTTTTTTTTTTTCAGGATTGTTTCAATTTGCTGTTGTTGTTGCTTTTGCGGATGATATTCGTATCTCGTCTTTGCCGCCTATTGATAAAAGAAATCGCATTTTCGAGAATGCCGAGGTGGGTTTGGAATTAAAAATATATGGAATGCGGCATTTTATACCAGGTATCTTTCGTCACACACCCAGGAGTTTTTCTTTAGTTTCCATTACAATTGAAGAGGCAAGTGGAGGAAGGGGTTCATTGACAAAAAACACTTTCCAAGGCAAACAGCTTTTTCACTGACAACAATCTTGAAGAAAAGGGTCGCTTTCTGTTGAACATCCACTATTTGTCGCCAACGAAAAATTGGCGCGGTACTTTTTATTATTAACCGACTGTTAGCGTGATTAGTGATGGTAGGTTACAAAATTGGCGCGTTTTAGCACATTTGGCATTTTGGTTCGCTTAATGAAATCGAACCATTACAAGTAAATCATATTTTTTACTGCTCTGTATCTGACTAAATAAATCAAGCAGATCCATACAATTTTGATAAAAGTTGCATATGTACTTAAAGTTTTCATCTACAGCAAAATTTGATTTTTTTCAAAATATTAGTTAATCCCCTCTTTCCCTTACCCCCCCCCCTCTTCAATTGTTTGTGTTTTTTTTTATTTTCACACACTTTTAAAAATGTATTATTACATTTGACGAACCTTTTGTCACTTTTAAAGTAACAAACGTCTGTTCGGACCAAGGACATCTCGTTCCGAAGTCAAACACGCTATCCACTCATTCAAGAACTTTCGATTGAGTTTTGCGAGTATAAGTATAAGAACCAAGCATGAACTGATGACACAGAAATGGGCCGAAAAGGAATCAGACTAAATGATTTTCGTTCAAAATGTGACGATTCTCGAACAAAAGTCACGTGATTCAGTGACGAAACGATTGTCATATATAACGAAAGTAGCCTTGACTATCGCAGAATTCCCAAGCATGATGATGTTATTTTCTGAGAGTGTGAGAACAACTCCATGAAGTGTAAGAATTTAGTATTGAATGTAGATGGATGTCTAAAACAGAGATACAAAAGGACTGATAGCACAATGAGTTGTTAACAATGCAGTTTCATTTCAGGGAAGGTTGAACAAAGTTTCATTGTCTCTCATCAATCGATTTAATCAGTTACGTTCTTCAATCGATTTTCTAATCGACAATACTGAGTGAAGTTAATGGATAGGCTTGCGCTCTCTTCACGCTTGTTCTATTTTGGTACTTCAGATATTTCATTCTTTGTGTAAATATAAGAATGTTTGGAATTGGTTTTGAGGTGTCGCGCTTCGAGCTGGGCCCGAATTCGTTACCTCATGATCCATAGCAAGATGTCATTGCCCTCTCGGACAAAACGATCGCCAATGGCCAAGAGTTGCTATTTAAGTCGTTGGGTGTACCCCGCAGTTTCATTAGAGCTCGAAATTTAAAGATCCTGGATCAATAACTTTTGTTGTATTGACTAATGGACAAGAGGAAGTCTTTCTAACCCTAACCCTGCGTTAGGACTCGTTATATTTTCTGAAACCAATCCTAAATAACTCAATTTTAATATCACAATGTTTATATACTAAGGGTTCAAAATATTATGACCATACCCATATTATTTATTTATCTTCCTTATCCCATACGCTGGAGCATACAGCGAACAGTTCGTTCAGATGTCCCATGACGGAATCCTTAATTAAAATATGCTGTAATTTGTAGCAGTGTCACTCTTCGGTTATTCATTCCTCTTACACACCTCTCTTACAAACCTAAGCACTCTTTCTTTCCAATAGAGCAGTGGTTTCCAAACTATTTTGGCCGTGGAACCCCAAAATTTGTTACCAATGATCGCAGAACCCTGAATATTTTTTAATCAACAACTTTTCAAAATTTTATATCTGATATTAAATGAAACAAGTATTATTTTGGTATTTCAGATTTTATTGAATTAAGCAAAACTCAAAAAAAAAAAAAAAAAAAATTCATCATAGAAATAATAATTTTTTAAATTTTTTTTATACATACTTTTTTTTTCTTTTCTTTTCCATCTAATCGATGTCGTTTAAGAATATACAATGCAGACAAGTCAGTAATTATGATGAAAACAAATAAAAACGTGCTTTGCATGGATCAACTGGTGCGGTTATAAGAAGCCAAAGGACATAGATAATCGCCAAAGCAGTAACCCGGAAAAGAAGTTTGGAATATGCCACTATGGCCATCTATTAGTAGGATCGAAAGTTTGATCCCGGTTAAACATCCATACACCAATATATTGCACACAAAAAAATTACATAAATTTTGGGGGTCGATTGTAAACTTTCCGAGGAAAATGTGAATATATTAAACACCATTCTTATTTTTTTTAATCAAATAAAATTTGTCACGCGGAACCCCTAATTTTTTTCGTGGAACCCCAGGGTTCCACGGAACCCATTTTGGGAACCACTGCAATAGAGCATCCAGTAGACGCTGATGGCCATATATGGCGCGATGAGATCAAGTTCTTTTTGGCCAACAGTTTTGCAGTTAAACACTTTTACTACAGCTGTGATGTACATTTCACAAATGTAGCTGTTTTGCTGATGCTCACTCCAGGACTACGATCACCCACAATCACCCCTCATTCAAAGCTGGACAAATCATGTTTTACCAGTTCGAACAAACGTTTACCTTTTTTATTATGACATCATAGCTCATTTACTTTAAAATTTCATGTGGTCATAATATTTTAGCTACTCAATGTATTTATCGCTGGAAGAAATGTTTATGAAGATAATATTACACTAAACAATACGAACAATTTCTAAAATAATATTTATTATACATATATATGTTTTTAAAATTTGAGTTTTGAAATCTAAAGTCTCCACATTCGAAATAATTTGAACTGATACTATTTAAATACATGTAATGCTTTTGCTTTCAATATGGCTCATATCTTGCCATATAAGAGAAGTCGAATTGACCGCTTGCGATTAGACGTCCTCATTGCAATATAGAGAAGTTCGTGTCAAATCACAGCAGTTGGATATTTATTTATCTATTACTGTCAGATTGCAGTTTTTATGATGATTTATTTTGCTTACGCAGAATACAAATTTTTTATGAAGTATTTTACTTACATATTGACTACTGTATGTTTGCTATTACAAAAACCTTATATATTAGTCTAAATATACAAGTGAGATATCTAGCCATTTTTGTTTTCAAATTTAAATGCTTTGTTCCATTCAACGATACATTCTGCCCGGAATACAAGAGCACAAAAGATCTTTATCCCTATTCTGTGTTCGTGCAATCTACCAAAAGTTTAAAATGGAGTTTTCAACTACATGATTGCACCCACTGAAAAGGCTTTATCAGTGTTTCGTCCGTCGGCAGAAACTTTTGTAAGAGATGTTTACCATTTAGAAGATTACCCTAGAGGAATCTAAACGTGTCAAGTTTGGTGTGAACATTTGCAGCAACACTTTAAATAAGTCGGCTAAAATTGTATTTTCCACCATATAGGTCTCGTTATTTTAATGTGAAATTAAACTTATAGTCTTTTGTGGTCTTTTGAATTAAATTTCACGTGTAGTGCTTGTATCTGATTAGAGCCAATTATAGTTCAAGCAATTTTCGCAATTGTTAATAAATTTGAAACTAAGGTGAGGTGCTGAAAAAAATTATATATACTAGGATGTGATTTCACAACCTTGAGTGTGAGTTCGTTACGAAATTTCTGTGACAAAAACTGACTTGTCGGAGTGTCTGAGTAGCCCCAAACGACTGCTCAAACGGGATACTAAAAAATATTTAAAAAACAATGTGCAATTTCCAGGTGCCAAAATCAACTGCTTTGAGGAAATGAGTAGCCTCAAACGACTGCTCTAATGGAGAATTTTCAAGATTTTCAACGCATTGGTGCTTAATTTTCTATCGAACAGTTAACAAAGAATGTGTCATTCATTAAAAACCGCCAACAAATATTTATTTCAATCGTTCTACTTGATACGGAGCTATATTGTCCGAATTTAATATTCTAAAAGCATAAATTGAGTTTTATATAATAATTACGAGATTCAAGAATCTCATTTCATACTTTGCCTAAATGGCATTAGGCATTCTATGAAATGCCTAGGCAAAGTATATAATAGATTATACGAATTAGTTTATTTCATATTTTTCCTGGCATTCTATAGAATGTCTGCATTTCACACTTTACCTGTAACATATACATTTAAAAGTGTCTATATGTATGTGGAAAATGCTATCCGGCATACAATCAACCGGAATAGCAAATAACCGGGCCGTATATACATATTTTTATTTTCCTGTTGGAATGGAGTATCGTGATTTGGTAAAACTAAAACTTAATTTCATCTATCTGACGTTTAATGGAACGGAAAATTGAGAAAAGAAAGAGAGGGAGAAATATGGATAGAGAGAGGGATGAACATAGGGAGAGAAGAGGTGAGTGAGAGGGAGAAAGGAGAAGAGTGAGAGATATAGGAGGGACAGTGAGGAAGGGATGGGGAGAGAGATATTAGGAGGTGAAAGGTGAGGATATAGAGGAAGAGAGAGAGAGAGGGACAATGAGGAAGAGTTAGGGGATATTGAGAAAGGGAGGGAAAGGGGGAGATATATTTTGGGTGGAGAGACATGAGGATAAAGAGAGAGGGTGGGGAAGAGTTAGAGATATATGGGGAGATATATATTAGGAGGAGAGAGATATTAGGAGGAGAGATATATTAGGAGGAGAGATATATTAGGAGGAGAGACATGAGGATAAAGAGGGAGGGTGGGGAAGAGTTAGAGATATAGGGAGAGAGAGATATTAGGAGGAGAGAGATATTAGGAGGAGAGATATATTAGGAGGAGAGATATATTAGGAGGAGAGACATGAGGATAAAGAGGGAGGGTGGGGAAGAGTTAGAGATATAGGGAGAGAGAGATATTAGGAGGAGAGAGATATTAGGAGGAGAGATATATTAGGAGGAGAGACATGAGGATAGAGAGGGTGGGTGGGGAAGAGTTAGAGATATTAGGAGGAGAGACATGAGGATAGAGAGGGTGGGTGGGGAAGAGTTAGAGATATATGGGGAGATATATATTAGGAGGAAAGAGATATTAAGAGGAGAGACATGAGGATAAAGAGGGAGGGTGGGGAAGAGTTAGAGATATAGGGAGAGAGAGATATTAGGAGGAGAGAGATATTAGGAGGAGAGACATGAGGATAGAGAGGGTGGGTGGGGAAGAGTTAGAGATATTAGGAGGAGAGACATGAGGATAGAGAGGGTGGGTGGGAAAGAGTTAGAGATATATGGGGAGATATATATTAGGAGGAAAGAGATATTAAGAGGAGAGACATGAGGATAAAGAGGGAGGGTGGGGAAGAGTTAGAGATATAGGGGGAGAGAGATATTAGAAGGAGAGAGATATTAGGAGGAGAGACATGAGGATAGAGAGGGTGGGTGGGGAAGAGTTAGCGATATTGAGAAAGGGTGAAAAATGACGGTAGCGGATAGAGCGGAGGAGAGAGAAGGTGGGGAAGAGTTAGAGATATAGTGAGATGATTGGAGGAGAGATATTAGGAGGAGGGTGATATGGAGAGAGAGTTGGAGAGGGATGATGTGAGAAAGGGAGGGGGAGGAAGAGAGGAGGAGAGAGAGGGAGGGAGAGTGGGGAAGAGTTAGAGATAGATATTGTGTGAGAGTGGGTGGGGGGGGAGTAATATATAAGGATGGAGATGAGGAGTGTGAAGAGAGGAGGAGCGGGATGATGTGAGAGAGGGAGGGATACGAAGAGAGGAAGGAGAGAAGAGAGGGGAAAAGAAATACTGGAAAAAGAAAGGGATAGAGTGAGAGAGAGAGAGAGAGAGAGAGTAAGAGAGAAAGAGGGGGATACAGAGAAAGAACGATAGTTAGATATAGTGAGATCGAGAGGAATATAGAGTCAGGAAGAGAGAGGAAGAGCACAAGAGAGATAGAGAGAAAGATAGAAAGAGAGGGAAACAGAAAGTGGCGGGGTATGAGACAGAGGGAAGTATATATATATATATTTATATCCCTCTTTAAAAAGAAAATTGGGAGGTAACAGTTTAAATACTCGCGATTATAAGCATTAGAAACGCATTTATGTTTGAACCAGAAACAGACAATCTTCCCGAGCTCCGAATCCAGAAACGCAGACATCCCATAGACCCTCCCTCCCCCCAAGAAATCCATCCGAAATCCACCCGGAAAGACGGGGATACGAAAATAGGATAAAATCCCGACAAAAAAAAATTCCTCATACAATAATCCCGTGATAAATTGCAGATCTTCTTTAATGACAAAGACGGGGGATCGTAACAGGAGGGAGAAAGGAAAATGGTTCGCCCGCTAATGGAAATATGTCGCATACGGGATTTCGTATGTCTTTTCAATGACTCAAGTTTTTATTACAGGATTGGAGAAATGATGTTATCAATATGGATAAGAGATGCTCTTCGATTCTATCCCTATTCTTATGGAAATGTCTGGAAGAAGATAGGAGAGTAAATATTCAATAGGGAGTTATTGTACACTTTTAAAAATAGATACTGAAAAAAAAGTAAAATGTACTCATTTTTGAGTACTTTTGATGCTTATTATAGCTACGAATGCATGTTTCATTTTTGAAAAGGACATGTACTTGAAAATGAGTATAATGAATAAAAAGAGCAGTTGCTCCCCTACATAGGCTGCCTTTATAATTCACTTTCAATAAATATCGACAATTACAACCAAGAATTACAGGGTATCGAACTCAGATCGTCAGGTACCGTAGGCCAGCGCATCCTTTATATTACCTGGGCAATGTGAATAAATAATAAACAGAATAAATGTTAAAAAGGTGTGCCTAAAGAATAGGATGTAAGATATTTGAGTTGTAATAACTCAGTTTAAATTTAAGCAATCGACATTATATCACGTGAAAAACCCTTTTTTGAACAACTATTTTAAGTTTGTCAGGTCGCTTTGTTAAAATGGCTTGAACCGAAGCTGAAATTGGCAATATTGAATCACACTGCTCAGTTTTTAGAAAGTACAATTACTTAAAATTTGTGTAGCCATTGCTCATTTACGATGCAATTGTACTCAAAGAAAAACCAGGATGCTCAGGTACTAATTTTTAAGTACTTTTTTTACAGTGTTAGAAAATACAATTTTGGAAAATAAGAACAAACTTCGAACTAAAACTATAATAAAAATGAGTAATGTCAAATTAATTTATAAGTTTACAGTGGTACGTCTTTAAAGTCAGATGCATTTGGTTTCTATGTAGAAACACTATATTACGCTTTTAGATATTATACGGCGATAAATTCTATATAACTCTGGGACAAATAGCAAGGTTGATATAAATTTGATCCCGTTCTATTGAAAATCAGTCATCGAGTTGAATGTAAAATCTCCAAATAAAGAACAACATAGATCAATATCCGAGACGTCCGATGGAACAGCTTGTAAATATTCCTTTTATGGCTACGTTTTAGTTGGTGATTAATCTCTATGTCTATTATCCGTTGAAATTAACTTTCACATAAAAACCTTTTGGCTGTGAACTGAAACATCCAAACCTGATTATTTAAAATTATAAACAAACAAACAAACAAACAAACAAACAAACAAACAAACAAACAAACAAACAAACAAACAAACAAACAAACAAACAAACAAACAAACAAACAAACAAATAAATAAATAAATAAATAAATAAATAAATAAATAAATAAATAAACAAACAAACAAACAAACAAACAAACAAACAAACAAACAAACAAACAAACAAATAAATAAATAAATAAATAAATAAATAAATAAATAAATAAATAAATAAATGGCAGATAAGTAATGTATACAAACATATTTAAAATTCTGAAAATTTACGTACGAATGGGGTATGTAATTTAAAAAGAAATATAAAATTTATTTTTGTTCATGAAGGTTTAAATAGATGATCTTTTATCTGTCATTATAAAAAACTTACCAGAAAAACTGATAAGTTCGTCACTAAGATGTTCAGAAATTTTAGTCGACCGAGTATGATGAACTCGTCGAAAAAAATTGGTTTTAAAGAAAAGGGTATAGTTTGCCTAATTTAACATTAAGATTTCTTTTGAGATTGCTCTTGAGTTAAAAATAGAAATGACAAAAATTCGTCAGACGAAAAATTAAAAGTTAAAAAGAAAATAAACTTAAAAATCTAAAATCCCAACAGCCTTAAAACATTTCCCCCCACGTAATGTTACCAAATATGTATAAAACAAAAGCAAGAATTTATTGTTCTTAGAAGAACTATAAAGAACTTAAAAGAAATAATTCCTAAGATCATATAAAGTTATTTTTAACAATAGATCTTAAATGATTTACAATTCTCAAAATAACAGCTTATAATAAGATAAGTATAAGTTACATTAAATTATTTTTCCATTAAATCAACAATCGATTTTACAACCACACTTTCATTCAAAGAAAATCTGTTATCTGAACTGGGACTGAACTGCAGTGAAGAGATGATATTAAGCCATCGATTTCGATTCAGAGACCCATTACAAAAGACCCGTGAACTTTAAGTATCAGTAATTACAGCTGATAAGAAAGTCATCATAAAGAAATGAAATACTATTAAAAGTGTTTTCGCATAAAATTTAACAAGGTTAGTACAGTTACAATAGTCAGAAATATTATTTTCAATATTCGACAATTGAAGATAAGAAATGTTTTGTTGTATAAAGCCTAAAAGCGAGTAATATATTTTTCTATTATTAAAACTTTATAATTTAATTTAACGCACTTCATTTGAATTATATTGCATAAATTTATTATAAATAATTAAATTGTTTTACGAATAATATTGTAATTATTGACACAATTAACCCATTGATACACAGGTCAAGAACGTGACATCATATTGTGAAATCACTAATATGTAAAACAATGCACTTCATTTTGAGTCCATAATGTTACTTTTAAAACAACAAAGAAGTTATTTTACAAAATGGATTGATTAACCTATTAAAGAGTAACAAAATTGGGTACTTTGGGATTATCCCGTCGACCTGCCAACGCTCGCCAAATCCTTTGGCGCTAGTTTTTCCATGAATTTTTTTTCCAAAATAAACATTGTAAACAAAATAAATTTATCAAATCATAATAATAAATAATTAATAATAACCATATATATTAATATATAAATCATTTCGGCGGCCAAAAATCCTTGCGCAGAAGCTACCTTTTGGAGATAATATCGTGTTTGGCGATAAAATTGGGTTTGGCGAAAATGGTCGACGGGATAATCCCAAAGTATCCAAAATTGTATTATTGTAGAAAAAGTAGTAGAATTAAAGCTTGTTATGGCCAATTTGATATATTAAAATGCCAGTTTTCCCATCTCAGCTCGCATTACGATCTTGTTTTTTATAACAAACAAAAGGCAATAAACATTCCAATCACATGATACAAATATCAGAGAGAGAGATTGAGGATGGGAGGGGGGCAATTTGAATAGTAGTATGATATATGATTAACATCTTATATTGATTGAATATAATGTTAAACAAATATTTGTTAAACCCATATTGATATTTGATAAACCCATATTGATATTTGATAAACCCTTATTGATATTTGATAAACCCATATTGATATTTGATAAACCCATATTGATATTTGATAAACCCATATTGATATTTGATAAACCCATATTGATATTTGATAAACCAACATTATCAATTATAATAACAGTCTTTTGCCACTTTATACAAAACTTTATATATTTTAACTTTAATATTTTTATGAACCTATTAGTTGTTTGTGTAGTATTTAAAATGTTTGATGTTGATTTGGAATAAATGTTAGTAACACAGTAAGGAAGTTTTATAAACCAGTATAAATTTATACTGGTTTAAGAATATAACTTCTTATTTACATGTCTGAATTTTTCAAAATAAGTTTACAAGGTACCAGTTGAAAACTCTTTATCCTATCTAAAAGACTTCAATAGATTGGAAGATTTTTTTTTCTTCTTTTCATGGAAAATAGTGGCCCTTTGAGACTGAAAAACATTGACATTAGATAAAAAAAGGTTTCCACCAAAAGAAACGTGCATACAAAACACGAGTAAATTCAAATGTTTGCTTTTTCGAAGCCTTTGTGCTCTATTTTGATTCTTTTTGAAGTACTAGAAGTTTGGGGTCATATTATCAAAAATACGAATAGCTATCAAACAAAAAGTTGACTTGGAAATTCCATACAAAAATGTCAGTTATTTTTTTCAAAAATTTATATTTTAAATATAGTTAATTTGCTAAAAGTTGTGTTAAAGTGTTTAATATAGTTGAAGACGTTAATATATAGTATAGAAACTGCATTTCTGAGGTTTAAATATTAGTAAGATCCTTTTATTATGTATACTATATTTCACTTTTCTGAAATAACTTATTTAATAAAAAAACATCATTATGCAGAATTAAAAAAATATACATCTATATTTAATAGGCTAGACGTTTTATGAAATATTTGTTTTTTCTTAAATAAACAAAACTTTTCATAGTTAACCAATTAAAATAGAGCGTTTTTATTATGTTAATAACTGGGTACATTTCTGAAAAAAAGTGGATATCCTAGGACGTGATTTCACATTTTGAGCGTCAATGGGTTAAATTATTAGATTTTTGAACTCACATTCCCTTATTCCATCATTGTTAAAATGACTGCTGAATTGATTTCATTGTTCAATTGATTTTATTGTTAATGGGACTTTATTGTTGAAGTTAGTTCATTGTCATATTCAATACATTGCTGAAATGAATTTTTGATTGAAGTGATTTCATTATTAAAGTTATTTCATTGTTAAAGTTATTTCATTGTTAAAGTTATTTCATTGTTGAAGTGATTTCATAGTTGAAGTGACTTTATACTTGAAGCGAATAATTGTATTGTTGAAATGACTTCTTTGTTGGAGTGACTTTTCTGTTGAAATGACTTTTTGTTGAAGTGATTTCATTATTAAAGTTATTTCATTGTTGAAGTGATTTCATTGTTACATTTTTTTCATTGTTGAAGTGACTTTATACTTGAAGCGAATAATTGTATTGTTAAAGTGACTTTATACTTGAAGCGAATAATTGTATTGTTGAAGTGACTTCTTTGTTGAAGTGACTTCTTTGTTGAAGTTACTTCTTTGTTGAAGTGACTTTATTGTTGAAGCGACTAATTGTATTGTTGAAATGACTTCTTTGTTGAAGTGTCTTCTTTGTTGAAGTGACTTCTTTGTTGAAATGACTTCTTTGCTGAAGTGACTTGTTAAACTGACTTCGTTATATAAATATCTTTATTAAAAAAAGACTTTTAATAAGTATTGTTGAATTAATATTATTGTTAAAGTTTTTTATAGTGAAAGTGACTCAGTGTTGAAGTGACTTTGTTGAAATTATTTCAATGTGAATGGGATTTAATTGTGGAAATGACGTTATTGTTAAAATGATGTTGCTGAATAAATGACGTTATTGTTAAAATGAGTTTATTGTTGAAATGAGTATATTGTTTAAAAGGATGTTGTTGTTGGAAAGACGATATTATTGAAATGACGCTATAATTGAAATGATGTTATTGAAATGACGTTATTGTTGAAATAACGTTATTGTTGTATTTACTTTGTTGTTGAATTGATTATTTTTAAAAAGATTGTTTTGAAGTGAAATATCAGATTAGTGATATAGTCGATGAATTAAATTAATCGTTGCTTCAAAATCATTCTTAATTTGTATTAATACTAATAGGTTTTGAATGACTGTTTGATAAAATTATTTTATTATTATTTTTTTGTTTTCGTATATCATACTGAAAATGTTCCATGATAATTTCTTTTGCAAATCAAGTTTTTCGGTTTAAGTTAAAAAAAAACATAATATGGTACACATTAGTAGGGTTACTTTGAGAGGCAACTTTGATTACTAATCATTTAAATTTATAATTACTATTTATTTAAAAATGTGTTTAATTGTTGTTTTATTTTTCAAGATACATATATTTTAATGTTAAAAATGTATGAATTTTTAAAGAAAAATTAACATAATTAAATTTTTTTTAATATAAGATAAAACTTGACACTATGTAAAAATACAAACCTGGTTTAAAAAATTTTAATTTTTAATTAAATTTTTCGGAATTTCAAGTAACATCGAAGCAATTTTACAATCAGATTTCTTACCTCCTTGACTTTGCCATCGATTGATAAAAGCGTCCGTGTCCTCAGGGATCTGCGGTGGTCGAAGAGCGGAAAGGGATTTGATGGTACGTTTGGTCACAAGGACTCTAAACACCTTAGAAAAGAACATCGACTTAGAAGAAAAAAAAAATTGCACTTGCAGTGAGTGTGGCTATCGCCCTATTGGGATTTGAAAACACTCAGAACTTAACCATTGATTGTTGAACTAATATTATTGGTGTTGCTATGTTCTAGGGCACATTACTTAAAAACTACTTGAAATATATTCCCAAAACTTTTTTATGATTGTGTTTGTAACACTTTCAAACACTTTTAACACACACTGTAGAAAAAGGTACTTAAAAATGGGCACCTGAAGTTACTCGTTTTTCTTTGAGTACAATTGCATCGGAAATGAGCGTTGGCATACTCAAATATAAGTAATCGTACTTTCCCAAAAATGAGCAGTGTGATTTAATATTGCTAATTTCAGCTCCTGTTAAAGCCATCTTCACAAAGCGACTTACAAATTTAAAATAGTTGTTCAGAAGATGGTTTTCCACATTATTTGATATCGATTGCTTAAATGGAATTAATGTTATTACAACTCAATTATCTTACTTCCCATTCTTTTGGCACACCTTTTTAACATTTGTTATGTTTATAACTTCTTCGCGTCGCCCTGGTAGTAAAACGGATAAAGCGGTGCCTGTTGATATGGGTACGGTTCCCGGTAAGTCTTGGTTTCAATTGTTGATAATTATTGAAAGCGATTTATGAAGGCAGCCTTTGCAGGCAAGCTACTACTCTATTTATTAATTTTTACTCCGTTGTACTCATTTTTGAGTACATGTCTTTTTTCAAAAATTAAACTTACATATTCGGAGCTATGATAAGCATCGAATGTAATCAAAAGTGAGTACATTTTACTTATTTTTGAGTACATATTTTTAACAGTGCGAGAGAATAAAATATTAAATGCATCCTTGTTTTTCTAATTATACTCGTAGTTTTGTATAAAATATTAGTAAATGCTAAAACTCATAATTTTATCAATTAAAAAAAAATCAAAATCATTGTGTTAAAGTCTTAAACGCTATTGAAATATTACTCTGCAAAATTTTCAGTTTGATAAATAAATGTGCGCCTAAATGAGATGCCCCCCAAATTTAGTGGTTTATTTAACGCTGATGTCTATGAAGGGATTGTACACTCTTTTAAGCCTATTCGACACGACATCTAGCAGGCAAACAATTATTTTCTTGTAAATCCTCAACTGCAATGTAGTATTATTTGTTATAACTTTATGAAAATGATATGACTATTTTGGTCGTTGTCTCTTAGACTATAAGTTATAATCAGTGAGCGGAGTTTTGGGGATTTCCCTTCGTCGTATATAAGATAAAGTTCCAATTAAAATAGAAAATTTCTTATAGAGATTTCAAGTTCCACAAGGATATAAAAATAAAATGGCTGATTTTTTAACTTTAAAAGGCCAAAATACGAGTGGTAAGAATAATATTAAATAAATAAAAGAAGAAAATTAAATATAAATAGAAATTTCCATAAAATGTTTTGATTAGAAGTAACTTTTTAAATATATATAAATTTTTAAATTAATTTTTACATTGTTCCTTTAAAGGAACTAGGGTGAATAAAAATAATTAAAATTGTCGAAAATACATATTCAGATGATTAAAAACATATTTTATTTCCTTAGTGAATATTCATAACAAGCTGAACTTTAGTATATAAAATCTTGGAAAATAATAGGACATTTTTATAAAATATAAAAAAATGGAATTATTATGTTTCTTAGTTTGAAAATAATGAAAAAAATTCAAGTGCTACCAATGTAAAAGGGGAATAAAATTTCTGTCTTATTAGGACGTAGGAATAAAATTATTATAAAATAAAGTACTCTGTAAAAAAACTTATAAAAAAGAAATTCATTACTTTAAATTTTTTTCCTCCTTTCAACTTATAAAGAACCGTTGTGTAAAACACATTTAAAATAGTAAATCATGATGGTGGCTTTTGCCATAATTGGAAAGGTGTTTTGTGTAGTCTTTTTTAAACTTAATTGTGGAATTAATAGACTTTCTGAATGCATTATTTGCATATATAAAGTTACTAAAAAGTGGACTATATTCTTTAAATAGAACACAATAAATATTCAGAAATAATATCTGTAATTTGTTTTTTTAATAAACGCATTAAAAAATTCTGTTTTTTGTACTGTAAAAAAAGGTATTTATAAATGAATACTTTGACGTACTAGTTATTGAAGTATAATTGCATAGTAAATGAGCGATGACGTACTCAAATTTAAGTAATCGTACTTTTTCAAAAAATGAGCAGTGTGATTTCATATTGCTAATTTCAGCTTATGTTTAAGCGTTCTTAATAAAACGAGATAAACTTAAAATATTTGTTCAGAAGGTGGTTTTCAACATTATTTGATATCGATTGCTTAAATGGAAACTGAAATATTACAAATTATCGTATAATACAGCGTTTCTCAACCTTTCAGTATTCGCGGCCTAGTATTCAATCATAAATTTCATCGCCCCCCCCCCCCCCCCCGCTTACAATAAAATGTATACAACAATAATGTATATTGAGTATTTTGGATTCTGTTTTTAAATTAATTTTTAACTAACTGCCAAAACAAGAATAAAAGCGAGCCAACGTTGGCGAGAAACCACATCTGGCATTCTGCCAAGCGGGCGGTAAACAGATAAAGCGAATGAAAGCGGGGAAAATTTAAATATTATATTTGAAATGAAAGCCAAACAGGGAGATAACGTTAAAAGAATATGAAAGTAGAAAAATTCTTTAATGATAGTTAACCTAGACGGGGTGAGATATATTAAGAAACTGGGAATACATTTTTTCGAATAATAAAAGAAATAAAACAGAAGTATGACTAAACAAAAGATAGAAAATAAAGTAATGTTTGTGGAAGGGAATCCACACGACCGATACCGTCTCGAGCATGCGCAGATCAAATGTTTTCTCATAGGAAGAAAGAAAATGTTCGAGAACACAAGTTTCAATTCCAGCCAGTCTCATTCGAGTCAATCCTTCTATCGTTATCGAATCTATCGTGAATGTGTATGTTATATATGTTTTCGTGTTAATTTCAATTCACCATATTAAATATTCACGGCAGCAGATTTATGCAGACTCATGGATAAATTTTTAAGCGGAAATAAGCGAGCATTAGACGATAGTCAAGCATCAACAAGTATACAGACAAGCGTGGTTCCGAAAATAAAATCGAAAAAATATTCTCAAGAATACTTAAATTTTGGGTTTACCAGTACTGAAGTAAATGAAGAAGGAAGGCCCCTGTGTATCATTTGCTCAAAATCATTGGCCGCAGACAGCATGAACCCTAATAAACTTAAACGACGTTTGGAAACGCTTCATAGTAAGTACGTCAACAAACCCAGAAAATTCTTCGAATTAAAATTAAAATCATATAAAAAGCAAAACTCATTTTTTAAAGAAACTTTGTCTGTGAATAAAAAAGCTTTAATTGCATCTTACAAAGTTTCATATAAAATAGCCAGATGTAAAAAACCTCACATCATTGGCGAAGAGCTTATTTTGCCAGAAGCAATTGAGATTGTAGAAACTATGTTTGGTGATAATTTTTCAAATCAATTGCAGTCAATACCTCTTTCAAATGATAATGTTGCTCGTCGAATTGGTGATATAGCTGAAGATGTACAGTGTCAGCTTTTCTCGAAGTTGCGAGACAAATTGTTTTCAATACAGCTTGATGAAGCAACATATAGTAATAAAGATGCTCATTAATTGCCTGTGTTCGATTTTGTGATAATATGTCAGTAGCAGAAGAACTACTTTTCTGCAAACTAATAGAACTCAAAACAACAGCGCTCGCATTATTTGCTATTTTAAATGATTTTATGAACGAGGCAATCATAGAATGGAAAAATTACGTCGGAATGTGCACCGATGGTGCTCGTTCAATGTCCGGAAGATTCCAAAGTGTACAAGCACTTGTAAAACAAAAATCGCCTCAGTGCGTCTGGAAACATTACACGATCCACAGAAAAGCTTTAGCTTCGAAACAAATGAGTCCTGGTCTGAATATTGTGTTAACTACGGTTATAACCAAAGTAAATTATATAAAAATGAGACCCCTGAAATCGAGAATCTTTTCCGCTCTTTGTAAAGACATGGGTTCAGTACATTCAGCGTTACTCTTTTATTGCGAGGCAAGATGGTTATCACGTGGGAAATTTTTGCAAAGTGTTTACGAATTAAGAGAAGAAATCGACATTTTCCTAGAAGAAGAAAACAGACCGGAAGCCGAGAATTTTCGCGATGGTTTATTTGTGATGAAATTGAGCTACTTGGCCGACATATTCGAGAAATTAAATAACTTGAATCTTCAACTCCAAGGAACAAATACACATATGTTGGATACGAGTGATAAAGTTAATGCTTTTTGTAGAAAATTGGAATTATGGAGCAGATATTTAAAGCAAAAAAACCTAACAATGTTTGCAAATGTGGATGATTGTACTAAAACTTAAAAGGCTGAAGAAGAACATGTAAAAGTTGTTTTTGTAACCATTAAAAATCATTTAGCCATGCTGGCAAAGAATTTTAAAAAGTATTTTCTTGCTGACGACAAATTGATAGCAAGTTACGAGTGGGTTAGGTATCCATTTCATAAGACTCCCTAAGGACTCTCAACTGATAAGGAAGAAAAATTCATAGACTTCACGACAATAGTGGCCCAACCAGAAGACAATTTAGTAATAAATCACTATTTGAATTTTGGGCAGGAGTAGAGGATGATTTTCTGCACTAAAAACAAGGGCATTTCGCATTCTATTACCATTTTCAACATCCTACCTTTGTGAAACTGAATTTTCTGCTGTGGCTTCTTTGAAGACAAAATATAGATCTCGGCTAAATATAGAAACAGAACTGAGAGAGTCTATTTCTAATATTAAGCCTTCCTTCGAAAAACTTTGCTCTGCAAGACAGGCCCAAGGAAGTCACTAATAATTATTAAATTTGTTTTTAATTTAGTATATTTTGATTAAGTAAGTTTTGATTTAGTAAGTTGTTTTACTATATTTGTTAAATATGTGGAAATTTTTTTTGTTTTCTATGTGCATGTGTGCTTTCCTTTCAGTCAGTTAATAATTTTTTTTAAATAATATTTTCTCTTGGATATTCTCGCGCCTCCCCTCGCGTGTGCTCGCGCCCCCCTAGGGGGGCGCGCCCCACAGGTTGAGAAGCGCTGGTATAATAGTCATTCTTTTGGAACACCTGTTTTATACATTTCTTCTGTTTATAACTTCTAGATGGCGCCCTGGTAGTTTAACGGATAAGACACTGGACTGGTGTTTATAGGATCTGGGTTCGATTCTCGGTAAGACCTGGTTGTGATAGTCGAAATTTATTGAAAATAATTTATGAAGGCAGGCTATGTAGGATACTCATTTCCCCCGTTGTACTCATTTTTGAGTACGTCTTTTTCAAAATTGAAACACATGGACTCGGACCCATTATAAACTTATAAACATCGAATGTATTCAAATATTAGTACATTTTACTTATTTTCGAGAGTATCTATTTTTAACAGTGTGGTTTATATAATCTTAATAAGAAAACGTATTTTACATAATTATTCTACATTATTTTATGTCGATTGCTTAAATGGAAACTGAGTAATTTTTTTATTTACCATTCTTTTGGCACACCTTTTTAACATTTCTTCTCTTTATAACTTTTACACGTCGAAACTAGTAGTACAAAGGATAAGGCGCTGGACTGTGGTGCCTGAGGTGCCTGGGTTCGATTCCAGGTAAGTCTTTGTTGCAATTGTCGATATTTATTGTAAGTGATTTATTAAGGAAGATCATGTAGAGCTAGCATGTGTTATTTTTATTAATTTTTACACATTGTACTCAATTTTGAGTACATATCTTTTTCAAAATTGAAACTTATGTATTCAGAGCCATGAGCATCGAAAGTTTTTAAAAATGAGTACATTTTACTTATGTTTGAGTACCTATTTTTAACAGTGCAGGCATTGCGATCATTTTAAAATGTGCATGATAGACGTGCAATATCTTTAAAATTTGGTTCCGAGTAAGACGTGCATGTAAGGAAAACTGGAACGCAACAGAAGTACAATATATAAGTATAAAGAATAGAAGTATAAAGAACAGAAGTATAAAGAACAGAAGTATAAAGAATAGAGGTAAAATGGATAGAAGTATAAAGAATAGAAGTATAAAAATAGAATTATAAAGAATAGAAGTATAAAGAATAGAAGTATAAAGAACAGAAGTATAAAGAATAGAAGTATAAAAATAGAATTATAAAGAATAGAAGTATAAAGAATAGAAGTATAAAGAACAGAAGTATAAAGAACTTAAGTATAAAGAATAGAAGTATAATGGATAGAAGTATAAAGAATAGAAGTATAAAGAATAGAAGTATAAAAAATAGAATTATAAAGAATATAAGTATAAAGAACTGAAGTATAAAGAATAGAAGTATAAAGAATAGAAGTATAAAGAACAGAAGTATAAAGAACAGAAGTATAAAGAATAGAAGTATAATGGATAGAAATATAAAGAATAGAAGTATAAAGAATATAAGTATAAAGAACAGAAGTATAAAGAATAGAAGTATAAAGAATAGAAGTATAAAGAATAGAAGTATAAAGATCAGAAGTATAAAGAATAGAAGTATAAAGAATAGAAGTATAATGGATAGAAGTATAAAGAATAGAAGTATAAAGAATAGAAGTATAATGGATAGAAGTATAAAGAATAGAAGTATAAAGAATAGAAGTATAAAAACGAGAATTATAAAGAATAGAAGTATAAATAATAGAAGTATAAAGAATAGAAGTATAAAGAATAGAAGTATAAAGAACAGAAGTATAAAGAATAGAAGTATAAAGAATAGAAGTATAAAAAATAGAAGTATAAAGATCAGAAGTATAAAGAATAGAAGTATAAAAAATAGAATTATAAAGAATAGAAGTATAAAGAACTGAAGTATAAATAATAGAAGTATAAAGAACAGAAGTATAAAGAACAGAAGTATAAAGAATAGAAGTATAATGGATAGAAATATAAAGAATAGAAGTATAAAGAATAGAAGTATAAAAATAGAATTATAAAGAATATAAGTATAAAGAACAGAAGTATAAAGAATAGAAGTATAAAGAATAGAAGTATAAAAAATAGAAGTATAAAGATCAGAAGTATAAAGAATAGAAGTATAAAGAATAGAAGTATAATGGATAGAAGTATAAAGAATAGAAGTATAAAGAATAGAAGTATAAAAAAGATAATTATAAAGAATAGAAGTATAAATAATAGAAGTATAAAGAATAGAAGTATAAAGAAAATAGTAACGAAAACATGAAAGTTGTTTGTGACAAATAAAATACGACGTAAAAAATATATAATATAAAGTGTATATAAAGTGTGACGTAAAAAATAATTTAAAAATGTGAAAGGTGGTAAAAGTAATAATACATATCCCATTTCTTATTAAGGGGATATTAATAATTCATAGGAATTTCTTTTATCTTTTCAAGAACTTATATTTTACAATTTCTGTGAGAGACAATTTCTTCTTTTAAGTCGTAAGCCTCTAGTTAGGTAACGAAGCATGCTTTGTTGCCTAAATTTTTGCTCGATCGCAAATGAGTAGAGTAGAATAAATTTGAAAAAGAACTACTATATTTTAGAAAGTCTAGGGAATATATTTTATAACATGAATTTATTTTCCCTTTTAGTGCGTAGGGTATTTATACAACGTAAGAATAAGATTAAATAACTAAAATACAGACGGCATAAAAATACACATGTTGTTCTGCAATCGTCAGAATATATTTTCACAAAATATTTCTGTAAATAGAATTTTTAATTTTTGGACAAAAAGTTTGATTCCTAAATATGCATGCATATCTTAGATTGTAAAAATAGTAAATATATATCAGTTAACAATTGTAAGTATAAAATGTAAACAACTTTTTGTTAGTCTCTTTCATTAGATTTTGATGACAGAGTATTTCCATTAAGCTAATGGCATTTATAACGTAGTTTTAATAATTCATTTATTTTGAAATAGAATATATTAGCGTACCCTTTGCGATAATTATCGTATGAACAACTCCCCCACCCCACACACCCTTTTGGGGTAAAATATATTAATGAATCTTTTATGGTCAAAAATATAAAAAAAGTTTAACGGTCTGCTCCCAGATAGCTGCAATATTAACGGCTTGTTATAAAATCGTAAGTTCTTGACAATACGTAATCTATGTATACAATCGTAAGTTCTATGAAATACTTTAAAATAAATTAGTATGTTGTTGTTACTAGTTCTTTGCTGGCTAGCACTCTCCACTCTCCACTTGGAGCATACCGGAAACTCCTTAACGCCGATTTCATAAAAACATCCTCGCAAGTGGCCACTAGCCAATTTAGACAATGCTGTCTGATCGGCTCTATCACAAGAGAGGACAATAGATCCACCAGGGCTGTCCCGCCTATACCAACAATGGGGTGGATGTGACAGTGTGCTGTCACACGTTGCAATTTTTATATGGGGATTTGACCTATACTGTACTTTGTGCAATTTGGTTAGTTGGCTAGACTGACTGTCGCCGGTTTTATTACTGTGTTACAATGTGGGGAGAGTTACGTCACTGAGCTATTTTATGACCACACCAGGATTGGTTAGGAGGGGTTATCCAGAAGGGCGGAGCTAATCTCAGTTGGTGGGTATGGTAATTCATGCAGGATTTCAGCCCCCATCGCCAGAGACCACCGTGGGAAATTCAAGATTTTCCACCCCTCTTACGACTTTGCCTTTGACCATGAAAGACGAGTGAATTTTACTGCATCGACTCCCGACTCCATACGCAACGACGGAAAAGTCCCGATGCCATGACCCAAGACGGAAGATCCATGATTCCATGAACAACGAATGACAACACCCCTGAAAGCCAGCTTCCTACGAGCCACTGGAGACCAATGAATCCCCGCAGACGGTAACTCTCCTCGACAGTTCACGTAAGAGTCAGTTTAGCCTAATATTACACGTAATCCCCCCCCCCCAACCCTAAGTTTCTACTGCCATAATGAACTTAGTTTGTTAATAAAGCACCGCTTAAAAATTATGTGTATGTTATGTATTTCTTCGACACCAACATTATTCATAATGAAACTAAACAAAAAAATAACACAACGCAAAACAAAATGTACTAACCCCAACTTTACGACAGTGGAGGGACCCTCCACACCTTTAAGTCCTTGATTTTCCTGATGGAAAAAAGTTCATCAAATGTGAGGGAGGAGTCAGAGCGAAATGGTTCAAACCAGAGAGTTGTTATATTAAATAGAGAGCGCCTTCAATGCCAGACTCTCGTAAGGCCGCGGTGTCAACATTGACAAAGAAAACCAACATCACGTGGTTTTAGCGCTGCCACATTTGGCGTTCAGACATCTGCAGGAGTTCCAAATTTGGTGCACTTTCTTCTTTTTGGTGATAAGGCGTTCTATCCGTATTCAACTTCTTAACATATATGTAGGTATTTACTTATTTTCAAACAATTTGCGCTAAATATTTCCTCTTCATTAACGAAACGAAAATATAATTTTCTTTGTGTTCAATACTCGAAAAAACGAAACTCTTTATATTTTTCCGGTTTTATTGTTCATATTTTCGCTTATGGAAAATTTTTTACATAAAAACGTAATGCAATTATTTCAAAAGTACAAAGTAAGAAAAATAAGTTTAATATATGTGTTAAACTCCCTTAAATTGTGCCACTCGTTAAAAAAAACGATATTTAAATACAAAATTAAACACAAAACCATATTACAATACTTCGATCTCACTTCGCCTGCCAAGTAATATTTGCGCATGAATGAATTGGCATTTCCACAAATCACGTGGTTTCAATGATGCACACACGGAAATCAGCATTTTTATTCCTCTATTTGTTCATTACTCTATGTTTCAAGCGAGCCTCTTTTCGCCAAGTCGTCGGCAATCTCATTTTCAAAGATATCGACATGGGATGGAATCCATTGGAGGTGCACCTCATTGGCCGGACTGAGGAGTCCCAACAAGTTCAAAATGGAGATGCCAGTACGATCACCGACGTTGTTCCAGTCTCTCAAGTGTTGTATAGAACTTCTACTATCCGATAAAATCCAGATAGCTCTGAAATTGTCCTCCTCCAAAATGGCCTCAAGTCCGACCTCAACAGCTAACAGCTCACTTCTAAATACCGCACAATTTTCCGGGATAAATTAGTATAAATAAATATATATAATTTTTTTAATTGTTTTACACAATTTAAAGTTGGCGATTAAAAATTGTTTCGTCGAATTATTTTTTTCTGACAATTATGCTTAAGGGGGTCCGATACCTTCGACATTTTTTTCTTTATTTTTATACTTGTACAATCCAATTTTTTTTCTCTTTCTAAATATGCATAAAAAACCATTTTAAGACGCTCAATTTTTTTTTAAATTGCACATTTATTTTTAAATTAACATTTTAGTAAATTTTTTAACAATTTTAAAATTCCTACTCCTTTTTTGTTTTTCAATATTTTGAAGCAATTTTTTTTATTTAAGATATTGAATAATATGTAAATAGATGTATGCATTCAAATTTTGATTCAGATACATCACTTTAAAAAAATAAAATATATTAGAAATTTTGGAAAAAAAATTGACGAAAAAAAATAAAATTCCATTTTAAGTGGTTTTAAAAAACAAATTATGGTAAAAATAGGAAATCTGAATGCATACATCTATTTAAAATATATTTATCTTGCTATATACACAAAAATTATGATTTTAAGTATAATAGTAAAAAAGCCTTAGCATTTTTAGTGTTCATTAAATTTCAAAACCACGAACAGAGATATTTGCTTTTAAAGTATACATATGATACAACTATGTTATAGGAACACATCATTAAAACATTCATAACTAAAAAAGTAATAGGAATTGTTTGAAGCAGTTTTTTGTGAGTTATTAAGATAAGTTTGAATATTATTTTTTAAATATAAAAAAAAAATGACTTTTTTTGCGAATTTTGGGTATCGGACCCCCTTAAACAGAGAAAATAACGGAAAATCTAACATTAGGGGATATACAAGGAGATGTCTGATTAATAAAATTAATAAAATAAATGGGGGGGGGGGGGGGGCATGCCTTCGAGAAAATAAACGAGGGAAATTGAACCAATTCTGTAATTTTTTTTAACGCGTGTGAAATCGCGGGTAACAGCTTGTTTTAAATAAAATAATTGAAAGCGAAAATACATTATCTAATGTTTTGAAAAAAGAGAAACAAAGTCAATCCAATATGTTGCATTTTATTAAAATACAAATACAACGTTAAAATACGCAATAAAAATCCGTATAATCCGGACATGTTTCGGGAGGTACATCCATAGAGTAATGATACAAATAGAGAAATAAAAATGCTGATTTCCGTGTGTGCATCATTGAAGCCAAGTGATATGTGGAAATGCCAATTCATTCATGCGCCAATATTACTTGGCGGGCCTTGGCGACTTTCAGAACTAAACGAGATCGAAGTACTGTAATAGGGTTTTAATTTTGTATTTAAATATAGTTTTTTTTGAACGAGTGGCACAATTTAATGGAATTTAACAGATATATTAAGGAGATTTTTCTTACTTTGTAGTTTTGAAATAATTACATTGCGTTTTTATGTAAAAAAATTTACCATACGGAAGTTCTTTCAATTGTTATTTTGTATACTTCAATAAGAAAATATAAACAATAAAACCTGAGAAATATAAAGAGTTTCGCTTCTTTGAGTATTGAACACAAATAAAATATTTTCGTTTCGTTAATGAAGAGGAAATATTTAGCGTATATTGTTTGAAAATAAGTAAATACGTACATATATGTTAAAAAGTTGAATACGGACAGAATGCCTTATCACCAAAAGAGAAGAAAGTGCACCAAATTTGAAACTCCTGCAGATGTCTGAACGCCAAATGTGGCAGCGCTATAACCACGTGATGTGAGTTTTTTCTTTTCAATGTTGACACCGCGGCCTTACGAGAGTCTGGTATTGAAGGCGCTCTCTATTTAATATTACAACTCTCTGGGTACATCACCCTTCATCAGCGGAAAATGTAAAGTCTGTTTTAGTTAACTCCAACCGATTGAAATAGTTTTTAGTTTTTTGTTCTTTGGCAACACTTTAAATTTCTTGGTTTATTTATAATTTATTACACACAGACTTTACATTTTCCGCTTATGAAGGGTGATGTATCTCCCGAAACATGTCCGGATTTTTATTGCGTATTTTAACGTTGTATTTGTATTTTAATATTCTTAACGCAATGTTCTATAAGATGATTTTTTTATCTTATGTTGCATTTTGTTCAGAATTATGAGACTCGTATTTTAAATTTTTGTACATTATTTCGTTAATTTAAAGTTAGTTATATGGGTGGAATATTTTCTTGTTTTAAGAACAAACAGTAAATTATTGTTTCATAGTTCACAATATTTTTATCAAGCATTTTTGTTTGAAGCATAAAAATAAGAAAAAAAAATAAGCATCTCATTAGAGAGAGAAAAAAAAATGAGCAAATAACAAAATATAAAAAATAACCATTTCATAAGTAAAGGTAAACATGCCACATTATATTTGTACAAAGGTTTTCCCAAGGTATTCCCAATCCTAATAAAGACAATTATTTCAAAACGACGATGGTATTATAGCACAGCAAACTCCAACTGTTTAATTTAACGAATGCATAATATGTATTTTCCCTTATAGTATGAAGAAAAATAATTAAATTATCAAAAATAAATTGGAAGCATAAATAATATTAACGCATTAAAAATATACATACGCTTTTTTAAAGAAATTATCAATTACAAAATAGTGACAATTAGAATAGAACATTATTTTTGAAAAATTGATTTTATGTGCGAAACTAAAGTTTTTTTTTTATGTTTTGTATATTTGGTAGTTTCATAACATTTACAGAATGATGAAATTATTTTCGGTTTATTGTATCTGATTTACAAATAAGATGATATATTCTTGGTTTAAAATTATTTTTTGTGCGTTTTCATACAATGTAGAGATGAATAACTCATAGAATTTCCTTTGTTTATAGAAACAAAACCATGAAAATTTTGATATAATTCTTTGATGCATTTCTTTCTTTACTTAATGATCTTTCTTTCGCTTCTTAATTTTAATTTTTTACTTTTATTGTGTATTAAATGATAAACAAACAACCAAAAACGGTAGTGAAATAGTTTTTTAAAAATATTTTTGACAAAAGTTTTGGATGGCTCGTTATGTGAATTAACGTCACAATAAAGCTAAACAATGGGCTATTTTTTGTATATATTTTGTTATTTGACTACATCAGAAAGTATACTGTATTATCTTAAACGGATGTATGTAAAACAAATTAAACAAATGTATATTTAAAAAAGTATAATGAAATTTAAAAGTGAATACTTATCTTGAATATATATTTCGCAGTTTCAGACAGCATTTCTCATCTGTTTCATATGAATTAAAAAAAATAACTTAATCAAGAACGTATAGAAAATTGATTTTTATATTTAATACTATTTTATTTAAGATGTTGACATATACATACGAGAAAAATACAATTTTTCTTATATGATATATTTTATTTTTATGATATATATATATATATATATGATATATTGTATATATGATATATTGTATATATATATATATAAATATATATATATATATATATATATATATATATATATATATATATATATATATATATATTGTAGTTTTATGATATATTGTGTATATGATATATTGTGTATATGATATATTGTGTATATGATATATTGTATTTTTATGATATATTGTATTTTTATGATATATTGTATATATACTTATAAAATATATATTTTAATGTTTTGGATACTAATAAAGAGTGAAAATGTCATTTAGAAGTCTTAATATTAAACTTGATTATAAAAACTAGATTTAATTAAAACTAAATTAATTATAAAAACTAGATTTTTTAATTTTGTCAAAATTAAACATAAACGTAATCTTAAAAGTATGACTTATTATACATAATTGAAACTCAAATATTTAAAAATATTTAAGAATTGTGTAGGTACTGTGTAATAGCAACAACACTATTAATTTAGAATATTAACACGTTACACTAAATAAAAAACACAAAGCATTGTATTAAATTAAATAAATAAAAACTTCGTTGTTAGCTAAATAATCAGATAAAATGCATACTTTTCCTTTTGAATATGATTTGGAACTGAAACGCTTGTGGTACAAACTCACTCAAAGTATGAAATTAAATTCTATCTGGTCTTGAACTCTAAAATCAGTCATATACTATACCATCTGTTAAGGCAACTGGAAATTTAATTAAAGCTCCGTGTAGGACGTATAACAGCTGGTGTACGTTGCCCCGCGCATAGAAAACTTTCTTTTCCCAAACATTCCTGTAAAATGTGGGTTGACTTTAGAAATCACGTCAGTTTAAATTGGATACCAATGGCAGAACGCGTCAGTTTGAGCGTATGATTGTTGTTGTTATAAAGATCAGTATTTCTGGAAACAGTGTTATACCCCTTTTATGATTTCAAATTTGTGTTTAAAGAACTTCACTTTTAAAGAATTTTTGTTTGGAAATCTGGGTGTTGAGATTTGTATGCATTAATGTTTCTCTATAAATATGAAAAACTTGTTTTTCGTTATGAAAGTATGCAATATACATTTTAAGTGGTGAACTATATATTTCAAGTAGTTATTAACATGTATATTTATTCTTTATATGAGTTTAAACAACTTTCTACTTTTTGTTATTCCCAACTTTATAAAGTATTTGAGTACTATGTAGTGCAGCTAAAATTCTGTTCCGTGGTATCAATATATTCTGTAATAAATGAATATTGAGATAATTTATAATTTTTTTAATATTGACTTATTTCCTGTTTTATAATTTTTTTAATATTGACTTATTTACTGTTTTATAATTTTTTTAATGTAGACTTATTTACTGTTATTATTTTTATATTTTTGCATTGGATGCCAGCTAAGGTTTTGTTTTCATCATCTTACCATGGTTCAAAAATACTAGGAATAGATCCCGGGTCTTTCTTTCGCGATAAACCCCAAACCGTCCCCAATGGCCCACTGTACAGCTCTAGTACGACGTTAATTTAACTAACCAAACAAGGAACCAGCTTTAATTTTTCAAAAAGTACGGTGGCACTTGCTTCCGTTCGGCCACCCCTAATCACCGTCACTGCTTTACTTTGGTATTGTAAGGTTTTCTTCACTTTAACAGGTGGAGTAAAGTAACCCTGAATGCTTGACTGGAATGAGGTTGGCGAGAAAAATGATTTGTAACCTGAATTATAGGCAAAATAATATCATAACTTTAACTAGTACACTTTTAAGTTAATTGTTAAATAACACAATTTTGCCCTTAACCGTATTCAGGGTACATATGGTTAACTTAAAATATGCAACTTTTTCCAGGGAACAAAAATAAGTGTTATACCTACACAAAAATACTTTTAGCTGTAACCTTCCCTAACAGAAAGTGCGGTGAAAAACAGGCATACCGTTTAACAGAAGGGTTGCCAACCCTAAAAAAATCTATTATTGACTTCTTTAACTGAATGTCCCGCCTTTTTTCTAACGTCATTGTTTTTAAACGTGTGGAGTAAAACTCCCCTTCAAGGTGTAAAGTAATCGCTGTAGACGGTATTTAAATACGAGTTTGTAGAATTATTACTTCGTGATATATCAGCTACATTTAGAAAATGTCGCAATATTAAACCCACTACTTTTTAAGGTGAAAAGTTTAAATGAAATAAAAATGGCCATTTAACAAAATTTCACTGCGAAGAACTCCATTTGAAACTTTTGAAAGTTGGACGTTTTTTGTTACAAATCGAAATTTGATTGACTTTAAACAGATAAATCATTTAATCTCTTTGGAAATAGTTTTTGCTGTAATTTACACATCATCGATCGTAACTTAATAATGAATTTCCGAACTCTAAAGATTGCTTTCTGACTTTTTTCCTCCCCGAAAATCTATTCTACTTTAATTTATTTTTAAAAAAAAATACATAACGGTCGAATCTATAACCTTTCGACTTGGCGCGCGATTTGGCGGTTTTAATTTAAAATGTCTGGCGGTTTTATTTTGGAGTTTTGGTGGCGCGCTGTTCAGTCGGTTAAAAAGGAAATATAAGGAAAGGAATACTGTTTCAGAATTATTTTTCAATTCGTTTGCCCATATTTTTATTTTTCATATCAGGTATATATAGAGAAAAATACGTTATCTCTAACCGTTGTAATTTAAACTTCAACTACTGGAAGCTCCTTGTGTGGTCCGTGATTAACCAATTTCTGTACAAAATCATATGGTAGTATTTTATGTATCATGCATAATATTTCTGTAGTAAAGATCCCTTTTGAGGTTTACACACCCAACGGATCTTAACATATGAAATATATATAAAAAAAGAATTTCCTGGAGTTTGACTTTTTCCTCATGAATACTAACGTTTTTTTCTTCTTTTTAAATGCGTTTAAAAATAATTAGTTTCAAGGCAATTTTTAAACGAGCCGTTGGCAGTGCTGCCATCTTTGGGTAGAATTCTTTGAATGGAGTGTTATCTATGAGTAGTTACAACGAATGTGGTGTGAGGGAGGGTTGTTCATCGCATGAACATGCTAGTGTATTAATTACTTGGAATTGGACATACACAATTGCAATGAAAATACGATATTTAGTCATAATAATTAATAATTTATATTAAATTGCAAAGAGTTTAATTTAATGTTGAAATATTGGACGGGGAAAATTTTAACTCGTGTTATCTACACTGTAACAAATAAGTACTTGAAAATAAGTAAAATATACTCATTTTTGATTACATTCGATGCTTATGGCTCCGAACACACGAGTTTCAGTTTTGAAAATGATATATACTCGAAAATGAGTACAATGAGTAAAAAATAGCGAAAATGAGTACAATGAGTAAAAATGAGTGAAAATGAGTACAATGAGTAAAAATGAGTGAAAATGAATACAATGAGTAATAATAAGTGAAAATGAGTACAATGAGTAAAAATGAGTGAAAATGATTACAATGGGTAAAAAATAGCGAAAATGAGTACAATGAGTAAAAATGAGTACAATGAGTAAAAATAAGTGAAAATGAGTACAATGAGTAAAAATGAGTGAAAATGAGTACAATGAGTAAAAATAAGTGAAAATGAGTACAATGAGTAAAAATGAGTGAAAATGAGTACAATGAGTAAAATGATTAGATGCTTGCCTATATATGCTGCCTTCATAAATCTTTTTAATTAAATATTGATATTATAACCAAGTCTTACCGGAAATCGAAACTATATCCTTAGCACCGCAGTCCAGTGCAACATTAAAAAGTTATAAACAAAAAAAAAACATTTAAAACTATTTGCTAAAGTAATGAAATGTAAGCTAATTGAGTTGTAACCCCTCAGTTTCTATTTAAGCAATCGACATCAAATAATGTTTAAAACCATCTTCCGAACAACTATTTTAAGTTTGGCGAGATTTCATCAAGATATTTTGAACAGAAGCTGAGATCAGGAATATGATATTACGTTGTTACTTTTTGAGAAAGTACGGTTACTTGCATTTCAGTATGTCATATGTTAGTTTACGATACAATTATGATTTAAGAAAAACGAGTAGGTTTACATACTAATTTTTAAGTAGAATTTTTTTACACTAAAGTAAACGCTATAATCGCGTGTGCTATGGAAATATCTTTTCTTGGAGAACGGTTTCATATTGAGGATTGTCAATTTATAATATGATGGATCGCAAACTGTCGCGGCTTCTTTTAAATTAACTCTCTGAACAAATATTTTACTACGATTCAACGTTTAAAAAATTTAAAACGTTATTGGCACTTTATTTCTATTAATGTATGATGAATATATAGAAGAAGATCATATGGTCTGTTTTTAAATAAACAAGATTACCCCTTTCGAACATATTTAATGGGTCGTGATAGCCTGGTTGGTAGGACACGATGGGTAGGACAAACTCGATTCTAGAGCTTCGATTTTGGGTTCCGGTCATATTTTTAAGGTTTTCCGCTAAAATCTTTCAGTGTAATGTTTGAAATAAGCACGGGTCAAGAATTAACATAAATCATCTTTAATTTACGCTAATGGTATATACAAACAAGTAAAATCTCGCAGTTCCTACATTCGTAAGATCACCAAGGCACCACTAACGGTTTTCTTCGGAGTGTTTCAAAGTTCTGACCAACTGCTAGAGGGTTCTCGAATACTTTAAAGTGTTACAGGTGTATTATAATGTGTGACGGTTTGGTAATTAAAAAAAAAAAGGTATGGCTCTGAAAATCAAAAAATCAAGGAACTTTGAATAAAACCCCCAGTTTTTATTATACACTTGTATATAAAGGAAATAGCTTATCTTTATTTAGCTAGAGATTATCATCGTTTTTAATTAAAAAAAATCTCCACAGTATTTCCATTTATTACTAAATATAGTAAAAGTATAAAATA
Source organism: Troglohyphantes excavatus (assembly GCA_963932185.1). NCBI lineage: Eukaryota > Metazoa > Arthropoda > Arachnida > Araneae > Linyphiidae > Troglohyphantes > Troglohyphantes excavatus. Next base: position 36,352,006 of record OZ010671.1, on the reverse strand, counting down.
ACGTAACTCCACTACCATATGGTAACTCAACCAACCATCAAACATACTTTAAATTTCTTCTCCCAAAATTTTAAAAACCCATTTCTCTACCAGGTTACCATTTCCAAAGTTTTCCCACCGAATTACACACCCTTCCATAACACAAAATCTCTAATGGATCCTCACAGCAACCCAAAACTACTACCAAAACCCCACAAAGGGCAACAAGACACCCCCCTCATTCCTTCCAAACGCGCGCTCCCCGAATCCTAATGCGTCTTTTAAAATTACATCTCCTTCGCGCCCTCTAATCAAGGCAGTGAACATTTTGTCTTCCAGGCGCATAATTAAAACGTTGGGGGGACGAAATTGCGCCGCCGGCGACAGATTAGGCGACAATTTTATTAATTCCGATGTCGGTTTTCTTAACTACCTGTTGGCCAATAGAGGGCGCAGCGGGGGCAGCCCACTACAAAACGGTGGCATGGTTCTGAACTTGGCCCAGTGTGAGAAACGAGTTGGGTTGTTTTCTCCACCCCTGCGACTTTGCGACGGGACCCAAGTGTGAGAGAAGCTTTAAATAAAATCGGGCTGTTTATAGAACTGTTAAGAGACTTTTTTTTTCCGAGCGATTTCTTGGAAGAAGTGGAGGTGTTTTGAAGGCAGGTGAGTGGGATGTTTTGTTTGTTGAGTTTGAAAGTTTTTGAAGGAGTTTGAGTTTTTTTGGAATTTTTAGTTTATAAAGTGTTCGGATGGAGTTAAAATTTTAATGATTGTTTGAGGAAATGGGATTTTTTGGGAGGTTTCAAGGGGGACAGAGGTGCCTAACAATTTGTAGAGAATTCTTGATTTGTTTTTCTGGGTTATAATTATAATTTGGAATATTCAAACCTGCTTGAAAAATTCTAGAATAGTATCTATATTTTTTAATGAGTTGTTTGAGATTTTATGGCAGATGATGTATCATGTTTTTCAATGAACGAAAACTTTAAATATATTTTTAGTGATTATATTAAGTGTTTTGAAACGGAAATGCTTTTTTTTATTATAAATGGAGCGATATATAATTTTTCAGCCTATTGTAAAATATTTGTATATTGTATATTGGCATACACATTATCTCTATAATTATAAATAAAAAAATTGCGTTTTAAGGAATTTTTTTCTGTTATTATCAATAAATTTTTATATAAAAATGAAATATATGTAGTTCAGAAAATTTTAATACCGATTCTTATGTCTTATAGTTTAAAGAATCTGAGAAAAAAGTTTGGGGAAAAATATAAATATTTAAAGAAGACTTAGGATTTAAAAAAGCTTAAAAAAAAAAAGAAAAGTTTAAATGTTGAAAAAAAAATTACAAAAATCATGGAATTATTCTGTGACATAGTGTTCTCTTATGTAATTTAAATTAAAACGTTATTGCATTAAAACATTGATTCAAAAAGTCAAAAATAAAATAGAAGATCAGACAGTACAGTGTCTCTTCAAAGTTAAAATTTTGATCTGTTTTAATTTATAAAATGTCCTGATTTTATTTTATCAGAGTGAAGATTGAATTTCATACATTATTAAAAAAAAAGTTTTTGAAATAATTTTTTTTTTTAAAGAATTGTATAAAAAGATCCAGATTTAGAATTGCAAGACGTAACATAAAAGTTTTTGAACGAACATATTGCAAAATCGTTTCCTTTAAAAATATTAATATTTGTTTTAAAAACTGTTCTTTATTTTAGAAAATAAAAACCAGGATATTTGTTAAATTTTGAATTTTGTAAGAGATATTTTTGAATTTATTCTAGATAATTATTATTAACAGTAACCCTATACGATCTTTAAATTCAATTCTATGTCTTGGCGGGACAGCTAATTTATTCCATAAATAAAGTGGTTATCTAATGGTATTTAAAAATCAATAAGATTAGTTTTTAAAATATTTTTTTTGTTGGTGCAGTAGTAAATTGTGTTTTGATAAAATTTTAAATATTTCTTAATAAATATTTTTAAGCTAATAATCGCATCTTTGTGTACACTTATTAGTCAAGTATGTTACTTTGTAATTTGTAACTAACGTTTAAAATTCCGTATATACATTTATGTTGTAGTATAGTTTTATTTATTTAAAGTAAAAATAAAGATATGTGTCTAAATCTAAAACCTATAAAAATTTTGAATAAAAGTTCAACAAAACTTTTCATAGTTTTTTTTATATAAGGTATAAACGAATTAAGATTCAGTAAATGCAAAGAAAACGTTTCATTAAACTTTAAATAACTTCACAGATTGTTTTTAAATATTTTTTTTTAAATTAAAAATTATAAAAACATTATTTGTATGGACGGTATTTTAATATTTTAAAGATATCTACTGGAATAAGATATTTTGCCGCAATTATATCTATTGTAATTAAAAAAAAAATCTTCTGTAAAAGTAAATCAATCAATCAAATGTTCTTTAAAGGCTTTTCACACACTTAGTTAAATTTAACATTTGAAATATTTCTGCATAAAGTTAATTACATTTAGATATAATATGCTTAAAATATACACTGAGGGCTAAAATATGATGATTTCCGACCTGGTGTGTGGCTTTCATATATTATACGCTGAAGTGCGTTCAGAGATGATTTGATAGGATTCTTGAATAAAATCTGCAGTAATTAGCTGCACTGCTGCCCTTCGGCTGTTCCTTACAAACCTGGAACTCTTCTTTCCCCTCGAGCATTCAGTAGCCACTGACGACCACAACAGGTGGGTTGGAGACCCATTTATTGGCTGACACTTTCACTACACCTGCTTTTAAACATTTCACAAATGCAGCGGTTTTGCTGATGCTCACTTTATAACTCACAGAAAACAGAATCATCCCACGTTCAAAGTCCGTCAAAACGCGTTTTTAACCCATAGCTGTTCGAACAAAACACTTCTACTAACGTTGTAAACAAGCGCCTTTCCTTTTTAATACCTCTTTTGACCTCTGGGGGAAACAATGTGATGTCATAGCTCATTTACATAAATATATCAGGTGACCATAATATTTTGACCACTCAGTGTATTAATAACTATGTAAATACTTTCATAAATTTCCGTAACCGTATTTGTTCGTAGAAAATTATCTGAGCATTTAATATTAAAAATAAATCCGAATGACAATTTTATGTTTAGGAAAGAAGATAAATGGTTTAAGTTGATTATTTCTTCTTTAAACGAAAAAGATCTTTTCAAGATTCTTTGTTATATTAAACTTTGATGTGCTGCTATCCCAAAGTCATTTTCTTTGTCGAAATATATTAATTGAAGTTATTTAATGAAGGATAATTTGTTTAGATTATTTAATTAAAAAAGTCCTAAGATGTTTTAAATATAAATAAAACATTTTTTAAAAAATGTATACAAATTTCATCTATGCTATTTGAGAATTTGTAACAAAGATTTATATCATTAAAAACAAACCGAATTGATAAGGAATTCATTTATTTTCGAGTATTGCGCATCAAACTGAATGTAGTATTGTTTTCAAAAGGAATTTTTGAAACACGTCGTTCAGAACGTCACATATAAATAAGATAAAAAGTTTAAGAATAACAAATGCTCTTGATTATTAAAATTAAATTTTTTTTTTAGTAATCCAATTTTTGCTGTAAATAATTTTACGAATTGTTTTAATTTAGTTGATCCAAATCTATTATAATAATAAAAAAAAAGTTTGTACGTGTGTGTCTTTGGTACGCATAACATTCTCTTCCAATGCACGGACATTTATGAAAATTTATATGTAGATACTATTCAACCTCAAATTGTACACATGAGGCAGGAAATTTTAAAATTACGTTAAGTTTTTTTCTGTTTCTGTTTATAACTGTTTTAAAAGCTATTTTCTAAATGGCCCTTTAAAAAAATAGTATCTACATTGTTATAAGACCATAAGATCTTGGAAACAATGAAATATTTTAATATGTACTTATTGTTTTATACAATTGAAAGTTGGCGATCAAAAATTTCTTTGGCGAAATAACTCTTCAATGAAAAAACTTACGGAAAAGCTAAAATTTGGAGATATACCCTGAGAAGTCAGAACAATAGACCAGTTATTTAGCCTTCGAGAAAATAATAGAAAAGGAATAAACATGGAGAACGAACCAATGGCACACCTTTTTATTAACGCGTGTGAAATCGCGGATAACAACTAGTAATAAATAAAAATTTTTAGCTGGTTAATTATAAAAAAAATATATTATCATAAATGCACAGAACCTATAAATATTTCAATAAAGTATGTATTTTCCCCACTCACATGCGCCACTGATTACGTAAAAATATCACGAGTTATTTTGTAAATTTATTTAAAAAACGAAATTACCGAAAAATATGAGAGCAATTATTGTAAATCAACGTTAGTTGTAAATGACGATTGAGTGAAGTTAGGCGTCAAAAATAACGACTGGGTATAAAATTACGATCGTTAAATGAAATTTGTAGTTTTTAAATACTTCGAGCATGGATCTCTCATAATAGAGAAATCATAAGGTTATAATCTCGCTAACATTAAAGTGAGGCCAACATGTATGGCCTCAGACACGTGGTTTACTACGTCATCCATTCATAAAATTTTCTAGTTCATTCATTAAAATATCCTGTACTTCATGAAGTAACACATTTACTATTATTTCTAAATCACAAGTCAATCGGAAACGTTTTTTCATTCATAAATTTTGAAAGGAAGTCACGTGTCTGGTGCCATCAGGTCTTTTCAGATGTTTGCATCACGATAATGACGTCATATTCGCTCTACTACAGTCCATTTATGCTCGAAGGTTAAATACGATTAACTACTTCTTATTTCGAACTCTGTTTATAGTTAAACAACAAATACTGATATAAAAAATTGTTTGTGAGATATAACCATTCAATCAAAAAATGTCTGAGGCATCATTCGTTTAAATACACATAGTGAAAACCCTAAATAAAATATATTTTTCATATTTATATGTATATAAAGTATAATGTGACCCGAAACAGAAAATTACTATAAAAGTATTCGAATATAAAGGAAGGGAAATGGGAACAACAAATTAATTTTCGTTTTTGAGATTTTTACATATTTCCCTTTATACCTTTATATATACTTTTAAAACGACATATTACTTTTATTTATGTTCCAATTAGAAAGTACTAAAATATATTTATTTTCTCATGTTTACAGGTAACATTTATCTTCTTCAAATCCATTTTTCTCAAAAAGTGATTTTTTTTTGCGTTCGATGTACCTTTTTACAGAAACTTTCCATTGTATATGTGCAATTTTTTTTCATATATGCTCTACCTATACCCAAGATAACACTGAAATGAGTTTTTAAAGATTATTGTTTTATTTATTTAAAAAAAATTAATATATAAAAATGATATTTTTACGCAATTGAAGTGATTTTCCTTAAAAAAAAATATTTTAAAAAATCTATAAGGTTTCATTTTAGTGAATTAAAAAGTGTTTATAGTTAACCCGGAAAAAGTTTCAACCGTATATCTATCGCACATTCCGAGAAAAGGTACATTAAGAAATGGTAATTTAACAATGGAGGTATAGGAGGTTCCGACACCAATACAAAAAAAATATTAAAAAAGAGTGGGATTTACATTTAACATTTAAATACTGAAATATTAATATCCTGATGGTCATGGAAGTTCAAGGATCTATAGCCCCAATTTTTAAGTTAATAAAAATACCTCATTCTTCAAACAAATTTTATGTTTAAAATTTTGGAATACAACTTACAAGCTATCCTTTTAAATAAGGTAAAATAATACAAAAGAGAATGATGGACTGGAAAAAAAAATATTTAAACTTTTGAGCCGTGAAAACAACTTAAAAATTTCCAAAAAAATCACCTAATTATGTATCTAATTCTAAAATAAGCTTATAATTACCATAAACATTACAACTTTATACATATGATTAATTCAAACACTAACAGGGCATTCAATTTGCGTATCGCTCATTTGAAAACGTTAAAAGCTTCAAATGAATTTGTAAAGTTCTTCTTAATTAGCAAGTTTAATAATTAATTAATTAATTATTTATAAAAGCTAATATGTCCTCTCAAAATAGATGAATTATTAATTACCACTATAATGACTCTTTTCAAAGAATTTTTCCATTAAGATTTTCATTTGAAAGGGCCTCATTATTATTTATGTTTAATGGATTTATTTATGTTTAATGGATAAACATTAATACAACACCGCCAGAGATAATATCAGTAAAATGTGAGTTTTGTTTAGCTAATAAAAAAGTCTTTTGAATGTTGTGTTTTACTAGTTTGCTTGTAATTGGAAATTATTTTTTGTTTGTAAAGCTTTTTTTTACTGATGTAATTTATTGGGGGATTGCATGATAAATGATAAGTCGCTAAAAAGGAATTTAACAGTATGTAAGTCAGACTTGTCTTTGGAAAAAATATGATATTTATTATTTATGACTGGTAATTAGTCATTTTTTTCTCATTTTTTGTTAGTTAACACATAGCTTAAGAAAAATCTTAATTAAAAAACATGAAAGAAAAAAGAGATTTAATGTTGGATTTGTGAAAACGCATATATAGATTAGAATCAATATATCGTTTCACTGTATTTTGGTTAATTTTTTTATAGCAATCCCATTGCAAATTAATAGAGGATAATATATTTTAAATCAATAGATAATATATTTTAAATCAATAGATAATATATTTTAAATCAATAGATAATAGATTTTAAATCAAGAGATAATAGATTTTAAATCAATAGGTAATGGATTTTAAATCAATAGATAATAGATTTTAAATCAATAGGTAATGGATTTTAAATCAATAGATAAGAGATTTTAAATAAAAATATAATATATTTTAAATCAATAGATACCAGATTTTAAATCAATAGATAATAGATTTTAAATCAATAGATACCAGATTTAAAATCAATAGATAATAGATTTTAAATCAATAGATAATAGATTTTAAATCAATACATAATAGATTTTAAATCAATAGATAATAGATTTTAAATCAAGAGATAATAGATTTTAAATCAATAGGTAGTGGATTTTAAATCAATAGATAATAGATTTTAAATCAATAGGTAATGGATTTTAAATCAATAGATAATAGATTTTAAATAAAAATATAATATATTTTAAATCAATAGATACCAGATTTTAAATCAATAGATAATAGATTTTAAATCAATAGATACCAGATTTAAAATCAATAGATAATAGATTTTAAATCAATAGATAATAGATTTTAAATCAATACATAATAGATTTTAAATCAATAGATAACAGATTTTAAATCAAGAGATAATAGATTTTAAATCAATAGGTAATGGATTTTAAATCAATAGATAATAGATTTTAAATTAATATGTAATGGATTTTAAATCAATAGATAATAGATTTTAAATAAAAATATAATATATTTTAAATCAATAGATACCAGATTTTAAATCAATAGATAATAGATTTTAAATCAATAGATACCAGATTTAAAATCAATAGATAATAGATTTTAAATCAAGAGATAATAGATTTTAAATCAAGAGATAATATATTTTAAATCAATAGGTAATGGATTTTAAATCAATAGATAACAGATTTTAAATCAATAGATAATAGATTTCAAATCAATAGATAATAGATTTCAAATCAATAGATAATAGATTTCAAATCAATAGATAATAGATTTCAAATCAATAGATAATAGATTTCAAATCAATAGATAATAGATTTCAAATCAATAGATAATAGATTTCAAATCAATAGATAATAGATTTCAAATCAATAGATAATAGATTTCAAATCAATAGATAATAGATTTCAAATTAATAGATTTTATCAGTGGAAATAAATACTTTGAGTGGATTTTAGTTAAAACGTTGTATTTCCTTTACTTTTACATTTATAGTTCTTTCTAGAATTACTAGAATCGAAAACTAGAATGGAAGTTTCAGTGAATCTAGGTCAGTAGCTTCCAACCGTTAGATAACCACGGATCACGAAATCACAATTTCGGCTAATCGCGAACCTTCACTCACCATGATTAAGAAACTAAATAAAATTTAGATATTCATATTGAAAGTTAAATTATTGACTTAATAAATTCTAGCGTATTTAATTTTATTGAGTTGAGATACAATTTCAAACAAATGATGTTATGTGCTTTTCTTTTACTTCATAATCTACGATTTGAGAACACTGAACTGTAACTGTAACTGCTGGAAGGCTCAAACTTTGTTTCCTCTACGGGCGCGTTGAAACCAATTGAAAGCTGCCATACGGAGCCCCAACATTTTAAAAAAATGATTTAGTGGTGTTTTTTATTACCAAAGCATTGTAGAAGTATTAAATATATATAAATATTATATTTTCTTCTTGTAGAATTAATTTTTATATTGCTAAACAGATAGTTTTTGCTCTTGCTTTTTAACTACTTCTACTTTGACTTGCAAATGACTTCCTATTTTAATAGCAGATTACATTTAAAATGGGTTTAAAAAGAAAATAAAAAAAACTTACCCAAAAATAATATATGTCGGCGTATTTTAACATGAAAAATATACGAAATATTGCGGTATCAAGAAAAGTGTGCCCCATCATGGCGGCCTCCATATCGGCTTCAAGTCAACAAAATGTCCAACAATCTATCCAGAAGTTACAGTTAGAGATCAGTGTTTGAGAACCACTGATTTGGTTTTCTATGTCATTAATTTTATATACTCAAAACTTATAATTTTAATGATAAATTTAACACACCTATAATAAAAATAACAAAAATATAATTAGAAGTCTAAAAAAATAACAAATATACCATTCGGATTAGCAATTTTGAATAAACAGATATAATATTAATATTTTTAAGTCTTTTCTTAAACTAGGAAATGTCACCTTTGTTGACAGCAACCATTTATAAACTGTTTATAAAATATATAAAAGTGTTCTTAAATATGTATTTTAGTTTTAAACGTATTTGTTTAACTTTGTTATAAAATGTAATTATTAAATTCATAGACATTTTCCTATAGTTGTGTAAATATTTTATAGTATCTTCTAATTCAAACTGTTGAATTTTTCAACACGTAAAAATAAATTATTACTTGCAAATTTAGATAAATACCAAGAACATGTTTCACGTTACCCTATTATAATGATTTATGAAAGGACTCTTTTATAAATGAGAGCAATTTATCTGAATTTTTGTCGTAAGTAGACTTTTATTTATTACCTTCACTGCTATTATTTTAAAATGAAAGTACTTATATTTCAAAATTTAGAGACAAAGAAAATTGTTTAATAAGGTAAATGTACATGTATAATATTTTCAATTTGATGAAAGTTGTATCATTCTTTGTATTATTTTCGTTTAATGTCAAAAACTTAAAAAAAACACAATTTAATTCCTATTATATAAAAGACTACGTTTTATCTCACGTATTTTTTATTATTGAATAGTTTGATTAATAAGATTATTCATTAAAACCATTTTTTTAACATTTTATGAGGACAGCTTCAATTTTACGTAATATTAAAAATTAAGGTGGCACTCCGCCAAATCAATTTTCAACGACATCTTTGGCTTGGGAAGGCTTAAGGTTTCCATTCCAAGTTCGAGATATGGATGTCACGTAAACAAGTGGGCGGAGATACTTGCTCTAGATATGTGAGACACTGAATGGAAAACTTACCTGACGTCACTTTGGCAATGGTTTATAAATTATACAAAACTATTACTAATTATATGAAGTAATAACGAATATCGAACGATAAAATTAGCAAAATAACTAATCATAAAATGACGATTCGAAATGAACGAAATCACGATTTCGATTCGAATTTGTACATGGTTGTAAAACATATTGGCGCAGCTATTTGCTCATGCGTGTGAAACATATTTCACAAGTACGGCGAAGAGTAGCCAATTTGAACTGAAATATTTGGCGATATTAATTTTGGCGCTTTGGCGAATTGCCCCCTTATTCTGTATTTTTATCCAATTTTGTTAAAAATACCCGTATCTGTGATATATTAAGAAGTTTTTTTCCCCTCTCATGATTAACGAGTTGGATTTTAATTCTGAAGAGGATTTTGAGTTTTTTCTTGCAGTTTGCAAATATTACCTGGATTGTGGTGAATCTATACAAACTTCTTTTGACATCTTGTTGTCCATCAGAAATTGGGCCAGAAATTTTATTGGTATTTATTCATGATTTGTCCCCTCCGCAACCTTTTGTTTTTATTTTATAATATGTTAATTAACGCAAAATTAACCCATTTTTTTAAAGAAAAATATTATAAATAAAGCAATATAAATATTTAGTAAATTATTGTATCCCTATTAATTTAATGTGTAATAAGTACATTATAAAAATACACTTAAAAATGAGTACCTGAACTTACTCGTTTTTCTTTTAGTACAATTGTATCATAAATGAGAAATGACGTACTCAAATTTAAGTAATAATTTTTTCTCGAAAATGATCATCGTTATTTCATACTGCTAATCTCAGGTTCTGTTCAAGTCATCTTAACCCTTTGCACTCCGTTGGCGCCGCTCAGGCGACAACATAACGACTCGTTCTTTTGGTTCCCTGTGTTTTAAAATAAACGAGAACAGCATGATCTTGTGTTTAAAAAACATCGATATTTTTTTCAACTCGTTCTTTTGCAGATCCAAAACAGATTAGGTTTCTTTTTTCTATAAGCATAAAAAATTCTTGGGTAAAGAACATAAGGATGAATAACTGTTCCGTAGAAAGAACGGAAAACGCAAAGAGTTATTGGAGTGCAAAGGGCTAAAAAAGCGACTTGATAAACTTAAAATAGTTGTTCAGAAGATGGTTTTCCACCTTATTTGATGTCGATTGCTTAAATGGAAACTGAGTTATTACAATTCAATTATACTACTTCCCATTCTTTTGGCACATCTTTTAAAAAAAAATTCTGTTTATAATTTCTTCACGTCGCCCTGATAGCTTAACGGATAAGGAATTGGACTGAGATCACTGAGTTCCTGGGTTCGATTTTCGGTAAGTCTTAGTTGTAATTGTCGATATTTATTGAAATTGATTAAGTAATTTATGAAGACAGCCTAGCAGGAAGACATGATTTAGGAAGTAGGCTAGCATTTGCTCTTTTTATTCATTGTGCTAACTTTCGAGTACGTCTTTTTCAAAAATGAAACATGTATTCGGACCTATGATAAGCATCGAATGTACTCAAAAATGAGTATATTTTACTTATTTTTGAGTACCTATTTTTAACAGTGTACATTTACAGTGTTTTAAGTATATCCAATGCTATCCACTATTGCTCTATTCAGGACAATACTTCCAAAGGGTGGTCCACACACAATGTAAAAAGAGTTCTCTCTAAGTCAAATCAATCCTCCCGCCGTCAGAGCAGAGGAGCTTTCTTTTCCCTTTCGAGGAGTAAACTTTGCCTCTGAGTGACGGGTATTTACGGAAAGTGTTATTAGGTGGGCAACGGAAAAGGTTTTGCTTCGGAAGTAAGAACCCGAACTTTTAGAGTTTGCGGCCAAGGTAAGGGTTTTATTGATGGAATTAGAAATTGTTTTGTATGGTTTTGAGCTGAAGATGGATTGGTTGGATGCTGCTACGGAAACGTGAAAATCGAAACTTAATGAAATGGATAGCTCGTAATTTGTATTGTTATATAAAAGTTATTGAGAGGCGTATGTGTTTGAAGTTATTTTCCAATAAATTTATTTAAATGTATTTATGATAATTATTTTATTTATTAAATGCAATAAAATACTTTATATAACGTTTTATTAGTTTAAATTTATATTTTATATTGTGTTTTTTCTATGTTAATAAACTTGTTTAAAAATTATTAGATTATTAAATAAAATTTTGTATTTAATTAACAGATATTTTGGTAAATAATTAGTATTTTAGGAAAAGTTTAAATTGTTCTTTTTAAAATAAATTTTGTGTTTGGTATTTCGGAATGTTATGTTTTCAGTATTTGGATGACCTTTAATTAGAATTGAGGGGTTTGCTCCAATTATTCAAATTTGCAGAAATCCGTAAAAAACGTTTGAAAATTCGAAATTCCAAGTTGTGTGAAGATATTCTTTTTGATCAATATTCTTAATTGTTCCTACATATCATGGCAGTATTTTCACTAAAAAATTTATCTTCCACATGACGTGGCACATGTTGGATTGTTGGAGCTACATCTTTCTTGCAACCAAATAGATGCTCTGTCTATCTCTATGAAAAATATTTCACAAAAAAAAATAATACAATTTATTATAATATTATTTTATTTAAAGAAAACTTCAATTGAAATATAGCATATAACTTGGCTTTAAAAGCAGAAAATTACATGTTTAATCATCACACTCCCCCTATGTAACGTCCGGTTCATCTGCTGCGTTGTCATCTATTGAGTAACGCGAGAAGTAACGATTGGAGCTACACCTTTCTGGCCCCAAACGAACAAGTTTTTTTTTACCACAAGATAGTACATGTAATTCCAAATTTCCCTAGCTTGGAGCTACATCCTTTTTGCAGCAAACACTTCAATTATCTATACTAGTATTAATTTGACATAAAGCAATTATATTTTAGGTGTAAAATATTTGTATTTTAACATAACTTGTTATATTTGATGCATTCTGTTTATGAATGTTGAGAAAAATATGTACTAAGAAAAAAATTTATTTGAAATGTATATTAATAGAATATGTTTTTGCATACCGAATATAATTGTCCTTTTTTGACTAATTAACCGTGATAAAATTAATTAAATTTATTCAAGCAACATATTTAAGTTTGATTTATTTTTGTGGTGTTAGTGCGCAAATTTCGGCTTTCGAGCGTACTTCTCCAATTTGACGTTAGCGTAAGGACTTCCCTATTTCCCAATTTCTTTCAAGGTGTTTTTCATAGAAATCCAGTGAATATGAATATGTTCCCCCCTATGAAATAAAATTATCCTTTATAAACAAATGAATAAATTAAAAAATAAAATTCCGTTAAACTTTAAAACTAATAAATATTTAACATTTACCTTATGAGAAGTTAGAAAAAGGGTGAAATTGTTAAAGTTGTTTTCTTTGCAAAATAGTTTACTTTCTATTGGCATGGCATGTATATCTTATATCTGTTTTAATTTTTATTATTTTAATAGATATAGCTTTTAAAGAACACCCCAATGGTTTAGATTTGAAATTTTTTTAACATAAAATATTTATATGAATTTAAAATTTATGTGTGGTGCTAGAAGAACTGGAAATCCTTGGACGACTTAAGTCGTTTCAGCTCCTTCAGAGGACTAAAGTGTATTTTGAAATAATTCCACTTATCAGCAGAAGGTTTATGGTACAATTAAAGAACTTTCCTCAACAAAATACGAAGAACTAATTTCCAATGAATTGGCATAATAATAAAAACACATAAAAATGTATACACGATTCCAATATGCACAATACATTTATTTTAAAGCAAATAAACTGTGATTTACTATTAAAAATTATAATAATAAATTTTTATTTTTAACTTTAGTAGTAAGCTATAAAAATATGCTTTAAAAGCTTAATAATTATTTAATACTTAAATACAAGCTTTAATAGAAAGCTAAGCTATAAAAGAAAAACAACGCATTTCGTTTTTGGAAATGCAAACAAAAATTATATAGATTATACGATAGCTCCACGAACCCCTTTGGACCTTCTCGCGAATAACCTAGGGTCCATGGACCTACATATTGGGAACCAGTGATCTAAAGTGTCTGTGGTGATTTTTAAATGGTCCCTTTGAACTATTAAAATACAAATCTGAGCAAAAGCGATCAAAGTTTTTTATTTTTAACTTTAATAGTAAGCTTTAAAAATAAGCTAAAATATAGAAGAAAACCATCAAATTTTCTTTTGGAAAAACAAAATAAAAATTGTATAAATTACATCACTTCTAATACAATCACTTTTAACATTTTTGGGGACCACCAGTGGCCCATGGACTACATATTGAGAACCACTAATCTAAAGTTTCTTTGGTGATTTTTAAATGGTCCCTTCAAACTATTGAAATTCAAATTTAAGCAAAAAAAAGTCACACAACAAGTGTTGAAAGCATCCCGTCGAAACAACAAAAAATAACGTTCTTTCTCACACTGCGAAACCGTTACTTAACCCATTACTTAATGTAACTTGACAATAAACAAACAAGGAGCCAATTAGATCCTAAGTAACAGAAAATACAGAACAACATCTCTTATCACTTTCACTTATTATCCGCACAACGAAGGGAATTCAAATGAAACCGAAGAAAAGAAATCCTCAACAAAAAAACATTCTTTCAAGTTCAAACAAATGAGGATTTTTCAAGGGGGTTCACAAGGAGTGAGTTTATTTGCAGAGGAAACGGTCCTCAATGTCGTTGTCACTTTTTTTCCCTCTCGAGTTCGTACATTGCTCTACTTTAGCAATTGGAGTTAAAAGGTTCTTGGCAGAACAAATCCCGAAATTAACACGACCCTGGATTTCACAGCTGCGGAAGTTATCTCTTAAAAATTTCGCTGTCAACAACATGCTTTGGGTACTTTATCTGATCAACAATGAAGAATCAGACGAAATTTTTTTATTTACGACATAAATTATGATGAATGGAATGATTAAAAAATAATTGTAAAGTTAAGGCAATTTCGATAAACTATAAGTTGCAATTGTCTCTAACGTGACCTTACGTTGATAGGGATTAATTAACATTTATATAAAGTTGTCACAAATTGTTTTAAGGGATGGCCAATGTTTGGCTGTATCACATTTAGTAGAGTATAATAAAACTTTATTTTTACCCAAATGCTTCGCTTATATCTAAAACAAGTTAGCTTTTGAAGTAGCAATTAACCAAGGATAGTAAAGACTATATATAGAAGGTGTGCTCGTTTTTCGCTTTTTGAAAGTGGGCAAGGAAAGCGACTATTTGACGTCATTTTTGCTCCGCCTTACTATGGGTTTTTGATCATTCTCATTGGCTGTTGGCTGTGTGTTTCAAGCATTGCTACTTAGGTTCGATCCCCGGTTGGGTAATAACTGGTGATTTAATTTTTAATTAGCAATATAATGTAAATATCTGTAAATAATTGTGTTCAGGTAGCTTCACTACTAATCCGTCCTTGTTTGGTTATGTACCCGTATTTTACTTGATTGAAATTGTAACTCATTTAATATGTCCAATACAAATGCATTGACCTGATGGTTCCTAATCTCATTTTACTCTTTCAAAATCCATGGACATGCACTCGTGGCAGCTAATATTATTTTAATACGCTTAATTTATTAAGCAACTCTTTTTACAATTTTTACATACTAAATACAATCCTTAAAATATAATTTAAACCCTTAAAATTCAGCAAATTCTAAATTAAAATAGCGAATATCATTTTTAAATAGTTCTGAAAAAAACGAAGAGATGGCAGCACGTCATGAACCATTGGTTCAAATTGACTGCAATTAACATCGATATATTTTAATAACTAAACTACTCTGAAAATCGATTCAAATTGTTTTTTGAAGCAAATTTTAACTGTTTTCTTTTATATAAATTCATAATGATTAGTTACAAACAAGAATTCATCTTAAATTAAGTTTGTCTGTAGACCCTAAAACGACTGTAAAAACGAGAGAATTAGACACGCCCACAGAAGGCGACGGTAGGCGTCACTATGACGTCAAATAGTTGCTTTCCCCGCCTTCCGTCAGACATCGCGAGAACGAACACACCTGATACATATATATATATATATAGTCTTCACTATTCTTGGCAATTAACAAAGTAATTAAAGTAGTAAAAATAATAATGGTTTATTATATTATGTGTAGTTTAACAAACAGACCACCGTACAACAATTTGCGACCACCCTGTATGGAATGACACATATTGGACTTCAAAGTTTGTAATCATCAATATTTTACACATTTCCCAGATATTCTATGCAATGTCAAAAGATAAACTGGGAAACTATACAATTTTCCCGTTAATGACGTTTCTAATATTAATTACAATGTTTAAAAATTATGTATTCTATATTGCCTAGGCATTATTATATTCGTCTTTTCAATAAAAGCCATTGGGTGACTTAACTTTAATACTTTTCCTAAATCGCACTTGTCATTCTATATAATACTTAGAGGAAAGTTGGGCCCTAACGCATGTTGCCATGCCGACCCCCTCTAATATATATGGTTAATTTTTTTATTCTACAGGAGCGATAGAGGGCTGTAATATTTTTTTGTAAATATGTTGTATTGCATTGTATAGTTTCTATGTATTAATTGTATTGACGTAAGCCAAAATAAGCGAACCGGCGCATGTCAATAAATATAATACCTAACTATTATATATAATGGCTAGGGAAAGTATATAGAATAATAATAAATATTCGGATATTCTATATGATATTTCATATTTTGTCCCAAAACGCCAAGGATTCTATGTGTTGTATGGGCATTCTATAAAATGCTGGTTTTTCATAAATTGCTGGTAATATATAGGCCCCAGCTACATAAACAAGTTATAGTAAGCTCCATAGAAATTCACAGTTATTTCACTTAAAAAACTGGCATAAAATACATAGCAGTTGCAAATCTATCTCATTCATTAAATATTAATTTTATTTTTATTATACAAATACAAATACAAATAATGTCGACCAACTACAGGCTCTAGGCCCAGCAAGGTTGGTCCTGTCAATCCATCATCCTCACGATTCCCCAATACCGATCCAATTGTTTTTTAAAACCACCCACCCCTGAAGAAGGCTCCATAAAATTACGCCAATAAAAGTTTTCTTCATTCGTTAAAAAGTTCTTTTCAAAACATTGTAACTTAATTTTCCTAAGTTTGAAACATGACCATTCAGTTTGCTCCCTCCTCAAAACACCTTTTAGCCGTCGTACAACGCTTAGAATAATATAAACTAACAATTGATTCCATTTCCAGAGTGGATCTCTTTAAAGCCTCATTTACCGCGAAATACACAATATTAACAACTCCTCTACAATACCATGCACACCTCAAGGGGCAGCTTATCCGGGAATTCCAGTTATTTTGCATTCTGTTAACCTTTTCCATGTTCCATTGTTCCATTTCAACTTCATCAACAGACGCTTGAGCATTCATGGAACTTCCGATGGATGTTCGTTGAGTAATTTTGAATGGAAGACTCTTTTGTTTCCGACACGTGGCCGGAATTATCGTCTAAACATTTCTGAATTCATTATCGTGATGAGAAGTATAAATCTGGATTCCCGGGATAATATCCTGTTAAATAGGCCCGGATATTTTGAATTATAATCACAAAAGGGGTGAACATTCATGCGTGATTTAGATGAATTGATTCGCTATTATTTGTGTCAAATGATAGGGGATAAGGTGATGTTCGACTTTACCATGGTTTATACTTCACTGCTTGTAATGATATGAATTGCTGTATATAAAATATTAACTATAAATATCTTAGTTATGTATAACCATATTTAATATTTATATAGTAAAGATCCCCTTTACGCTCCTTAGACGCAACGAATCTTAACACATGAGGTGTCAAAAGATAGAGAATTTCATGGATCAGCGGCGAATCGTACTTTCATATCCTAAATATCAACGTTTTTTTTTAAAAATGCGCTTAATATAATTAATTTTAACGTTTTTTTTAAAAACAAACTGTTGATCATGCTGCCATCTATCAGTAGAATACAATTTTGAAAACAGATTCATTATCTTATTTTACTTATTACTTTATTGGTTTAGTAATTTTATATGAATGAACAATCAATGCTAATTCTATTTTCTAATGTTTTTAAACAACTTTGATTTGATTTTTTTTTCGATATTTAAATTTTTATTCGTTTTA
The DNA here is from genome assembly GCA_963932185.1 of Troglohyphantes excavatus. Classification (NCBI taxonomy): domain Eukaryota; kingdom Metazoa; phylum Arthropoda; class Arachnida; order Araneae; family Linyphiidae; genus Troglohyphantes; species Troglohyphantes excavatus. Next base: position 36,334,117 of record OZ010671.1, on the reverse strand, counting down.
TAAGTAAGGTTGTTATTGATACAATAACGGATTGAAGATTGTGAATTGAATACCGTGATTCAAATTTATGAGGCAGTGTTCTGGATCTCTCTGATCCAGAAAAGTCACAAATATCCCAATCTGTACCGCTACTGCGACGATAATCATAACACCCAACCATTTTATATTAATCAACACTGACATTATTTTAATTATAAACCTAATTAACGTTTTCTGATTTAATTTGATAGATTTAGTGAAAAGTTTACTATTGATGCATTTTCAAAAAAGAAAATCTTCAAATCTCTGAAACAACCGAATAGTCTAAAAATAATATTCGAAATAATCCGTCAGCTTCACTTTTAATCCCACTAAACGATAATTTTCGAAATAAATTCATTTACAATTTTAAGACGCCGATTAATTTTAAACTTCAAACAGATCAGAAGTACTTTCTAAACCTTACTAAAGAGTAATTCAAGAAGTAAATGCTAATTTCTAGCATTACTACTTTGGAATCCAACCTCCTTTCGAGCCGACTAAATCAGTAGATAATAAAGCTGCGCTTTTAAGGTGAACATGGCATGTAGCCGACTGATTAAGTCTCTAACCATTCAGTTTGGAGTTTCCATGAGGTTGTAACTAGTATTTCAAGGATATTGCCTCAATCTAGGTAAGGTTCACCTCATGTAAAGTTGGACTAAATAAGGTATTATGTACCACTTCATTTGCATTGGCATTTGAAGTGAATGCAATTAACTTTATTTATTTATGAGTCTTTCAGACTTTCATTGCATTTAAAATTGTCAACAAGGCTTGACATGGACCTGTATTGACATTTGAATTGAACTCAATACATGGTATTTGTTTATAGTTTCTATTGAGTTTAATTACACTTAAGGTTGGTTATGTCACTTGAAATAGACTGGAAATTAAATGATATATTTTTAAAATATGAATTTGCGGGATATTGCAAATGAAAGCAAATCATTGTCTTTGTTTATAAATCCGCTCTCAGAAGGCAATAGCACAATTTCAGCCGACTGGAGCCGGATTACCATATTCTTAAAGAAGAATATAATTGTTTATCGCCCAGACAAAAGGTTGCCATGGTCCGCAATTGGAACTTTCCGTCTCAGAAATAGCATTTTCATTTTTGAGAGTTCTGCGATCGTCAAGGCTATTTTCTTTTATTTGACAGTCTTTTCGTTTCGTCATTCATTCAAGTGACTTTTGAAGAAACAAGAATCCTCAAATTAAGCCAAAAACAGCCAAACAATGTTAAACAGCCAAACAATGACCATCGCCCAACAATTTGTGCCAACCTTGTATTTATATTTAATTTGTTGGGTCATTGTTTGAATGTGTCACATTTAACTGTTTTTGCATAATACGATTATTTGTGTCAAACTTCTTCGCTTACAATTAAAACAAGTCGCTTAGTTTTAGTTGCAACAGACATAGTATTTAATGCATAACAAAACGTATGGTTTATAATGTGCAGTAAAACAGCTAAACAGTGACCATTGACCAACAATTTGTGACCACCCTGTAAAATTGTTGGGCGATATTCACTGTTTGAATATGTCACATTTAACTGTATTGATATAATAAGTGGTAATTTGTGTCTAACTTCTTCGCTTATAATTTAAACAAGTCGCTTAGTTTTATATTTGCAACTGACATAATAGTTTAAGCATTGCAAAAAAAATGGTTCATAATGTGCTTTAAAACACCCAGAGACCATTGCCTAACAATTTGTGACCACCACGTATTTATATGGATTGCGAATAAAAAGATAAATTGAATAATATTCACATGACATTAAAATAAAAATAATCAAACTTTCTAGAAAGTTTCACCCATAAGCAATCTCCCCGAATTTATTATTGCCTAATGGTCAGTATTGGAAGCTGGGTGAATGGAAAAACATGTCCACTGCCATGGGGTTGTGATGGAAATAGCATCCCATCTTTGGAAGTCCGTTTTAGAACCATCAATATCTGACGAGATCATCTTGGATCTTCATTTTTTTCCCAGGAAAAAAGTCTCCCATGACGAGTGTCAGACGAAGAAATAACGTGGGCGTTGTAAGAAAAACATATAAGCCTAAAAAGTAAATTTTTCGCGAAAGTTAAAGAAAAGCGTATTGGAAACTGATTGAGCTCGAATCCTTTTTTTTCTGTCTATAGGCTTCTCTGCATTTTTTAGTGAGTGGTATTGAAAATGTATTTGTTTAAACTCCAATATATATATATATATATATATATATATATATATATATATATATATATATATATATATATAAGTGCAAAAGCTGTGACTCTGCAGATACACTGATGTTTTGAGTGTAAGTGCAGGATCATCTACAAAATAAGAGTTTTCCGCACTTTCACTAGGGAATCCGCAGATTCACGTATTCCGAATCGTGAAAGTGCAAAACGCTCTATCCCAAGCTTCATTTAACGTAAACCACCGCTTGCCGAATAGAGCGGCTATCGATTTGTGTAGATAATTACGAATCATGGACGATTGGAAGCGATTTTACGGTGATAGCTAGAAGTCTATTACATAAATATTAATGTAAAATTAGGTTTACCATTCGAACAAAGCAGGCCCACAAAGCTGTAGCAGTGAGAAGTGGGAATGTATTATATATAATATTCCAATATGATATTTTTGTGTTAAAGTCACACTTGAGCTGCACCGTGGGCTATTCGCGAAGGTTCGAGGTCTATCCCGAAGGAACGACCCCGGAAAACTGCCTCCTGGTTACGAGAAGTCGGTTTTGGATTCGTGTAGTCGTTTTGAGAATCTCGTAATATAAAAGCTGTTCAAAAACAGCTAGTATCGCTTTGGAGCAATCGTTTGGGACTTCTCATCCCCTCAAGCAGTCGATTTCAGCACCGGGCAATGGTACATTACTTTTCTAAATGTAGTTCCCTTTGGAGACGTCGTTTGGGTCTTCTCATGCTTGCCATGCAGTCGTTTTTTGGCATCTCACCACCCAGAAATCACATACTCTGAAAAAAAATTAAATTGTTTATTATATAATTTAGATCTAAGGGTCGATCGAGTGGTTTATGTATGATTTGCGCGTGTGATTTCCTTATATTTTTTGAAAAGTTATAAACTTGATGAACGTATAAAAACCTTGATGTTGTTGTAGCAACGAACTTTGCACTTTCACGAGTGCCTGTCTGTGTATATTCATATCACTAAGGAATTCGTAGATTCACTAGTGCATGTGTGAAATCCAACAATTATCTGCACTTACACGTATCGGCCTATTTTATTTATATAGTTACTAGTGACTCTGCAGATTCACTGGTTTTCGCACTTCCGCGGTAGCATATACACAGACATTAAACCATTTGTTATTATATTGGGTTGGAGGGAAAGTTCTGTCGTATTTTAAATAGGCAGGTGATTTTTCTTGTAAATAAAAAGAACAACTGGCTAGTGAGTCAATAGGATTTGTTTTTGTTTTTTTAGCTGCTGTATAATATAAAAGGTGCCCTTTTTTACCGTTCATCATTTACTTGTGATATTTAAAGTGAAAAACATGTCAGTAGATAAAGTGCATTTACGACACTGCATTTTATATGAATTCTAAAAAGGAAGCAATGCATCGGTTGCATGTAAAAATTTATGTGCGGTATTTGGAAAAGATATTGTAAATGTTCGTACTTGTCAAAGATGGTTTAGCAAATTTCGTTCCGGGGATCTGAGCCTCAAAGAAAGTGATCGATCTGGACGACCATCAAAGATCAATAATGATGTTTTGCGATCCATGTTGGAAAAAAAATCCACATTTAACAAGTCGAGAAATTGCAGAAGAGTTTGGCATTCATCATACAACTGTTGGAGATCACATTAAATCTGTTGGATTTGTGTTAAAGCAAAATGTTTGGGTTCCACATGAATTAACGGAAAAGAATTTGTCTGATCGTGTAAGAATGTGTTCATCACATCTGATTAGACACAATGTGGAGCCGTTTTCGGACAGGCTGGTTACTGGAGATGAAAAGTGGATTCTTTACAAGAATATTAAGAGAAAAAAAATCTTACTGCAAAATTATCTAACGGGAAAAAAATTCACGTCTTTTGAAAGTGTTTCTAAGGCAGTTGCTGACTATTTTAACTCCAAGGATGAGAAAAATCAGGAAAAACAGGAATTCACAGGTTACCTGAAAGATGGCAACAGGTTGTAACAAATAACGGAGCATATATAATTGATTAATATTAAACACATATTTTTATAAATGAATTCAAATATTTTCTTTAAAATACGACAGAACTTTCCCTCCAACCCAATATAACTCTTGTTGTTTGAACTTGAGAGTAACAAAGTTTAAAAGAGTGAGATCTTAGATATCAACTAATATGTATGTAATATAAATGTATGTGTGTGTGTAATATAAAATGTTATCGTTGAGATACTTTTCATATTTTTCTTTAATGAAAATATTGCAAATTGTACAGAAATTCATATATTGCATATTTAAGGAACTAACAATTTATCGAGTCTATTCCTAAGTGCTGTTAGGTGGCATTTGAAGGGTATAATCGCTTTCAATTACGACGTGATATGCTTCAAATTAGTAGGATGATTCGTGCGGATTCATACTTGGCTGATAATACGTCGCATGTTAATGGCCATATACAAGGGGCTGTTTTGTAATTGCGTATTGAGACGAATTATAATTGCTATTTTTTTTGAGAAATTAATTGCCAGTTGGGTGGTATGTTAAGATTTCCTTATTACTATTCATGTGTATGTAATATTGTGTCTATTCAGTGCATAGACAGTGAATAAGTAATTTTTAAGTTTAATCAGTATTAAATATACATTTCAAAATGAAAGCTTTCAAAAAGTAAAAGCCATAGAATAGCATGATATGCATGTTTTAGATAATGCAACGAGGGAATGGTTATAGTATACTACAATCAATCTTTCTATGTTTATTAGAAATTTTTCTGGTATTTCGATTTTGATTGGATTTCATTATGTTATAGTATTTAAAATAAAAATAGGTCCTGAGTATCTAATCACAAAGCCGCCGCAAACACATGAAACTAAAACTGTTGGATTTTTGTTTATAATCAATCTATTCCTACTCATTAATGAGCACAAGCATCAATTTTAATTATAATAATTATTCTATTCTTCATATCTGTTTTTTTAAAAAACATAAATGGTTATATTATGTATTAATTTATTTCAAAAGATATGACCAAATTACATAATAAACGTTAATTTTATGATACATAAATAAAAACGAGTTTGCTTAGGTTCTTAATTTTAAGTAGAATATTTTTAACATAACATCAACGACAACTGGATGAGTTGGCTGGCAAGTGGTACAATTCCAAAAACAAAGTTTCGAGATAAAAGCGTCTAAAGTTTGCAATTCGCTTTGGCTATAATGCTAAGTGAAATGACAATCAACTTATTTTTGGGAAACCTATTAAACATTAAGCCACATCACTTAGCCAAATGATAAATCAAGCTACTTAGTCACAGAAAATGATGTCTGTTCATTTTAAATTTTTTGGGATTTAGACCACTTAGAAGCCCCCCCCCTCCCAACTGACACTCTTGTTTGCGAATAATTTCTTACTAGACAATGAGGTCACATTTCAGGAATGTTGACAAGACACCAACGAGACTGTGACAGTGTGCTGTCACACGTCGCAATTTTTATATAGGGATCTGACCTATACTGTACTTTGTGCAATTTGGTTAGTTGGCTGGACTGACTGTCACCGGTTTTATTACTGTGTTACAATGTGGGGAGAGTTACGTAACTGAGCTATTTTATGACCACACCAGGATTGGTTAAGAGGGGTTATCCAGAAGGGCGGAGCTAATCTCAATTGGTGGGAATGGTAATTCATGCAGAATTTCTGCCCCATTCCAAGAGACCACCGTGGGAAATCTAAGATTTGCCACCCCACTTACGACTTTGTCTTTGACCATGAAAGACGAGTGAATTTTACTGCATCGATTCCCGACTCCATGAGCAACGATGGAAAAGTCCCGATGCTATGCTAAGAAGGAAAAGTCCCCACTTTATGACCTAAACGGAAAAGTCCCGATGTCATGCTAAACGGAAAAGTTCCAACTTCATGACCTACAACGGAAAAGTCCCGATGGCATGCTAAGACCGAAAAGTTCCGACTCCATGAGCAACGACGGAAAAGTCCCAATGCCATGACCCAAGACCGAAGATCCATGATTCCATGAACAACGAATGACAAGCCCCTGAAAGCCGGACCTCTACGAGCCACTGGAGACCAATGAATCACCGCATACGGTAAATCTCTTCGACTGTTCACGTAAGAGTCAGTTTAGCCTAATATTACACGTAACCCCCCAACCCTAAGTTTCTACTGCCATAATGATCTTAATTTGTTAATAAAGCACCGCTTAAAAGTTATGTGTATGTTATGTATTTCTTCCACACCAACATTATTCATAATGAAACTAAACAAAAAATAACACAACGCAAAATAAAATGTACTAGCCCAACTTTACGACAGAGACCACAACAGGAAGGAAGCGAAACTTTGAGGATCGTGTCTTCGTCTTCATTAATAGTCTCTGCGAGTTAAATGGCTTCCGCGGCAGGTTTGGTGACGAGCCAATGTCAGTCTGACTTCAGACCTTCTGTTCGTTTGTCGCCCTCTGGGTGCCATTACGATTTTATTTCTGTCTTGGCAGCAGCTGTTTGCCATATATTCCTTTCCATAAATTTGTGATTAATATTCCTCATTGTCTGTTCGGGTTTTTAGAGAGGATGGGTAAATATGCGTTGATGAGGTTTTAGTGTTGGTGTTTATGTTGTGGTGTTTGCTAAGCAGTTGGCACTGAATTTCCAAATAAAAAGTTGTTTTTGTTCGTGTACATTTTTGAGAAAGTGATGATGTGCTGGCCAAATCTTAACGCTACAAGTCCTAGGAATAAGGCAATCGTTTTGAATTATGAAAGTAAATTTGGTTGAATCGGATTTTGTGTTATAGCAAAAGAAAACACACAGTTATTGTTAAGATGGATTTAAAAAAAATTATATGCAGGAATTGCTATAAACGTCAGGAAAAAATCCGAATGTATAAAAAATATAAATTTCCTTTTTGTTTACGAAATTAACAAGGAAAAAACTGAAGAAAATAAATTCGGTGGACAGGACAAGATTTTATGACATGATTGAATGATATTAAATAAAAAGTGTTATGATTTAATTTTTTCGGCAGACGATTAGAGGTGTTCAATGTTCTAATAAATGAACTGTAGTTCATTTATTAGAACTTTCATATTAAGGAGGAAATAAAATTTTAATATAAATTATCAGTGCATCAAAGTCTACCAAAAACTACCAATAATATTAATTAATGATATCTAATCAATAATATTTATTAAGGCTTCCTAATTTGCGTTTAAATATGTCTCTTATAAACGTAAACTGGTGGTATTTGTCATGGAAATACCATATTTAGTACTTCTATGGTATTTGCCAATTTACATACATAGAGAAGTGTTTGCTTCGAAGGTAATTAGGAGGTACTAGATGTACCAACCTTGTTGGGCCTTGAGCCTGTTGTTGGTCGTCAATATTTGTATTTGTAAACAAGTGACCATTTCATATATAAGATTTGTATACAGGAACATAGAGTAATTCACTACACTACGTAAGTAGCATAGATTTAAAACTTAATATTTAATAATCAATACTCAATACTTATAAATCAATATTAAATAATGATTATTTAATAATCAATATTTAAATATCCATATTTAATAATCATTATTAAAAAATCAATATTTAAAAAATCAATATTTAAAAATCAATATTTAGTAATAAATATTAATATCAATGTTTAGATTGATAATATTTCGTCAATATTTGTATTTGTAAACAAGTGACCATTTCATATATAAGATTTGTATACAGGAACATAGAGTAATTCACTACACTACGTAAGTAGCATAGATTTAAAACTTAATATTTAATAATCAATACTCAATACTTATAAATCAATATTAAATAATGATTATTTAATAATCAATATTTAAATATCCATATTTAAATATCCATATTTAATAATCATTATTAAAAAATCAATATTTAAAAAATCAATATTTAAAAATCAATATTTAGTAATAAATATTAATATCAATGTTTAGAAATCCATATTTAATATTCAATTTTTAATAATCAAATACTGAATGTTTAAAGAATAAAAATGAATGTTTAAATGCTAAAAATAAAATCAATATTCAAAATTTTAAATTTCATCAACACTTAAAAATTGATATTTAAAAATGAATTTTTAAAATTTACTATTTAATAATCAATATTTAAAATTTATTATTTAGAGAAATGAAGGTTTAAAGTTTAATATTTAAAAATAAGATTAATATTTAAAATTTAAAATTACATTTAACAATTAAAAAAATCGATCTTCTACAACACAATTTTAAACTTCGGAATTAAAAATTTATCAACTCATGAACACTCAGTATTTAAATATTAATTATTAAAATCAATAAATTTTAATCCTTACTAAAAGTAAGGTTAATTAAGTTAATTTTAATCCCTACTTCAAATCAGTATTAAAAATTTAATAAGTAAAATCGACAATTGTAAACCATAGCTTAAAAATCAGTCCATAAGAATCAGTATTTAAAAATCAATAGTTAAAATTCGATTGTTAATAACATAAAAGATATTTTTCAAAAATTATTATTGAAACTTAATAATTCAATTCAAATAAAAACAAAACTCAAAGTTTAAAACTTAATATATTGAATTCAATATTTAAAGGTCAGCATTCAAAAATTGATTCCGAATACTTTGATTATTTAATTATGTTAATTAGTTTCATCAAATAAAATTCTTCACAACGCTTATAATCTGGCAATCGTCAGCAACTTATTAAGTATACTACACTTTTTCTTTGAGCATAATCAAATTGGAACACTACATCAAGGTAACAATCCTTAACAAAATTAATTAAATATGAATATTTTCAATGCACGTAGATAGTTAATTAGTTCCGAAATTTGCTGAAACTATTTTTGTAATATGGATTACATATAAAAAACTATTTTAAAACTCATTACACGTTTGTGATTAATTTTAGTAATTGAGTTAATATAAGAAATTAGTATAAAGTCGCTCCATTGTTTGTAGTATTGCGAAATTAAGACAATTTTTTTATTAGGGATTTCTTTACTAAAATTATTAACATAAAATAGAACAAAAAAAAACTTTTAAAACTTTTGATTTTGTATCGTAATTAATTTTAATTTAAAACTTAATCTTTTAGTCTAATTGACATAAGGTTCCTTAAAAATAACAAAACTTTTTTTATTTGTTTTATTAGTTTATATTTTTGTGTTTGTTAATGCAAAGTGTTTCGATTTGTATTAGAGACATATGAATGCGTGTTTAACATTTAAACTTCAGCTTAAAATTCATATTTTCCTAAATGAATAATTTAACATTGTGTGACTTTGGTTGGAATATGAGTGAAAAATTTGTTTATTTTTCAAATTAAAAGCATTGTAATAAATGACATTGCTAAAGACATATTTAACGTGCACCAGGTCGTCTTACATGGTGAGTCTGGTTGAAATTACCTGGAATGTAAGACCTACTAATATCAAGTAGGACGCCTTGTCTATCTTTCTATTATGTTATTTAGCAGTATTTTAATATTATATTTTTTACCTTAATACCATACTATATTACTGAATGAGAAGTATTTTGTAAAAATATCTTTAAAAGGAAGAAAATGAATGTAATGACATTTGATATGATAATATGGTATATCCTGCTACTATTTACACTGTAGCCCAATAGTGTAAGTGGCAGCATCCTAAGCTTCCACACAATGGGTTCGGGTTCAAATCCCAGCTAACACATGGAAATAAAATGTCATATAATTGGATGTAAGTCTGTCTGGCATTGCGTGAACGATATGTTAAATTGGGACCGAACTCAAAACACCATCTAATCCTAATTCTATTGGAGCTATATATATATATATATATATATATATATATATATATATATATATATATATATATATATAGAGAGAGAGAGAGAGAGAGAGAGAGAGAGAGAGAGAGATAATTAGATAGATAGATAAAATGATTTTACGAAAAACGTGTATCTATACTGTTCATTTAATAACTAAGCACTTTTACATTTCCAACATTAATATTCCTTAATAATACATTATTTTATCAACTGCATCGACGTGAATTTTTTAAAATCAATAATACAGCCATGTATTTGTTTTTAATAATAATTTGTCATGTTAGAATAATTTTTCAACAAACAACAGTAGTAGACCAAATATAAAAGGAACTGAATGGAAAATATAATGTTAGAAGTTGGCTATATTTCAAGACTTTTGGCATGGAATAATATTAATGTGCCGAGCCCAACATTTGCTTTCTGTCAACCCAAGTTCTTTACAAAATAAATCTGTTGGTAATCCATATAGAAGACAGTGTTTTAAAAATGTGAAACACAATAAAAAAAATGGACACAGTGTTCTATATCTTCGACGTACAGATTTGTACCTTGCCCTCAATTTAATATTTCAATTATAAATTGAATTTTTACTTATCGAAAATATACAGGGTATCCACTAAATTCCTTTTTCACTCCTATAACTTTTTAAAGCCGAACGCTATAGTCGCAAAAGTTCAGAACGAGTAGAGTAAAATAACCACGCTGAGACCGCTTTTAGCACCCCTAGCGGCAAAGTCATGAGTTAGAGAGCCTATGTTGAAAATTATACGATACGCACACTATGAGAAATATCTTTTTTACTTACCGAGAGATGATTTATCTTTTCGTCTGGCGTGTTGCATAACGTGACAGTATTGGAAATCGTAAAAAAATGAGCTTTGTACGCGTTCTATTCATAGTATTCAAGTACGCAAGGTATATTTTCGTTCTAAATCGATGTTGCTCCAACTTTTTCATTGCATATTTTCATTAGTTTTGTGTAGTTTTTGAGATAGGCGTGCTTATTCATGATTTTACCGCTGCAGAGTGCTGCAAGCAGTCTCTTTGTATAGCGCATATCATATTTTACTGAATCTAAGCACCACTTTAGTGATTATAGACGTCGGCGCTTAAAAGTCAAGTGGGTAGAAATAACTTTATTTTACACATTGTATAAATTGCATTATTAATAAATACAATTTGCATTGCTATATTACATTTACTACAATTTGACAGAAAACAGTCTCGTAAATAGAGATATAAAAAACTTATAATATTTATAAGAATCCGTTTATTATCTATATGTAAGTCTTTGCATGCGCGAAATTTGCTTCTATATATTATTATTCAGCATTGAAGTTAATATAAGTAAAAAAAAAACGTAAAAATTCTCTTCAAATATTGACATGTTTATAAATAATTTAACCAATATATTATAAACCCAAAAAGGTTTTTTTCATAAACAGTCATTGTCAAAGTGACAAAAGTCGGCGGTATATTTTGCGGTGCCTTTATAATTATTTTTGTTGTTGCTTCTAAGCTTTTATCAGAGAACATAAAACCCGTTTTCCACATGGGTGACATGGGTGAATACTAGGCATTTTACTTATGGTCGGATTATGGTGCGGTACTCGATTCCAATAACATGTTTTTAAAAAAAAGTTAAAGAAAATGTCAATTTACAAAACGGGAAAGTATATTTAGACATTTGTTTTTAGGAAATTTCCAATGTCAGAAATGCAATTAAAAAACGTTACCGGTAAAATTTCAAAGAAGTAAAACCCAGTTATGTTTGAAGTAATAGGGAAAGAGTAGGACTTGATTAAATAGGCAAAAGTGTTAAATATAGAATTTTAAGATTTAGATACATATTATTAATGCCATCTCTCTCTTTTTTATAAGTTACTAGCAAAAGTACCCGTTCTTCGCACGCGGATAAATAAAATAACATCAAATAATAGAAAATATACATTTCCTATCCTCTGAGGGATAATGGCATAAACCGGTTTAGAATTACTCCTTAAAAAAATTAATACATTTTTTTATCAATCAAAATTAAATATATATATATATATATATATATATATATTTAATAAATTAAAAGTTAAAAAAGTAAAAATATATCTATATTATTTGGCTGCTAATACACCAATATAATTCCAAGAATTTCCAGTTTATCTCTCATAGGGTATGGGAATTTTAAAAATTAAACATTAATGAAGAAAAATATGTTTTGAAATTAATAAGTATTTCTTTTCGGTACGGGTACATAGTTGCATGAAATCGCATAATAAAAAACGACATTTATAAAGTTCTTAAGTGTCGCGGGCAACTGCAGTATACGCTTCCGTTACTGTAACTGAACGTGGAATTATTTTATATGGATGAATGACATACGATTGTGTAAGGGAAGATTACTCGTTTCAACTATGTTGGTCATTTATCCTCTCCACCTTCGATCATTGTACTGAGTATGGTTCAATACAGCGCGGCCTGTACTTAGACAATTTTCTTAATATGAATGTCGCAATGTAATCGGACATGGTTATATAATTATATTTTAGTTTTCGGTGCTGACTTTAATTGATGACATTTTAATTACTGTTGTCATTATTATTGAAGAATAATATGTATTATAAAATCATAGTTTTACGAAAATATTTATTCCTAAAAAAATCTATTATATCTAATGAAAAATTTGATTAAATTAAATAATAAACAAAGCGCTATGATCTTAATTTTCCTATTATTTAAAAAGAATAGCATCAAGATGAGTTTTATTAAATTACAGTTTAAAGCGTTAATTTTTAAAGAAAAGTATGAATCAATCTCGATAATGAAATGTTCCTAAGCCGTATGGAAGTGAAAAAAGGCAACAAAAATAGAAGATTTTAAAGATAGCCAAAATTGGAAATTTGATCACGAACTTCAATGATTTAACTTTCAAATCAATTCGAATTTCCCGTTTCACAGTATTGCAGCAATTTTGATTTGATTATTTACAAATGCCTTTTCCAATGTATCATTTAGGCTACATCCTTGTAATCTCATAAACCAGCAACTTGTGTATCTAATTAGTAATTTGTATGTTTGGCCTTTGGAATACAGAACATTAAAATTCAAATTCGCAGCAAAAACAAACCTAAATGTTTTTTTGCAAATTAACTGCTTGCTTCAAATTCTTTTTTAAAAGTGAGAATAAAATTAACAACCATCATACATTCTCAACTAAAACTAGTCTGTTTTAAAATATCGCAGAACTTTCTTTCACTATGTCTAAATATACATATGTTAAATAATTCACATTAACACTATTATTACAGAATAATAACCACCTATTTTAATTTTGAGTAACTTTTTTATTTTCAGATCAATGTATTTAAAATTTGGTATTTGCTCATTTTATTAAATCTTTTTTCCTAAATTTTGGTTTTGTAATAAAATTACTGTTGCATTCATATTGAAAATTGCCTGTCATATTAATATTTGGTAAGTAACCACTTTAACTTTAAAGTCAAAACACACTTTATCGACAAAGAATAAACACTTATTTATACTTAGCGATATAACCGTTTAATTTAATAAACAGTGCACCATATTACAATCTCACCATGTACGTACAAATATTTAAAATTTTATTTTTAATGTTCGCCATTTAATGTGTTAAAAGGCAATATTCATTGGCACATTAAATAAAATATTTTCACACTTATCAGTTGATATCTGTAGAATTTTATTCTGTTAATAACATTAAAAAGTAATATAGAGTGCAAAATTCACATTGAAACTAAACTTTGCATACATTTAATAAAAATACTTGCATACAATACTTTTCAAATAAATAAAATTGACGTTGATGCACAAATTAATCGCATTATCAAAGTATTGTTCTAAAAGTTCGATTAAGATCATCAAATATAGTTACAATTAACATTCATATAAACGAAACAAAAGGGAAAAAATAACTATAACATTTTAAAACAATTCTAAACCATTTCCCTAAGATAAAATGCAAGTTCTTTTTTATTTTTATATGACTCCGTATAGTAGCAAAAAGCCCAATGTGCAGATGTTTTTCAATAATTATCGAATTAAATAAAACTTATGACGTCATTTCCAAAGTGACAATAACAAAAACAAAATTGTTTTAAATTGCAAACGATATTGTCATCCATGTTAAGTGAATGATATACATTAAAATAGTTATACTATGCGAATGGAACATCGTACAAATTAAAAAATTATCACAAAAATTGTCTAAATTTTCAAGTAAAGTACTCTGTAAATTTCATAAAGGTACGTTTTGTTTTAGTTATGAAATATTTAGTATAAAGACCGGTAATTTTTTATATGGAACATCAATTTATTTCTCGAATGGAACATTGTTGAAACTTAAAAATAGTCACGTTCAAATTCTTATTTTTTAAATTAACTAGTTGTTCTTAAAATTTCAAAGATCGACGTTCTGTAGTTACGGAGCCTTTTTTGTACTGATAAATCAACAAAGAACGAAGATCCGGGCACATTTTGTGGATTTTCAGCTTTATATGTAAGATAAGTATACTTTAATATTTGAAAGTTATTGTCTTTATAGAAGTTATTTACGTTAAACTGTTAAGTTAAAATAAACATTGAACAAAATCTAATCAGTATAGGAAAGTCTACAAACATCATTTTACATGCTATTTAAGTTTAGAATTAATAAAATTTGGTTAAGAATTCCTAAAGTTATAATAGTATCATTTTAAACAGTATTCACTTTACCAAAGTACAGTTTGGAAATGGAAGTTTTTATCATAGTCCAAATAAATTTCTTCAAAACTTATTTTCGAAGCATTAAGAATAATCAATATTTTTTTACCTTTGATCCTTGAAATAAATTTGCAATCTCAAAAGTTTATATCATTTCTAATTAAGCTTGTATGTATTTACTAATTTACAAAAAAAACTTTAACAAATATTTACATTTGCCAAACGATTTTGCGCGAATGAAATTACTACTTTTGCATTTTAAAGTTTCAGTTAGTTTTTTTTGCAAACAATAAAAAATCTACTGTACGGAAGTATCTTTTGGTACTCTATTTGTATTTTTACTCTTCACACCATTATTTCTTGTATCGACTTACTTTTATAAGGATGTTTGTAATATTTACCTTGTGGTGGGCCCGGAAGTGACGTCAAGTCATCCGGATGTAATCAATTGTTTAAACATTCGTTCTTCCGTCCGACTCACTGAAAGGAGGGTACTGTGGTGGTCTTGGGTGGTCCTTGATACTCCCGCTTGGACTCGAGTAATTACTTTAGCCCAATCGGTTGATTATCGGCGTAGCATACACAACATCCCGCTTTCGATTCCTGGTGACAGCCAAACGCATTGTGTTACTCGTATGTATCTATATCGCCATAGATATAGGTGTTTACAAAAGAATATATCAATTTTGAAAAGCTATGTCTCCGCAACCAAACAACTTAGAGTGCCACTGTACATATCATTGTAAAGAGGATATTCTGTTTTTTTATTTGGTAGGCAAGAGATGTTGTTAGGTGCATCTGTAAGTTATCTACAAAATAGTTAGTTGTTTATTTTAATCACCTTGTATATCAATAAATATTATGTACTCTCAAAGTATGTGTTAAGTATTTCGCAATACTGCTTTAAATTATAGTTATTGATAATTTTACTTGAGCTAATATTGCACTTCACTTCGGTCATTGAGCCCCAGTTGCTCAGTTGGTAAGACTTTCAGCTACTAATCAGAGGATTGGTGGTTCGAATCCGGGAAATGGACTTGGCATAGAAAAGTAAAAAAGTAGTGATCTTACGATCGGAGGGTTGCCATCTTCGCTATAAAATACTAGAAAGTCGTCCAGAATAACCAACAAATTATACTGGCGTGTATACGGGACTGGTGCACGATAAATCTGATCGGGGTCCAAAGTACCGACGTCTATTGAAGGCGTTGGGTGCCAGTTCAGGTGTTTCCTGGTCATCTGACCATGGTTCTAAAATAAAGAGGTGCATGTATGAATGAATGTGTGTGTGAATGTGTATGTGTACCCGGGTCTTTCCTTCGAGATTGACCCCGAACCGTCGCCAATAGCCCACTTTGCAGCTCTAGTGCGACGTTCTTTAACCAAACCAAACCAAACCAAATCACTTCGGTCATTAATATCAACTGTTCAAAGATATATATTAAACAATTGCAAATGAGTACGCTTAAAAGTAAAAGTATTTTCATAATATTATTCATTAAAAACCTTCTAACTCGACAATAATGGTCTTTTTAGAGTTCTTTTAATGAAAACGTTCCATTAGTTTAGAAACAACCACCGAGTATTTTAAAAATAAAACTTCAAAATGTGTTTTATTTCCCTTGGGGGGGGGGGGGGGGGGGGGGGGGGTAAACATTTAAAAAAAATTCTTTTTGAAAGCTTCGGAAAGGCTCTTTAGAAACAAACTCTCAAAGTTCTCTTTTGCTGTACATTACAAGAACGATTTATTTTAAAATAAAAGACTTCTTTGAATAAGATGTCTCTACATGATTATGACTCTATTTTTCACTAGTTTACAATAAAAAAAACCACACTCATACTTCAAAGGGATGGGTACGAAGTGTATATTACTTTGAAGAGTTTTCATATTTTTTTTTACGAAATGGCGCTTTCATAAATTTTATGAAAGATTGACTATTATCCTGCCTTTGGGCATTATTTGGAAGCTCTGTCATTGGTAGAGTTTCTCAACTTTAAAAGCTCTGTGAAGATGTATGACATATTAACTAATGTTTTGTATTCATTGTTGTCTTAATGTGAAAAGTGTTGTATTTTAATGGGTTGTAATAGAATATCTGGTCACAAATTCCTGGATGATGGCCAGGTTGTTTAACTACGCATTACAAACCAATCTTTTATGCTATACTTTAACTACTTTGTTTTGTTGATAGTCAAGCTAAGCGACTTATTTCACATATAAGCGAAGTAGTTGGGCAATGATAATGTTTTATATTGCCAATACAGTTAAATGGGATGTAATGACAATGCCAAATAATTTGTGACCATCCTGTACATTAATGTGTCATATTTCGGAGTTTAAATAATAGCCTAAACGGATTAACGATCAATGTAATTATCAGAGTTTGTTCGAAAAAAAATCGAGTAACCAAAACAGTTTCCTTTAGTCTAAGGTCTGTATGTTTTGAACACCTGTTAATCATTCATTTAACGAATTGTACACTGTAAAAAAGTAATTAAAAATGAGTACCTGAACATACTCGTTTTTCTTTGAGTACAATTGCATCATTAATGAGCGATGGCGTACTCAAATTTAAGTAATCGTACTTACTCAAACATGAGCAGTGTGATTTAATATTGCTAATCTCAGCTTCTGTTCAAGCTATTTTAATAAAGATGCTTGACATATTTAAAATACTTGTTCAGAAGATGATTTTCCATATCATTTGATATCAATCGATTCACATTATTTTATGTCGTCGTTTTGTACATGAAAACTGAGTTATTACACCTCAATTATCTTATTTCCCATTATTTTGGCACACCATTTTTACATTTATTCTGTTTATAACTTATTCACGCCGCTCAAGTAGTACAACGGATAAGGCATTGGACTGCGGTGTCTTAGGATATGGGTTCGATTCCCGATAAGTTTGGTTGTAATTGTTGATATTTATTGAAAGTGATTTATGAAGGCAGCCTACGTAAGTCTTTTAATTCATTTTTGAGTACATATAATTTTCAAATATGAAACTTATGTATTCAGAGCTTTGATACGCATTGAATGTACTAAAAAATGAGTATATTTTATTTATATTTGAGTACCTATTTTTAACAGTGTAGGAACATAAAATATCTCTTTATTCAATAACTTACTGCTGACTATTATAGATTTATCTTAAAGAAATGTCTTAAAAACCACTTCTTTGAAATTTTTATCCACGGTCAAAGGATAAAGAATTCGCTTGATATTTTATACCCCTTTATAGCATATAAAGTGAATCTTTCCAAAGAAAGAGGTATTTTATATGCAAAATCTTTAAAAGAAACTTAATTAAATTTGACTTTTAACTATTTTTATAACTATCATAACTTTATAACTATTTTTATTTTTAAATATTTAAAAACAGTGGAACTTCGCCGACTATTTCCTGTCAATGATACAGGCATCTATTTGCTTTTGAAGCTATTGGAAACAGTCGCTTCGCTCTCTTTTTCGAAGAAAGATTTGATATAGGGTTTAGCTTGATGCTACAATTCGGAATTTTTTTAAAAGTAAAAATAACAATTTTTGGCGATACAATATCACTAAATCAAATATAAATGTGACTGAGAACGCGAAACATGGCGATAGAACTTGGCTGTATTTCAGGAAAGTTGGCGTGGAGTAATATTAAGGCGTCTAGCATAAAATTTGTTATCTGTCAATTCCTTTTGTTTAGAAGATACCTTTGCGAACCGACTTTATTCGATATGAAAACAAAACTTCAAAATCCTAAAAAATAAATCTTAA
Organism: Troglohyphantes excavatus; assembly: GCA_963932185.1. NCBI lineage: Eukaryota > Metazoa > Arthropoda > Arachnida > Araneae > Linyphiidae > Troglohyphantes > Troglohyphantes excavatus. Next base: position 36,315,586 of record OZ010671.1, on the reverse strand, counting down.
TAAAATTGAAGTCAATGTTTTTATATTTATTTGGGTATATGACACTTTATTTTTTTTTATAAGAAAATTTAAGAAATATGAAATAATTTAAAAAGAAAATACATTTTTTAAAATTTGAACATTATTATTTTATATCGGATGAAATTTCTAAGAAATATACAAAAAAGTTAAAAATAAATAAGTAAATTATTAACTATAATTTTTTAGATAAATAACAACTTTTTGGGGAATTGATGAAATTATTATTAAGTTTAGAATAAATTAAATTATTTTGTCCTCTGTGGGAATGGATTTCTAAGCATCATGCAAATTCGAAATAAAAGTAGATACTTGACGTAGCCAAACTTTATAGAAAAAAACACTATAATTTATCGTGACCTGATATGGGGGTGGGTAAAAAACACAGTTTTAAAACAGTCTATGACGTCACGTAAGACTCCCGCATAGCCAAGGTAAAATGTTTTCTCAACCGTTTTTCCAAATTGTATGCATCCGCGCGGCATGGTAAAGTACATTGCCGCTCAGTGGAATTCATTTATCTAGTGATTATATTATTTTAGGTTAGTGGGTAAGGCTAAGCTAAAATTGCGGGCCATTGGGGGAAATTGGCGTACAAAAAGATTAAAAATAGCGTGACGTAAAAAATAAACGCTTACCAACCAATAAATGTATAAAATCAAAATCTTTACACAACCTTGTAACTCAATTCAAATTTAATCACCCGAAAAATGCATTCCATTAATTGGTACATAAATTAATCTTCATTTAAAGCGAAAAAATATCAGAAAGCAATCCCAACTACATTTTCATATTCGCTTTTGAAAATCCATAATCATTTTCAGAATAAATCTCGGAAAATGACTCATTCATGACTGTCCAATTCCGCACGAGTGTGTGTTAACTAAGTTAGTCCGTAATCGTAGCCGAGTACTTCGGCTGGAATCGGCTTCGGTACTTCGGCTTTCCATCTGACTCTGACACTGAAGAGCCATGAAAATCGAAATGCGTTCTGCTGAAAATGCTGCATGTGATTGGATTTTCAGTGCATCGCTTGATGCAGTGAAAGGGCTCATCCAGCTAAAATACTTGCATGGTCGAAATAAATTATCCGAAATATGCTGCCGATATGAAGTGATGACTGTGAATTGCCAGAACAGTAATATTTGGGCCAATCCAGTGCATTTAGGATAAACTTATTCCTGATTATATTTTATCGAACAGAACTTTTGATGTTGAAAGATTGTTTGATGATTGATGAATGTCAAGATATATTAAAATATGATTTTAGTTTTTTTTAATGAAGTTATTATATCACTGAATTCGTCTAATGAACCTAACTATTTAATTTGTTCAAAATATTTTGTACCATTAAAATTAATTCGCGAAGCTTGAAACATGGTTTTGGCAATGTTATTTGCATTTGTCCACAAATAGGTTTATCATGACAAAGCAAATTTTGAATGGTTGCTCTTTAAAAATAAAAGCTAACAACACTCCGTATTTACTTTTATAAGTTGTAATCTAATTAACAGAAATGATGCACTTATATCAGAGTTCCAATGCTGGATATGATACCTTGTCCCATCTGTGATACAATAACTTAATTAAATATGGAACAATTGTTCTGAAATATAACAAGCCGATGTCTTCGAATTGTTAAAAGAATAATACAAAATTATATTTCGAGATAAAACTTACTAAAACAATTTAATTTCTTAACATGAATAATAATAACTATGATTGCTATTGTATTTTTTATTTTATATGTAAATTTAATTTAATTTTTACATTAGCTGTTATCTCCTGTTTTATACGTGATAAAACAGGTTTAATTTGATAAATCCATTAAAAATGTATACTCTAAAACATTAAAAATAATAATTGATTAATGAACTATTAACAACTGGTATTTATTTATAAATAAAATTTGTTATCTGGAAATGAAAGTAAAGGAGATAAAAGGTAAACGCGAAAAGATTTTTTCCTTTGAAATAATAAAAACTAGATAATGTTTGTTTAGGCAATACATTTTAGATATATGTTAAATTACGATGCATATTAATGAAAAAAATGACAGACAATTTTATTAAATTAAAATAGTTTTCGTTTATTTACCAGTTTAAAAGCCAAATGCAATATAGGTTTGCAGCTTCTATTGTTAAAATGAATTAAAAAATACTATATATTTTTAAAATGCTGATAAATGGTAATTATTATGTATCTCAATTTTAAACATCAAATGTATGCAAATACCTACTTTTAATAAAAGATAATTAGACAAAATTTAAAAAGAAATTTCTAGATTTTAAATTAAATGTCAAAAGCACCAATTTTTGTTAGTTTATTTAAAGGCGTGACATTATTCCATAAATAAATTGTCAATTAAATTATAAATATCACTTTAAAAATATAAAAATAATTTATATGTACCAAGCATAACATACTTTTCAGTATGTCTAGTTGACAAATCCATCCATCCATCCATCTAATAATTCGATTTGTACAATAATTAAACAAGTAATGACAAACATACAACTATTTTTCTAAAAATAAACATAAAAATAAACTGGAATAGTTTTACAAAGGTAATATTTTTTTACCAGATAATTGATTCCTAAAAATCCATTAATTTATTCGTATATAATCACATCGCATCTTCACAATCTCGCAAAGCATTTCTGAGATCTGATTGAATTTCCACCTGCACATTAACGTCAAATCAACTGTTGGATTAGTGTTCAATATTTAATCTCCTGTCGTCTTCCGCGGACGATTGCAGGAATTATAAAAGCGAATCACATTTCCTAATTATATTAACCCTCTTCCCCGGTTTCCGTGAATCAATAATCATCAAAGAGATCAATCGAATGGGTGAAAGCGGCAACAGAGTTTATGGCTCAATATTAGAATTGCGTTAATGTGAAGTTAAATGAATTAATTTCATTAAATGCTTAATCAACATAATTATTTAATTTATTTCATTACTCTTGGTGTTTATAATTTAAAACATAGATTTTGGGGTCAATATTTAAATGAACCCTCTGGTGAGCTGGATTTTTTAAGTCGTTTATGATTTTACAGTTTTTCTAGCGATGAGGGCGTAAGGCCACTGAGCTAAAATAATAATAGACGCTGGAGCGAGGGCAAAGCAAACGCGACCACTTTACACCTTTTCGAGTGAATGTAGAAAAAACAGTCCTTCCGCATAGGTTTGCGTAGATATAAAAACACAATTCTGGCTTTCAAAAGTACACTAAATGTTATACATTTAATATTTTTTCATGCTTACTTTCTTGCTTACAAGAAAAAGATGACAATAAGCACCGAAAAAAACACAGTTTTAAAACAGTCTATGACGTCACGTAAGACTCCCGCATAGCCAAGGTAAAATGTTTTCTCAACCGTTTTTCCAAATTGTATGCATCCGCGCGGCATGGTAAAGTACATTGCCGCTCAGTGGAATTCATTTATCTAGTGATTATATTATTTTAGGTTAGTGGGTAAGGCTAAGCTAAAATTGCGGGCCATTGGGGGAAATTGGCGTACAAAAAGATTAAAAATAGCGTGACGTAAAAAATAAACGCTTACCAACCAATAAATGTATAAAATCAAAATCTTTACACAACCTTGTAACTCAATTCAAATTTAATCACCCGAAAAATGCATTCCATTAATTGGTACATAAATTAATCTTCATTTAAAGCGAAAAAATATCAGAAAGCAATCCCAACTACATTTTCATATTCGCTTTTGAAAATCCATAATCATTTTCAGAATAAATCTCGGAAAATGACTCATTCATGACTGTCCAATTCCGCACGAGTGTGTGTTAACTAAGTTAGTCCGTAATCGTAGCCGAGTACTTCGGCTGGAATCGGCTTCGGTACTTCGGCTTTCCATCTGACTCTGACACTGAAGAGCCATGAAAATCGAAATGCGTTCTGCTGAAAATGCTGCATGTGATTGGATTTTCAGTGCATCGCTTGATGCAGTGAAAGGGCTCATCCAGCTAAAATACTTGCATGGTCGAAATAAATTATCCGAAATATGCTGCCGATATGAAGTGATGACTGTGAATTGCCAGAACAGTAATATTTGGGCCAATCCAGTGCATTTAGCATAAACTTATTCCTGATTATATTTTATCGAACAGAACTTTTGATGTTGAAAGATTGTTTGATGATTGATGAATGTCAAGATATATTAAAATATGATTTTAGTTTTTTTTAATGAAGTTATTATATCACTGAATTCGTCTAATGAACCTAACTATTTAATTTGTTCAAAATATTTTGTACCATTAAAATTAATTCGCGAAGCTTGAAACATGGTTTTGGCAATGTTATTTGCATTTGTCCACAAATAGGTTTATCATGACAAAGCAAATTTTGAATGGTTGCTCTTTAAAAATAAAAGCTAACAACACTCCGTATTTACTTTTATAAGTTGTAATCTAATTAACAGAAATGATGCACTTATATCAGAGTTCCAATGCTGGATATGATACCTTGTCCCATCTGTGATACAATAACTTAATTAAATATGGAACAATTGTTCTGAAATATAACAAGCCGATGTCTTCGAATTGTTAAAAGAATAATACAAAATTATATTTCGAGATAAAACTTACTAAAACAATTTAATTTCTTAACATGAATAATAATAACTATGATTGCTATTGTATTTTTTATTTTATATGTAAATTTAATTTAATTTTTACATTAGCTGTTATCTCCTGTTTTATACGTGATAAAACAGGTTTAATTTGATAAATCCATTAAAAATGTATACTCTAAAACATTAAAAATAATAATTGATTAATGAACTATTAACAACTGGTATTTATTTATAAATAAAATTTGTTATCTGGAAATGAAAGTAAAGGAGATAAAAGGTAAACGCGAAAAGATTTTTTCCTTTGAAATAATAAAAACTAGATAATGTTTGTTTAGGCAATACATTTTAGATATATGTTAAATTACGATGCATATTAATGAAAAAAATGACAGACAATTTTATTAAATTAAAATAGTTTTCGTTTATTTACCAGTTTAAAAGCCAAATGCAATATAGGTTTGCAGCTTCTATTGTTAAAATGAATTAAAAAATACTATATATTTTTAAAATGCTGATAAATGGTAATTATTATGTATCTCAATTTTAAACATCAAATGTATGCAAATACCTACTTTTAATAAAAGATAATTAGACAAAATTTAAAAAGAAATTTCTAGATTTTAAATTAAATGTCAAAAGCACCAATTTTTGTTAGTTTATTTAAAGGCGTGACATTATTCCATAAATAAATTGTCAATTAAATTATAAATATCACTTTAAAAATATAAAAATAATTTATATGTACCAAGCATAACATACTTTTCAGTATGTCTAGTTGACAAATCCATCCATCCATCCATCTAATAATTCGATTTGTACAATAATTAAACAAGTAATGACAAACATACAACTATTTTTCTAAAAATAAACATAAAAATAAACTGGAATAGTTTTACAAAGGTAATATTTTTTTACCAGATAATTGATTCCTAAAAATCCATTAATTTATTCGTATATAATCACATCGCATCTTCACAATCTCGCAAAGCATTTCTGAGATCTGATTGAATTTCCACCTGCACATTAACGTCAAATCAACTGTTGGATTAGTGTTCAATATTTAATCTCCTGTCGTCTTCCGCGGACGATTGCAGGAATTATAAAAGCGAATCACATTTCCTAATTATATTAACCCTCTTCCCCGGTTTCCGTGAATCAATAATCATCAAAGAGATCAATCGAATGGGTGAAAGCGGCAACAGAGTTTATGGCTCAATATTAGAATTGCGTTAATGTGAAGTTAAATGAATTAATTTCATTAAATGCTTAATCAACATAATTATTTAATTTATTTCATTACTCTTGGTGTTTATAATTTAAAACATAGATTTTGGGGTCAATATTTAAATGAACCCTCTGGTGAGCTGGATTTTTTAAGTCGTTTATGATTTTACAGTTTTTCTAGCGATGAGGGCGTAAGGCCACTGAGCTAAAATAATAATAGACGCTGGAGCGAGGGCAAAGCAAACGCGACCACTTTACACCTTTTCGAGTGAATGTAGAAAAAACAGTCCTTCCGCATAGGTTTGCGTAGATATAAAAACACAATTCTGGCTTTCAAAAGTACACTAAATGTTATACATTTAATATTTTTTCATGCTTACTTTCTTGCTTACAAGAAAAAGATGACAATAAGCACCGAAAAAAACACAGTTTTAAAACAGTCTATGACGTCACGTAAGACTCCCGCATAGCCAAGGTAAAATGTTTTCTCAACCGTTTTTCCAAATTGTATGCATCCGCGCGGCATGGTAAAGTACATTGCCGCTCAGTGGAATTCATTTATCTAGTGATTATATTATTTTAGGTTAGTGGGTAAGGCTAAGCTAAAATTGCGGGCCATTGGGGGAAATTGGCGTACAAAAAGATTAAAAATAGCGTGACGTAAAAAATAAACGCTTACCAACCAATAAATGTATAAAATCAAAATCTTTACACAACCTTGTAACTCAATTCAAATTTAATCACCCGAAAAATGCATTCCATTAATTGGTACATAAATTAATCTTCATTTAAAGCGAAAAAATATCAGAAAGCAATCCCAACTACATTTTCATATTCGCTTTTGAAAATCCATAATCATTTTCAGAATAAATCTCGGAAAATGACTCATTCATGACTGTCCAATTCCGCACGAGTGTGTGTTAACTAAGTTAGTCCGTAATCGTAGCCGAGTACTTCGGCTGGAATCGGCTTCGGTACTTCGGCTTTCCATCTGACTCTGACACTGAAGAGCCATGAAAATCGAAATGCGTTCTGCTGAAAATGCTGCATGTGATTGGATTTTCAGTGCATCGCTTGATGCAGTGAAAGGGCTCATCCAGCTAAAATACTTGCATGGTCGAAATAAATTATCCGAAATATGCTGCCGATATGAAGTGATGACTGTGAATTGCCAGAACAGTAATATTTGGGCCAATCCAGTGCATTTAGGATAAACTTATTCCTGATTATATTTTATCGAACAGAACTTTTGATGTTGAAAGATTGTTTGATGATTGATGAATGTCAAGATATATTAAAATATGATTTTAGTTTTTTTTAATGAAGTTATTATATCACTGAATTCGTCTAATGAACCTAACTATTTAATTTGTTCAAAATATTTTGTACCATTAAAATTAATTCGCGAAGCTTGAAACATGGTTTTGGCAATGTTATTTGCATTTGTCCACAAATAGGTTTATCATGACAAAGCAAATTTTGAATGGTTGCTCTTTAAAAATAAAAGCTAACAACACTCCGTATTTACTTTTATAAGTTGTAATCTAATTAACAGAAATGATGCACTTATATCAGAGTTCCAATGCTGGATATGATACCTTGTCCCATCTGTGATACAATAACTTAATTAAATATGGAACAATTGTTCTGAAATATAACAAGCCGATGTCTTCGAATTGTTAAAAGAATAATACAAAATTATATTTCGAGATAAAACTTACTAAAACAATTTAATTTCTTAACATGAATAATAATAACTATGATTGCTATTGTATTTTTTATTTTATATGTAAATTTAATTTAATTTTTACATTAGCTGTTATCTCCTGTTTTATACGTGATAAAACAGGTTTAATTTGATAAATCCATTAAAAATGTATACTCTAAAACATTAAAAATAATAATTGATTAATGAACTATTAACAACTGGTATTTATTTATAAATAAAATTTGTTATCTGGAAATGAAAGTAAAGGAGATAAAAGGTAAACGCGAAAAGATTTTTTCCTTTGAAATAATAAAAACTAGATAATGTTTGTTTAGGCAATACATTTTAGATATATGTTAAATTACGATGCATATTAATGAAAAAAATGACAGACAATTTTATTAAATTAAAATAGTTTTCGTTTATTTACCAGTTTAAAAGCCAAATGCAATATAGGTTTGCAGCTTCTATTGTTAAAATGAATTAAAAAATACTATATATTTTTAAAATGCTGATAAATGGTAATTATTATGTATCTCAATTTTAAACATCAAATGTATGCAAATACCTACTTTTAATAAAAGATAATTAGACAAAATTTAAAAAGAAATTTCTAGATTTTAAATTAAATGTCAAAAGCACCAATTTTTGTTAGTTTATTTAAAGGCGTGACATTATTCCATAAATAAATTGTCAATTAAATTATAAATATCACTTTAAAAATATAAAAATAATTTATATGTACCAAGCATAACATACTTTTCAGTATGTCTAGTTGACAAATCCATCCATCCATCCATCTAATAATTCGATTTGTACAATAATTAAACAAGTAATGACAAACATACAACTATTTTTCTAAAAATAAACATAAAAATAAACTGGAATAGTTTTACAAAGGTAATATTTTTTTACCAGATAATTGATTCCTAAAAATCCATTAATTTATTCGTATATAATCACATCGCATCTTCACAATCTCGCAAAGCATTTCTGAGATCTGATTGAATTTCCACCTGCACATTAACGTCAAATCAACTGTTGGATTAGTGTTCAATATTTAATCTCCTGTCGTCTTCCGCGGACGATTGCAGGAATTATAAAAGCGAATCACATTTCCTAATTATATTAACCCTCTTCCCCGGTTTCCGTGAATCAATAATCATCAAAGAGATCAATCGAATGGGTGAAAGCGGCAACAGAGTTTATGGCTCAATATTAGAATTGCGTTAATGTGAAGTTAAATGAATTAATTTCATTAAATGCTTAATCAACATAATTATTTAATTTATTTCATTACTCTTGGTGTTTATAATTTAAAACATAGATTTTGGGGTCAATATTTAAATGAACCCTCTGGTGAGCTGGATTTTTTAAGTCGTTTATGATTTTACAGTTTTTCTAGCGATGAGGGCGTAAGGCCACTGAGCTAAAATAATAATAGACGCTGGAGCGAGGGCAAAGCAAACGCGACCACTTTACACCTTTTCGAGTGAATGTAGAAAAAACAGTCCTTCCGCATAGGTTTGCGTAGATATAAAAACACAATTCTGGCTTTCAAAAGTACACTAAATGTTATACATTTAATATTTTTTCATGCTTACTTTCTTGCTTACAAGAAAAAGATGACAATAAGCACCGAAAAAAACACAGTTTTAAAACAGTCTATGACGTCACGTAAGACTCCCGCATAGCCAAGGTAAAATGTTTTCTCAACCGTTTTTCCAAATTGTATGCATCCGCGCGGCATGGTAAAGTACATTGCCGCTCAGTGGAATTCATTTATCTAGTGATTATATTATTTTAGGTTAGTGGGTAAGGCTAAGCTAAAATTGCGGGCCATTGGGGGAAATTGGCGTACAAAAAGATTAAAAATAGCGTGACGTAAAAAATAAACGCTTACCAACCAATAAATGTATAAAATCAAAATCTTTACACAACCTTGTAACTCAATTCAAATTTAATCACCCGAAAAATGCATTCCATTAATTGGTACATAAATTAATCTTCATTTAAAGCGAAAAAATATCAGAAAGCAATCCCAACTACATTTTCATATTCGCTTTTGAAAATCCATAATCATTTTCAGAATAAATCTCGGAAAATGACTCATTCATGACTGTCCAATTCCGCACGAGTGTGTGTTAACTAAGTTAGTCCGTAATCGTAGCCGAGTACTTCGGCTGGAATCGGCTTCGGTACTTCGGCTTTCCATCTGACTCTGACACTGAAGAGCCATGAAAATCGAAATGCGTTCTGCTGAAAATGCTGCATGTGATTGGATTTTCAGTGCATCGCTTGATGCAGTGAAAGGGCTCATCCAGCTAAAATACTTGCATGGTCGAAATAAATTATCCGAAATATGCTGCCGATATGAAGTGATGACTGTGAATTGCCAGAACAGTAATATTTGGGCCAATCCAGTGCATTTAGGATAAACTTATTCCTGATTATATTTTATCGAACAGAACTTTTGATGTTGAAAGATTGTTTGATGATTGATGAATGTCAAGATATATTAAAATATGATTTTAGTTTTTTTTAATGAAGTTATTATATCACTGAATTCGTCTAATGAACCTAACTATTTAATTTGTTCAAAATATTTTGTACCATTAAAATTAATTCGCGAAGCTTGAAACATGGTTTTGGCAATGTTATTTGCATTTGTCCACAAATAGGTTTATCATGACAAAGCAAATTTTGAATGGTTGCTCTTTAAAAATAAAAGCTAACAACACTCCGTATTTACTTTTATAAGTTGTAATCTAATTAACAGAAATGATGCACTTATATCAGAGTTCCAATGCTGGATATGATACCTTGTCCCATCTGTGATACAATAACTTAATTAAATATGGAACAATTGTTCTGAAATATAACAAGCCGATGTCTTCGAATTGTTAAAAGAATAATACAAAATTATATTTCGAGATAAAACTTACTAAAACAATTTAATTTCTTAACATGAATAATAATAACTATGATTGCTATTGTATTTTTTATTTTATATGTAAATTTAATTTAATTTTTACATTAGCTGTTATCTCCTGTTTTATACGTGATAAAACAGGTTTAATTTGATAAATCCATTAAAAATGTATACTCTAAAACATTAAAAATAATAATTGATTAATGAACTATTAACAACTGGTATTTATTTATAAATAAAATTTGTTATCTGGAAATGAAAGTAAAGGAGATAAAAGGTAAACGCGAAAAGATTTTTTCCTTTGAAATAATAAAAACTAGATAATGTTTGTTTAGGCAATACATTTTAGATATATGTTAAATTACGATGCATATTAATGAAAAAAATGACAGACAATTTTATTAAATTAAAATAGTTTTCGTTTATTTACCAGTTTAAAAGCCAAATGCAATATAGGTTTGCAGCTTCTATTGTTAAAATGAATTAAAAAATACTATATATTTTTAAAATGCTGATAAATGGTAATTATTATGTATCTCAATTTTAAACATCAAATGTATGCAAATACCTACTTTTAATAAAAGATAATTAGACAAAATTTAAAAAGAAATTTCTAGATTTTAAATTAAATGTCAAAAGCACCAATTTTTGTTAGTTTATTTAAAGGCGTGACATTATTCCATAAATAAATTGTCAATTAAATTATAAATATCACTTTAAAAATATAAAAATAATTTATATGTACCAAGCATAACATACTTTTCAGTATGTCTAGTTGACAAATCCATCCATCCATCCATCTAATAATTCGATTTGTACAATAATTAAACAAGTAATGACAAACATACAACTATTTTTCTAAAAATAAACATAAAAATAAACTGGAATAGTTTTACAAAGGTAATATTTTTTTACCAGATAATTGATTCCTAAAAATCCATTAATTTATTCGTATATAATCACATCGCATCTTCACAATCTCGCAAAGCATTTCTGAGATCTGATTGAATTTCCACCTGCACATTAACGTCAAATCAACTGTTGGATTAGTGTTCAATATTTAATCTCCTGTCGTCTTCCGCGGACGATTGCAGGAATTATAAAAGCGAATCACATTTCCTAATTATATTAACCCTCTTCCCCGGTTTCCGTGAATCAATAATCATCAAAGAGATCAATCGAATGGGTGAAAGCGGCAACAGAGTTTATGGCTCAATATTAGAATTGCGTTAATGTGAAGTTAAATGAATTAATTTCATTAAATGCTTAATCAACATAATTATTTAATTTATTTCATTACTCTTGGTGTTTATAATTTAAAACATAGATTTTGGGGTCAATATTTAAATGAACCCTCTGGTGAGCTGGATTTTTTAAGTCGTTTATGATTTTACAGTTTTTCTAGCGATGAGGGCGTAAGGCCACTGAGCTAAAATAATAATAGACGCTGGAGCGAGGGCAAAGCAAACGCGACCACTTTACACCTTTTCGAGTGAATGTAGAAAAAACAGTCCTTCCGCATAGGTTTGCGTAGATATAAAAACACAATTCTGGCTTTCAAAAGTACACTAAATGTTATACATTTAATATTTTTTCATGCTTACTTTCTTGCTTACAAGAAAAAGATGACAATAAGCACCGAAAAAAACACAGTTTTAAAACAGTCTATGACGTCACGTAAGACTCCCGCATAGCCAAGGTAAAATGTTTTCTCAACCGTTTTTCCAAATTGTATGCATCCGCGCGGCATGGTAAAGTACATTGCCGCTCAGTGGAATTCATTTATCTAGTGATTATATTATTTTAGGTTAGTGGGTAAGGCTAAGCTAAAATTGCGGGCCATTGGGGGAAATTGGCGTACAAAAAGATTAAAAATAGCGTGACGTAAAAAATAAACGCTTACCAACCAATAAATGTATAAAATCAAAATCTTTACACAACCTTGTAACTCAATTCAAATTTAATCACCCGAAAAATGCATTCCATTAATTGGTACATAAATTAATCTTCATTTAAAGCGAAAAAATATCAGAAAGCAATCCCAACTACATTTTCATATTCGCTTTTGAAAATCCATAATCATTTTCAGAATAAATCTCGGAAAATGACTCATTCATGACTGTCCAATTCCGCACGAGTGTGTGTTAACTAAGTTAGTCCGTAATCGTAGCCGAGTACTTCGGCTGGAATCGGCTTCGGTACTTCGGCTTTCCATCTGACTCTGACACTGAAGAGCCATGAAAATCGAAATGCGTTCTGCTGAAAATGCTGCATGTGATTGGATTTTCAGTGCATCGCTTGATGCAGTGAAAGGGCTCATCCAGCTAAAATACTTGCATGGTCGAAATAAATTATCCGAAATATGCTGCCGATATGAAGTGATGACTGTGAATTGCCAGAACAGTAATATTTGGGCCAATCCAGTGCATTTAGGATAAACTTATTCCTGATTATATTTTATCGAACAGAACTTTTGATGTTGAAAGATTGTTTGATGATTGATGAATGTCAAGATATATTAAAATATGATTTTAGTTTTTTTTAATGAAGTTATTATATCACTGAATTCGTCTAATGAACCTAACTATTTAATTTGTTCAAAATATTTTGTACCATTAAAATTAATTCGCGAAGCTTGAAACATGGTTTTGGCAATGTTATTTGCATTTGTCCACAAATAGGTTTATCATGACAAAGCAAATTTTGAATGGTTGCTCTTTAAAAATAAAAGCTAACAACACTCCGTATTTACTTTTATAAGTTGTAATCTAATTAACAGAAATGATGCACTTATATCAGAGTTCCAATGCTGGATATGATACCTTGTCCCATCTGTGATACAATAACTTAATTAAATATGGAACAATTGTTCTGAAATATAACAAGCCGATGTCTTCGAATTGTTAAAAGAATAATACAAAATTATATTTCGAGATAAAACTTACTAAAACAATTTAATTTCTTAACATGAATAATAATAACTATGATTGCTATTGTATTTTTTATTTTATATGTAAATTTAATTTAATTTTTACATTAGCTGTTATCTCCTGTTTTATACGTGATAAAACAGGTTTAATTTGATAAATCCATTAAAAATGTATACTCTAAAACATTAAAAATAATAATTGATTAATGAACTATTAACAACTGGTATTTATTTATAAATAAAATTTGTTATCTGGAAATGAAAGTAAAGGAGATAAAAGGTAAACGCGAAAAGATTTTTTCCTTTGAAATAATAAAAACTAGATAATGTTTGTTTAGGCAATACATTTTAGATATATGTTAAATTACGATGCATATTAATGAAAAAAATGACAGACAATTTTATTAAATTAAAATAGTTTTCGTTTATTTACCAGTTTAAAAGCCAAATGCAATATAGGTTTGCAGCTTCTATTGTTAAAATGAATTAAAAAATACTATATATTTTTAAAATGCTGATAAATGGTAATTATTATGTATCTCAATTTTAAACATCAAATGTATGCAAATACCTACTTTTAATAAAAGATAATTAGACAAAATTTAAAAAGAAATTTCTAGATTTTAAATTAAATGTCAAAAGCACCAATTTTTGTTAGTTTATTTAAAGGCGTGACATTATTCCATAAATAAATTGTCAATTAAATTATAAATATCACTTTAAAAATATAAAAATAATTTATATGTACCAAGCATAACATACTTTTCAGTATGTCTAGTTGACAAATCCATCCATCCATCCATCTAATAATTCGATTTGTACAATAATTAAACAAGTAATGACAAACATACAACTATTTTTCTAAAAATAAACATAAAAATAAACTGGAATAGTTTTACAAAGGTAATATTTTTTTACCAGATAATTGATTCCTAAAAATCCATTAATTTATTCGTATATAATCACATCGCATCTTCACAATCTCGCAAAGCATTTCTGAGATCTGATTGAATTTCCACCTGCACATTAACGTCAAATCAACTGTTGGATTAGTGTTCAATATTTAATCTCCTGTCGTCTTCCGCGGACGATTGCAGGAATTATAAAAGCGAATCACATTTCCTAATTATATTAACCCTCTTCCCCGGTTTCCGTGAATCAATAATCATCAAAGAGATCAATCGAATGGGTGAAAGCGGCAACAGAGTTTATGGCTCAATATTAGAATTGCGTTAATGTGAAGTTAAATGAATTAATTTCATTAAATGCTTAATCAACATAATTATTTAATTTATTTCATTACTCTTGGTGTTTATAATTTAAAACATAGATTTTGGGGTCAATATTTAAATGAACCCTCTGGTGAGCTGGATTTTTTAAGTCGTTTATGATTTTACAGTTTTTCTAGCGATGTACATAAACTTTAAATACGTAAAATTATTCGATGTTGGAAAACTTTTCAAATACCAAGCGCTGGAGTGTTTCGTGGAGGTTAAATCTATTTAAATAATAACAATTAATAAAATGCATATAATATCCACGGATTGAAAATATAAAGTAAATTATTTTGATGAGAAAACAACTTTAAAATTTTGACATTTTTGAGAACTCTCAGAGGGCTTTGGTGGGTTTTGATATTTTTATTTTGAATTCCGTAGATGAGTGTTGCTGTTGTTGAGTTCACTCCTTGCATGGCAACGTTACTCCTTGCATGGCAACTTTACTCATTACATGGCAACTTTACTTCTTGCATCAACTTTACTCCTTGCATGGCAAATTTACTCCTTGCATGGCAACTTTACTCCTTGTATGTCAACTTTACTTCTTGCATGGCAAATTTACTCCTTGCATGTTAACTTTACTACTTGCATCAACTTTACTCCTTGCATGGCAAATTTACTCCTTGCATGGCAACGTTACTCCTTGCATCAACTTTTCTTCTTGCATGGTAACTTTACTCTTTGCATGGCAACTTTACACATTGCATGTCAACTTTACTTCTTGCATGGCAAATTTACTCCTTGCATGTTAACTTTACTACTTGCATCAACTTTACTCCTTGCATGGCAAATTTACTCCTTGCATGGCAACGTTACTCCTTGCATCAACTTTTCTTCTTGCATGGTAACTTTACTCATTGCATGACAACTTTACTCATTGTATGGCAACTTTACTCATTGCATGGCAACTTTACTCATTGCATGGCAACTTTACTCCTTGCATGGCAACTTTACTTCTTGCATGGCAACTTTACTCCTTGCATGGCAACTTTACTCCTTGCATGGCAACTTTACTCCTTACATAGCAACTTTACTCCTTGCATGGCAACTTTACTTCTTGCATGGCAACTTTACTCCTTGCATGGCAACTTTACTCCTTGCATGGCAACTTTACACTCCATCTGTAAAGTAAGCTTTACAATAGCAAAGTGAACCAGTGGCGGTGATTAGGGGTGACAAGCGAGAGCAAGTGCTACCCTACCTTTTGGAAATTTAAACTAATTTTCATAAACTGTTAAGAATTTCGGCATTTTCCTCTTCAATATTAGAACTTCCCCCGCAATCTTGACAAACAACCGCCGCCACTGAAGTAAAACTTAATGTTTTTCTAATTCACTAGTCAAGCAAAATAAATTAAGTTATCTGCCTTTATAAGATGTTCACTGTGTTGTTTTGCAGTAAGTGAAGAATTTGCATTACAATGGGATTTTTTAAAAAATATATTTTGAGTTTTCTATTTAATTTTATCTTATGTATTTTTATTTACCCCTTGAAGTATACGAGCAAATTTGGACGATCAAATCAATTCGAATTCGCCAATTGTTATAAAAAAAGGTAACTTTGGGAATCATTTCAAGTTTCTTGTTTTGTAAAATGATTTTTTTGGTAGTGGAAATTGATTTTTTTAACAGCAATAATAGAATATATATTTCGAATGGTGCTTAATAAGAATCAAATGGTTTTATTGACATCAACCAAACTTTTTAGCATTGAAAAAAGTAATTTTCTGATTTTGTAGTAAAATATCATACCCCTGTTTCTAACTTTACTCCACATAGAAAAAAAATAATAGTAAACGAATCTAAATTCAAAATATGATAGATTATTAGAATCTTCAGTTATCATAGAATATATTGATATCCGGAACATACTTTTATTTCACTACATAGTACTCAAATACTTTGACCAAAATTGGGAAATTCAAAAAATGGAGTAAATTACCCCCCTCTACGGTATGTTTGTAATAATTTTTATAAAATGTGATGAGTTATTACAATAATGCTTATTTGTAGATATATTTATTTGATTTTGATTCATTTTATTTATGCTCGAACACTATAATTTTGTTTCTATTAAAAAAAAGGAGGAGCAAAAACAATCCAAACGTGTTTTGTCACATTAAAGAGATTTGTGGTAAAACGCAAATAACTTCTCCTAAATGCATAATTTACTTTTTAGTGCAGTAATCATTAGAAATTTTTGTAATTAATAGCACTATACACATTATAAAAGAAAAATATTAAACAAAAAATACTTGGGTACTGAAATTATTGGTTTTTTGAATTTTAATTTAAATAGTTGAACGATGTAATTATTTGTAAAATGAATAAAATTTATGGCAATATGTCGTCTAAAAAATCTGAAAAAATATTTTTTATAACACTTGATAATGTAGTTAATCCTTTAAACAGTTGACTATTTTTCCAATAACTACAATTTTCAATTAAAAAGTATGTGTTTTCTTGTTTTGAAAATGTTTGTTTATCTTGAAGCATTAGATAAAACTACCAATAATAAAATATTTAAATTATTATTTTTTTACATCGCATTAATTTAGAAAAACTAATAAATTTTTTATCCTTGTGCAGTCTTAAAACAACTCTACTACTCTATTTCGAGGGACTTAATATTGTACTTTATTTTTAATATGGTTTTTAGAAGAAGAAAAAATATATATGCATTTGATTACATTGTTTTTGAAAAAAAAATGTTCGGTCGTGTTTGATTTTGAAGTACATATAGATCGCACTATTCTCTTGAGGGCTATTAGTTTTATTGTGTTCACTTGTATTCTTCTGAGATCTATTAGTCTTTAAATGATCACTTCTAATATTTCTTTGTCAAACTGTAAAATTCCCAAGTGCGTTTCATTCATTAAACTATCTCAATTTTGTCACAAATGTATCAACTTTGATCCTCGGAAACAATGCAATAGCTTCTCTTACTCCTGTTAGGTTGCTAAGACACTTTTAGAGCCTTGAAGGCTTTACTAACGAAAAAATAGTTTGTATTTACTCCCTTCTGAATATTTATTTAAATAACTATTCTGTTGTGGGACTATTTGTTATCACTTTTTTCCCCATTAAACTGCTTAACACAGTTTTGACGCTGCTATTGCGTTTATTTACCATTGATACATGTAATGTCCCATTTGTATAAATGTAAAAGCGCAAAGAAACGCAATGTTGGAATTAACATTAAGCTTACAGTTAATATTACAATTAATATTAAACCTATTACATTTATCTACTTCGGCGAGATCGTATATACAACGAGCATAATAATATTCATTGCGTTGTGTATAATTAATTAAACTACCCAGACCGTGGATTTTCCTGTTGGGGAGAAAAGGCATAAAAATACAGAAACTAACTATATTAAAAGTAAGGGACATGATTCAACCTTCAATATATACATATTTATTTCAAGTGCGAGAACATAGTTTGTTTGACTCACCATACTGGAAAGGGGGCTGACAGTCGATCAAAGGTTCACTCTCCAACATGAGAGATTAATGAACCTTGGTTACATACAAATATGTAGAGAGTCGGACTTAAGAGTCCGGTTAAGAGAAGAGCAGTTTAAGAGTGTCTCAAGTCTAAGTCTGCGAGTAAGAGAGAGTGTCGAGGAAAACTTATCTCAACGTGAAAAAAGTTATGTCGGTGGGGGGCGAGGGACCGCCCCAGGTTTTCTCCCGTTTGTTCTATTGGTTCGCTGGATAATACGCATTTCTTCGGCTTGCCCGTGATTTGACGGATTCGACTGATTCACTCGATTGGGCCCGACGAGACGAAATACCCCATATATTTCACTTTATGGGCCCTGGTTTATGGGGTCGGAATCCCAGTCGATTCTTCTTTGTCCAGGTCTCTTTCAACCGTTTTATGATGGCGCCAGCCTGTCGCCTTGCTTGCATGGGAAAAGTGTTGTGGCAGATATTTACTATTGCCTCATCACACCATTTCATGCCATGACATGTTTCAGATGTTAGAATAATTACCTATTTGCTTATATTTGAATGAAAATTAAATTTAAAATATAAATTTTCCATTTTATTATAATAAATTTAAAAAAAAAGTAATTTAATGAATAAAAGTAAAGAAAAACGGATCGTTTTATCAAATAAAATGGTGCGAATTTTGTTTAAATAGCACAGCTTTTCACACAAGGTGATCCACGGCCCTCGGCGGCCACTGGTCGATGTCAGGAGGTCTACGACGTCACAAAATAAAAAATGGTTAAAACCACATTGAAGTGTCAGCCTTGTCGACTTTTTCTGAAAAAGCGTTATTCCATGTATTTTCTGGGTGAAGTCCTTTTCGTATTCTTTGTAAAAGCTGTATAAAACTAAAAGTTGTTATACAATTATTTTCATAATATTATCTTTTTTTCATTTTTGTTATGTTGAAACAAAATTTAAACGTATACATGCCCAGAAAACTGGGAAAATTCCTTAAGCATATATGGAAAAAGGGGTTTCAGGTCCTATTTTAGTTTCAGCTATCTGCGGTTTAATGCGAATTGGGAATCTCTGATATAGAATAAAAATACTTCATTTATCCTACACTGTAAAAAAAAGGTACTTAAAACTGTGTACCTGAACATACTCGTTTTTCTTTGAGTACAATTGCATCGTAAATGAGCGATGACGTACTCACATTTAAGTAATCGTACTTTCTCTAAAATGAGTGGTGTGATTTAATATTGCTAATCTCAGATTATATTCAAGCCATAGCGACCTGACAAACTTAAAATAGTTATTCAGAAGATGTTTTTCCACATTATTTGAAGTCGATTGTTTAAATGGAAACTGAGTTGTTACAACTCAATTATATTACTTCCCATTCTTTTGGCACACCTTTTAAAATGTCTTCTGTTTATAACTTCTTCAAGTCGCTCTGGTAGTGCAATGTATAAGGCCCTGAACTGCGGTGCCTAAGGGTATGGGTTCGATTCCCGGTAAGTCTTGGTTGTAATTGATGATATTTATTGAAAGTGATTTATGAGGATAGTCTATGTAGGCAAATGCACTTTTTATTAATTTTTAGTACATTAATTTTTAGTACATTTTTCAGTACATGTGTACATTTTACTGATTTTTGAATACCTATTTTTAACAGTATAGTCTATTTTAATTCACTATACTAAAAACACCAAATTTTAAAAATATTTTTTTATTTAGTCATAGAGTCGATTATCTCTTAACAATTAATTACAAAGACTACAAATGCTTTTTTTATTGTTTTCAATTCGTGTTTTTGTGACGAGAGATCTCACCGAAGAAGATAAATGGACACTTTATTTCTTTCGAATCCAATGGCGGATCACCACTCGATTAACAACTCTGTAACACCCGTGACACATCATTCCCTCCGCTTGTCTTTGTTCCTGACAGCCTTTGAGGAAATCCAATTATGTGAGACAAAAAGAGCTACAGGATACACCCAAAAAATATAGCTCTGTAACTTTTCTCACTCAAATAAACTCGCCCTAAAAAAGCATTTAAAAAACAAGCTTAATAGAAACTGTGCTAGTAATTCTCATTCTTGATAAAATGCCAAGATTTTAATTAAGCTTCGTTATTAATGAACTTAACTACTAGCACAAAAAACATGCGCTTCTTTATAGTTAATTTTTTATGTGTTGAGTGACAATTTGCAGCGAAAAAGTGGTGGTTCAAGAAATAAATCAGAAAATAATCAGTAAAGAACGAGAAAAAAAAGAAAGATGTGAGTAAAGTTTTTTAATCGTAAATCATTGGCATTTTTTATGATAAATATTAAGAAAATTTTGAAGAGGGCATTAATAATTATATTTATTGTAAAACGCATATTAAGTAATGTCATTGGTTTTAATAGGAATTATTTTCCGCAATTTTCAATTTAAATTTTTAATATTACTACGAATAGTTTATAATTTATCACTTTTTTATTCAAACGTATTTAATTAATTTTTTTGTTATATTTCACTAACGTTATGAACAGTGATAAATACGTGTTTAAAAAATGATCAATTATTTCATGAATTGTTTAAATATTTGACAGTCTTTTTATGACATGAGTCGCCATTTCACGATAAGACTTATTTTCGCAATATTTGTTGTCATATTGTTTGTATACATATCCTAGAAGTATATGCTATAACAAGTTGCTAGAATTAACTACTTTTTACATTTATTATGATTATGCATTTTATAAGATACTAACTGAAGTGCCCGACTTTATCCGGGAAAAAACTGTTGATTTGTATAAAAAAAACATAGACATTTTTCTTTAAAACAAAACAGCTTTACGGAGAGTATTACCAAATTTATTCATCGTGGCGCCATTTGGCGATTTTTTAGAAATCATTTCTGTTAATTAAAGAGAGGGAAGGCGAAGGGGGACGGGCGTGGTTTGTCAAAGTCTCATGTTTCTTTTTTTAATGTCAAGTGTGCAAAATTGTATTATTTTTTATCATCTTTACACTAGTTTCGCCATTTTGATGATAACATACAAAACAATATTTGAGTTCATTTGGCGATATTTGTATTCATTTGGAGACATTTGTTTTCGTTTGGCGACATTTGTATTCATTTGGCGACACTTTTTTAATTCATTTGGCGACATTTAGAAGGCATATATATATATATATATATATATATATATATATATATATATATATATATATATATATATATATATATATATATATATATATATATATATATATATATATATATATATATATATATATATATATATATATATATATATATATATATATATATATATATATATATATATATATATATAGAGAGAGAGAGAGAGAGAGAGAAAGAAAATAACTTTTGGCAGCACACATCTGCTTAGAAAACACTATAGTATCAGTTTTAAATATCACCTAATTTTTCTTTTAGATCTTATTAGTGAAAATGTCAGTGCCGCTTAAACATGTATTGTACTTCTATATAACAAAATACTTTAAAACAAGTAAAATACTTTTATTAGTTAAATATCAATAATTTGTTACATAAGTATATTTTCTATTTGTCTGCTTAAAAAGTTATAATTAGCGTCTATAAACTGAATAAATGTAATATAATTAGTTTGTTTTTTAATATTTCCTCTAAAAGTTAACACATTTAAACAAAATTAATAAATTTTCTAAATTAAAATGTAACCTTAGGTTTAAGTATTTATTACTTTATCCTAAGCATCATTAACATAACATAATATTAGTTTACATTTAGGCATTCACGGCAATTACTCAACAAATATTTTTTAATAATATTTATAGGATATTGAGTATTTTCCACATTGGAAAATACTTAATATCCACAAATATTAATCTCATTAGTTTTATATATATTTTTAAATATTGCAAACTATCAAATATTCTATTATTAATTCTTATAACATTATTCATTAACACACGATAAAATTAACTCATTACGACATTTTGATTATGGCCACTGATGCAGGACAGCGAAAAACGTTTTTAGGGTCTTGGCAACCCTAATTTTCTAGAGAGCTCTACCAGAAAGACTCATTATATTTATTATGAATTCCATTAGACCACACTGTCAACAATCTTAGAAAGTAATCAAATTTTCTTTTATAAGTATAACAATGGGGAAGATGTTATTGGTAAAGCAATTTTATGTTGTACTTTCCTTTATTATTAGGAGCTTAGGGTCTGCATGTGTTTATTAAGGATAGGCAAAATAATACCTGATGGGGGATTCTCTGAAAATATAAAATTTAGAAAGCTTTGGGGGAGACAAATCTATCAATTGTGTATGGATTATTTTTATGAATGTGTTTTTGCATACAAAGAATGTATAAGTTTTTTTTATTTTAAATTATTTTTATTTTTACATTTAAATTTACAAAGGTTTTTACTTAAACTGAAAGTGATAAAATTAGTTTTCAGATTCCAAAAATAATATCTCTTTAAAGGATACATCGAATAATCAGTAAAATACCACAAAACTAATATTGTATAGTTAATAATCTATGGTTAATACTTAGATTTTAGGTTATATTGAGAAGTAAAGTTTAAATTTTCAAGAACAATTTAACTTTATATTTATTATATAGTGATTTATTACATTTGATATTACGTTGTTTTCTAAAGTAAACTTATATCGAGTTTTCAAATGAATTAGTAAAGATAAAAGTATAATATTCTAAAAGGATATTTTATAAATTGTAGTTTTGTACATTTTATTGTAAATAGAAAATGGAAAAAATATTTTTTAAAAATCGAAAATTATGTAGACATTTAGCATGTTCAGGTCTTGTGTTACATTTTAATACATTTAACTTACGTGTTGTTTTTTATGTTTGTGTAAAATAACATACAAATAAGACGGTACAGATGTAGTATAGGACATTTGGCGCACGAGTTGTTCATTGTTGCAGTCATTGTTGGTATTTTCCTATTCTTGACTTTCAATATGGCAACCCTATGACGTCATCGTGGTGCATAATCGGTTTTGTGTGTTACCGGAACTATTTTTAACAGTAATTTCGTTTTGGCGATTTTTTTCGTCGCCAAAACGGTTTTTTCGATTTGCGAATAACGCGCCAAATGTCCTATACTACATCTGTTCCAATAAGACCAAACAAGTTAAATTTGAAATTATCAGCATTTTTTAAAATGGGAATTACCATTAATATATAAATGAAAAGTAGAATTTATACTTAAACCTATACTCAACAACATTGATTTCGAAGTTTAACATTAAGAATATAATAATAGTACAATATAAACTAATATTTATTACAATAAATATCATATTTGCTTACTTGTTGTTTAACTACAATTATACACAATATTCTACAAAACTCTCTGGAAACCTTAACAAAGTATGAAACTTACTACTATAATTAGGGACAACCTTTAATGTTGCATTAACAAAACGAGACTTCAAATTAGCTAGTGCACGGATAATAGTTTGGCATGTAACTTAGTTTAATCAACAAAATCTGTTTATTTAATGCTTTATCAGATACTCAAATGTTATTCGTTGAATTTGAATTAAAACAACTGCTCGGGAGAATAAAGTAATACGAATAAATGTTTGAATAGACGTTTAAATGGATATTTTCATAGAGGTTTGAAATCAAGTTAATAATAGTTTTTTAAGTAATGATAACATTGGAGTTATATGAAATAATGGAAATATCTTTCAAGTATACTTTTTAATGGTTGGTATTTAGTTTGAAGTATACTAATAATTTTAGTAGTTTTAAGGGTATATTTTTGGTTTTTTATAATATTTTTTAGACAACATGTTTATGAATATTAAAAAAGAGACCACAAACATCTAACTTATTTTTTATATTAAAGCGCTTTAAAAAATAATTTTTAAAGTTATTTTGTTTAAGTATTTACATGTTTAAAACATGAAAATAAGTTATTTTTAAAACTAGTGTTCAGGACTTAAAAGGACTTGCAAATGTATAAGATTATGAGATATATTCAAGCTCAATGACCTAAAGAATAAAACAAAATACTATCAAAATAAAACATTTATTTTTTAAAAAACAGTAAAATTTTTATTCGTATATGAAATTTTTTGTTTCAAAACGTAAGAGAAGTAAAACGTAATTATTCTCGTAGTAGAAATTTGTAGCTTTAGTGCATCAATCCATAAGGAATAATAATAATATTGTTAACAACATTTGGAAACGTTAAAAATTACTTCAGAAAATTTCATTCATTCTTTTTGGAGGGGAGAGGGGGGGGGGGGAGAGGGCCTGCAATGGAAAGATATGTAAGTGTATAATAATTTTAAATGTTTACGTATTGTTTAGAGTTATGGGACTTAATGTGTTGAAAAAATATTTTAATTAGGTTGTTTCTTTAGCTACATATAGAATACTTTTTTTTAATTATTATTTATAATACTGTTATATATTGTAATTCGTAAATTCATATATTTGAATGCCTCTTATGATAAAAATGTGCTGTTTAATTAGAGAGATTTTTAATTTTTGCTTTTAAATTTTGACTTTTTTTGTAATTTTTTTCATATATATAGTATTATTCTTAAAAATATTTTTAAAAAAATGGAAAATACACAAGATAGCGACGAATCGAAGATTGTTATATCAAATAATATTCATTGCATTATCAATACATGGTATTAGTCGATATTTATAAATTAGTAAAATTAGGAGTTATAAATTTAGAAGTAAGTAACTTCTTTTATTCGAAATAATAAATTATGTCATGAACCCTTTGATTGAATATAATACGTCTTCTATGGAGAAAATAGTACATAGATAAAGTATATTTTGTGAAAACTAACTAAGTATTTTCCATATCTTCAAACTCAAAAGAAACTTTCGTCGTTGTTTACAAAACGATATTAGTTGAAAGGATACAAAATAACAAAGGAAACCGCTCTATAGATTTCTATCCAATAAAATCCCACAAAAACCGGTATAAACAATATTTTTTAATTGGTTAGGAGCTGAGGATTTAAATAAAATGATTGTCAGTATCAATATAAGGCTTTTGTTTCAAATATTTTTATTAACTTTATAACAAATAATTATTTTTAAAAGTACAATATTACACTTTTACATTGAATCTATCTTAATTTATGACAACAAGTAAATTTATTTAAAAACATCCATTTTAATTAAAATAAAATAGTCTTAATATTTTTTCGCCTGAAAAAAAATTTAAATACAAATAAAAATTAAATATTATTTATTGTTCATTATTTTTCACAAGATTATCGACATAAAGTTCGATGTAATAATTTGGAGGTCTGAACACGGATAAAATTTGCATGCAAAATATTTTCTGTATAAGTTATTTTATTTTGTATATTTACAACGAAATAAATAAAATGGTGTTATATTATGATTAGGGATTTTAAAATTGATCTTGTTCGTAATTACTTTTTAAAGTTTCATTATGCGCAAAATTTTATTCATGTGCAAAACAGCATAATTTAATTATATTCTATGGTAGTTGTTTTTCGAATGTTGATGGAATAGGGACACCAAAATTTGCCACATGTTAAAAACATTTTTTATTATATTGTTTTATGGTAATTCAATCGCAATGTTACAAATATATAGTATTTCTTAGTAATATATAACAATAAGGCATTTGACTGAAATTCGAACTGTTTAATTTGTTTGGCGACTTATACACTCTTTTGCTTTGCTTTTACTTTTAAAAAGTAGTTTAAAGGTTCAGTTATGAAGTTAAAATAACAGAATTAATTTTTAATTAATGCATACTAAATTTATAATTTGTTAGTGTATTAAGATTAAGTTATCTTAATTATGTTACATGATAACTTACACATAATTAGATCAGTTAATAGTTAATATGTTTTATGATTACTTTTATTTATGGTCATTAAAATTCAATTATAAATATTTTATTATTTTGTTGTAGTAGAATACCGTTTACTGTCTAATATTTAAATTTTTTAGCTTTAAAATTAGTTGTAAGTTATGTTTTGACAATTTCATAAATAAGAGGTAAGAATAAAAAATATTAAGATAAAATTTAGTGAATACGTACCAGACTATTCCCAATTTCCCAATTAAAGAACATCATATCCACATAGTTCCAGTTTCGAAAATAAACTCTCAGAACAGTTGTAAGAGATAAGATTCCCTCCTGTCATAAATATCACCCAAAGCTTTGGCATGCTCGTTAAAACTTTAAAGCGATTCAATATACTGTCTCGTTATAATCTTTTGAAAAATTAATGGATAATTGAAGACCTCTGAATCCGATTATGTGATTAAAGTAATTAGCAATTTCCGCTCACGCAATGATAAACCTCATTGCGGTTTTTCATATTCTATTAATTTTTATTTTTCATATATAACTAATGCAAAAAGGTGATTAAAATAAAATTTATATTCGTTTGGTAGATGTGATATTTGGTTGAATAATGTTTTTATTTTACTTTTAGAAAGTGTGTAAATGTATTATTTTTTATGGTATTAAGAAATCTGAAATGAAATTTTATATGGGGTTTATAAATTCTAAATAACCTTTTTTATATATATTTATAAAATTTTTTTGATGTGAAACATTTTTAAAAATAATAATCTATATTGGATATCAGGATCAACACTGTGTTACGCTATTTGTATTATTAATTCCGACACTATAACTCAGTTTAGTATAGCACGATTGACCTATATTTGTTTTCGCTATACAGTTATTTAGCCGCCGATGGATTTAAAGTTTTTTTTAAATAAAGCAAAGCACGTAGGAGCGTGAATAGTGGTCCACCAAGTCAAACGTAATAGATTGCGTATATTTATAACGGCTTCAAAGATTTTTTTGGCGATCATTTCGTATTTCTATAATCTTTTGAATCTAAAATAACTTAATTTAAAATCTGCCAAATGAAGTACCTGGATATAAACACAATGTTACGTTTTTAAGATGATTAATTCCAACTGTGACTCCAATCTCCATGACAAAATATTGAAATAAAGCAAAGCACGTACTGGATGTGAATGGGAACCCACGGTGTCAGACGATACATCTTGATTACCTTCCATCTGTTGGTGAGGTTTGCTTTGGCGATCAGTCTTTCATTTCTATAATCTGCTAAAAACACGCCTCACGTTAAACCCTTCTTGTCATGCTCTGACACAGCCATGCCCGATTTTTTTCGGATGTAACAACTGTTCAGTTTTCTTCACTGCATTCTTCACATCACTGTCCAATTGTTCACATCTTGTCCAATGTGAGATTTAATGTATATCAGCCTCCTCTACACGGCGATGTTTAGTTTTGGCGACGAAAATCGAACTAGCACAATAAGATAATTAGCTTTTACAACCAGTCATAGCGTACTCAGAGCTATTATAGATTATTTTTTATTAGTTTATCTTTGAAAAATGAACATAAAATATATATAATCATATATAAGGGTTATTTTTTATATGAACATAAAAACAATGTGCAAGAAAGACAATACATTTATTAAAATAATATGGTGCATAATACTGAACAATGAATTCGTCTTCATAAAACTATTTTAAAAAAAGAATCAAAGAAAATGCCAAGATAGAATTATATTTATTATATGATGAACGAATGCAATTTCTAACGTTTACTTATCGGGGCTTACTTTATTTCAAAACGAAAATTCTCTACAATTTTAAGCTCTAACCTCAATTGCAAGCGAATTTCCGAAACTTTCTCAAATAAACCACTCGCTAGCGGTTTTCGAAAATGATACCCTTAAGAATCGAATTTCAGATATTGCCAACCCACTTATATTATATATTATTACTTTATTCTAAAATAGAAAAAAAACAAGAAAACATTCCAAAAAAGTGAAAGTTAGAAGTTCAAGAAAGAAAACTTTGCGGAAGCCAAACTTTTTTTTTCCAATCCCTTGTTGCTCAGCTAAAAACAACAATTTTTTTTCTACTCAAATTCGAATGAGTCGGAGAAGAAGAAAAAGAAAAAAAAGTAGATTGGAACTTTCTAGCGCTAAAATTAAGGAGAGAGAAAAAAAAAATTAAAAAAAGGGGAAAGCGCAGAAGCGATGTGCGAGATTTCGTCTCGGTATATCTCTGTCATTGGTGGACGCGGGAAAGTATTTAAAGTCATTGTTCCTTGAAAAACGTTCTATTTTGGAACCCCAGGGAATTGTGATTGGAATATAGCGAGTCGGAAAGAAAATGGGAGAAACACTTTAGAAGATTACACATTACCTTAAATACTTTTCAAGCAAACTATTGATTCCTTTGTTGTTAAGAAATTGATATCGATTAAAATCGGATTGTAAATGACTTTTCTTAAACTTTGAAGTCGCCATCTTTTTGTTGTTATTGCTAGTTGTAATTTTGTTAAATTGGAGGTACGTTTTTTTTTACGATTTATGTTCTATATACTTCAAAGTTTGTGTATGTGACTTAAATTTAGTTAGTACATTTTTGTATAAAGAATCGCAATTTGGAAATTTATTTTTGTAGTTTATAAAATTATTGTTGTTAGTGACTTAATTTTGGTAACAGTAGACTTCGCGATAAAAACAAAGAGAAATGAATTTTACATGAAATGAAACCCATAATACGGCCACCATTTTGAAACGGAATCAAATAATGAAAAGGTCACCATCTTGAGACGGAATAAAAAAAATCACATATCTCATTTTTAATGCCTTCAAGGGACATCCATGGAAAATTTGAAGAAAATCTAACAGCACGTTTGGTTATAACTGCGTAACAAACACATTTAGAGATGAAATACCGAAGGGTCGAGTAAAAACATGACTTCGTTAACGTTCGGTAAATTAAACTTACTATCATAAAATTTATAGTTAAAATACATAAATCTTATTACTTCCGTAAGAAAATAAAACTTTTAGCACATTAATTACGTGCACATTAAACTGAAATACAAAGCAATTTGAGTTTTAAACAGTATTTCTGAACAGCTTTAAATCTTTAAAAATAAAATCCCTAACGTAGAAATCTTTAGATTCGAATAATCACATCAAGAAAAAACATTATATATACAGATCTAAAAGTTGTTTTAATTATTAATTGAAGATTATATTTTTAATTGAAATGATCGTGTTATTTATTTTAATTTGGTATTTTAATGCTATTTCGCTATATCAGAATATTTCACAAATTGTTCTTATATGTATTAAATTCCTGAAACATATTTCTTAATCATTAAGAGCTTATGCCGTCCGTAGTATTTGCACATAATTTAAAGATTAAATCCTGCATTCTTTTCATACGACTTAATTCTATATCTGCTTAGAATGACTGTAAGTATGATTTAAATCTCATTTCTAGAATCTATAATCGGAAATTAACTCAAATATTATTCATCCTATAACATAGTTTTTCGACATATGGCATAACATAGCTATTTTCTTTTATAAAAAGAAAACATTATGACATCTAGTCTTATTTAACACGTTAGACTTTGGATGGTTTTGCATCTTCCAAAAATACGAAAACAAATATATTATATTAAAAAAAATATATAAATTCTGTACAAAAGAAATTACATGTCACACTTGTTGAAGCGTACAGTGAAAGGAGAAGATTAATATAGTGGAAACTATTTTATGCTTTTCGATGCATCTTCGTTTTGACAGATTGTCAATGTTTGTGAATTCTATTTCAAATTCGTTTATTTTCTGAGACACATTTTATTTAAAAAATACTGACTGACAAGTGTAAATATATTTGCAAATAAATAATTTTTTCTTACTGTCAATTCCATTTAAATATATATTTAATAAAAATTTCATATATATATATATATATATATATATATATATATATATATATATATATATATATATATATATATATATATATATATATATATATATATATATAAAAATACACACTAAACGAAAGCAACATTTTTATGGTGGCATAGTTATAATTTATGTTTGAGTTTTGGAAATTAGTACACATATGAGAATATGAGAATAAAATGTAGTGAGTTATTTATATAAAATAATCTTTCTAGAAAAAAGGAAAACCGACTTTAAGGAAAATGCGCTAAAAAGTAAAAAATAATTTTTAATTTTACGAATGTGTTGAAAAAATTGAATTATTAAATATTAATTTTATACTTAGTACAGCTTTTTGAAATCGGCGCCAAAATTTAGGTATGATTTTTGTAAATTGGCACCAACTTCAAAAAGTTGTATTAAGCATAAAATTGATATTTAATAATTCAATTTTTTCAACTAATTCAAAAAATTAAAAATTATTTTTTTCATTTTAGTGCATTTTCCTCCTTTTTTCTAGAAAGATTATTTTATTTTTCCCTTTTTAGTTTTTAATTTAGCAGGGGGGCTTCGCCCCCTATTATTATTCACCAAACAATTCAAGCAGCAACTTGTGCTCAACAATGTATATTGTAAAACAATCCCTATCAATGCTGGTTAAACGAAATGTCATTGCTGGAAACTTCTGTTAAACAATGAAAATATTATGAAATCGGAAAAATCGTTTAAAAAAACTCCGGTTAATCAGCATTTCCGGATATATAATAACCGGATAATCGATTTTTTTTTGCATATTTTGCCTAAGTGGAGTTTTCTCTATCCAACAAAAAAAAGAATTTTCGAAATCGGACAATATTTTTTTCCAAACGGTCCGGTTAAATGAGAATTCCAGATAGTTAAATGCCGGATAACCGGATATTTTTTCCAATTTGCTCCCCTTTGAAACATCCCCTATCCAACAACAAAAAAAAATTATGCAAATATCTGAAATAGAACCGAAATCCCGTGCAAACATACATAAAAAAAATACATAATTGTCGAATCTATAACTTTTCGACTTGGTGCGCGATTCGGCGGTTTAAATTTCTGGCGGTTTTATTTTGGAGTTTTGGGTTGCGCGCTGTTCCGTCGGTTAATAATATAAAGAATTTGCAACAGTACAAAAATTATCTCAACCGGTAGTTATTGACGTCATACCACAACATCCCATAATAGCAGATACAACATTTATAAAGCTTTGAGAGTTTTTGTCAATAAAGTAATGAACTATAAACATCTTAGATATTTACTTCAAATGAAAGTTTTCATTTAAGTGTTTTAGTTTAATGTTTGTGTATAACTGTATATTAACATCTTAAAGCATCATTCAAGTGTAAACATATTGCAAGTTAACTATTGGCCACATATTGAAAGAAGTAACATTTTAAACAGTATTGTCACTCATAAATCAATCATTAGTACATTGATTTATTTTGATTATTTTTTTCAGTTTGAAATTTCGTAGTTAGTATTTGTTATTCTCCAATGATAAACAAAACTTTTAAACAAGAATACAAACATAGAAACTAAAAATTGGAAAACAAGTCGTTTCTCTATGCGCATGCTGATCAGAGGCATTAAAAAAGTTTCTTTGAGAAAAACAAAAAAAGACGTGTCTTTGTCTCAAAAGTATCTTTTTCTGGAATAAAAATTTCAGCTACCTAGTATTTGTGGTATTCGCAAGCAGCTCAAGCAAAACGACATTCTCGCTTTCAAAAGCACTTAGTGGCCTAAATGCATTGGAACCGATCCACCAAAGTTGCTTTTAACGTAGCATCAGGTTTACTTTATCTAATGTGAAAAGTAAATAAGTAAGACAAAATCCCATTTAAGTTTTTGAAAGTATTTGCTGGCAGCGGAATCGTACATCCAACTATTCCCCTTATCGATTTTTTTTTAAATCAAAGGTTTCCAGTTTTAGCTCACGTGACTTATTATTTCGAAATGAGACAGGAGTTTCGGAAAACTTCATTTATATATTTTTTTCCTTTGACATTTAAATTACGGAAAGAAAGTTCGTTATAGAATCTTTTTATAGCTTTTTTGTAAAAAAAAATGAAGAACGTTTAAAAAAAATTGATGACTATAATATTTTTCTTTTAAAATGAAATTATTTTGCTATGTATTTGGATTCTATAACGTTCCTTTAAATATTTAAAATCTTGTCTTAATTAAAAATATTTAAAGTGCATGTGTTCATTTTGTATTGGTCATACTGTCATAAATAATAGAAAAGTGATTACAATTTGTGGTAACTTGATAAGGCGTTAATGGTTATTTGAATTTCAGTTTTGTTTTCTGTTATTTTAATTTTAAATTTGTCATATTCCCTGCTAATGCTAAAACACATAATGCTTGTATGGCTATGATTTTTAGGATTAAGATTTTTGAAATTTACAAAATAGTTTAGTTGAATAACTATGGAACAGTCGGTGTACTCTAAAGTGGATCTTACCTTTAAACCATGAAAATATACTCTTCTTACCCTCAAATTGTGTTCCTTTTTATGAAACAGAATCCTGAAAAATATGAATACAATTAAAAAATATTTACAGGTGGCTCATTGTTGAGAAAGTTTCTAATGTACATAGATATATGGCTATTATTCTACAAAAATAATTATTATTGTGAAATATTCGTTTCTTTACGGTTTGCTTGATATAACACAAATACTTTAACAAGCAATAAATTATAATATAAGTGTTCTATTGCAATAACAATACCATCGTATTCCCTAAACATTTCTAAATAAACTCAGTACGTTTTAAAATTATCCGATACTTAATTTGGTTAGAAATGACTCCAAATATGAAAGAAGAAAGTCATCGTTTGACAGTTGCAGCTACTTTTTTCACACTAGAGAGACTTGTCTAGTTTTAACAGTGAAATTTTTAGTTAATTTAAATTAGTACTTTTTTAGGAAAAACATCGCTGAAGACAAAAAGTGCTTAGCGGCCATCTTTGATCCGCCATTTTGGATGGAAGCTTAGATGAAAAATTAGAGAACTATTCAGGATTCGGTTTACACATATCTAGAGCGAATTCCTAAAATGTCAGCTAATTATCAATTTATGTTATATCCATCCTATTTTGGGCCTAAATTTACAGAGCTATATAAAGCAACAACCCAAATATATTTACTATCCCTTTTAAAATATTCCATATACAACAAACATTTTTGTTTTGGATATTCTTTAAAAACAGCTCGTGTGTCAAGCGTAGAACACATATTGCGACTGTGACACGTGTCATCGTTTCCTCAAAGTTCCCCATCGATGTATGTTGTAACATTGTAACAGCCTTTTTGAAACGTTCGATGTTTTGAACAAGGACCCTAAATTTACAGCGACGCTTTCCGGCGAATGGGAGAAGTTTTTGTCTGTTTGGAAGTATATGCATTCTTGTTTTGTTTCCCTTTGAGGTGCTCTAAATTTGACAGATGAGAACTTTTGCTGTGACAAGTCGTTCGGAAAATGTAAACTTTGTACGATCTTTTGGGATATATTTCTTGGGCCTTTCAGTGGCGTAGCCAGGATTGTCTGAAGGGGGGGGGGGGGTTCATAAATTATTTTTGGTCCGACCAAAACCAAATAATTTTTTTTATTATAAATTGATTTGAACAATTTGTAACTAATAATTTTAATTAAATTTAATTAATAATTTTAAATTAGCAAATTTCATTAATAATTTTAAATTAGCAATTTTCATTAATAATTTTAAATTAGCAATTTTCATTAATAATTTTAAATTAGCAATTTTCATTAATTTTAAATTAGCAATTTTCATTAATAATTTTAAATTAGCAATTTTTATTAATAATTTTAAATTAGTAATTTTAAATAATCATAATAATTTTTAAGTAGTAATTTTAAATTAGTAAATTTAATTTATGATATTTTTTAATTTAAGCAGTAGTTTTAAATTAAAATTCTAATTAATAATTTTAATTAATTAAATATATATAACAATTATAAATAAGATGTAAATTAAAA
The DNA here is from genome assembly GCA_963932185.1 of Troglohyphantes excavatus. NCBI lineage: Eukaryota > Metazoa > Arthropoda > Arachnida > Araneae > Linyphiidae > Troglohyphantes > Troglohyphantes excavatus. The sequence goes on along the minus strand of OZ010671.1, from coordinate 36,281,609 downwards.
GCTTAATTTTCAAAGGTTAATCTTTAAGTCATTTCCTAATTTAAATTACTAACAAACCTGGTTGACATTTTACTGGGATTTAAGTCTGTAGCAAAATATTGATGGGGGGTAATAATAATAATTTTTAAGTAGTAATTTTAAATAATTCTTTATTATATAATTAAAATCATCATGCATGACTATGGCGTGATATGGGGGAGGAGGTTTCATTGGTTGCTTGACGCAGCAAAACGGCGCATTGTGGCAAAATCATAACGGAAATTGACGTTGCTTGTAAAAAAATCAAATAAGTGAATAAAAAATATATTATTATAAAAAAAAACATTGATTTGTAGAATCTGTGAAGCTAGACAAAAAATTGAAAAATGCTTGTCTAATCACCAGCACAAGACGCAGCGCCGTATTTACGCGTGTTAGATACAGATGGCTCTACGAGTGTATATGTAAACCACATAGTTTGTATTTCCCAATCACAGGGCCATCTACAAAAGCTAATGTGCTTTAATAATGTCCCCAATCTACACGGACGTTATTTGTGCACGTTAGCTTTTGCAGATAACTCTGCGATTGGTCCACCACATGGTTTGAATGCACCAATCAGAGACTTTTGCAAAATGCAACGCGGCGTAAATAGCGTCCGTGTAGAATGGGCCTTGGAATATCTATTTTTTACTGGTTAAGTATACTTTCTCTTACCTAATGGTATAAATAAAACTGTCATATATAAAACACAGCTACATAATTTGGTCAAACAGAAATATTTATGAAACAGTGGGAAAATACATGTCTAACGGTTAGAGATGTCAACATGAACTAAAGTACAGATTATAAATAATGAATAAACTTGTAAAAGTTTTATTTAAAAAAAAAACATTTATTAAACCCCAACAAAATAGACAGGTAAACATAAAGATAGAAAAAAAAAATTATCGACGAAATTCATGCAAAATACTGAACGTTATTGGTTTCGTTTAAATTCGCTCGTGACCGTCTACTCTTACGTTTGGCTATTTTAAATATGACTATCAAATGCAAAAACTTTATTTTATCGAATTTTAAGAAATCTTTTAAAATTAAACTTTAATTAAAAAATGCCGTATCATATTTATCCACTTACCAGTGCAGTTTATCAAACTCAGAAAATACCGTTCATTTAGGTTTTTTTTTTACAATTTAAATATTCGCAGCTTTGCTCCACATTTAAACTGCATGTTCACAAAAACCATTCGTCCTTGCTGACTAAAATATAATATTAGTTCTTTCATTGTAACACCATTGAAATTATTTAAACTGATTCGAACCCAAATATAATAAAACCACCTACACTCGCAGCGATTGGGTTCTAAAAGTTCAGTTGGCTCTCATAATATTTAACGTAGATAAATATCGGCGCCAATATATTTCCCGCTCATTTCCATTTTTTTTTTTTTTGAACGATGAGTATTTTGTAATGACAGAAGTGGCTCCCAAATGTCTGTTAGCTGTCTGTGTGCTGGCAGAAGAAACAAGATAATACGAGAAAATAAAATTGATTGTAAATGTAATAGAAGCACCAGAAAAAATTAGGAGGTGGGTTGGGGAACGAAATTTTTCTTTAGTTCGTCAATTCTTTCTAAAATGGCATTTAGTATTAACAAAATAAAGACTTTCATTTTCAAGCAAGAGAATTTTTTTACCCCCCACAGAAAGTCAGGAGATACATGTGGGTTAGACCAGGAAATGCGACGCGTGTTTTCTCTATAAAAATCGGAGAAAAAGAAGATTTTTTTTTCTTTTGGCACTTGTTATTTTTCAAAAAAAAAAAATTTGATCTGGCTATGGGAAGGGGGGGGGGGGGGGGGGGGTTCTAACCCAAAGTAACCCAATGCTGGCTACGCCACTGGGGCCTTTTGAAAACCTAAAAAACGCTTCGAATCGTCCGTTATTCTAAACATTGTACATTTCTGTAAAGAAAATATCTAACTTTAGCGATTCGTTGTGGTTAGATGTACAGTTGAACGTGTTACAATTGTTTTTAAAAATAAAGTACAAGTTTAATCAGGAAAATGCTTATCACATTGTTGCCTGTATTGATGTCCAAAGACGACATCGTATTTTCACACTAGAATTATTCTTTAAAATCCTGAAATACCTGAAGATTATGGATTTGCTTATTTTTTTCTGATAACCAAGGATAAGTAAAAACATGTTGATATAAGAAGATTAATGTTTAGATTATATATTGCCAAAGTATTATTAAAGTTAGTGGGATAATATTTTAAAAATAAACATAAAAAGTTGAAATAATTTGTAATTTTTATATTTTTAATAAATATCTAGTGGGTTTTGGGCAAACAATTAAAAGGAAATTCTTAAACTTCTTGGAGATTCTTTGAAAAATGTAACCTAACTTACTATGTATGTCAAAATTAATATAAAAACTTGCTGCAGGCATCTATCAGAAATATTAGCTGATGAATTTTAAACAAACTTGCATGTAATAAATAAAGTGTGACCCAAAAAGTAACTTTTGTAAGCGAATTTTTAATTCACATACATGAAAATGTAATACTAGTGGCACTATTATATATTAAAAATTAAATCAGAAAATTTTCTTCTGAAGAGTTGATAAAAATTTAAATAAAGTTAAAAGTTGAGAATGCTTCGTAAATTAAAAATGTGTTGCTTTAAGGAAAATATTACACTTGATGTATTATTCATTCACAAAATGACTATGCATTCTTGATAATTTGAACAAATTAATTGAATTACAAAATTAATGATTGAAGTACATTGAATATATAAAAAAGACAAAATAAAAGCGAATTTAAAAAATAGCAATCGTATTACTAAATTCTGAAGACGAAGGTAGTAATTGAACTTTTTAATATTTACTGAATTCCCCAAAGATGCATTTTCAAAAAAACTTTGCAAACAAGTAGTAAAAGTTCATTAAATATAGTAAAATTTTACTCTCAATGACGTTTTTAGTGCTTAAATCTATATTTGTATTATTTTTGTCAAAAGTAAAAAATTTTTTATGTTACTTCTGTATGCGTATAAAAAAGTTAGTAGGAGTTATACATCAACAATTAATTTAGAAAATATTCTAGGCGCTTCTGTTTCAAATATTTATTTTTTAGAATAAAAATAATCTTAGATGTTCCCTATTTTAGTTTAGAAATTTAAGAAAATATAATAAATTAAGGATTTCAAATAAATATTTACCCAGCACACTCTAAAGCAATTTTATCCCAAGAAAATCAGAGGGTTCTATTTTTAAAATCGAAATTAGTAAGATATCGAAAGAAAGTAAATATTTAGTTTCGATATTTTAGATGACTTGTTTGTCCCAAACGCTGTTGGTTTACACAGTATTTTTTTTGTCGTATCTTAAAATTGTTTTGAAAAGTAAATACAAAATAAAATATTAAGTACCTATTATATATTATGTATCAGTAATGCTTAATTATAAAAGTCTTGTTATACTTAATTCATCTAGAAATTAATAATTAAAACTGTTACAGATAAATACATTAAGTTATTGATTTATTATCAATGCCCATTTATTACTACCATAAATAACAAATGGATTTAGTATATAGAAAAAATGCATACGCTAAACACATCTGTGCAAAATATGTGCCAAAAGATATCAAAATGTGTTTTAAGACTTGAATTTTTAAAAATATTAATAATTTATTTGGTGTTAATGTAAAATCGTGCCATTTTTTTATTTTATAAACCATTGAGTTATTGAAAAAAAGTACACAGCTTTACAAATGTAAATTACACACAATCTGTTTGGAAAGTTTATTTGCAAAATATGAATAATTTCAAAATATATCTTTATTTTGATAGTTTAATTTTGACAAGTATTTAAGATTCAAATGACTAATTATATTCTTTATAATATGTTATTTTGTGATAAAACTCATGTGTAATTTGTCCATTATAGATGAGTTTAATCACATAATTAAAACACGTAATCTGTTTAAATAGTTTATTTACAAAATATGATTAATTTTAAAATGTTATCTTTATTTTGATAGCTTCATTTTGACAAGTATACTTAAGTCACACATTACTAATTATTTATATTATTTCTAAAATATTATTTTGTAATAAAACTCTATATTTAAAAAGAACTACATATATTTTGTAATGTCTATTCAAGGTAACAATGCAGTTATTATAAAACGCATACATAATTTTTATTTCAATTAGATAATATGAAATTGAAAAGGCAGTTTAATAGTATTTACACTAAATTTAAGTTATAGGTTGTTTATTACCGAATGTTGTGCTCACTTTAGTATAAAATTGGTTTTATTAAAATGCTATTATTAAAATTCTTTTGCTAATTTATTTGGATATATCACGTTAATAAAGTAGTTTAATATTTATAATACAGTTGTTTTATGAACAATTAAATATTTCTATGCATTACAATGTATTTTTGCGATTGAGAAGTTTTCAGTAATTTTAATGAAGCGATATTTGCATAATAAAAAAATATTTACTTACACATCTTATAAACTTAATGATAACACATACCATTACAGTAATGGTATTTTAATAGTCACACATTTAAACTTAATTATAATCGTAATGCTTGAAATTGTAATTTTAATGAAAAACTTCACGTGAATTTTATTCAACTTATACGCTTATAAATATTCTTTGTTTTCTCTTTTTTTTTAACTAATACTTATAAATATTTCTTTGTCCACCAATAAAAACTGTATAAAAATAAAAATGTTTTAATAAAAGTTTATCCATTTATTTAAAAGTTATAAAAAGTCGAAGAAAACCATTTTATAAATATTTTACAATTCGGTTTCTGAAGAACATATATCACTATATCTTTGCATAAAAGAAGTTTTATAGAAAAGTTTTACTTTAGTTTACCTTAGAAATTCCGAAATCATTTACTTTTTTATTTTAAGAAGAAAGAATTATGATGGATAGTCAGTTGTGTAGGTATTAAATGAATCATGAAAAATCTGTTTTTATGAAAATTTATTACTTTTATCTCTTTATGGCATAACTTTAAGTATTATAAAAATATTTTCCTCTTTGTGGACTGAAATATATTTATTTTTGTAGGATGTTTTCGGTAATGTGATTTAAGGTAAGGATCTTCATTTCAATGTTTTACAGGCGAAATATTTCCATGATAAGCTTATTAATATTATAGTGAATTATGAAATAAATAATTTACAACAAAAAAAGAACTTTTAAATTAATGGCTACTTTAGAAACTTGTAATATAATTCATTCGAAGTGCATTATTATATTATACTAGCTGAAATACCCGTTCTACGCACGGAAAAGAAGTAAATTTCAAAATTGGCGAAATTTTTTTTATAAATTTGGCGATTTTTTTTGTTCATTTGGCGACACATTGGCGATATTTAGTTATCAGCCAATCAAAATAGGTTATATAATATTAAAATATTCCATTGTTTCAATCTAACAATATTGCGTTGTTACATGTCCTCCATGTTAACCCTATGGAAAGTGTTTTTAAAAAATAGTTATTTTGACAGTTCGAGTTCGAATTTTTAAAAATTCTTTGTTAGTTCACCCCTATGGCCCCAAGATGAATTTGGATTCCAATATTCAGCAATCTAGATCTTTTGGATCTGTACATTCTAAAAGAAACGTTGCTACTAACATCGAAAAAGGGGTTTTACATCCCCTTAAATACGTTCGATCGGAACAAAAATAGCTTACTTTTCCTATTTAAGGTATAAGGAACAAATTTGCCAAATTTCTTCTTCATAGGTATACGGGAAGTTGGAGAATTAGTGATGAGTGAATGAGTGGGGTTTTCGCATTTATATATATAGATTTCATAGATTTAATTTACATTCAAAGATTTGGGGGTATTCTAAAAGGTAAATTAAACAATATAGTTGATTTTTCAAAATGACGGATTATAGCTTGCTTTTAGGAAGAAAAACAGTCCATTAATGATCAAATGTATTAAGTTTTAAGAATTTAAAGTTTTTATTTATTCTATTTTATTCAAGTTACTAATTTGACTTATAATTTTTTTATAATAATGCATTTTTAATACTAAAAATTCCATAATTTTCACAGCGTACCCATTTTATCCCATGTATGAATAGTAGTAGGTTACTTTAGAAAAATATTTTTAATTTTTTTTATAAACCTCAAATTAAATAAAAGTATCAAATTATGTTTCGAATAAATAAGTGAACGGTTTTATAAAACAGTTGTAATTTTGCAATTCATATTCTAATGAGAAATTAGACTTTGAACATAAAAAATGAAGTTTTAAGAGACCTACTTTATCCTATACATTTAAATATTTTTTATGCAAAATTAGGTCAACAGCTAATAATATTTTAAAGGTGTTTATAAATAATACGTTTAAAAAAATGTAGTAATTTGTTCTGAATACTTGTCAAAAAGTACACGAAATGTCCAGTACATCTTCAAGAAAATAAAACCATATATTAAAAGAATCTCCGTGTAATGTGATAACCGTATATTAAAGAATCTACGTGAATCTTTCATAAACTTCGAATCCCAAAACATTTATTTACTCTACGAACATTGATTCTTCCCAATGAAATTTAATTGATGCAAATATATTATTCGAGTTTAATGTAGAGAATTTAAAGAATTCAATGACATGGAAATATAATTATTATTTAAGGATTATTGTTCGTAGTGGTTTAGTGAATTTTATGCATTCAAAAGTTTTTGATGTGTGAAGAAGGATTTAAGAAATTTATATTAATACTTATTTTGAATATTTATGAGTTTCACATGGATGCTCTCCGTTTTTTTTATTAAAGAGAATTTAAATAAAAAAAAGCGCAGTAGGAAATAAATGGCCGTCACACATGAAATGGAATGGTTTATAGAATTTTTTGTAAATACTAGTTCATGATAATTAAAAAAAACACATTTACAATTAGTATTTTTTAACAGTTATAAGAGTCATTTGACATTTAGCAATTTATAAATCTTCTTGGAACTATTAAAAAAATATATATTACTTGGGATTGATATATTACTTTTTTTATAATTGGATTTTTGGTTTACGTTTTCACAATTTTGCTGTTTCCCTTTAAATTAAAAATGCGTTTTTTTAAAGTAGGGTATACTTAAAAAATGCCTAAAAAGAATATTGTGTCTTATTTGGTGTCCAAGTTTTTATGTCTCATTTGTCTCAAGAATTACGTCTCATTTGGTGTATAAGTTTTTAATTTTCTCAGCACTTAAGAGAAAAAAACGAAGTAGAAATCAAATGTTTAATTAAAAAACAGTTTTTTAGTAATGTGGAAGTTATATTCCTGATTGTAATAGTAATTGGACGTAGATTTTTATCACTAATACACTCTTTCAAATTATGCTTGGTTTAATTTACTAAAATTAATGTCATATTGGCATTGGTATTGGATCTACCTCTAAAGTAAAACTCCGAAAACTACTTGGTAATTAACCCGAATTCGAGTTAACGAGAAAAACATTTGATATGACACTCCATGTCCAAATCTTGAACATTTGAGCTCCAACATACTTAACATGCACCAACATCATATTTCTACTAATTTTGTCTTCGATTCGACTTCGAGTCGAATCTTCCATCCTCCAATCTCGAGTCCGTTTGTAAGTCAACAAGCACATATCCATTTAAAATAATAAACGTCCGTACATTTCCATATCTCGTAAGATAGTCTCTTTAAATTTTATTATGTATCTCTTAGTTATGGGGTGTAGAAAGAACGATGAAATAACTCTCGATATATTCAATTGCATCACTGTTAAAAATGCTGGCAAATAACAGTTAATTAGGCGCTGGTGGGTTTAAAGTTTTCTAAAATAAAGCAAAGCACGTAGGAGCGTGAATAGTGGCCCACCAAGTCAGTTGTAATGGATTGCGTGTATTTATTACGGTGTCAAGGATTTTCTTGGCGATTTTAAAGTATATGTACTTTAAGTTGTAGTACATATATACTACAACTTGAGAATATAAAAGAACTTTAAAGCTAAATTTTTTCGAAAAATACCCTTCATACATATGTGCATAGAGACATCGGTATTGCATAGAAATATGTTATTTTTTAAAATTAATATTAATTATTAAATTTATTAATTATTTAATTATTAAAATTCTTTAAAAAAAAACTATTTTTCAATAATTTACGTTAAAAAGTCATATGCTCTCACTGTTAAACATGCCCTTTCATATTTGAAGAACATTTCGTCATTTTTGACGAAACGGACGCCTGCTTGTGAGCTCCGATTAAATATTTCGTCAAACTTAAGAAATTTATTTTGCCTTTAATGAAATTTATTTCGTCAAAAATGAGGCACGTTATAAAAAACTAAATATAAGAACTAATTATAAAATAATGCCTTGAAAAGGGCGCGAAAGAATCTGAGTAAATGTCTTTCTTTCAAAAATTGAGGATTCATGTTTCGTCAAAAGTGATTCAATGACGAAACTATTGTCAAATATGACGAAAGTAGCTTTGACGATCGCAGTATTCTCATAAATGAGAGTATTATTTCTAATATTGAGATTATTATAATCGAAATCAATTGATTTTTCTAAATTAAAAAGAATCAATGGGCTTATATACAAGACTATCAAAGGTAATTTGCTAATTACAAAATTTTTGGTTTATACCTCTTTCATTGCTAATGATTCTTATATATGGATCGTTTAAAATTATTTTATTTTGTATAATTCTTAGGTCCCAAATCTGTCCTCATAATTTCAATTAATCATTGGAATTATACCCATTACCAACATATTAATTCCTTTGTTATGATTCAATAGAATACAACATACAGCAGGAGTGTTATGGATGTTATTTATATTTGATCATAATATTTTCTTTCACCAATGAAAGACGATATCTACGCGTTTTCTTGTCATGCCCTGTTTTTCCGCAAGAAATCGAAACCTTCGGAGATAAATTGTCCATCCATGCTATTAGTCTTGTTATGGCGAATAGAAAGTATTTTATTTGCGCTGACTCGCGAGATTTTGGGGATATTGGGATTTTCTCGCAAATAATTGATCTCGCTAGATTTCAGAGGCATTTAAACTGCAAAGTTAAAGTATAAAATGAAATAACAAACAATCGGTATACGTCTTTCCCTAAATATTACTTTAGACTTGTTTTTAATTTGGACGTTATTATTTCATTATGGTTTTTAATTTCAATTGCAGACAGCGTTCTATATTATTAAAGAGAAGAGTATCGGCAATTTTAAGATTTTTTATTTAGAACTTTTTTTTTATATATACACACATCTTGAGAGATATTTAAAGACAAATTGTCATTAAAATGTGCTTTTTGTATATTTAATTTTGTTTAAGTTTAAAAAAATTAGACCAGCTGTATGGGTGACACAATCGCACAGATGTCTTCTGAGTACGATAGGATGGATATGGGCACTAGAATAATGAAATGACGTAATTAAATACATAACTTACATTTATTCACGCATTACAAGGCTTACATGCTTAACTTATGTTACAGCTAGTGGGGGTCTCCTTATGAAGAAGGTCAGAGAGGGCGTGAAAGGATTGGCATTCCTCTAGTTTGCTGCCCGAGAATATCTATGGTATTTTTGAACCCTATGTGTCGAACGCAGGTGCTTCATAGCTTAGCAAACGTCTTATTTATGCAATAAATTATACACTTTCATAATGTATATTCCTAATAAACATAAATTTTATTTCAATATATTATACCTATTATGGCAGAATGATCTCTTCAAATGCGACTGCTCTAGATTGGACTGACAAATGTACTGCCGAAATATTCTTCTGTGAACGCTAAATCCAAGTCTAATAAAGGCTGAATTTTGCTTATTTTTTTATCATTTCTGTTGTGGCAACTGCACTATCTACTCACATGACATAGGTAGAATGGAGTAATGCCTTTTCCCTTCCAAACAACGATACGAAAGTAAGCGCGTCGGTTTAAAATTGCAAAGATATAAACGATATTAGTGTTACATGTTTTTGTAATATACGATTTTTGCAAGCAATCCTCTACTAACTGAAATAGAAGACGCTTCGCATAAAAAATAATATTTCAAAATTTAAATTTTTAATTGATAAAAGTAAAGTACCCACTATCTCTTTTGTCCACTTAGCGACTAAACTTACTTCATCCCCAATACTAATTTTCAGAACACTAGTACACAACACAATCGTAATTTATGAATACAGATACACTCTTATGCGGGATTAACCCAAGTATAAGAAACTTAAGCATGGTCACATTTAAAATACAGTAGAAATTCAATTATCCGAACTCCAGTTATCTGCATTATCCAAACAAAGCGGATCACCAATTGTCCGGTTCACTTTCCGGAAAAAAAATAGAAATCAATAAAATCCACATTTAAAAAGTTTCTTATTTGTAAATGATATTGTTTTCAATAGTCATTAAACTACATTACACAATAAAGCAAAATTCGTTTTTACTAAAAAATCACCTTTTTTCGTGAATTATCCAATTTTATGGATATTTGATTATCTATATCGAATCTGATCTCATTTGATTCGGATAATTATAAATAAACTGTACTTGGCCTTTCATTTTTGATAATGCATATAAAATATTTTAGTTTTATTATGTATTTCACTTAAACTTTTATAAGTGTAAAAATTTTATAAGTGTTTATAATACAGACTTTGAATTGCAACGTTTAAAGAAAGTAACAAAAATTACTACTTACAGCAAGTATTTGGGATTTTATTACGGGTTCTTGTGAAAATTGACGTAGGAATTGTATCTTTTTTAGACAATTGTCCTTTAAAATGTGTCCCTGGACAGAAACTTAAAGACATTCGATAGACATTGGACCGATTTTTCAATAGAAGGGAAGTAAAACTCTGTTTTAAGTTTCGAATACTAGCAATTTCGCTTTTATTTCTTGTTACTGCAATGTCTAACAAATCTAGATGGTTACATCGGGGTGTATCGTCGTCTGGGACCTTTTCTTGTGTGTCTTTTAAAATAAGAAGGTTAGAAGGTAATCGTGTTACATATTTGAATTATAATATTTAATATAAATGAACCCTTTATCTATACATACCAAACAAGAAGTAAACATCTTTTTTTAAAACAAAGTTTGGTTGTTTGAATAACATTGTTATATTTCGCCTTAAATTCAGTAGGCCTCCGTGCCCGAGTGGATAAAGGCGCCAGCTGGAAATCAGAGGGTTCCTGGTTCGATCTTGTGCGACAGAATTGACAAAGAAAAGTAAAAAAAAGTAGTGATCTTGTGATCGGAAGGTTGCCAGCTTCGCTACAAAATACTTGAACTCGCCATCTGACCTTGGTTCTAAAAAAATTAGATGAATGTGTGTGTGAATGTATATGTGGCTGTGATAAGAGTCTCAATATGAGGACAGAAATAGGCATATATTTGTGTGCGGAGTATAAATATAATTCGTTAATTTAAAAAAACAGTTTATGGCATAGGCTGCTCACCAATATTTATTAGTAGGCTCTGGACTCCGGTACCAGAGGATCTGGGTTCGACTCCCATTAACTCTTAGTTGAAATTTTCGCTATTTATTGAAAGTAATTTATGAAAACAGTCTATTTAGGACAGCAACTGCTATTTTTATTAATTTGCACTAATTTTTGAGGAAATGCCCTTTTTAAATTTGAAATTTACGTATTCGGAATCATGATAAGCATCGAATGTACTCAAAAATGAGTTCATTTTACTTATTTTTTAGCACCTATTTTTAACATTGTGCTTTTGACTTCTGCCTTTACTTCTATTTCGTATTTATATTTCCTTGCTTCACGGGATTTAGTTTTTTTATGTGGACTGTTTTAGGTTAGACGCCTACAGTCCAATCCGAAAAGTCCCATCTAAGAGATTCGATCTGTCCGAATCCCCCTGATGAAGAAATCCGTTTCTTTTCTACTTGCTTTTGTTGCATTCACAACCGATTTTTATCTAATTATCCATTTTCTGGCTTTTCTACAATTTGCTTGTTACAATAGTTTTTAGACCCTAAAATTCAAATAATGATTTATAATGTTAGTTATTGTGAGAATTACTTTATGTAGTCGTTCTTTAGTTTTGAAAGTGGAGTTTTAGAATATATATATATATATATATATATATATATATATATATATATATATATATATATATATATATATATATATATATATATATATATATATATATATATATATATATATATATATATATATGTATGTATGTATGTATGTATGTATGTATATATATAATTATGTATATATATATAATATATATATATATATATATATATATGTATATATGTATATATATGTAAATATGTATGTATGTATTTATGTATGTATGTATGTATGTATGTATGTATGTATGTATGTATGTATGTATGTATGTATGTATGTATGTATGCATGCCTGTATGTATGTATGTATGTATGTATGTATGTATGTATGTATGTATGTATATATGTATGTATGTACGTATGTACGTATGTATGTATGTATGTATGTATGTATGTATGTATGTATGTATGTATATATGTATGTATGTACGTATGTATGTATGTATGTACGTATGTATGTATGTATGTATGTATGTATGTATGTATGTATGTATGTATGTATGTATGTATGTATGTATGTATGTAGGTATGTATGTATGTATGTATGTACGTACGTATGTATGTATGTATGTATGTAGGTATGTATGTATGTATGTATGTATGTATGTATGTATGTATGTATGTATGTATGTATGTATGTATGTATGTATGTATGTATGTATGTATGTATGTATGTATGTATGTATGTATGTATGTATGTATGTATGTACGTATGTATGTATGTATGTATGTATGTATGTATGTATGTATGTATGTATGTATGTATGTATGTATGTATGTATGTATGTATGTATATATATATATATATATATATATACACACTTTCTCTCGTTTTTCCCATTGGGAGAATAAAATCCTAGAATCTATTTACTATTTAAGTAATCCATAATATAACACTATAACTGCAAATACTTGACTGGATGTACTTCTCCTCTTGACAAAATCTGCTATTGATAAGATAGAAACTCGCGACACGAGCGGCTTCAGATTGAGAATTAAAACTCGCGATTTGAAAATCGGTAGCCTGCGTGCTGTGTTTGTTAGAATGACTTTGATAAGAAGATTTTGTTTGGTACGTAAATACTGAAATCCATTATGGCTGCTCTGTCTGTATTTTAAGTGTTTTTTCATCGGATCGTATTCATATAAAGAAGTTAAAATACATTCAACAATACTTTATCACCTAATAGATCACAAAAACTTAAAATGATTTGTTTCTTTACATCACATTTTATTTACATGATACTTTAAAACTTTTTCATATAAGTAGGTAGATTTTGAAAAAGAAATTCAAATTAGCAATTCGATTTACTAAATCTACCTATTAAAATTTAACTCACTGAATCTAATAAATAACTGCAACCATTTTTTTTAACCAATAAAGTTCCGCTCCAATTTAATAAAACATTCTGCAAACGTAAAATAGTAATCTAGTTCATTACTACAAGTTAAATTAGTCGAAACAGGATTAAATGAAATAAAAAACATTCAATTCATTTAAAGATTATTTCCATTTTGTTTAAAAAAAATCCAGTAACTTTTTAAAACTTCATTCCCTGCAAATCGCTTTTTTTATAAACTCGAATATCAAATCACAGCAAAGACATGCTGTAACATTTGGACAAATACTTTACGTCAAGTGCCACCGTGTATTTAACGTCAAATGGAACCATTTTGTATTTTATTGGATCGGAGAAACGTAGATCATCAGGTTGAATTGGTGATGCCAGCCAGAAATGGAACAATTCTAAAAAGGAAATGGAAACGCTGAATACACTGACAGAAAATCAGTTTTTTTCCCGAAGTAGGGAAAATTGCGTTTTGTTTTAAACCGTTACTCATTGAATATGGTAAGAAGTTTCTATTGGAAAGGAATTAGAATATTTTTTTTCCAAAAAGATACTGTCATTTTTATTTGCATTTATGATTTATCGTTTGCTTCTTTTTATATTTTATTTTCAATGAGATCGAATTCAATAAATTGAAGAAGTAGAAGTAAGGTTATAGAATAAATAAAAACAGTTTCAGTTATGGCACTGAGCTAAAATAATAATAAACACTGGAGTGAGGACCAAACGTGCGCGATCACTTTACACCTTTTTGTGCAAAGGTAAAAAAAAAAATAGCCCTTTCGCATAGGTTTGTGATAAGATTTCAAAACTCATTTCTGGATTTCAAAAATACAGTAAATGTAATACACTAAATGTTTTGATAAACTTACTTTCTTATTTACTAGAAGAAAAAAAAGGCACCCGAAAATAAAGCATTTTAAATTTTTCTATGACGTCAGGTGAAACTCCCGCACAGCTAAGGACGAATATTTTCTCAACCTTTCTTCCGAATAGTATGCACACGTGCGGCACGATAAAGTACATTGTCAATAAATGGGAGTGCTTGTTCCAGTGTTTATTATTATTATTTTAGCTCAGTGGTTAGGTGAGGATTATGCACATGTACACAGAGCTGGTAAGTGAAAGTTCACTAATTTTTTTTGGACAGTAAATACAAATTTCTTTTGTTATGATAAGAAATGGAAAACATTATTTGTTATGGTTTTCTGCCAATTGAAATAACAGTTTTTCCTCTACCACAATTAGGTAGTACATATACTACAACTTGAGTATATATAAGAGCTTTTAATCTCAAATTTTCGAAAAATACACTTCACACATATGTGCATAAAGATATCAGTATTGTATTTAAACAAGTTATTATTTTTAATTTTTAGAATGAATGAAAGTTAAATGCAATTGCAGTTCTATATAATATTTTTTCCTTTTCAGATAGGCCTTGTACGTTTGAAAGACAGAAACTGTTAATGTGTAAGTCATTTCTGCCTTATACATTCAAAATATATGTTATTTTATTTTACTATATTCATATTTTTTTTAATCAGTTAGCCACAATTTTCGATTCCAAATATTAAATGCCTTCGTTGAAATGTTTTCATTATTCAATATAAAACTAAATATTTAGAGAGTTTTTATGAGATTTTCAAAATGCAACTGATGGAAAAGCTTTCGTGAAATAAAAAAAAAGATAAGTTACGTTGAAATTTATAATTAAGTTTCCTTACTTTGGGATATTTTTATGCAGAGTTGTTTTTAATAAAAGAAAAACTTTAAATTGACTCTAACAATTTTAACTAAAATTGTTAGAGCCATCGCTAAGCAATACATAAAAAATATTTCATCCAATTTATACTTATTGCAACTTTTTGAAATAGGCTTCATTAACAAAAAACCTACCTAAATTTTGGCGCCGATTTCAAAAAGGTGTAATAAATATAAAATTGATATTAAATAGTTCAATTTCTTCAATTTTTTTCAAGTTATTTTTCACTTTTAGCTCATTTTTCTTAAATTCTGTTTTCTTGTTTTTTCCAAAGATTATTTTATAATTTTTTTTATATTATATAATTCGCAATATACTTCTAAATATAAAAATGTATGGCTTCTTTTATAAAGTTCAAGTGAAAGCAAATGCAAGTAAGCTACTTTACGCATACATTTTGAAATGAATGTACAGTCTGACATGAAAGATAAGCCTTGCGACAAACCGGACAATAAGCAAGCAAAATAAGCCAAAAAATAAGCCAAAAAAGTATCGGTATTAAAGCGCAGTACTGTCACTGTCCCAATTTTTCAATTGTTACTTGAATGCCCAAACTTTTGTAAAGAAACTTATGAGAAAATATAGAGTTTTGTTTGATCATGCATTCAAATCATACAACACATTTATTTATTTTGCATAAGAATACCTGTTTATTATTACACAAATAATTTTTCTGATGTTATATTCTACGAAAAATAAATCAAATTACACACACATTTCCTTTTATAGCATTTCTTCCATTCTAATATTATATTTTCTTAGAGAACATTAAAATAATATGTTTTTGGTTGTTTAGGAATCATAAAAGCAAAGCTATTTAGAAAGTATATAATAATATATATTTTGGGGTAAATAGAGGAATAATTTAGTGTTATTTATAAACTGCATTTGCGGTTATGATGGTCTATATATGTAGTTTATTACAAAATGTAAGAATTTTTTTTAAATTTAGTTTTTTAAAGGCGCATTTTTGAATGTCGTTATAATAGAACCACATAACAATTTTAGAATTTTAGGATTAGTGAAGTGGAGAAAATAAATTAACTTCTTTTAATGAAATTTGTTTTTGTTTAAAAAAAATCAATACGATTAAACCTAATAACATCTGCAGAGAAGATAACAATAGAAATTGCTCGTAAAATAATTTTACAAGTTCGTTAATGTTTATTTATTTTCATAATATTTTCTTTCGGTTTTTAATAATTATTTGAATAATAAATATGATTTTTTTAAAATATATGTACTATATTTGTAAGTGTATCGTTTTCTTTTTTTAATAACGCTTATTGATGTATAATATTGTATTTCGTAAAATCTAAATATTCCTTTTATGATAATGACTCTTTTACTAGCATGCCCATACGATAATTATTGCAAACCTCACCCACATGTACCACGCACCCATTCGGGTGAAAGACACTACAGAAATTATTATGTTCAAAAAATTAAAAAGTTTAACGGTCTGTTCACAGAGGGCAGCATTTTCAAAAACTTGTAAAAAAAACACACGTTAAATGAATAATTTTAAACGCATTTAAAAAGCCATTGATATTTTTGAGCTCAATGACGATTCATCACTGGTCCATGACATTCTCTTTCTTTTGACACCTCTTGAGTTAAGATCCATTGTGTCTAAGAGACGTAAAAGGGATATTTATTACAGAAATAATATATATGATGAAAATTCTGATAAAAAAGTTTATTTGACTCAGTATAACTTTGCTATTGCCTAAGACGTGAGGTTATGCAATTGTGCAGGGCTAAACGTTGATTTAAAATTTGAAACAATGAAATATTGAGGAGTATTTTAGAAACAAATTAAACTTTAAAAAACACTAATTTAATTAATTTTAGTAGTTAAATACATCAATAATTATCGATATTCAATATATTTTCGCCTGTAAAGATGCATATTAATTAATAATCTCATAGTTAATCATTTTACTTGAAGTTTGCAGTGAAAATTATAAAATTAGATTCGAGTTATTCATTTGCAATTTAGCAAAAAAGTTTATGTGAAATGTCTCTTTTTTTATATTACAATATATAATTTTAGATACAATATATGCTTTACAACATATATCCTTTACAATATATCCTTTACAATATATCCTTTACAATATATCCTTTACAATATATCCTTTACAATATATCCGTTACAATATATCCGTTACAATATATCCTTTACAATATATCCTTTACAATATATCCTTTACAATATATCCTTTACAATATATATCCTTTACAATTTATCCTTTACAATATATCCTTTACAATATTTATCCTTTACAATATATCCTTTACAATATATCCTTTACAATATATTCTTTACAATATATCCTTTACAATATATCCGTTAAAATATATCCTTTACAATATATCCTTTACAATATATCCTTTACAATATATCCTTTATAATATATATCCTTTACGTTGCTTATCCTTCACAATATACGCTTTACAATATATCCTTTACAATATATCCGTAACAATATATCCTTTACAATATATCCTTTACAATATATATCCTTTACAATATATCCGTTACAATATAACCTTTACAATATATCCTTTACAATATATTCTTTACAATATATCCTTTAAAATATATATCCTTTACAATATATCCTTTATAATATATCCTTTACAATATACCCTTTACAAAATATACTGATTAGAGCACCAACAATGAAATATACTTTCTAATGGCTAATCCATATTATGTAAAATTATGCTTAAAGTGAACTATTTCATTATATTGCAACTAAAAAGTATTTTACTATTTGTAATACTATATACTCTATTCACTACTAGTATATACTATTGATAAAATATATGGAAACAGCAACTTCAAATTCTCTAAAAGAATAGTTCTAAATTTTGAAACAGTAATGCTTTCATTCCAAAGAACAAAGAAATTGTTTGTGAGAAACTAAGAAAGATATTATAATGGACCGAAAGAAATACAAGTTGTCTTTGCGAATGCGGGGAGACATTTCCATTTCCTCGTGGGTTGAGTATACATAAATAAAACTCAGAGGAATCCTGCAAATAAAAATGAAAATATATGGTAAATGCGGCAAAAAAACTTTGTTGTGCATAAACACATTTGCATAAAAGTATAGGGATGTTTTCGTCTCCTCACTGAATAAATTTAAACTAATGTAACATAAATGTAATACATGAAGTAACTTTATTTATACTATATCCGATATGTTTTTTAATCGAGTCATTATTCTTTTAAAAAGTTTTGGTGGCGTTAATAGAAATGTAATTAAATTATGATGGTTACAATAACGGGAATTGGTACAGAATAGTCTTGAGTTCAAGTCTCGATTCAGATTTACGAAGACACACAAAATAAAGGGATTTAACGTACGTCGCGTCGTAGGTTTGACGTATGTGATCATTTAGTGACTCATATTTTATCGTGTTGATTATTGTATAGAAGTTTAGGAAATGGGTTGTTTGCCCATGTTATCCGATCATGTCATCCTTGTCATCTGATAATGTCATCTTTGTCATCTGATCATGTCATCCTTGTCATCCGATCACGTCGTCCTTGTCATCTGATCAGTGTCGCCGTTATCCCCTGAAGATCCTTGTGTGGTCCTTATGGTTATGTGGGGTCCTTGTCATCTGAAAATTACGAGGCAGTTTTTAGCGGGTTTTTACTGGAGGGTTGATCACGAACTATCTAAAATGGCAGATTACACAGACATATAATAGTCTATAGTTAAATCAATTAGGGTAATAATCAAAACGCCAAGTTAATACATTTTATTATGGATTATTGTTTTATAGAAATACTATAAAATATACACACAGGTAGTGAATACCGACCAAACTTGTATCCCTGATCTATTTATCCGTAGCCCCGCGCAGTATAGACTAATCTGCGAAGACACGTTACATTATCCTGAAAAAAATAATAGCTTTCTTTATGCAATATTTGTAAAATTAATAAAATAATTTAAAAAAAATCTAAACGGAATTTTACAAATCAGAGCATCAAGTTAATATTACTAATATATAAATTTTAAACTTTTTATACGCAGGGGAAGTATGTGTTTTGTGATCTACAGACAGACTCTTTTATAATTATAGACTAGCTGTTTTTCCCCGCGTTGCAGTGAAACCCGTTAAGGTATATACATTTCAAGAAAAATAGACCCTGTCAGGACTCGAACCCGCAGCTTATTGTTGAAAAGTCCAACGCGTTTTCGTCTAAACTACAAAGAAATATTCTAGCTAGATATTAGAATTATATTTTTTTTAAAGTTTTAAAGTGGTTAGTAGACGCCTTGTTTTAGATCTAATTGAGGCTTGAAAAAGTTGTAAAACATTTAAAGAAAACGTTATAAACTTTCAGAGTTTCACACTCTGTAACAACATAAAATAAAAAAAAAATAATAAGCTGTACTTCTATGAATTTTTAGTCGTTTACAACGATATATTCCCAAACATATTAAGAATTTTTGTTTAATTTATTTTCATTTAATATATAGAACATATATCACCTTAAAAAAACTAAACAACCTCTATCACTTGATAATAGATGGAGTAGATACAGTGCCGGATTTACCACTAGGCCACGGCCTAAGACCGCAGGCTCAGGGGGCTTCTAGCTACATATAAATTTTTTTTACATAAATACTTTTCTAACAGTATGACTAAGTTATAGATTTTTCATCTCCAATCTTTAATCAAATCACCAGTTTATTATTACCAGTAATGTAGTCTTTTTGACAAAAAAAAACTTGTTTTCAAATAATTTTATGTATGTTTTTATTAAATTTTAATTAAGAGTACATTTATTAAAGTTAAGAGCAAACATCAAACAGTACAGCCATATTTCATTTTGAATTGCTTTTATTAGCTTTTAAATAGAATTTTTTTTTAAAAATAAACTGAACTTAATACAAAAAAAGTGTGAGTTTATATATATATATCATCCTAAATCTCTTACTAATAATCCAGTCTTTTACTACTTTTAGTACAGCTGCTCTCTTGAATATTTCACAAATGCAGCGATTTTACTAATGCTCATTTCTTGACCCCGATCACCCACAATAATACGAAATTCAAGTCTTGTCAAATCGCGTTTTTTTACCCAAATACCTGTTCAAACAAAACGCTTCTGCTAACGTTGTAGGAAAGTCAATTTCCTTTTTATACCAATTTCGCTCACTGACGAAAACAATGTTACGTCATAGCTCATTTATTCAAAATTATCAAATGGCCATAATATTTTAGCCACTCAATGCAAGTGTTATCAATACACTTGAACAAAACCTAGACAAAAGTATATTTTCACTTTATATTGTGACTTTAATCGAGTTTATAAAAGTATCCAATAACTTTTTCTCGCCAACCACTTCAAAATAAATCTCGCGTAGTACCTAAAAAAAAAAAATTGGTTACGCCATCTTGACACGCCAAGTGGGTTGTAAACTCACAAACACAAGCCAAGCCCAACACAAACTAAAATTATATTTTATCTCGAGCCCCTCTTAAAAAAATCTGAGAAAGAATAGTATCTCAAATAAAATAAACTTTATAGAACGTGAAGGACGCCCCGGATGTCAAGTTGAACCGAGTACCCGTATAGGGGATGGTGACGTGTGTCATCGCTTTCTCGCGAATGGACCAATCGTAATCCATGTAACAGCTCTTCGAATCTCTCGATGGTGTGAAAAAAGCCCATGAAACTTATCACGATGTTTGCAGGCAAATGGAAATAGTGAACAGTTTCTGTCCAGAGGGAGTAGGCATAGACTCATTTCATTTCGTTCCGAGATGCCTTGGGTTTGACAGTTGGAGGCTTGTGCTGTGACAGGGACCTTTGGAAGTTCGAATTCGCTTGGGTTGTTGTGAGGACCCTTTTGAGAGGTTGTGCAACCGCGGAGGAAGGGGTTGTGAAGGATTTTTAGGGGTTTTTTTCCGAGTGGAAGCACTTTTGGGGGTTGTTAAATGTTTATTTGAAAAGGTTTGGGTTGGTTGTGGTTTGAAGTGCTTTTGTGTTGTGTTCGGAAATAGAAGAATACTTCGGCAAAAAGTAAATTTGGAATATTCCAATGCCTTAGTGCACATATGTGTTAATAGTATTTTTTCGTGAATTTGAGATCAAGAGCTCATGTGTGTGTGTGTGTGTGGTAGGGGTGATTTGTTTTCTTCAAAACTGGTGATTTTGTTTTACTTTTATTTAGAGAAAACGCAAAGGATTGATTGTTGCTTCCCATTTCTTACATTACCGGTACAAATTACCAGAGGGAAGTCTTTTAAAAATTAGGGAATTGTCACTTACTACATCTGTGCACAAGACACCTATTTTTCACCAATAGCAATGGATTTTCTATTTTTAACCCATTGAAGCTTAAACGATTTTAGCATTTGTAAACTTAATTTCGTTGCATGGAAGTTTAAATGATTTTTCCTGAGCGTGCACTTTTAATTAAATTTAAAAAAAAAAAT
This sequence comes from Troglohyphantes excavatus, assembly GCA_963932185.1. NCBI lineage: Eukaryota > Metazoa > Arthropoda > Arachnida > Araneae > Linyphiidae > Troglohyphantes > Troglohyphantes excavatus. Next base: position 36,259,891 of record OZ010671.1, on the reverse strand, counting down.
TCATTGTAATGAGATAGCTTTCAAAGTCAAAATTAGATAAAAAAAAAATTAGATTAAAAAATATATTGAAAAATGGAATATTTTCATGAATTTAAAAATTGAGTGCATTGTTTAAAAAAAACTGGAGATCTCTGAAACGTGATATCACGACCATGAGCGTCAGAGGGTTATGGAGTAGCTTTATTGATTAGCACATAATTAATGATTTTATTTGAAGTTTGGAGTAAAAATATATTAAGATAAAAAATAGATTCAGGTTATTGAGTTGCAATTCAGTAGTAGAGTTTATGAGAAAACAATCAAATTATTTTATTTCTAATAAACCTCATTGAAAAAATTTAAGGTAAAAAATACACTTTAATCTATTTTTATGACTTATAATTCCCCCAAATAAATCATTTTGTTCACTGGGAACGAGTAGATTGTAGTTTGTATTTTTACTGGAATTATAAGGTTTGGTTAATTAACGTCGCACTAGAGTCTCGTATTTTTGAACTATGGTCAGAAGACGAGGACAACACCTGAGCTGGCACCCGACGCAACCTCAATAGGCGTCAGGACATTGAACCCTGATCAGATTTATCATGCACCGGCCCCGTGTATACGCCAGTATAATTTGTTGGATATTTTTAGACGACTCCCAAGTATTTTAGTAGCGCTGAAATTTTAAGAAAATTACTTGTATATATGAAAAATCTCATTAAAATATACAACAGTACCAAAAATAACAATTGAAAATAAAAAGTTGGCTTAGACGCAGAGTTTCATTAGAATGTAATTGTGTATTTACATATCCCTAGTGAAGATGAAAAAACATTATGGCGAAAGAGAGGACTAAAAGGAATTTTGTAATATGAGAAGGTATTTACATTGTACTGTCTACTTACGGAAGAAGAAATGTAATTGCATGATTATTAGTGTTGAAGATTTATTAAACTTGGACGTAATATTTTTTATAGATCCTACACTGCTAATGCTTGGTACTACTCCAAAATACATTCTTTATGAACAAAAGCATATTTTAAACCCATATTAAAATCAGAAGATATAAAAAAACCTATACATGTTCATAAAACAATTTAATGTGTTTTCATATTTATATGTTGAAGAAATTGATGAATGCTTTATACTAAAAGTTTGATTTTAAATATATATAATTGTAGTAATGATCTTAATATTTTGTAAACATTAAGAGTCATAAGAATAGATATGCACTAAAGCTTTCCTGGTTTCGTTACAAAATTATAATTTACACACAGTAAGTTACCAGAGGAAGTGTTAGTCAAAGAAAAAAAGTCATTATTGTTTATCTCTGCTTCACAAATTTGTTTCTGTGGATACCATCCAATAATCAAATTAATTGGAATTGCTTTATTAATATTTATAAATACATAGATATTTAAATATAATTTATATTCCAAACTTCAATTCGAGAATAAAACGTAATATATGACAAAAAGAATTTTTATCCTTAAATACGTTTGTACAAACAATGATGAAAATTCTGATAATCTTTAGTACCTACAACCATTTTCAAAACAAGAAGAGCTTTCAAGTTCTTTCAAAGAAATGAGTTTTCTAGGAACGAACAATTCAAGATCTATTCATTCCTATTCAAGATACCAATATAAAATCCACTTTCCCTCAATTCGTTTCATAACAGCATTTCAGGAATACGACATTGCACAAATAGAAATATAAAATCCTGTATTCTATTATATGTAACAACGACGGGAATCCATCTTTTGTTCAGAGCACTTTAAGAAGAAGAACATTTGCAGAACAATCATCATAGAAAATATTCTAAATTATGCAATTTAAAATCAGCAGGAAATTTCATTTATAAATAGAAAATGATTTGTGTTTCTACCAGTTGTAAATTTATTCTTTTACTAACTTCTAAGGTAGTATGTATATATTAGCTATGAAAAATGTATCTTGAATTTAAATTTTACGTTATTTTCTTTTTATTTAGGTAGAATTGAGATGAGATTTTTAATGTAGTATTTATAAATTTTTATTTCAAATTTATAAAAAATATTAAAAGTTAGAATAAAATTTCAGTAAAATAAAATAATTGAAACATAAGTTTAAAGTGAAATATTTTGAGAGCCATTATTTTATAAGTAATTTTTTGAAAAAGTTTCCATTTTTTGTTTTTGACTATTATTATTATTTAAAATGATGTGTACGTGAGAGTAAAAAAATATACTTAATTTTAAAGATAAAATAATTATTGTTTTAGCGATTTTTATGTTATATAGTAACTAAACACTATCAAATAGTAAAAAAAAAATGGAGCTTTATTAATAACTATTAAAACATCGTAAATTAGAATAATCTAATTTACAATGTGATTAAATTAAAAAAAAATATTAAACGAAAAAATATGGCACGAACTAAAAAGTACTTAATTAATGAATTATTTTGATCAAAGTTTGCTATTACCTACTAAAAAAACTCAAATCTGTTTAATAAAAGTTTTTAAAAAATTATTTATGAAATTCTTAAAGTTCTAGAAATTAATTATAGAAAATAAACCGTAGGAAATTCATTAATTTCTGATAAAAAAGCTTTTATGTTTTATTCTCGAAAAGTGAATATCAATTTAAAGAATTGAGTTGACAATTTTATTATCTTCAGATAAAAAGTTAAACAATGATAAAACGAACGTTTTGCATTATTTATATTAAAATTCTTAACTATAAACATTCCATTAAAAATTCGTTTCGATAATGTTAACCGTTTGTATACCATTAAATAACTTTATTGATATAATTCGAATAATTTTTTGGCACAAATATAAATAATTACATACGCCAGTTTTGTGGTTTAAATAATACTAATTACGTTTTACCGAAGTTGATTGCTTTATTAAATTAGTAATTGAACTCACTTTATCCAGCCAATGCTTTGTGCATCTTAATTTTATATAATTTATTTACCGAAAATGAAGAAACAACTAAATTAACATATTTTCCTCAATGCCACTAAAGGAAAGCAATCTACAAAAGACATACAACTCTTTTCAACAAGTTCAAAGGGAACTTTGAGATCAGAAATCTCTCGAATCGTCTTCCCCAATTTGCATACAAGACCTACTTCCAAACCTTGCAAGACACAACACCGTATCCCAAATGCACTTATTCAATACCAAAGCAGATAATTTGAAGATCTTGAGGCTAAAAAGTTACCCCTCGCCCCTTTCACAGACTATTGACATCCATGGCGATCTTTTATTTAACTAACTAAAAGAAATGGGAAGAAACTTAATTTACCAAATAAGTATTCAACGACTCTGGGTTCTCATACCTCCTTGACAAGTATCATTCCTTTGAATGGAGTGTTCAGTTTGGGTTTTCGCCCTATTGCGTTCGTTTCACTTTTATTTGGATTAGGGGTTCCTTGGCGTGTGAATGATTTAAGAGCTCATGAATATTAACGAATCCCTTTTCCCGCGTTCTTTCTTGGGGAAAGTTGAGATGAGAAGCTATTATGGAAATAAAATACCTTTTGCTTAAACCAATAAGGTGAGTTGGGGGGATGGTGAACAGTATATACCGGGAAGAAATTAATGGTATTGAAGGAATTTGAATGTTGTGTAATGCAAATGTTGACGTTCGAATGGTTTTACACAATATATATTTTCATCATATAACACAATTGAAGATGTGGCTTAAGGGTAAAAACAAGGCAGATCCTTATTTTTTATGATTTACACTTTTTCACTTTTCCCAATAAATAAAAAAATCCTCTATCGATTAGTGAAAGAACCAGACAGCTTTAAGCAATGGCTATAGATATATAAAGGAAATGTACTTGTATTATACAATGCAATAAACGTTCAGTGTTTTCCGTTCTTTCTGAACAATTTTGAAAATTGGAGCTGACTTGTTGTTCTTGCATCCACATTTTGCATTTTAAAGGATCCTTTTTTTTTGTTCAAGAAATAAATTTTATATGTTTAGTTAGTTGTATTGTTGTCGCACTAGAGGTATTGGTGGTAGTTCGTGATCTTTGATCCTTTAGCCCTGCCTTGTGATTTTGAGACATTGTCAGATGGCTTGGACAACATCTGAGGTGGCATTCTAACTTATTTGTGGAGGTTTGGAGACGTTTGTATCATGGCAGATTTAACATGCACCAGTACACAAAATATAATGCTTTTTTACGGATTATGAGAAATAATACTGGCAATACCAATCACGAGTTTCCTGCACTCTCCAAGTCGATATTCAAACGAACCTACCACCCTCCGATTATTACGTTATTTGATTACCATTAGTGTAATTCTATTTTTTATATGTTTGGATAAAAGCTAATCAACAGGTAACAATTGCCTAAATTAATATAGTTCGGCTCTGACTAAATGGCCTTCGTGACTTCACGATGTCTATATGGTTTAGCTAATTGGTCAACTCGCTCAAACTCGTACGTTGATTGGCTAACACCCTTTGCAAGGGGCAAGACGGCCAGTTAAGTGGAGGCAGACTATATAAGGGCTGTATTAACTGCTCATCATGTCACAATAGTTCTGTTGTTAAAGAAAATAAGCCCCGATGTGTGACATTCAAATAGTGAGTATTTTATATGCTTTATGTTTTATGAAAAGTATAATATACCCGATTATTATTTTTTAAATACTTTCTTATATTTATGGAATGGCCTAGGCATTAAATAGAATGAACAATGATATTTAGTAAAAGTATTGGAAGAAACTAATGGATAGTCTTAAAAGACATATAAGAAAATGAAAGAAATACAAAATCAAGTATAGGACTTTCTCATATTATATTATTTAAGATCTTTTTCCTTTTATGAAATAGCGATAGTCATTGTATATAATTCCTAGGTATTATACACTGTTAAAAATACGTACTCAAAAATAAGTAAAATGTACTCATTTTTGAGTACAGTCGATGTTTATCATGGCTCCGAATACATGTTTCATTTTTGAAAAAAGCATTTTGTCAAAAATGAGTACAATGAGTAAAAATGAATAAAAAGGGCAGGTGTTTGCTACGTAGGCTGCCTTTATAAATCACTTTCAATAAATATCGATAATTACAACCAATATTTACCGGGAATCGAACCTAAGGCACCGCTGTCCAGTGACTTATTCGTTGTACTACCAGAACGAACTGAAGAAGTTATAAACCCAAGAAATGTTAAAAGGGTGTGCCAAAAAAATGGGAAGTAAAATAATTGAGATGTAATAACTCAGTTTCAATTTCAGAAAACGACAACAAATGACGCGGAAAACTCTCTTATGAACAACTATTTTAAGTGTGTCAGGTCGCTTTGTTAAGATGGCTTGAACAGAAGCTTAAATTAGCACTATTAAATCACACTGCTCATTTTTGAGAAAGTACGATTACTTAAATTTGAGTGCGTCATCGCTCATTTACAATGCAATTACAATGAAATAAATAAGTATGTCCATTTACTAATTTTTAAGTACCTTTTGTTTTACAGTGTATACAATGTCTAGACAAAGTACGTATAAAATTAAAACAACTTTTATATTTTATACTTTGCTTCAAAACGCCAGTCTTTCTACGGAACGTCTGCATTTCATACTTCATTGTGTGTGGTAACACCTATATATAAAAATAATAAAAAAGTTATTATATCAGTTTTTTCCTAGGAGAAGAATTGTGCCACCAAACATAAATAACTACACTAGCATTAGTTTTCATAGTAAAAAATTTGCTGACTACTTGCTTTTCCCGTAATCGCAGATTTTATCTTGCTGAGCTTTTTTAAAAGAAACCATAAGAAGCGAAAAAAAGCCCGGTCGGAACTTCTGTAACAATTATTTTCTTTTGATTTTGATCGTGATGTATTTACTAGCAATATTTCACACCGAAACAGTTTGTAAAGTGTTTATTTTTCTGAACCTTAAAAAAAATCAATGACTTTTTATAGTCGTAATTTTAAATTTATAACTTTAGATATGTTTCTCTTAAATGATATTTTTAATCTTCTAGTGCTTTTCTTTTTTAATGAAATATTTTTTTTCTCGTTTTTTTTTGCACCTGGACCGCTGCAAAAATATACAAAAAATATCCTAAATGCCTATTTAATTAAATAATTAATTAAAACCGTTGTGTAGCGTACATGCAAATTCATGTGTAATCACTAAAATAATTTTTCAAAAAGTATGAAAATATAGTTAAATACAATCTACACACCTCTGGTATTAGCTAGGATTCTTTTAGAGCCAGATTATACAAAATAAGCGACGACCTCTAAGAAAAATACTCTATCTCAGTCCTTATTTTTCCGATTTCATCTCATCTACGATTCGATTCGCCTTGAATTGTGTCTCACAGGCACAGCGCAAGCTCTGCAGGATTAATCCCACACACGCACTTCTCGATTAAGCTAATTGTCACATCACAACCATGCTGAAAATAAAGGACAATAATGCATTTCCTGATAATAAAATGGATTGGTAATTCTATAAGAACACTCATTTTCGCAAGTGATTGATTCAGTTTCAATCAATAAGTTTTCATCGACTTATAGTTTCAGAACAAACGGGAATCACAATCAATCGGTTGGGAAAATACATGCGCTTGGAATTTACATTAAAAAATGAAACTCTTTATAATTTACGGAAAAGGTTTTCGGGCTTGCATTTATCTATCCAGTTTGGTTATGGTTAATTAACGTCACACTAGAGCTGTACTTTACTATTGGCGACGGTTCGGGGCCTATCTCGAAATAAAATACAGGAAACGATGCCTCTTATTTTTGAAGATGACATGGTCAGATGCCGAGGACAACATCTGAGTTCTCACTCCTTCAATAGGCGTCCAAACTTTTGACCCCTATCAGATTTATCGTGCCCCAGTACCTAATACACACCGGCATAATTTGTTGGATGCTCTAGACCAGTGTTTCCCAAACTATTTTGGTCGTGGAACCCCAAAATTTGTTGCCAATGATCGCGGAACCCTGAATATTATTTAATCAACGACTTTTCAAAATTTAATACCTGATATTAAATGAAAAAAGTATTATTTCGATATTTCAGATTTTATTGAATTAAGCAAAACTAAAAAAAAACAATTCTTCATATAAATAATTAATAAAAATACAAAACATAAACTAAAATAAATGGAAAATCTTTAAAAACAAATAAAAAAAACAATTTTAAAACAAATAAAAACCTGCTTTGCATGGATCAACTGGTGCGGTTATAAGAAGCCACAAACGCCAAAGCAGTAACCCGGAAAAGAATTTTGGAATATGCCACTATAGCCATCTATTCGTAGGATCCAAAGTTTGATCCCTGTTAAACATCCATACACCAGTATATTACACAAAAAAAAATTACATAAATTTTGGGGATCGATTGTAAACTTTCCGAGGAAAATGTGAATATATTAAACACCATTCTTATTTTTTTTAATCAAATAAAATTTGTCACGCGGACCCCTAAATTTTTTCGTGGAACCCCAGGGTGAACCCACTTTGGGAACCACTGCTCTAGACGATTTTCTAGAATTTTTGTAGCGAAGCTGGCAACCCTCCGATCACTATATCACTACTGTTTTTTTTGTTGCCTAGTCCATAGCACGCTTTCGAATTTTCAATCCTCTAATTACTAGCTAATCGTCTTTATCCACTGGGCTGCCGGGACCCCTTTATCTCTCTAGAGAGAATGCTAATTACTTATTAAATTAATTAAATTTCCAAACAGTGAAATCGACTTTACAATTGCCAAAACCGCTTGGGTATCGGTTGATTTAGACTGTTCTAACCGACCAATATTTAAAAACATCGCTTTATTTATTACTTGATTTACACACGTTAATTAACTAACTTAATTTACTCTCTGAACTTGGAATAGTTGAGAAGTGTCCACTTTAAAAAATAATTAAAAGTTAACAAATTAAATAAAAATATATAGCTTTCAGAATAAGAAAGCGAACTAACGCGTTTATTTCAATAGCTACTTTATTTTATAGACTGGTTAAAAAAAATTAACTCGCGCTGCTAAAAAAGAAAACAATTGTGTAATTGTTTAATTTTATGTACCATTCATTGTTTATTGTTCCCATTTTAACTTTGATATTTGTTTTAATATTTTTGAACTTTTGTGCATTTAAAGTATAAACTGGTATTTATACTTCAACATGATTTTGGTTAATTGGTGTGTGTGTTAATACTCTCTTTTCGTTAATTACTAATTAAAAAGTATGTATGACTAATTTTGAATAAAGATCTCTACATTCTAAAAGAAAGGTAGTTAAAAATGAGTATCTGGACATACTCGTTTTTATTTGAGTGCAATTGCATCGTAAATGAGCGATGACGTACTAGTATTTAAGCAACCGTATATTCTATAAAATGAGCAGTGTGATTTAATATTGCTAATTTCAGCTTCTGTTCAAGAAATCGTAACAAAGCGACCTGATAAATTTAAAATTGATGTTCAGAAGATAGTTTATCACATTATTTGATGTCGATTGCTTACATAGAAACTGTGTTATTACAACTCAATTATCTTACTTCCCATTCGTTTGGGACACCTTTTTAACATTTCTTTTGATTATAACTTATTTACGTCACTCTGGTAGTACAACAGATAAGGCCATGGACTGCCTTGCGGTTTGATTCTAAGTAAGTCTTGGTTGTAATTGTCGATATTTATTGACAGGGATTTATGAAGGCAGCCTATGCATGCAAGCTATAGTTGCTCTTTTTATTCATTTTTACTCATTGTACTCATTTTTGAGTACATGTCGTTTTCAAAAATGAAACTTATGTATTCGGAGCTATGATAAGCATCGAATGTAATAAAAAAAGTACATTTTATTTATTTTTGAGTACCTATTTTTAACAGTGTACCTTTCTCTACATTTAAAATATAAACTAGATGCTAAAGTTTTAAAACTCACTTCTACCTTTGATAAACAACTTTTACTCCTTTCAAATAGTTTAAAAATAAATTACTTCACGTGGACTACTTTGAATATCCGACTTTTAACGAACACACTTCAAACACTGCTCATAGATATAATTTTACCAACACTATCTTAATCATTATTACCCTCCAATTTACGAGTTCCTTTTGAACCACGACTCACTTTCTTTCTATGATATATCTAAACTCATTATTTCCCTTATCTAATGTCAATTACAAGAGTAAAAATTACAATTCTCCCCTCTCACCCCAACCAACTTACAGACGTGTTAGCAGCCAAGTGGAGTAAGTCCCAAAACAGTTTCGAGATAAGAGCTTTTAAAGTTTGCAACTCTCCTTGCATATAATATTTAGTAGAATGACATTAGATTCATTATTGGGCAACCTATTCAACTAGAACCACTTGGCCAGGTGATAGATCAAGCTGTCTAATAGTGGAAAATGGTGTTGCTACTATTTCGTATTTTTTTTTACTTAAAACCCCCTTGGACAGTACCCATATATAAAATGAACCATTTTTCCAAAAATTTCTCACTAATTGCTCTGACTTTGTTCCCTTTGCTCGTAAACAACCCAAAGCGTATCATATTTAACGAAAAGTATTAGATTCTTCAGTAATTGTTTGTTTTGAACAAATAAATCATATCAAACGAGAAGTATATGAATTTCTATTTCAGAGCATCTATTGATGTCGTGAGCCTTTGTTTAGTAATTAAAAATTCTCCATTCCAAATGAACCTGATGGGGGTTTTCTAAATTGGAGCATTGTTCAGTGATCTTTTCTAGCGATTGTTTTCGAACCATAAATTGTTTGATTTTAATTAAAGGGTTGATAAACTCGAAGTGTGTTCTGCGATATATGAGAGTAATGAATAATGAACTAATTATTCTGGTTGTGCTTTGTGTGTAACGTTTTAAAAGTATTTGTCATGTTAAAATTTTGAAAATGTATTTAAGTATCCTAATTTATACAGATGCTTTGAAGATATCTTTTGAAAATTAATGTATCTTAGTTTTTAAAAATTAATTAATAATTTTATTAATTAGCTTATTTAATTATAAGACTAAAAAACAGGTTATATTATTAGGAATATTTCCTAAATATAAATATGTCTTTAATATTTATTAAAATATATAATTGGCCCGAACTTAAGTTTATCTTTTTGTTTAAGTTACACTGTAAAAAAGGTACTTAAAAATGAGCACCTGAAGGTTTTCTTTGAGTAAAATTGCATCGTAAATGAGCGATTATGTCTACTCAAAATTAAGTAACTGTATTTTCCCAAAAATGAGCTGTGTGATTTAATATTGCAATCTCAGTTTCTGTTCAAGCCATCTTAACAAAGTGACCTGGCAAACTAAAAATAAATGTTCAGAAGATTGTTTTCCACATTATTTGATGACGATTGCTTAAATGGAAACTGAATTATTACAACTAAATTATCTTACTTCTCGATCTTAAACTTCTATCGTTTAACACTTCTTATGTCTATAACTTCTTCGAGTCGATCTGGTACTTTAGCACATAAATCTATGGACTGCGGTGCATGAGGATCTGGGTTTATTCCCGGTAGGTCTTGGTTGTATTGTCAACATTTATTGAAAGTGATTTATGAAGGCAACCTATGTAGGCCAGCATCTGTTCTTTTTATCCATTGTATATATATATATATATATATATATATATATATAAAATTAAAACTTATGCATTCGGAGTTATGACAAGGGTTATACTTATATTCGATTACCTAATTTTATCAGTGTGGTATTATTGTTGAAATTGTATTAATTACAAATGTATAGCCCTAATTAGAAGAATGCCTATGTGTTTTTATTGATACAAAACGTATTTAAAATCAGCTATGAAAATATAAATATAAAAATATAACGTTATTTGTTTAAGGGGATCCATTCCATCACTATAACACCTTGAAAAATAGTCGATTATCATAAATTTGATCTTGTTAAGAAATTAAACGCCATTACGTGTAAAATATTGAAAGAAAGCAAATTACATATGAATGGGGATGGGGATGGAGGCATCAGACCGAAAAATTTATTTATTTTTCTTTTTTTGGCTGACCAAACACTAATTCCGAATTGTGATGAAAAAACCTTTTGGCTGTACTCCAACATAACTACATCCGAATTGTTTTTATGTTTCTGCATTTTACAATACTCTAACAGCTAGATATCTACATTTGTATGAGAAAGCCAATTGTAAAGATTTTTTTTATTATCTCTCAAAAAGTCGTACATGCTTATTTATATTTGTAAGAAAGTGTAGGACAAATGTTGGAGTGCTTGAGATTTTTATTATTATATGACATTAATTGTTCGCTGTATATACCATTATATCTTTAGTATGCTTAGCAATAAAAATGCAAATCTTTACAAAATATGCTACTAGCTATTAAAATTATTATTTTGCTGAAACTTTAAAACCGCCATTTTGTAAGTCACGGCCGTTTCACGTAAAAACAATTTCATGATAAATCAGTATCACGTAAATACCGTTTTGCTAAAAGATGATATATACGAAAGAGAAAGTGTATTTTTTCAGCTAATATGAGATATATTAATACATTTAAGGGGGTCCGATACCTTCGAATTTTTATTTTTTATTTTTATACTTGTACAATCCAATTTTTTTTCTCTTTCTAAATATGCATAAAAAACCATTTTAAAACGCTCAATTTTTTTAAATTTCACATTTATTTTTAAATTAAAATTTTAGTAAATTTTTTAACAATTTTAAAATTCCTACTCCTTTTTTGTTTTTCAATATTTTGAAGCAATTTTTTTATTTAAGATCTTGAATAATATGTAAATAGATGTATGCATTCAAATTTTGATTCATATACATCACTTTAAAAAAATAAAATATATTAGAAATTTTGGAAAAAAAAATAAATTCCATTTTAAGTGGTTTTAAAAAACAAATTATGGTAAAAATAGGAAATCTGAATGCATACATCTATTTAAAATATATTTATCTTGCTATACACACAAAAATTATGATTTTAAGTATAATAGTAAAAAAGCCTTAGCATTTTTAGTGTTCATTAAATTTCAAAACCACGAACAGAGATATTTGCTTTTAAAGTTTACATATAGTGATACAACTATGTTATAGGAACACATCATTAATATAATGTCTCTTTAAAATATTCATAACTAAAAAAGTAATAGAAATTTTTTGAAGCAGTTTTTTGTGAGTTATTAAGATAAGTTTGAATATTATTTTTTAAATATAAAAAAAAATGACTTTTTTTGCGAATTTCGGGTATCGGAACCCCTTAAGAATGATTTTTTGCTGAAGCATTTGGCACTTCGAACTTTCCAAAGGATCTCATGCCTAGAAAGTGGAGCTCCAACTGAGATAGTAGCGAGTTCGCTTCTTGACGTCTAACCGAGCATTGAACAAAAGGGACAAATGTACGTGCAAGTGTATCTAAGTGTCCGCACGTTAGCGTTATGTAGAAAGTGGGGTGACGCTCATGTCCTCGTCTTCTGAACATGGTTAAAATTAAATAATAATATTACCATACCTTTCCTTCCAGTTAGATCCCAAATTGTTCCCAATAGCCCATTGTGTAGTTCTACTACAACGTTAATTCTACCAACTAATCAAATCGTCACCAATATTATATAGCTCTATTTCAATGTTAATTTAGCAAAAAAAAATAACATTTCAAAATAATTTTTAGTTTTATTACTATACCAACCATTTGACCTTGGTTCAAAAATACGAGGCATTGTTCACGGGTCTTTCCTCCAGATATACCCCGAATCGTTACCAATAATCTACTGTGCAGCTCTAGTGCAACGTCATTTCATCCAACCAACCATTAGTAAACAATACACACTTTCATTACATCAGACTTTCCAAAAAAAATTTAATATATTTATACAAGATATGAAACAAACGATTTATTTAATAAAGTTTAAAATATTTCTTTTTTAGCAGAATTTTATGACAAGACACAAAAAAATAAATCAAAAAACGTATCAATATTTTTTGGGGAAATGCAAGGCGTTTAACTGAAGATTAAAAAAAATAGCTTTTTATATAACGATTTATAGATTCCATAGATTATCACAGCCACCTCAGTCGAGCAGTTGGTTTTGAGTTGAATGCGTCCGAGTAGAAAACTGTGCTCGAGTTGGCGTAACAACAAATAACCAAAAATAACGACTGGAAAGCGGCAGGCAGTAAAGCTAGAAACGATTCAAAAAGTAATGTCGCCGAAGACAGAAATAAAGATTGTCTTTGGGCATTATTCTTCGGAAACAAACTGGCGCGGATTTTATTGACAAAAGAAATGTGTTTTATTAGACGAACAGAATCACTTGGTTATGTTTTTTGTTTGGAATAGGGCGCGGAGTTCGAATGTCTGAAATAAAATACTGATTTTTATGCAGGGATACATTAATATTCTGCGTTGGCTTTTTATTTCTTCGTTAAAATAGTTTATGATTTTTTTTTCAGATGCTTCTTTTTGTTTAAAATTACTTGTAATTTTTATGCAAATTGATTTCTCTTTGAATTTTTTTTGTTTTAATATTATTTTTAAATACTATTACTAGTTACGTAGACCAGCTTTGTCTAATATGATACAGTAATAATATTACTACTTCGCGTTTTTTTGCGTATCCAGAAAAATTTCCGACATTTTTTTTGCATGTTCATAAAAATTCTCCACGTTTTTATTGTGTTATTCAAAAATTTAAAGTATTGTTTCTTCAAAGTTGAAAAATATTTTAAAATTTTGATTAACCCTTTTTAAAACTACAAATAATAAAATTACGTATAAATGTAATAAACTGTAACCTTGTTAAATATATCAAAGAAAAATATATTAAGGTTAATATATGCATTATTTGTTGTAGAATGTTTTCAGTGTTACTTTTATTCATACCAGTGAAACATTTCTAAAGAAATAATATAATATAAAATTTCTAAATAGATTTCATATGAATGACATAGATTACCATTTTAGTGGCATCGATTGTAGCAGATTTTAATACATAAATCTTCCCTTTATACTTTTATTATTCTGATGCATATTCGATTCTAATGTCGTTTTCAAACCCCATTCAAATACAAGCAATCTATAATCTGAATGGGATTTACTTGCTGTATTTTATTGTCTGTTGAGGTTGTATTAAAGTACTATTTCTTCTGTAAGGTTTCAATTTTTGCTCTTAAATTGTTTGACTTCATTGCGTAATTTCGCTTGTTTAAAGTTTATTTCCATTATGTTAAGTAAATTAAAAAAAATTTGGATATGTTAAAAGAAATGTATTTACTAAAAATAAATAGCACCTAATTTCTAAATTTATAAAAATAATTATTTTTACTTTTTTTTAATTTGAAGGTTCGAAGTACAATTGACAAGTTATTTCTTTACAATTAATTTAATTAAAAAAATAATACAAAAAAGTATGTACAGCAAAAATATATAAACTTCCAAACAGGCAAATAACATTACAATTGAATAAAAAAGTTTAATAATTAAAAAAAAAAATATTTTAGTATTATTTGTTCATTTGAGAAATTAATAAACTAACAATATAATTTTAAATAATATATGGTATAATATATAATATGAAAATCTGGCTAAATGTGGCATATACGATATAATAACCTAATACCTAAATAACATATATATATATATATATATATATATATATATATATATATATATATATTTAAAACATGTGAGGTCCAAAGTATGCTGTTTGCAGCTGAACTGGTAATTACATGGTTTAGAACACATACGACTCTTGACTAATGGTTTCTATAGATTGTCTTAAGCTTGGCTCTTCAGTTTTCAACCGCTCAAGTGACTCTGGACGAATCTACTTCCTTTAAGGAAGAATTGTTAACGATCCGTCGGTCAGACAGTCAGACGCCTCTTATTGTAAGGCAAGTCGTCCTTCCACAATGCTTTGAGAACTGTTTGTCCTGCATTCCAAGGTGACATTTTCTCTTCCCGCTTATTAATTTGCCCACAAGCTTTAACGGAACCAACGAGAAAAATTTAACATATACTTTTGGAAAATAACACCGCGATGCTGATAAGACAAGTTTGAAATTTGCTGAAATTTTAAGTATAATATTAAAATTTATTATTAATTTTTATAAATTATTAAATGATTGACTAAAAGCAACATTTAGCTATAATATTAAATAATATATATCAATTACTATATACAAATATATTATTATCATTAGGAATTTGTGAGTTGATTAAGCTATAAGTCAGGTTATGTAAAGTAAATTTTGGAAGATGAGTTAATATTGAATTGCAATCTTTGATGGTACGATGTCAATAGAATTAACTATATAAGAGGGTGCAATAATAAAATTAACTATAAATCTACATAAGTATTTATTCTTACAATAGGTTATTATTTATGAGGATACGTAGGAGTGTTTTCCTCTTAATTTTCGTATTTAGATTTTAATTAAGTCTTTTTGTTATAAATATTTATTTTAATTAACTATATAAGAAAGTATGAATAAATATAATAGTAATAATTATATTCCATGGGATCTTTATTGAATGTTAAATACGAAGTTTCATAAATTTTACAAAGCACTTTGAAGCAATACAAACGAAAACTTAATTAGGAAGAGTTTTTTAATTTGTACACCGCGACACAAAGAATTCGGAAAAGAGGATAAGAATTTACTTACAAAAGCGTTTTGTTCCGGAAAGGAATTTCATTACACGTTTTTTATTACTAATTCATCAATTGGGGTGTTGTATCTTAATCAATACATCACACTGGAAAAAATTACCTTTATTCATTTATTTTATTGTTAAAAAAAGATATAATTGGAAAAGAAGTTATTTTAATTGGTTTTGTTTTTTCTATCAGGGATGATGTCGAATTAAATTATATTCTTCGGATGATAAGAAGCAACAAAACAATTAAGTTTTTAAATAAAGGCTATCTCTGAAAGTTTAGATGTTTGAAGGGATTTTAACTTGAGATGAGTATCTCATTGTTTGTGCTAAATATTTTTAGATTTAAAAACCATTCTTTTAAAAAAATGTTTTAAACACTTGAAAATTGAATGCTTGATTTATTGTAGAAAGAATGTTTTCTCAAATATCATCTGTAAGTCCTATTATACTCCTTTATTATCCTATTATATTTTATTTATTTATTTTATTTATTTATCCTATTATAGTCCTACATTATAACTCCTTTTACAAATAGCATGACTGACATAAATCTTGTCTTCTTCAATAGAAAAATAAAAGCTAATGTCTGTAAAATCATGAAATAAACCAAAGCATGCACAAAGCGTAAATGGAAGCTCGCAAAATCGAACGGAACAGTTTGTTACTCTTCATTCTGTTGTTTAGGTTAGCGTTGGTAATTAATTCTTATTACTATAATATGCTAAACAACATTCGTAAGAGATTTTATATGTTTACCATACTTGAAAAATAAACTTAGAATATTAAAATTAGATGCTGTTATTGTAACTGTTATTTATGGAGTTTCTTGATAATAATTAAGGCATGTATAAACATAAGATCTTTTCACTTATATAAAAATATGGAATGGTGTAAAAGGGAATCAGGAAGACAGAACTTGTTATAAACTGAAAGTCATAATTATGGGGCAATTTTTTCCAGTCACACCATTTATAAGAAATTAACTGAAACGAAGGTCAAAAACTGTATTATATATTGTAGATCAAAAACTTTTATTTTAAAAAAAATGGCAATGTAAAATTAATTTAGTTGCAAAGAAAATAAAAACTCTAAACTTTGTATATCTATAATACATAAAAACTTATCATAAGTTTTATAAGTTAGTTTTTAATATTTTGAAATTTTTTTTGAGCAGGCAATTCCTGTTATTCTTTCGCATACGTACAATAATTAAGAGAAAAATGTGTTGTGGCATTCGCTCGCTTCAAATAAATTATAAAAATAAATTATAAAAGTTACTTACTAAATTTAAAAGAAATTATAAAACTGAGTTAAAAAGAACAGCTGGGTGGTTAAAAATGGCTTAATAGAAAATTAATGAGTGAATGTTTATTTGATATTCTTAAATTCCATTTCTCCTAAAACTAATTTTTTTAAAAGATTATTCGAATAAATGCAAATATATTTGCCGTTTAACCAGGAAAGCAACCTCGAAATTTATGTTAAAATTCATCAGTAAACATATTTCATAGTTTTTCATTAGTTGCGCGAAATTTAATCTTTTGAGCAGGCAATTCCTGTTATTCTTTCGCATACGTACAATAATTAAGAGAAAAATGTGTTGTGGCATTCGCTCGCTTCAAATAAATTATAAAAATAAATTATAAAAGTTACTTACTAAATTTAAAAGAAATTATAAAACTGAGTTAAAAAGAACAGCTGGGTGGTTAAAAATGGCTTAATAGAAAATTAATGAGTGAATGTTTATTTGATATTCTTAAATTCCATTTCTCCTAAAACTAATTTTTTTAAAAGATTATTCGAATAAATGCAAATATATTTGCCGTTTAACCAGGAAAGCAACCTCGAAATTTATGTTAAAATTCATCAGTAAACATATTTCATAGTTTTTCATTAGTTGCGCGAAATTTAATCAGTAACCTTTTGAATATATTTGAGATAATTTTAAATGTTCAGATTGAGCAGGAAATACATTTAATAGGTGTTTTGTGTTTAATTTACGAAAGCAAAAATTGTGTTACATTTTTCTCATGTTTTTTCTTTTGCGTTTACAGAAAACTTATATTTAATTACAAAAATATCAAAATTGCCGTTGTTTTTTAAAAGTAATTCTGAAAGTTGTTTGGAAGGTTTTTAGAAAAGTTTTGATACATAAAATATATAATGTTAGAGTTTATAAGAATAAATCAATCTGAAATATTTTTAAATATAATTATTTTGAATGAAACAACTTATTAAATAAATAAGAAAAAAGTGCAAGGATTATTAATAATTAAAGTGAAATGTTTTTAAAATTATCTACATGGGAAATTAGTGTAAAACATTCTATTACACTTTTAGGGTGATAATTATGACACTATATAACTCCTAAGCAGATAGCACGATTAACGTAAATATGGGGTTGTTCAATAGTAAATTAGTTGTAGATAAGTGTTAAAAATTTGAATAAATAAAAAGTGAGTAATACAGCGTGGGTGGGAGGCTATTTAGTCAGAAACATGATTAATTCTTATTTCTAAAATCTTCTGAAATGTCGTGTAACGTAAAACCAGTCAGTGCGTGCTGCTACACAGTTAAACCCTATATAGTGCTTTGCTGAATTATTTTATTTTCGCAGTTATGAACTTGTATTTAAAATTTACTAAATATCTCTTAAAAAATTTGCTTTATTAGAAAATATGCCAAAATAAATTATGATATAATATTTTTATTTTGCATTCATTCTGTTCTTTTTGTGAAAAATAGACGTGCATATAGAAAATATTGAGTAAACTTTTATGAACATAAACTTTTAACATAAGAGAGTTTCATGAACCGTTTGCCGCGGGAAATATACTGACTTACATCGTTTTTGGGACACTCTAGCAACAACAAAAATTACATTTATATTTTTAATTATCATTCTACTTAGATACATAGGAAGACATTTTTTACTTTCAAATAATGTATTAGTATTGACATTATTAGTATTATTGAGACAATAGTTTTTTCTTATAATTTGGACTGGTTAAACGTCATTGTTTTTTACTAGAGAAAAAAGGAACGCAATTGTAAGTTGGGGAAGTACCGGTTATTAGTAGGTTATTAGTACTTACACCCAGAGTAGGGTGTAAGTACAAGGCAATTCCACTTTTTTCTAATTTACACTTTTTCACTCATTTCCATAAAAAATATCCTCTATCGATTAGTACAAGAACCAGACAGCTATAAGCAATGATTATAGAGATATAAAAGAAAAGGAGCTGTATTTTTGCATTATACGATGGAAGAAATGTTCAATGTTTTTCGTCCTTCCTGAGCCATTTTGAAAAGTGGAGCTGTCTTGTTATTACACCCACTTCTTCAATTCTTTTTATTTTGTAATACAAAAAAAAACCTAACGCACGAAGACTTGTATTCAGTTTTAAACAGTAATTGCAGTTTTAAACTCATCTCCAATCCATTCAACGGAGAAAAAAAAATTATCCTTAAAGAATCTATTTAGTTTGATCTTTAATGAACCTAATTCCAAATAAAATATACACACTCAAACGACCCAAACATAAAACTCAATTCAAAAAGCAGCACATTTCAAGCCAATTTTCCAGAAAGTAATTCACCGTTTAGTACAAGAAGACGAATAAAATTGACTCCCTAGAAACGCGGACATAATCGCAAATTCCATTTCTTTCAAAAACAAATATCCCACTGGGTTTTGGGCAAGGACCTTGTCACGGACCTGCGATTAAGAGATTACGGTTCATGGAACGTTTTCATCCGGAGGGACTGCTCCAGGTAATCGGTAGACTGATTGGTTGGATTTGTTCCAAATGGATTCTCCATCTCTTGTTCTACTGACTTGATCTTCGAAGTGGGTGTATCGTCTGCAACTCCCCCATGCGTCCGGTATCGTTCTATTAGGCTTAATTCTTTCGGGGAGATGCCATGGGGAGTTCCATTCTTTTGGGGGGCTTAGTTTGTTGGAAATAGGCATTTAATGGTTTTATAGGTGTTCGAGTCATGTTTTTAATTGTAATTATATTAAACATATTTAATCGATTGTTTACTGATGTAAGTTTTAATAATATAAAATTAAAGTACAAAGAAATTACTTAGTCTAATTTCAATTTACATTTTTTGAGAGGATATTTACATTTATATTAAAATTACTTTTATATTAAAAACACATTAACCGAAACTTTAAAGCCATTAACCAACACCTTATGTAATACGTGAAAAATCTGATATAAATGCTGTGTCCAATTCGTTTCAAAACAAAACTATCGAAATATTTTAAATAATAATACTTTTTAAGGTATTAACCTACAACGCTTAAAAATACAATATACCCTACAAACAATAATTTATTTGAATGTAATGGTCAAGGATTATTATGAAAAATATTTTACGCCCAACGAAAGCAAGGCGATGAATTAAATGACTTAATGAAAAATTATAAATTTATTACTACACTATTTTCTTATAATATTCAACATTTTATTTTAATATCTTATGATATATCGCTTGGGGGGGGGGCTTAATTAAATTTCGGTAGTAACACTGTTATTATTTTGGCGGATGAGCCAAATGTAGAAACTGTAATTTTTCCCCCTGCAGATCAGTATAATTTATATTTCCAACATATTCTTTTTTCAAAATAAAATATTTAAAAAAATATTTTATAAAAATATTATAAAACAAGCATACCTATCGATATGCTTGTTGGTACCCTCAAGTGGAAATAAGAATATCATTTTAATATTGTTCTCAACAATACGGAACCTAAATCGAAAAATTTATTTTAAAGCATTATATTGAATATTTATTAAACTTATCCGAATATACACCTGGAAAGAATCAAAATTTAAAAAATATATTTAAACATAATTTTGTATCGATTAAAAGTCAGATAAAGTCCCAAGAATTTAGAACAAAATAATACTCTTTTTATTAGTTTTGAAGATAATACCAACTACTAGAAAAAATTGAATATAAAAAATCAGAGTTTCTGAAATTTCATAATTCTTTCAACGCGTAAACTTGCAATGATTGAATGGAGCTATTGTCCTCTATCTGATACTGATAACCAGACATGTAATCCGGAAGTTTCGACCCTCTTGAAGTTCTTCCTTCTCAAAATTGCAGTGTCGTAGGACGTAATGCAGAGATTCTTTAAAATCTTGGGAATTTCAGAGTAAATGATGGCATTATACTATTTCAAGAAATTAGAGGTAAGACCTAAAGAATTCAATATGTTATTTCCATTTTATTTCTGAATATTAAACATAAGCTATCGTTTAAAAAAGTTTCAAATATTCTAAAAACAAGTTTTATATTTCCAGTTTTGTATAATGTGTATTCAGTTACAAAATATTAATAGTATAACTTTTTATGCGTGTAAAAATTTATTTAAGTAACTAAATTTCAACTAATGCATTTTGTTGGAAGTTTTGTAATTAAATTTTGCCCCTTGTTATTATTTGTAGTCGCACAATTGTGTCAAAGACTGCAATAAGTAATCGGTTATCCGGCTGTTATATATCCAGAAATATCGATTACACGTACTTTTTTTAAACAGTTTCTCCAATTTCAAAACATTTTCATTGTTTGATAGAGGCTATACATCAATAACATTTCGTTTACCCAGCACTTATTGGCAGTGATAGGGATTGTTGTACAATATACATTGTTGTACAATATACATTGTTGTACAATATACATTGTTGTACAATATACATTGTTGTACAATATACATTGTTGTACAATATACATTGTTGTACAATATACATTGTTGTACAATATACATTGTTGTACAATAGACATTGTTGTACAATAGACATTATTGTACAATATACATTGCTGTACAATATACATTGCTGTACAATATACATTGTTTTACAATATACATTGTTGTACAATATACATTGTTGTACAATATACATTGTTGTACAATATGCATTGTTGTACATTATACATTGTTGTACAATATACATTGTTGTACAATATACATTATTGTACAATATACATTGTTGTACAATATACATTGTTGAGACAAAATGAGAGCAACAACTTAAATGTTTGCATGAATAATATGACCCCTTGGTAAATTAAAAACAAAAAATATCTTTTAAAACTAAATGATCTTTAAAAAAAAAAAAAGGAAAACCGACATTAAGAAAAATGCGCTTTAAAGTAATAATAATTTTTAATTTTACAAATGAGTTGATTTAATTTTATTATTTAATGTCGATTTTATACTTATTACAACTTTTTGAAGATGGGAACAATTTACAAAATCAAGTGCAATCATTAAAAAACATGTACTTAAAAATAAATAAATGCTTGCCTACTTATGCTTCCTTTATAAATGACTTTTACAGGGAATCGAATCTGGTACCTTACACAGCAGTCCAGTGCCTTTTTCGTTAAACTACCAGGGCTATATTAAAAAGGTATAAACAGAAGAAATTAAAAAAGTGTTCCAAAAGAATGGAAAATAATGTAATTGAGTTGTAATAACTCCATTTCCATTGAATAAATCGACATGAAATAATGTGAATACACATCTTCTGAACAACTATTTTAAGTTTAGCAGGCTTTATTGAGATCCTTTGATCAGAAGCACAGATTAGAAATATTAAATCATTGCTTATTTTTGAGAAAGTTAGGTTACTTAAATTTGAGTAGGTCATAGATTATTTACGATGCAATCAGATTTAATGAAAAACGGGTAGGTTAAGGAACTAATTTTTAAGTACCTTCTTTTTTACAATGTATTTTCTAGAAATAATACAAAATCTAAAATCTCGAATGATGCAAAGTATTTTATTCGAATAGATTTTTTATTACTTTAAATAGAATTCAGCTCAAATATTTCATCGCGATTTTTCAGTGATAAATTATATTTACGGAGATAGTAAACTCTAACGTTTTTCATTTTAAAATGAAAATGCCAGACTCATCTTAAAAAAACAAATATGTCAAAACCAGAGTTTACCACAGGTTTTACAGAAGTCTATAAAGCAGCTCGCATCATCATAACATGAAATGAACCAAGTAAAGTTGCATCTTTCTGTCAGTAAAACCACTGAAAGGGAAGCGGTTGGACCAAGAGGGATGCGGAAAGTCCTGCACATAAAACGTGACCTACAGTGATAACCGTAAAACGTTTTTGGCTTAAGTTCAAAACTTTTTTTAAAATCAAAGATAGCTTTTCTTGAGCTTCATTCAAACTCTTCGTCGTTAAATGTTAAAACCAGGAATTTATCTCATATAATAAGGAATGATTTGAGTGATTTTTAACAAAATGATAGATGTACTTCATAACACAATTTTACTAAATTATTTATAATTTTTTATTAATCAATAAAACTTTTAATTGTTTTTTAAACATTTTATTTATAATATAGTTTTTTTTAATGTGTATTGATTCTTTTGAAATTTTTGACTCCATCGAAATTGAAATTTTTGATAATTAAAAAGGGCAAATTTAATAAGGGGTTATTAAAAAATTTTGAAAAAAATATATATATAATTTTGATGTAGATGAAAGTTTTAAGTACATATGCATCTTGCCTCAAAATTGTATGATTCTGCTTGATTTAATTATGCAGATACAGAGGAGTAAACATTTATGCTTCAATTATAATGGTCCAATTTGATTAAGCAAACCTAAATGCCAAATAACCGAAAATGCGCCAATTTTGTTAACCTACCACCATAATCACGCTCACGATTGATGGATAGGAAAAAGTTTTGTGCTATTTTTTCCCCTTGACGACAAATAGTGTCTCAACCGATAGCGATCCTTTTTTTCAAGATTATTGTCAGTGAAAAAACTGTTTATGTTTGGAAAGTGATTTTTGTCACTTAAGCTCTTCTTCCAATTGCCTCTTCAATTGTGAAAACATACTAAAGGTGAAAACTTTCTTTTTTT
This sequence comes from Troglohyphantes excavatus, assembly GCA_963932185.1. Lineage (NCBI taxonomy): Eukaryota > Metazoa > Arthropoda > Arachnida > Araneae > Linyphiidae > Troglohyphantes > Troglohyphantes excavatus. The sequence continues at coordinate 36,236,337 of OZ010671.1, read as the reverse complement.
TAAGAGGAAATATTTTATTTAATATTAAAAATAATTTTTTTTCATTATAGAAAAAACGTTCTATAAAAATATAATGATGCAAAACATTGTAAAGTTTTAACACAAAAAGATTATGGACTGTGCTAAAAAGAAAAGTTGTGTAAAATAATGTTTTATAAATTTTATTATTTAATAATTCTTTTGTAAAATTATCTTGATATATTTTCAATGAGTTGAAGTATTTTTACAATGTATTGAGATACGCAATTTAAATAATCTTTCCCTTTCAAAACAAATGTAATTATTTTTGCTCCAGGTTTAGTTTGGACTACCTTAATTATATATAAACAAGCATTTTTCAAAGAGAAAAGTTTTTTATAATTAATAATTGTTTTCGAACTTATTATAATTTACGGAAAAATTATATCATGAACTTACTATTTTTGTTTTAGTACATTTTAATTGAGAAAAAAAGTACACTTATGGTAAAATATGGATAATCTTAAATTTTTAACTAATATTGTCTTTATACAAACATAGCTTATTTATTTTTATTTTTAGTTGATTTGCACTTTGTATTTATGAAATTATCACTTATAGCAATATATATATATATATATATATATATATATATATATATATATATATATATATATCTATATATATATATATATATATATATATATATATATATATATATATATATATATATATATATATATATATATATATATATATATATATATATATATATATATATATATAAGCATTACTGAGAGAGAAAATATAGAATGACCGATATAGATATTTTAATTTTAATTTATTTTAATCAGCTTTAAAATACCAATCTTTCGGTGTAGTCTACCACGTTCGTAAACGTTCGTGCATACAATAAAAGGAAAACCATTAAAAAAATGTATGAATATTACATTGAATAATTGCCGACCTTGTAGCTAATTGAAATTTCTCATTTCAATTACGTTTCCAATTACAGTTCTTGAGTAACATTTTACCCACAGTTTGATTGGAAACATTATTTCTTCAGCATTACTGTGCTCTTTCATACATAATTGTTTTCTGGTTAATGGAAATTTGAAATCGTGTATTTCTCACTGTCAGCTGCAGAAGTTGCACGCAAAGGAGAAATAAACGAATGAAAATAAATAAAGGAGAAATTTAAGTGGTTAAGTCAGAAACATGCTCGAGTTCTGTGATTTGTATTCATTATCCTAATCATTAGCTTTACAAATGGGTGCCTTTTGCGACATAGAAACAGTGTTTAAAAAATCTCTTGCATGCTTAAGTACCCATTCTCTTCTCTAAATTGTTCTCTTTAGAAATTGCGTATGTGCAAAAAATGTTATTCAATTACAGCAGAAGTTAAACATATTTTGAATATTTGTAGGGTTGGGTAAGGTGGGGTAAAATGGGTATGTTGAAAATTAACTATAAAGTACATATTATTAAACTTTTAATGTGTTCATATCGTTCTTTTTTAAAATAATACTATGTTTACTAGAGTATATTTCGGCAAAAAATTAAATTTTTTGTAATTTAAATAATGTTTAAAAATTGATTTGTTTGAGCTTACGAAAAAAACTTGTAATAGTGTGATGCGTGAAAATATCTATATATAAACTAGGGCACTCGAATTATGTACCAATATTCCATGGGCTTGTATAGAAAACATATCTTTTTAATACATTCTAATGAAACAATTAAAAAAAATCCATTGACTTAGATTTGTTTTATTTGACTTTCAAGGTGGGGTAAAATGGGTAATCAAATTATTAATGCTAAATAATGATAAATTCTAAAAAATGCAACGATCAGACGAAAAAATGCAATATTCTACAAAAATATTATGATTTAGAAGCTTATAAATGACAAGAATTATCTACAAAACTTTTAACACTGTTTATATGTTAATACCTGTTATTGTTTTTAAAACAAATTATGAACAAGGAAAATAAATTTCCATCGCAAAAAACGCCATTTTTTATATTATATTAAAATAGAGAAAAAAAGTTTTAAATGGATTAAAAAACAGTCTGCGTAATAAATTAAAAATAACGTTGATACAGAAAATATTCAGCATTACTATAAACTAAAAATTATAAAAACTAACGTTTTTTTTTTCCGAAGATAATAATAATAATAAATAAAGCAGATTTTTCAAAATGGCGAATTAACTTATTTTTAGAAAAACTGTTTTTGAGTTTACTGATTTTTTTATATACAGAGTTTTATACTGATTTTTTAAGAATTGATGACTGCTATTTATTTTATTTTAATCAAGTTATTAATTTGACTACAAATTTGGTTCTAATAGTGCCTTTTTACATAAAAAATTCCATGGTTTCCAAATGACTACCCATTTCATCCAATATTTGTTTCAAAAATAATATATGTAAAAAAAACTAAACATTGGTGCAATTTAAAATAAAAAATATACGAAACATATTCAAAGAAGATGTCAAGGAACTCATGGCATAAATATACCAAAAAAGTTTCTCATTAACAACCTTTTAAAATTAAAAAAAATAGCTTTGAATGAAAAACTGACACTTTTCTTATCCATTTTACCACACCTTATCTGTTATAAGAAAAGACAGTTATGCAGGGGTTTTAAATATTTGAGTTCAAATTTTATTTAAATTTGAAATAATCTAAAACTTGATCAACACCCATGAATAAGCCATTTCTATATATTCCTATTTAATATACATACGCTTTGTAAAAATTTGGTAAATATATCATCCAATTAATAGATACGGCAAAAAGGAAACTAAAGTATTTATATAAGATAAACCAAACCTATATTTAATATCTTATTTCTATACAAATGTCTTGCATACGTTCAGATATAAGAATTTAAATTAGGCCTCCCTAATTCATAAATTCAAAAATAGATTCAAATTAGACATCTCAAACACAACTGATATTCTCAAATTAAATAAAATCAACGAATTAGCCGACTTAACAAGCAATGTCTATACCCTGATCTCGTAAGCCTACCAATATCGGAAAACGAGTTAAACCAATTACAAATCATAAGCTCCAGATAATCTCCAAAAGTCGATTCCGCTCCAACTCGATTATTGGATTGGTTTAATTCTGACGTCACGGGAAGCTATAGATGAAAATAAAACGCCAGCCAGCTTTATTTGGACGAAATGGGATCGGAAAAGTTTTCAGAATAAATCGAAATCGAACCTAAAGTTAGTTTATTAATTGAAAATATAATTAGCATGCGCAAATTTATTTCGTATCCAATGGAGGGTTTTGGTTCCATTTGAGTTGCCATAATTGCTTTCTAAAAGCCCTGGTTCGATTTATTTGATTAGTGGATATTATTTAGTAGTAGTATATTATTTGATATTAGTATAGTAAGTAGTAGTATTTGTATAATTTTTTAATTATTTATAAGTGATAGTATTTTATAATGTAATATATATTTGTTGTAAGTAATATTAATTTAATCAACTAAAATGTGAGTAATGAAATCGTATGTCATAAAATATAAAATTTGTTTTATTTATTCTATAATAATTTATTTTTACCCGTAGAAAAATACATGTTTTTTTTAAGTTGAAAAATTAATACAACATAAACTATTAAATATAGGTATTTGAAAGTAAGTAAACTTTTCTCATTTTTGAGTACATTCGATGCTTATCATGGATAAAATACATAAGCTTCAATATTGCAAAAGACATGCACTCAAAAAATAAGTAAAATGTGTAAAAATGAGTATATGCTTTCAATTTTATCTTTCAGGGCATTATTAAAAAAATATTTCATGAACGTTTATTAATAGGTTATTCTATATATAATCAATGTTTATTAATATGTTTTAGTTATTATTTTATAACCTACGTAATTAAGAAACATTGAATAAAAATACTTTAAGTTTGCTTTCAAAAATAAAATAAGATTATTAATAAAAAAACATGTTCTGAAAACTAGTCGTTTAGTGCAACCGAAAAATTAATCTTTAAAAATGTCTTGACCTATTTAAATTTTTATTTAATCTGATATTCATTTTCTTCTTTTAATTCATTTTTAAAATCTTGTTTTAAGATGTCACAATCAATCACAAGAAAAATGAAGTTTCCTTTTTAATTAACACATTAGCTACATTAATTAAATTTTATTCATATAATTTCTTTTAAAAGTTTAAAGCAGTCATTTATCATTTTTTCTGTATATGCATAAAGTTAATTAAAATTGCCCCAAATATGACTAAAATATTTATAACTTAGGGGGCGTCTGTAAAATAATCTTCAAATATAGGTGTTGTATGAAATATATTAAAATATGAATGTATTTATTAGATCTAATTAGTACTAAAACATCAAATAAACAAAAAAAAAATCAAATCAAAATAGATTCACTTCGTAATAAGTTAAGTAAAAGTAAAGAATAAGGAGACATTCTCCAAAGAAGTCAATCTGCTTTGGCGATTAACTTTGGCGTTCAAGGCTTAGGGTTTCCATTTTCAACACCGAGATATTGATGTCACGTACAAAAGTGGGTGGACCTACTTACTGTAGAATAATTCATCATTTTGGTGATGATTTATAACTTATACGAAACTATTCTTAAATATACGAAGTAATGACTATTATTAAACATACGAAGTAATTTTAATAGCGAATGGTAAAATTAGCGTAATAAGTAATTGAAAAATGGCGATTGGAAAGCTAAAATATGTAGAAGTTACGATTTTAATTTGAAATTTCTCATGATTTTAAAATATAACACCTGATGCATCCCAATCTCCAAAATTACACATCGCGATCAAATTATACGCAAATATTATTTAGTCGAAAACTCAACTTAAAAATAGTTATTAAATTATAATAACACAATAATTAAAATAAGAACATAATAATAAGTAATACCAATACGATAGTTCCTAAGACAAAAAAATTGAAAAAAATATTCCTATTAGGGTTTTAATCTTGTATAAAATAACAGGTAAAGAAATATATATATATATATATTTTGGAATTCCACAAGGTGTTTAATAAATCAAAGTTTCCACTTATTTGTCATGATTAAATAATAAATATTATTAAAAAGCGTTTACTTGTAGAAATGTTGAGATATTTTATGTAATTGCTCGAATTTGTGTTTTTGTATATATATTACCACAAATGCGAGATTCTTGTTTAATAATAATGAGTTATATTAAATAAATTATCTTAATTTAGTATTTTAATTAGTTTTTTTTAAACAAATATCACTGTTCATTTATCTTAATTGAATTCGAGAACTTGCATAATTATTACAATAAACTTTTATCTTTAAACAAATACTTATTTAATATTTTTACATTTTTCTTGAAAGAAATCAGATTCTGATAAAAAAAGTTTTGAAAGAAAGAAATTCTGTTAAACAATCAGATCATTACATAGATTTGAATTCTTAATCAAGTTATCGATTTACTTACTTAAACAAAAGATTTTTTCATTTTGATTTCGAAAACATAGAAAAGTTTTTCAGTAAATTACTAAGAATTAATTTCTAAGTTATATTTGGAAAGTAGAAATATATTTATATCAAAAAAAGATGTTTAAGTATAACAATTTACTTCCTTTATGGACATTATATTATCTGTGTTATATCATATATAAATATATAATATAATAGTAATTATATTAAATGAACAAAATATTTCCCTTCTTGATATTTATTAAAAAAAATCGAAATAATAATACATTTAAACTCAACTATGTTAAGTTTATTTGCTACTTTTTTAAGTGTATTCCGAATATTTATCAGAATTTTAATAATTTAATAGATTTGTTTGATTCTAATTATTTTGGTATTATGCAAATAATTGTATATTTCAATAAAAAAGTTAATTTCATTATCATTTTCGGAGAATCTACATTTTGAGTTAAAACAAAACACTAAAAGTATTAACAAAAGTTTTGGATGTACTTATATGAATAATAAATGATTCAATTTACCATTGTTATATATACAATTGTTTGATAACAATAATTAGTATTTATAGTAAATTAGATTTTCCATTTCTTAATTATAATTGAAGTAATTGATTTTATATTAGTTAAAAAAATTAATTGTGTTTGCTATAAAACTCTTAAGATTTACTATTTATTCATATTAACGAATAGGAAAATAAAATATTTTAAGTAAAGTGTTGTATTTAAAATTGATATTGTTAAGTCAATATTATAAAACTATACTTAAGGGTATGTATTTACATTGAATATTCTGTGGATATTCTATATCAGTTACAATTTATAATATTTTTTATGCATTAAAAGCAGTTTTAAAAATTATTTCTACAGTTTATATGTTTTCTTATCGATAATTGTACGTCAATAATGGAACTGGAACTTTTTCAATGTGGAACTTTCATGGGAAGTTAGCTTAAAGATAAATATAATAAAGTATGATTTTTTTCTTTTTATTACTATCATTGGTTAGGTAAATTATATTAGGTAATTCAACTAACATTACAAAATTAGAACAATTGCAAATTTGGGGGAAACTTTTTAATTTTTATTAATTTTTATTATACATGAATGTATATATAGACAAAACATATGATGTCTTCTGGCGAAAATGTATTATAATGAGCTATTAAAAATTAGTATAGATGAATGTTATAGTGGCTTTTAGCACTCTTTAGCACAACGTATAGATTTTCTATTGTAAATTGGTACCATTTTCATAGAGTGGTTATTTAATTTTTAACGTTAAGAAACATTAAAAAACAATTATAGATAATTTAGTTTCTTTTTTTGTATGCTTTCCTGTTTTTACCTATTTTAATATTTTATCTCTAAGGAATAGGATATACCATTTTAAATTTAAATAAATATTTTTCTAAATATTCCTTAATTTTTGGTTTGGAGCGGGCGTTTCTCATATTACGTCCAATAAATAAAAATAATTACTGAAACTGGAGAATGTCACCAAAAAATATTGTTATACGATATTCCTGGGTATTTACATATAAGACGACCTCGATTTTATTTGAAATTTTTTCTGAACGTTATACCTTATTCCACAAAAAGATTAATTCTAAGATACCGTTGATTAGAATAAGAAGTATTTGAGGACATGAGTCAAAAAAATATTCAGAATATATTTCCTCCTCTTTGACACCAAATTGGCGATAGAATTTAGTTGCTAAAATAATCTATTATATATTAAATAATATTACCAATAATAAATAGTTTTATTTATAAAAAACAAATACAGTATTAGGGAAAATGTAAAGAAATCAGCATTAGTTTTATGGAAAACTTCGTACAATTATGCTTATGGATATTACTTTCTCTTAGAAATACCACAATGTCAAGAAAGGTGCTTAAAATGAGTGCATGAACGTACTCGTTTGTCATTGAGTACAATTGTATCGTAAATGAGCGATGACGTAATCAAATTTAAGTACTCGTACTTTCTCAAAAATGAGCAGTGTGATTTAAAATTGCGAATCTCAGCTTCTGCACAAGCCATCTTAACAAAGCGACCTGACACACTTAAAGTTCTTAGTTAAAGTTAACAGTTGCTTAGAAGATGTTTTTCCTTATTATTTGATGCAGATTTCTTTAACGGAAACTGAGTTATTACAACTCAATAATCTTACTTTCCATTATTTTGGTACACTTTTTAAACAAGTCTTCTGTTTATAACTTATTCACGTCGTCCTAGTGGTACAACGGATAAGGAACTGGACTGCGGTGGCTCAGGATCTGGGTTCGTTTCCCGGGAAGTCTTGGTTGTACTTGTCGATATTTATTGAACGTGATTTATGAAGGCAGCCTATGTAGGATAGCATCTGCTCTATTTATTCAATGTCTTCTTCAAAATTTAAACTTATGTATTCGGAGCCATGATAAGCATCAATTGTAATAAAAAAATGAGTACATTTTAATTATTTTTGAATACCTATTCCTAACAGTGCAGTAGGAAGAAATATGCAAGAAAATCCACCTTATGTTTATTGAGAACTTCGTATTTATCGATATTACCTTTCCTTAGAAATACCACACTGTAAAAAAAGGTGCTTAAAATGAGCAATGACGTACTCAAATTTAAGTAATCGTACTTTCACAAAAATGAGCAGTGTGATTTAATATTGCTAATATGAGCTTCTGTTCAATCCATCTCAACAAAGCGACCTGACAAACTTAAAATAGTTGTTCGGAAGATGTTTTTCCACATTATTTGATGTCAATTGCTGTAATGGAAACTCAGTTATTACAACTCAATTATCTTACTTTCCACTCTTTTGCATACTTTTTAAACAAGTCATATTATCTAAGTTTATAACTTCTTTACGTCGCCCTGGTGGTACAACGGATAAGGAAATGGACTGCGGTGCCTTAGGATATGGGTTCGATTCCCGGTAAGTCTTGGTTGTATTTGTCGATATTTATTAAAAGTGTAGCCTATGTAGGCCAGCATCTGCTTTTTTATATTCAATGTGCTTATTTTTGAGTACATGTCTTTTTCAAAATTAAAACTTATGTATTTGGAGCCATGATAAGCATCGAAAAAAATCCAACATGAGTAAATATGAATTATTTTTAAATACCTATTCCTAGCAGTGCAGTAGGAAGAAATATGCAAGAACATCCACCTTATGTTTATTGAGAACTTCGTATTTATCGATATTACCTTCTCTTAGAAATACCACAGAACACTTTTTTATGCTTCCATAAATATATCAGCTGAACAGCATTATAAAAAAAAACGACTCCAAGAGAAGTTATCCCCATTTACAACCCTCTGCCACTTTCCATCTTATCTAAAATTACTTCATACGGAGCAAATAAATGCCATATTGAGTCTAGGTCAATAGCTATCAGTTGAGGCCTCCGTAGTAAACCCATCTCCGAAGAGTAGTGGGATTTGTTTCTAGCAGTTCGATGCAGTGTTTATGTCGCCAAAAGAAATGTTTATCGCCAATTCGAGTCCCTCACTTATGACATGGAAAGCGTTTCTGCATAAAATACATATCTCTTGGAGAGATATGAATTCGTGTATTGATGGGGATAGTTTTTTGAAGGGGAAGTGTTATGTGAAGTGCTTTTTGTTTTAGAAAGAATGGTAAAAGTCGAGATATTTCGCTTTTACTTTTCAATGCGAGTCAATATATTATCGCAGTTGGAAACGAATATGTCGAATCCACATGCCGCTATTCAAGTATTCTGTTGCATAAAAAGTAAAAATTATTCAGAAAATATAATATATATGTTTTTTATTTTATATAAATACAAATATGTACGATCAATTAAAGACAATACGCCTTGCAGGGTTGGTTGTGCATAAAACATCGTAACGATTATCCAATGTCAATAGCTCCTTAAAATTATTTCTTAAAGAATTAACAACATAAAGGCTGTATTTGTCTAATACCATTTTACACTGTAAAAAAAGGTACGTAAAAATGAGTACCTGAATATACTCGTTTTTCTTTGAGTGCAATTACATTGTAAATGAGCGATGACGTACTCAAATTTAAGTAAATGTATTTTCTCAAAAATGAGCAGTGTGATTTAATATTGCTAATCTCAGCTTCTGTTGAAGCCATCTTAACAAAGCGATCTGACAAAGTTAAAATGGTAGTTCAGAAGATAGTTTTCCACATTATTTGATGTCAATTGATTAATGGAACTGAGTTATTACAACTCAATTATCTTACTTCCATTCTTTTGGCGCACTATTTTACAATGTTTTCTGTTTATAACTTTTCATATCGCTTTGGTAGTTTAACTGATAAGGCGGTGATTGCAGTGACACAGGATGTGTGCTCAATACTTGGTAAGTCTTGGTTGTAATTGTTGGTATTTATTGCAAGTGATTTATGAAGATAGCCTTAATGAGGCAAGTTACTGTTATTTTTATTAATTTTTACACATTTTTGAATACATGTCTTTTTTTCAAAAATGAAACTTATGTATTCGGAGATATGATAAACATAAAATGTTTTCCAAAATGAGTACATTTTATTTATTTTTCAGTAACTATTTTTAACAGTGTATAAGAAAATGCCTTCTATCCTCCCAATTAATCTGTGACTTGTAAAACTTTGGCAATATTTAATTCCAATCCCATTATGATGGAGTGAAAAAAAGCGTAAGTTTCAAATAAAAATAGAATAGTACCAAAATAGTACCTACTAATAGAAGCGTAATGATAAACAATATTTAAATTTAGACTTTAATTGTACCTTGTGCATCTCGGTCAAAGGCGGTTTAATTTTTTTTATCCATTTCTCCTGATGAAAACAATTTTTAAAAAAATTTAATTGGAATTGTGCGAAAAACTGGTCATTACTAATTACAAAACAAATGCAAAAAAAAATTTCAAATACAGATTCTTAAGATAAATGCAAGGCCTGTTATCTGTTATAAAAAAATATCGTTATCAAAAACCTGACCTGTTATTAAAAAAGACCTGTTATACAAAACTATCGGATATTTCTAGCTATCCTTTTTGGCGGTGCAGAAATATTTCACTGAATCCGTTTAGCCATTAAACAAATAAAATGACTTCAGTTAATATATTTATGAGCATTTTAAAAGATCGCAAATATGTAAATATTCAATTTATGTTATATGAAGTTCTGAGATATATTTTGTGCAATAGTTTCTAGGGATCACAGAAGAGGCAGTCGGTTATTTTTATCTTCTTAGTATATTTTTTATTTTGTCTCTTGCATATGGATCTGATGCTGTTTCATGAATATTATGGACTTTTTGCAGTCAATGACAACCACTCTTTCTTACTAAAAAAACTCTCATTTTTTTCATTCTTGACGTAAAAAATTTCGATGAAATATTTGAACTTTCTACGCTTATTGAGAATGTAAAACTAGATGTAAATTTACATATTATCATCTAGTTTTTTAACCTATTTAAACCGCGCCAAACAACCACCAAAGCTCGCCAATGGAGACCTGTTATCAATTCTTCTGTTATGTATTTAAAATGTAATGTAACTTTAATTAAAAATAAAACAATCTATTTTACAAAAAAAAATCGACTTTAAAAAAAGTTGTTAAAAAGTTACAAATAATTCTTAATTTTACGAAAAAATTGAAAGCAATTAAATTATTTAATATTAATTTTATACATAATACAACTTTTTGAAGTTAGTGATAATTTACAGAACAATACCTACATTTTAACGTCGATTTCAAAACGTCGAAGTAAGTATAAAACTAATATTAAATAATTATTTTTCGCTTTCTGCGCATTTTTTTTAAAGTCAGTTTTCCATTTTTAAAAAAAGATTGTTTCATATAAATGTGTTTAAGAGAATTTTATGAATACTTATTTTAATGATATAACTAAAAACTGAACAATTACAATTTAATATTTATTTTGATAAATTAGTGTTACATTTTTACTGTTATTTAGAAGTATGAAAGCCGTACATTTAATTGTAAATATAGTTTTGTGAGTATAATATCATTTACATTAGTTTTGAATATGCCTTTAGTGTAATAATTAGGCTAATTATAATTATTAGTTTAACTATAATTATTATGAGTTTGTTTCAAACATATTTTATAATAGTTGTTTGTTATTTTATTATAGTTACTTGCAGTTTTAGTATATCTACTAGCAATATTAAATTTATTTTAAATATTGTGGCAAAATAATATTGATCATTTTAGTTAGTTATTTTAATAAAAACCCCAAATACTATAATTAATAATATAATTTGAGTTATAAAAAAAATTTGTTTAAAATTTCTTTCGTTGCAAGGTTCTCTTTCTATTTAATATTTAAAATATTAAGACTAATAAGTACAAGCACCAAAGTTAAGTTTGAAAATATTCCTTTCAATATTTTACTTTCCAAGTTGTGAAATATTCTTAAGACATTGATGAGAACGATAAACACTAATAAATAAAGGAACGTAAAAAAACATAAATACTGAAAACAAAACACATTACGGAAGCGAGCAACAACGTGGAACAAATAAAAACATAGCGAAAATATTGAATTATCCGAAAATAAAAGTATCTGAATCGTTCGAAACAATATCTTTTCTCTGATACTTTTTTATGATCTCAAGTAACAAAAAAAAACGCTCGAATCTTCTCTATAAAGAAAATATAAGTAACTGGAAATTGCTTTACTGGCAAGTTTATCAAAGAAAGACACGAGGAACATCAGCAGAGATTCTGATAAACTAAGAAATATCTCACCAAGTTGGGTAGAAGAAAATTTACGGACATAATGTAATTGAATGAATCATTAAGTATAGATAGAGCTCAAAGAGAAAGAATTTACTAATGGAACGTTTGATGATGAATAAGTCAAAAGGCTGTTTTTGCTGACCAAACCAGATTGATTAGCTAAGACGTTATGGAAGGATGTGTCTTTAAACCTACTAGGCTTAATTTATAGATGATATAACATAGGGTAAATGCATGTTAATAGGCTTAAAGTATATTTTTAGGATGTATGTATTTAGTATATGTATTTAGGATGTATTTATTAAAATGTATAAATTTAGAATGTACAATGTTAAAAATAGAAAAAATAAGTAAAATGTACACATTATTAATTAAAATCGATGCTTATCATGGCTCCGAATACATAAGTTTCAATTTTGAAAAAAACGTGTACTTAAAAATGAGTACAATGAGTAAAAAGAGCAGATGCTTGCTTACACAGGCTTCCTTCCTAAATTGCTTTTAATAAATATCGACAATTACAACCAAGATTTATTGGGAATCGAACCCATACCCATTGGCATCGGAGTTCAGAAATTTATCCGTTAAACTATCAGGGTGACTTGTAGAAGTTATAAACAGAAGACTTGTTAAAAAGGTGCGTCAAAATATTGAGAAGTAAGATAAGTTGAGTTGTAATAACTCAGTTTCCATTTAAGCACTCGACATAAAATAAAGTGGAAAACCATTTTTCGTCAACTGTTTTAAGTGTGTCAGGTCGCTTTGTTAAGATGGCTTGAACAGAAGCTGAGATTAGCAATATTAAATCACACTGTTCATTTTTGAGAAAGTACGGTTATTTAAATTTGAGTATGTCAACGCTTACTTTGCAATGTAATTGTGCTAAAAAGACGAGTAGGTTCAGATACTTATTTTTACGTAAATGTTTAGTAGTGTATAAAGATAATTAAATACCTAATATTTAGCACGGAATCGTTATTACAAATTTTATTAATAAATTACATATTTATTATATTTCTGTGTCGCCGCATTTATTTGTGATTGTTCAGACATTCCACAGAATGAAACTATTTGAATATTTTTAGATTATATGTGTTTATCCTATAATGTTTCTAACCCAGAGATATTACATAAAAATCTAATTATCTTTTTAAAAAATATTTTAAATATTTTATGTTCTTTTAAGTTATAAGTTTTATTCTCTTATAGTATTTTAATCAATAACGGGTATATTTGTAAATTAAATAAAATTAAAAACACTTAAATATACTCTTTGCCATAAACTCTTATTAAAAAACATTTTTAGTAGAGTATGTGGATTCTTGACTTTTAAAAACTAATATATACATATTTTTGAACTATATAAATTTTATATCTCATCCATAAGAGCATCTAACATTCATATAGCAACCTGTTTCCTTTTCTAAAAGTGAGATGAAAGCTTGCCATTTTATTCCAACTTTTCAACTTTTCTAGACGTTTCAAATATCTTTTGGCTTCTTTGAAAGCCAAAAAAATATCAAATATTCCAGTGCGTGATATTTCATTTCGTATTTGACATGGAAGGAAAACTGTTGTTTGCATCTGGAAATATTTATATTTCAATGATAAATCTGAAATAATTATTCTTTTTTTTGGGTACATCATAAGCTATTTGATTTTGATTAAAAAAACCTAATGTTTTAAATTCTTTATATTTGAAATGTATTTTAAGCTTATGAACTTTGATAATGTATCTAATACTTTTTAGCAAAACTTTTCATTTAAAATTGAAAGAAAAAAAAGAAAATGCATTTTTTTTATAATCCAAAATGTTGAAAATAGATATTATTGAAATTAAAGATGAAATAAAAGTTTTAAAACGTCTTACTTTATATACATCGTAGTCACTAAAACCATTTTTGTTTTGGCTAGATATAGCAAAGTAGTTTTGAACTATTAAGTGAAATCCGTTGCAACGGATATAGTGTCAAAGTTAGCAGTTCTTGAAAACTATCTTGAAAACTACGTAGTATACAAAAAAAAATAACTACAGAGTTGTAAAGCACACACTTACTTAAATTACCATATATATATATATATATATATATATATATATATATATATAAAACAGTTACTGTACGTATGTTTGTCATATCAATCAACAGTTTTTCTTCGAGCTTGATGAAAGTTTGCTCACTTGACCTTCGATACAAGTGGAAGGTCACTGGCTACATGAGAATTCAAAAATCAGTCCCTATCCCCTTTCCAACGTATTAAAGCAGAAATTACTCTTTACAAAGACTGCCAGATGGCGCCACGGGGGAAAATTGTCCTTTTAAATCTCGGGAACTTTAACTAGTATCCCTATAGAACTTATTAGCAAAACTACATAAACCAATATATAAATAAACTAGAACTTAAAGTTTTATTCTATATACAACAACTAAAGTACATTTTATCGGCAATACATTTTCCGATAAAAACAAACTTAATTTCAATTAAATGAAATCCTTACAAAAGTTCTTTTTTAAAAAAAGCGTTAATTAAAAGAAATGTATTCCAATTGAAATCGCTTTCGTCGCTATTCTTGAATTTAAAGGGCATGTAATTTTTATTTTAAACTCTTCCTAATGCAAATTTAAAACCATGTTGTAATTTACAATTAGATTTAAATCAATTTATTATCTACCTTTTTTGCTTTGTGTTAGTGCCAAAATATCCTAAATGGATATTTTTTTTGTTACGTAAGGTGAATTTTCCTGTTGTTTTGAAACGTTTCGTTCCAGGATAAGAAACGAAAGAATTTGTGTTTTATTGGGAAAATACACCTAGAAATAAGAATCTGTTGTGATAAATTAATACTAATTTTGAAACTGTTTAATGAGATGAATTATTTTTAAACTGGTTTTACACCCACAATGTAAATTTTTTTAAATAAAATTATTTATAGTTTGTCCAAAAAATTCCAAATTAGTTTCAGAAAAAAAATTATTTAAGAGCATATTTTTTAAAATTTTATTATGTATATTAAAAATCTATTACAATATCAAAACATTTGCACATGACGGTAAAAAAAAAACAATATGGCGGAAGTAAAACTTTTACATTGTCCTACTTAATGACTTGCATTTCAAATATCACAAGATGTATTCAAAAGCACACTCTTAAATACATTTTAAGATGCTTCGTATATACATTTTATCAATTGTTTTAAAAAAAAGAAATATATGTTTTAGATAGATGTGGTAATTTGCTACTTTAGGAAAGTTTAGTCGTCATTTGTCAATCACTACTTGGAATGTTTAAATTGAGCTCTAAACATTTCCTATAAGGCAAGTTTTTTAATATCATACATTACAAAAAGTTACTCATTTGCGCATTACAATGAACCCACGACAAAGTTTTTGTGTACATTCATATCTCTTATCAATAAAATTAATTGTATGCCACAAATAAAACATATATAATTAAAATTAAGTAAGATATTTATTAGAGGAATTTTGCTTTTACTTCTAACCTCAATAAAACTAATAAAAATAATTTGTTTCAGAATAGAATTACTCAATTACTTGGTGGATTAAAATTGATAACACATTGTTACTTTTTAAATAAATAAAAAAAATCTATGTAAACAGTTCAAGTAATTATTTAATTATCAATTATATATTATTTAATTATTTAATTATCAATGATATATTATTTAATTATTTAATTATCAATGATATATTATTTAATTATTTAATTATATATTATTTAATTATTTAATTATCAATGATATATTATTTAATTATTTAATTATCAATGATATATTATTTAATTATTTAATTATCAATGATATATTATTTAATTATTTAATTATATATTATTTAATTATTTAATTATCAATGATATATTATTTAATTATTTAATTATATATTATTTAATTATTTAATTATCAATGATATATTATTTAATTATTTAATTATCAATGATATATTATTTAATTATTTAATTATATATTATTTAATTATTTAATTATCAATGATATATTATTTAATTATTTAATTACAATGATATATTATTTAATTATTTAATTATATATTATTTAATTATTTAATTATCAATGATATATTATTTAATTATTTAATTATCAATGATATATTATTTAATTATTTAATTATCAATGATATATTATTTAATTATTTAATTATATATTATTTAATTATTTAATTATCAATGATATATTATTTAATTAATTAATTATCAATGATATATTATTTAATTATTTAATTATATATTATTTAATTATTTAATTATCAATGATATATTATTTAATTTTTTAATTATCAATAATATCATTATTAATGTTCCATTAAATAATGTAACAACACCAAATATTATTCACTCTAATTATTGCAATCACTATGAACGATAATGAGACATCCTTGGCATCGGGATCCAAGGGCACTCCTTAAGATCCACGAAAGCCAGCTAATTGCGAATGTTAACTGGAGCGTCTATTACGTAATAAGAAAGGACCACCCCATGACCCTTTCTAATATCATTAAGATCCTAACCATCACGTACCATGTTGACATCTTTTGAAAGAGATAAAGTTACCAGGTGGCCTACTCTTTAACAATTGTTTTTCGAATAAGATAATCTATTTCCAGATGTTCGATTTATAAATACATAAACAATATACTTTAAACGTAAAATTCTCAAGCAGAGACTTTTATTGTAAGTATAATAATATTTTAGAATAAAAATTAATAATATTTTAAAATAAAAATTAATAATATTTTAGAATAAAAATTAATAATATTTTAGAGTAAAAATTAATAATATTTTAGAATAAAAATTAATAATATTTTAGAATAAAAATTAATAATATTTTAGAGTAAAAATTAATAATATTTTAGAGTAAAAATTAATAATATTTTAGAATAAAAATTAATAATATTTTAGAATAAAAATTAATAATATTTTAGAATAAAAATTAATAATATTTTAGAATAAAAATTAATAATATTTTAGAATAAAAATTAATAATATTTTAGAATAAAAATTAATAATATTTTAGAATAAAAATTAATAATATTTTAGAATAAAAATTAATAATATTTTAGAATAAAAATTAATAATATATTTATTAATTTTTATTCTGAAATATTTATTTATATCATTATTATGAATGAAGTAATTAAAAATAATATAGGAGGTATGCCTAAGTTTCGGATATATTTTACGCTTAGCCATGAGAAACTCCTGCTAGCCTTTGTTGTTCTTCTCGGCCTCCTTGACGAAGAGAGGGGAATACTTTGGCATGTATCTTTCATATTTTTGTAATTTATATTCCTGCTTATCTTTCAATATTTTTACTTGTATTTATTTATATCAGAGTAATGCGTTAATTAAGTTACTGTGTTGATTTAAGAGTTTGTTATTTTTATTTATAAAACATAAATGT
This sequence comes from Troglohyphantes excavatus, assembly GCA_963932185.1. Taxonomy (NCBI): domain Eukaryota; kingdom Metazoa; phylum Arthropoda; class Arachnida; order Araneae; family Linyphiidae; genus Troglohyphantes; species Troglohyphantes excavatus. The sequence continues at coordinate 36,218,725 of OZ010671.1, read as the reverse complement.
GGTGTTTTTTAAAAAAAGTGGTAAAAGTAAAATATATTTTAAAATTTCAATTATAGCAATTAAAAAATTAAGAATTAAACTTGATTAATGAAGATTAATTAACCTGTGGTGAAAATTTATTTCTTAAAAATTATATTCATAGGTACTTAAAATCAGTCAATTTACATGGTATATTTCATAGTATCCAACTATATCTATATTTATCTTCAAATTGATAGTAATCATTAAATAAATAATAATGATATAAAGGTTAACTTTAGCAATCAAAAACACTAATCGTTATCTCATAGTGCATTAACACTTAAATGAATGACTATCCATATTTTGCTATATATATATCGTAGCTATAATACTCAACCTTAACTGCTTACATTATATTCCAATACTATTAATTCAAACTCGTAACCTTATGCCCAAATCTTAATTTATTCAACGAGGGGCGGTATGTTGTTCGACATGTCGAATTACTTCTGGCGTTATGAGTACCTGAATCTCAAATTACTTGAAGGTATTGTTAAATTAAACTAAGCCATCGGCGATAGGGTTAAATTCAACCGGTGTTAAGATGGCGTCTACTGTTACGTTCTACGAACTATATTATAATTACAAAGTTTCTAATTGCAAAATGTTTATTGTGATTCAATTTAAATGGTAATATTTTACTATCTACATAAAGAAGAGTGTATGTTTGTTGTTTATACAAATCTACTGTTTTTTTCTTATCTCGATGAAATTTGTGCTTATATAGGTGTGCTCAAAAGCTTAAATTTTTTGTAGTTATTAATAAGTAAAATATTTATTAATCTTTTACAAAGGCGTAGGAAGTAGGGGCTGGGGGTGCTCGAGTCCCCCCCCCCCCAGGAATTATTCTGAAGGAGCTCAGCCCCCCCCCCTAACATTTTACTATTTTATGCTCCTGTTTTTACAAAATACATTTCATAAACCAATTTTTCCACGTGATTGTATTTGAAATGTGAATTTAACTTTTGCACATATTAGAGTATAAAGATTTTTTAATTTCAACTATTTATTAGAAACATTAAGAAAGAAAAAATAGTAGTCAATTTGTTTGGTAAAAAATGATAAACTGATATTTTGTGTCAAAGTAATTATTTTCTTATAAATGAAACCATCATATTTATACTTTATTTTCTAAACAGATTATGTAGTTGAAATTTTCTATTTAGAAAACTACATATTGTTAATGAAAGTTAAATTTAAATAAAATAATTTAAACAACCACTAATCTAAAGATCAGTGTATTTATAAATTCATATTTTAGCTTACAATACGTTTTCGTGATTACTTTATGTTCTAAGGGTGTCCAAACAAAAACGAATATTAATTTATTTTTTGATAGATCAACTCCCTACTATTTTAACCAAAAAAAAACATATTTGACGTAAAGAACATTTTCAGCCCTCCCCCCGCCCCTTCCCTTAAAATAACAAGTTCCTACGCCATTGATCTTTTAGCATCTGTCAAGAATTAGTCATTAGTCTTAAACTTTATGTAATGACGTTGCAAAACATGTTTAAACAGCGAAAATTATAAGAAATACTTAAGAAATTAACTTTCAATCAAGAGTCAGTAGAGATTAAAAAAAATAAACGGAATTTAAAAAATCTGAATCTTATGTCTACATCTTGAGGATGAATAGTACTTAAATATTCAATTTAAATGTATTTGAACACATCAAATTCTGTAAGGGAAAAAATGAGTCGCGAAAAAGCATTGGCGCGATTGCATCTATTTCGCGATTGCTGTTGGCAAATATCTCTCTAGAAGCGATGCACAGCGTAGCAAACGTGTAGAGGTTTTCCAGCATCCAAACAAGTGTCACCCACTTGCGTTTGACGTAACACAACTATAAACTTAGCTGTGGTCTGGATATACAAGGTCTAACTATTTTGTTTAATGATAACTGTGCTTATATAGGTGTGCACAAAAAAAATATTTTGTATTAATTAATAAGTAAAATATTGTTTCCCCTTTTAGAATATGTCAAGCAGGCTTCTTTAACCCTAAACTTTAAGCGATGGCATTGCAAGCAGTGTGTAAACAACGAATATTATAAAGGATATCATATCACTACTAACTTTCTATCAAGTCAGTATATAAACTGTGTACTTAAATTTCACTGGCGCACAGTTTAACTTTTGACGACTGCATCGGTTTCAATTTCATTATGAATATTATAACTATAAAGGGGGTTATTGTAATCAAACTGTTACAACAAAATTCGGATCTACTCCAAAGTCTAATTTTATATCAGAAGTATTGTATATCTGTTAAATGATATACAATACTTCTTATGATATACTGTTAAAAAATTCAGTTCAACGTTGTACCATATTTTTGTGCTTGCTCTGCAGCAACTTACATCATATCCTTCATCGTGAATAGCGCAGAATTTACCAAAAAATGTTGCAATCTCCTAAAATGCAACCAAAACCTTCACTGAACCTACAAACCGGGGAATCCCCTCAATCCTCTTGCATTAGGCTCCCGGTTTCTCAGTGAATAAAGGCGTTCAGATGGTAATCAGAGGATTACTAGTTCGAGCCACTGACAAAAAAAGTGACTCGGCAAAAAAAAAGTAGTAATCTTGCGATTAGAGAGTTGCCAGATTCGCTACAAAAATACTAGAAAATCGTTCAGAACATCCAACAAATTATACCGGCGTTTCACCATAATATGGGATTGCAAAAACGCAAATTTTAGTTCAACGTTTTACCATTAAATAGAATCCGTGGTAGCACCATAAAATGGTAAAACTAATCACAAAAGTTGCAGCTAAATGGCTACCAAATTTTGGTAAAAAAATCGTACTAAATTTTTTAACAGCGTAGATGTTAAATTATATCCATATAAAATAATCTTCGTATATTAAAGTTTAAAATTGACTGGATGGAAACTAAAACTTCAAAAAATAGATATTTCAAACTGCAATTATATATATTTCCATACATAAAAAAAGGTTCCTTTTGAGGATATAGACAGGAAGAGTTTGAAAGATAAAGTCAGGAGACTCTTCAAAATTTAATATGGTCTGACTTCCTCCCAAGGAAATAGCTTTAAATATAAAAATTCATTCTTTCCAATAGAGCCTATTATGTCAATTTTAACGAAATTACTCCAAGATATAGATCTACTTTTACTACTCAATAAATATATTTTAAAGACGAGACCAGCGCGCGGAAGGCAAACCTCATAAGTATCCATAAAAAAAGTTGAGAAAAGTTTATGGATTACTTGAAGGCAGTCGGAATTTTTAGTTGATCGAAATATTGAGAAGTATTTTTCTTTTCTTATCCCTATATATGGGGATAAGGTTATATTTATTTCAGTGGGGTGTTAAAAAAAATCCCCATGAAAATTAACGTTGGAGGGAAATGCAAATTTTTGTTTTATTAATGTATAATTAAAGATATAAATATTCATAATATTTACAAAAAGTAAATTTCTAATTTAGTTAACTGATAATTTATGTGCATAATTGCGTCGAATGTTAAAGTTCGCTAAAGTTTGTTTCTTTTATCTTGAATTTATAATTTATAGTTTGTAATATATACTTATCCTATAATTTATTACGGTTAAATATTTTTTCGATATGAATTTGTCGTTTATTGATAACAAACATGAATATATGAATTTAATAGTGAGTGAGTGTTAATTTCGATTTTGAATATATTATAAATATTTCGAAATTTTTTTGCTACTCTCAAATTTAATAAACTTGTTAAAACTTTCTGAACTATTAAAGAATAGTGACACCAAAATCCAATTATTTCTAAAGCATTCAAAAACTTCAAGAATATATAAAATTAGACAAACTGTTATTATAAATTTTATGTAAAGTATCTATAACAGTATAAATTAACAAATATTGCAATTTTGGAGTTTAATTAAAACAATTTTTAACAGATAACATGTTACAATGCATAAAATTAACCTGTGCATTTGTCTGTTCGTTCTTAAATACTTAAAAATAAATATAGTTTTAAAAAAATATTTCAAAACTATATTTTATGTTTTTATAAACGATAATTTTGTTTGTTTGTAAGTTAACATGAATACCAGAATTTCTAAACGCAAATGGAATGGCAGACAAAGAGGCATAAAATGTATAACATATATATTGCGCTATGCACAACTCGACTACACTCGGTATCGAACCGAGGAACTACGGCTTGCTACGCCAATACTCTTCCAGTCAGGCCAAAGTGATCACTCTCGCTTAAGCGGGAGTATCGGGTAGAATAAGTGAATCCCACAGTACCCTCCCCTCTCAGTGAGTCGGACGGAGGAACGAATGATTGACATGCCCGTGAAATGTTATCACGTGGGCAGTAGTTGATGCAGTGAAGTGTTATCACGTGGCAGTGGTTGATTCGATGTGGTGTCACAAGTGCTAGTTCGAAGGTTGCGTGAACCTGCAGTCCGGGTCACCAATGTGGCGCTATGCACAACTTGGCTACACTCGGTATCGAACTGAGGAACTACGGCTTGCTACGTCAATACTCTGCCAGTCAGGCCACAGTGATCACTCTCGCCTAAGCGGGAGTATCGGGTAGAATAAGTGAACCCCACACAAATGCTGAACTTTTTTCATTTAAAATATTGTTATCAAGCTCTTAGTATATTGACAAAAGTTTATATTTATGATAAATGTATATTTTATTTTGTGTATAATACAGATATAAGTTAAAAATGTGATGTTTTATCCATTCAAATTCTGCTTATTATAGTGAATTTCTGGGCGTAACAGAGATAATATACAAATGTTATTTTCTAAATTTTAAAACTGAAAATATAATCATTTTTGAATTAACTTTTTTAGATACGCTAAAATGTATTGCTCGCAAATGATAATTTGAAAATTTCGTATACTAGATTATTAAAATGTCTGTGTAGTAAATAAGTTCAAGATAAATTGTCTAGTTTTTTAATTTGCTTTCAACTAAAATTTTTATTTTTAATTTACTTTTTAATTCCTGGGGTTTTAAATGGTTTATTCTGACAGGAATAATCCTAACAAATAAATGAATTCTATTTATTGAATTTATATTAAGGAATTGTAGGATTATAAATAAAAAAAGAGCTTATGATGATCATATATATGTTATTTCAGTAGTAAAGATTTGACGGTCCCATACGCAACGGATCTTAACATTTTAGGCATAAGAAAAAGGGCAGTGACAAATCGTTTTTTATATCTGTTTAAAAATAATTAGTTTTCAAGCATTTTTTAAACGGGCCGTTGGTAGTGCTGCCATATAAGAGTCTATATGAACGGAGTGCCATTTATGAGTAGTTACAATTAATGTGTGTGTGGGGGTGATAATTATCGCCCGGGAATGCTAGTTGATATATAGTTTTGAAATGTCTAATATTTAATGTTATGGGTTTCCATTAATGCACTTTAAATAACATGAAATAAAAAATGAAGCTTTAAAAATGTTTAATGATAAATCGCGCTTTATGCAAATTTTAGGATTTTTGTTTAAATATGTCAGCTGCATTTCTACTCAATTCGTGTTTATCAAATTTGTAATTTTTTTTTCAGATTCTTTATAATTTTTTATGATAGTATAGATAGTAAATAAGAAAGGTGGTGATATGTTTTTTAAATCTTATCTTTCTACAGTTTTCCGATTTCATTTGATTAACCTTATTAGCCAACGACAGGTATTTCCAATGAATACGAAAAGTATGGAAATTTGAATACCAAATTTCGGTTTTGATTATATATCATAACATTTTTATGTCTGACATATGTTATGTAATATGTAAATTATATTCTTGTTTTAACAATCAATTTTTAAAAAGAGACGCGTCTCTTAGTGGGCTGCTATATGTAATCCAATGTCAAATGACCTGGTTAATTTTAGTAAATCATTTGAAATTTTCTCCACATATATACTGAACATTGGTATGATAGCGTTAAATATATTGTTTTCAAAAATAATAAAAATTTAAACATTTTTGAACATTTGAACATTTTGAAAAAAAAATTCTTAAACATTTTTGTTTGAGAATTCATGAAAGAACAGTACATGTTTCGTCGTTTTACGATTATTTAAAAAAAAACTTGAGGTTTAACCTATTCATTACTACATCTTTAAGTAAATTTGAAAATTATATACAATAATTAAATGTATAATAATTAATTTAACGCACTTACAATATTTTTTAATATTTGGTACGTAAAACCTCGTAATTTTAAGATAATATCCTGTAAACATTCATTTTGTAGCTTTAATAAAAGAAAAATACGTTATAATAAAGTATTTTCTTACTTCTAAAAAACAATTTCACAAATAATTCTTTGCATAATTTTTAAAGCTTAGTAATTGGATAAATACACACACAAAATACATTTCTACAGGATATAAATGTACCTTTTGAATCGAAGTTTTGAAAATAAATGTTTCAGTTAGAAACAAATGCTAATGTGTTTGCAAATTAAAAATAGTATCGAGTTGACAAATTGAATTCTATGAATTAATTTTTTTTCAGTTTTGGTTACAAGTTTATAATAAGTCATTGCATATAATTAAATTAAATATCTCAGTTTCATCAAATCTAATACAATATCTTAGGAAATGAGAACTTTTCAGAAGAATTTAGTTGTTATGTTTTATATTTCATTATTCAAACCCGAAGAGAGCCAATATTCAAATGTCTAAGCATTTGAAATGTCGGAAGACTTCATTTCAGAAAGGATATCCGTAGAGTTATATTCTGAGAATTTCGAAAAAGACACATCCGTGAATTTTAGGAATAACGAGAATAGGATTGAACTTCAGAATTTTTTTGCAATACATTGAAAATACTTTCTTAGTATTTTCGAAATCGTGTCTTGGTACGATGTTTAAAAGAATTCTAGGTATAATAATTGATATACTAAAAATTCAAGGAATCTAGAAAATTGATTTTTAAGAAACTTGGTAAAATTAATATTCTTACTCAGAAGATGGGGGGGGGGGGGGGGGGAATATTGTTAACCCTAGAATATTAGTTCAGAAAAAAATTCCCAATTTTTTTGTCGATACTTAACAAAGACTGACTTACCTAAGTTTACTAAGTACCTAAGTTTAGTACTTTTAGTACCTAAGTATAGTAATTTTAGTACCTCAGTTTGATAGTTTTAATATTTATACCTAAGTTTAGTACTGTTAAAATGTGTACCTAAGTGTATTACTTTTAGCATGGCTTCCTAAGTGTAGTACTTTTAGTATGAATACCTACGTTTATACCTTAAGTATGCGTACTTAATTTTGTACTTTTAATATGTAAACCAAGGTTTAGTGATTTTAATATGTATATTTAAGTACACATACTAAATCTATTAAACGTATCCATACTAAAAGTACAAAATTTAGGTATACATATTAAAAGTACTAAATTTAAGTTCAGTACACGTGTACCTAAGTTTAGTACTTTCAATATGTACCTCATTTGAATTAAATAAAAAAGGATGATCTCATGTTGGTTGGTTGAATATTTAGTATCAATTCAGAAAACTTTTTTTTAAAAAATACTACCAAAACTGCAATAATTAGAGCTTATCTTATTATAACATAGGCTTATTTTTATAAATCGTTTTAATGAACCAAGTGCAAAGAACAGGTGCTAGTATACTTTTAAATCCGTACTATCATTTTAATTTGCGACGTAAAAAACTATTAAAATGTTCTCTTAAGTTCACATTCCAGTTTCCTACATCAGAAAGCAATGCACGCCGCATACTTCCCCTAATGGAAAGTAGAGTAATTTGCCATTGCATTTCTTCCTTCCATCGCTCAGCGTGAGCAAATTAAGGTAGACTCTCTCCCTCTCTCTCTCCTCTTAAGCTTTCCATTAATTTCTCCAGTGTCTTTCCCTGATGTTCAGCATCAACATCTATTCTGTTTAAGAGGACGGAAAGGACTTCGCGAAACCTAAGTGACTTTCTTATATTTGATTTATTTCTCAAAAAGACTAGCGGTGTATTCTACTATATCAACAAAAATAACTATGGATTATAATTGCGGAGTTCCCCAAGGCTCTAATTCGGGGCCGCTTTTCTGGCTACTAATTGCAAACACGCTTATTCAGGCGTTTCATAGGATTGTAACACCGAATACAGGAAATATTGTAGCATTTGCTGATGACTTTCTGTACATTGTGAGAGGAAAAAACAGAGAAGAAATTAAGAATAACATACAATTGGTTACGGATCTGACAACGAGATGGTGCGAAGCATACAATCTGACACTCAGCATAATGAAAACTCAACTTCTAATTATACCAATACTTAAAAACCCGAAGTGGTGTTTTACCTTTAAAGTGGGATGTCACTCTTTCAAGAACACAAAATATATAAAGTATCTTGGAATAACGTTGGATACGGAACTGTCGTTTGTATATCACCTCTCCACAATACGAGATAAAACAATTAAATGGGTCAATAAAGTACAAGCATTATCCAAACCGACATGGGGATTAAAAGGACAGGTTTTAAAGGTCATGTATCAGAAAGCCACAGAAAAAATGATCCTGTTCGGATGTGAAATATGGTATAGTGGAAACCGGAAGCAGATCATAAAATTGCACCAGTTACAAAGGATACTAACAGTCTTCATTACAAAATGTTACAAAACAGTATCAACGGAGGTCTTAACAGTTTTGGCAGGAGTTTTACCCATAGACATTCAAGCATCAATGCAGCAAAAAATATTTCGGGCCAAACACCTACAAAACGATATTAAAATGGGTAACGTTGAAATAGCTCCAAATGAAATAGAAAGATTCCACCATGTTCCAAATCCTTACGATCTACAAATACTTGAATACGATGACGAACCCCCAGAAATGAAAGGTTATACTATCTACACGAACGGTTCAAAAACAAAAACAAATGAGGATTGTCGAGTGGGTAGCGCATATGCAGTGTTTTTGAATTATGACTTTTTGTGTCTATTTTGAAACGTTTAGATTATCAGATACAGGAACGGTGTTCATGGCGGAGATATATGCGCTTCTTTCAGCACTAAAATGGTGTTTGTACAATATCAATTGCAGTGTAAACGCAAATGTTTATACAGACAGCCTATCTACATTAAAAAGCTTAAACTCTGCTACATCGAATTGTAAATGGAATCTCGATATTAAGGAGACGTTCAAAAAATTGCGCAAAAAATTTATCTCTGTTAGGCTACATTGGATCAAAGCGCATACAGGACAACAGGGAAATGAGGAAGCGGGCGCTTTAGCAAAAATAGCTACGGAGAAGCCACAAGTGGATATATCAGTAAAACTTTCTTGGATTCAAGTAAGAAATTTGCTCAAATCAGAATCTGTAAAAATATGGCAGAATCGATGGGATAATTGTGCTAAAGGAAGGCATACGTATGAATTCTTCCCAAATGTAAATCTTAGCAGATGCAAATATAACTTTTTTGATAATCAGTTCCTTTCTGGCCATGGGGCATTCCCCACACACCAAAGCAGATTTTTCGCATTTGATGATCAATGCCCATATGACGAAGAAATAGGAAATCCCCAACATTATATATACAATTGTCATAAATTTGATGTTCAACGCGCAAAAATTTTACCAGCAACTTTTATGCAATTATCATTAAGTAATATTAGTTTGCAACCTAAATACCGAAACTTTATAAAATCTATTATTGAAACTTTAATGGAAACGATGGACGTCAAATTAATAGGCATGTACATACTTAGAACAAGATGATTACTGACGGGAAATTTTACTACACTTTATTTTCTATGTTTTATTTTATACATTTCGATTTTATATTTCTGATTTTTATTGGTTTATTTATATTAAGGCTACAGGGATATTAATATCCCACATTTTAACATCAGGATCTAAGCTATGACCAAACCAGATTGACGGTGTCAACTGGGTTTACAAAAGAGGAATGTATGACAAGTCTCCATCAGGCTAAGTATTAGCATTAAGGACAGTGTTAATGTTGCAATACGAACTTTCAGCCTGAATGGATATAAATCACCCTCCATGTCACAAAGGTTGAGGCATTTCATGCTACGAACTAAAACCGGTGATTTTATTTTTATACTTTATATATATTTATTTTAAAATTTTTACTATTTATTCTTCATTTACTTCATTATGTTTTACGTTGTGATACTTGCGTCCTATATCTCCAGATATTCTGATATCAAAATTAGAATGGGCTATATTGGTGAAAGAGCAAATAATTTTATCACAAAATGTGTTTCAACTACCTACAGTTGTGTAACAGCTAAACCTGTACCAAGCTGTTTGTGTATAAAATATGTAACGAAAACAGTTCAGGTACTTAGGTACATTGTTCAATATTGTGTAAAAGTATAAACAGATTGATTATTTCAAGTTTTGTTAAAATATCTATTAACTTAAAATCCCATACTTCGGTATCTGGGTCAATGTTTGTATAATAATGTATAATATAAAAACATAAGCAATTGTTACTTAAACATCACAACAAGTATCTGTGGACTCACAAAATAACTTTGAATTCCGACAGCACACGTTTCTCCACATAAAACATTGTAACATATAGTCTATAATAGCATAGTGTTGTAATTAAGAGTGAGAAACTCTTCAAAAATATTATGATGTTGGATAACTGAAGAAATTTTGTATTTGAATGCAACTGTTGATATGCTTATCCAGACCTGTAAATTTTGTTTCTCAATAAAATAGGGACCTTTTGTATTGGGAGGGTTGCTGTCGCAACGGCGAAAACGTTGTAGAAACCCCGCGTGTCCTTGAGACGGGTCGGGGATAAACTGATATCTTATATGATTCCAGATTATTGAATTGGTTGGTCGAATTTGCGTCGCGAAAAAGCTAGTGCATAATGAGCAGTTGAAGACGGTTCAGGATTTATTGCTAAATGCTATAGGAAAATCCTTGAATACTTACTTGCAATTTTGACCACCTTCAGATGACGAGGACAATACTTAAAACTGGATATCTGTGAATCCTCATAAAATTCGAGTTTAAGTTGTAAATTGACAGTTCTTTTAACTCTTTGAGGCACACGATTTTAAAGAAAATAAAAACCCTAATTGCACAGAATTTTTCACTTAATCACACATTAAAGCATCACACACAACTTAATGCCGCGTTTTGATTTGTATATATTTTTTTCTCACTTATTTATGCATTTACCGTTGGTGCATAGCATTGCCAACATAATGAAAAACTTTTTTTAAAAAAATATTAAACTGTATGACTATGAGTAACTTCAACTTTTCAAGGTGGGTTAAAATATATCGCAACATGCACAAAAAGCTAAGCAAACGGTGGGACAGTTTTTAACCCACCTAGCCCCAAAAAGTTAATGCATATTTGTATTGGACTACTTAGTAACTCTTAGTGTTTAGACTATCATTCTTGGAAAGGAAGATGAAGCTCGTTCTGGAAATTTTATGTGGTTACAAATGAAAGATAAAAATTAAATATTTTAAAATTAAATCATTTTAGTTAAACACAATCAGATTAATATTGATGTAATTGAAGAACTTTAAATATTTAAAAGTCTTTCAGAGTTAAGACAAATAAACTGCTTTAAAAATAAATTTGTATATATTTGCAAACTAATCTAAAGCCACAAAAATTACAGAAAACAAAGGAAATAAAATATATCCTATGTTCTGAGAGAATTATTTTGAATATATTGGTATCCTATATTAATTATTTACCTTTAGAACATTTTAAGTAAATCAATGAATTTTCTTAATACTTTCAAGATGATGTAACAGATTTCATTGCGTCTTAAAAAGTTTTAAAACAACAAAATTATTTTAAAAATAATTTCAACTTATTTTTTAAAATATAAATTAGCAATTTATGGTAATTTTCAAAGTATAATTCAATTAAAATATAAATACATTTATTTTAATAAATTATAAATTTATTTTAATAAAATATAAATTTATTTTAATAAAATATAAATTTATTTTAATAAAATATAAATTTATTTTAATAAATTATAAATTTATTTTAATAAAATATAAATTTATTTTAATAAAATATAAATTTATTTTAATAAAATATAAATTTATTTTAATAAAATATAAATTTATTTTAATAAAATATAAATTTATTTTAATAAAATATAAATTTATTTTAATAAAATATAAATTTATTTTAATAAATTATAAATTTATTTTAATAAAATATAAATTTATTTTAATAAAATATAAATTTATTTTAATAAAATATAAATTTATTTTAATAAAATATAAATTTATTTTAATAAAATATAAATTTATTTTAATAAATTATAAATTTATTTTAATAAAATATAAATTTATTTTAATAAAATATAAATTTATTTTAATAAAATATAAATTTATTTTAATAAAATATAAATTTATTTTAATAAAATATAAATTTATTTTAGTAACATACAAATTTATTTCAATAAAATATAAATTTATTTCAATAAAATATAAATTTATTTTAATAACATAAAAATAAATTTATTTTACTAAAATGTAAATAAATTAATTTTATTAAAATATAAATAAATTTACTTTACTAACATATAAATAATTTTTTTTTTACTAAAATATAAATAAATTTATTTTACTTACATATAAATAAATTTATGTCAATGAATATTGTAAGAATAATTTTAAAATAAACTTTCAACAATCATATTTAGTCAAATATTATAAACCATTGCACTTATAATCATTATTGAATGATAATAATATTTAGTGTAAAACTATTTTTTTTATAATTTTATTAGAGATATTTTTTTTTAATATGGATATTTTTTATGTAAGGGTTTTATCTGAGTAGAATATAAGTTCGTGCAATATATATATAATACTAAGACTATTTAAAAACTACACCATCATTAAATTGAAAAACTTTATATATATTTATTTAAAATTATTTTGAAAGGTTGTTGTATAATACTATTCTATAGACTAACAATATATTTACAAATCCCTTTGAGGAAACATCTTAACGATAAAACAGTTATTTCCTTTTGAAAACATTTTCACAAGAAATTATTTTAAAATAAATAAAAAGTTTAAAAAAAAGTTAACAGTGCATTTAAACATTATTAGTTTTACTCGTTTTATTTCAAATCTGCATATCATTCTCTATAATATTTTTTCTTAGTACTTAAAAAATAATGGAAATTGATATTGGATTCGTGACTTTCAATTTTTAAACTCTACCTAAAAAGTTTCGATTTAGTTTTTATTCCAATAACTGTGATTTATGCTTTTATTTTATTTTTATTTTATTGATTCAGAAATCATCAGTATTGATATTCCAATTCAAGAAGATATCTTCGTATTACTCTACACTAAATTCTATTTGAAATTCAGATATTTTAAAAGTGAATCCTTTCAATTTCTAAATCATTATAAAAGTAATTTATTTCTTAAAAGAAGTTATAAAATTATCGGGAAAAGCAAATACAACTATTTGGATAATACATTGCGATTCAATCAAAAACTAACGTCAAATAGTCATAAAGTAAGAAAGAAATTAATTTTTTTTTTTATTTTTACCTTGTTAAACTTTGAAATGATAGCGCGTCATGTCTTAAATGATTACTTTATCATTACAAATTAAGAATATAAATGTATTTTAGTATAAGATGTTTTATAGCATAATTTCATTTAAAACCTACCATTCAATTTAATCTGTTCCATACCAAAAACTAATATTATATTGAAATCTTAAATGGGAACTTTTTTTGTATCCTATTTTTTTCTGCATTTACTACGTTGACGAAATTGCAATTTATAAACTATTTTTCTTTCCACTTCTTTGAAAATACATTATTAAAAGTTCTATTTCTGTTAAAATTGTTAGACTAAAACCAATGGAATTTTGACAGTGGATTTTTAAACGAAAGAGAGATAGATACGAAAAGTTAATTACCACAGTGGTTTTTACCAAGATTGTATATTGCAGATAATTTTATTTTATATTACGTATTTTTATTCTCTTAATATGTTATTAGTTTTGTTATTAAATCGTAACACATATACAAACCAAGGCTATAGAGTGTATGTCATAATGATTTATTACAAACAAACCTTATTTAACACGATTCTAATTAAAATACGGTAGAGCCTACATCCAACGGCGCAGAGATATAGCGGTCCCCTTTTTTATGATGATTGCCAATATAAATCCAAATCGGTTCATTAGTTTATATTTAATCATTATTTTTTATTATCTTCTATTCATTTAATTTTGCATATAATATATCCAATTGCTGTATTTTTTATGTTTATATTTTTATTTTTAGGTTGATTTCATCTATACTGTACTCTTTAAATAGGTAAGTGATAAATTCAACTAACACATAATGCTACCTTGTTGGGCAAAACTTGTTGGGCCTTGAGCCTATTGTTGGTCGTCAATATTTGTATTTGTATTTTAAAAATGTACTTAAAATTAGAAGCTGGTCTTTGAACTAATAGTCTTTATACAAAATCAAACAAATGTATAATAAACGAACGTAAATATGATTTAACCACACATACAAACGGGAAGTGTACATAAATTCAATCAAAACCGGTTCCCTGTACTAAAAAAATAAACATATTTAGTTGTAATGCTTAAGTTGTAATGTAAGGGAATTGTTGTATCTGGGTAACATTCAAATGGTTTTGAGGCAAAACACTATCGACCTGTGTTTTTGTCGGTGACACTATATAGGATTACAAAGTTTTACAATACACGTCTTATCATATTTTGGCCTTTCAGAATCAATATTTCCTTTTTCAAACATAATGCTAAAAACAATTTTAAAAGTTGAAATATAAATACCTTTAATTATTTAAAGCGAGTACAGTGTCCAATATTAATAAATTTTGCTGAAATCAAAAGGCCGTTTTCTATAGAACGCTTATAAAAAAATTGCGAACTTTTAGGGAGTAAAACTATATTATCTGATTATTTATTTCCAAATTACTGATAACTGGTTTCATTCCTTTTCTCACTTTAAAATGGTATGCGAAATTTTGTACTTTAACCCTTAAATCATCAATGGATTTCCAGTTTTTCTAGTAATACATATAAACTTTAAATTTATAAAAAATACTTGATATTAAAATATATTTTCAAATCTAAAGTGTTGGGAGTTTCTTGAAAGCTATATATATATATATATTAAAATAATAATAAAAAATATATAAAATATAGATATGCATTGGTAGAGTTAAGTAAACAATGTTTAGAGAAAACAACTATACAATTTTGACCTTTTTTTATTCTCACAGAGGGTTAATGTATATATGTAATTTATTTCACCGTGCTATTGAATCCAACCCGAAAAATATATTACATAACCTAAATAATCTTCATATTTTTTATTAAACTCGATGTTTCATACAATTATAGAATACATAAAATAAATGGTAGGTTTGAAGACTACAATTTATTACCTACGGACTGAGTGTGAAATACCATGGTCATTATTGGAATCAAGTCATATATATTTTCTTCTTTGTTGATGATTGTGCTTAATAGACGTCCTGGCTCCACAAATCCTTTTATTGGTGAGAGAGCAAGGTTTCCCAAATGATGTATTAGGGTTTGGCCATTAATTGACAGTGTACTAATGTATATTTTACATGTAATTAATTTTAAAGTCATTGAAATTTAATTTAATGTTACATGATAGAATATACAATAATTTTAATAGTTTACATGTCCTTTTTTTCTGAACTGTATTTTTACGAAATAAATAAAAATAAATAATTTCATATTGTTAGAACTTTGTTATTTTATGTTTGCTTTACGATAGATGAAAAAGTAATCGCTTTTTGAAAAAGATCTTGATTAGAGCTTCAGAATCACTTGCAATACGATACGACCACACTAACAGCCAAGTCTTATCCGGAATTTGAACCCAGGCTATTGGATCTGTATTTTCGGTGTAGATAACTAATTATGACTTAATTTATATTAAACTTTACTATTTGTAATCTTGCCAAATCAATTTTTTTTTCAAATTAGTTTTTACAAAATGATAATTAAAATAGTAGAATCTTCATCACTTAATACAAACTTGGACGATGACATCAATCGATTACGACAAGGAATGCTCACCAATTAATCTCAAAAACACAGTGAGACTTTTTACTTTTGAAGTATTGTACAAAGGCAGGAAATTCTATCAAAGTGTCACACTACCCAGTGTACTAAATTCGTTCAATGCCGCTGCGTTAATTAAACTATTCAATTACAGATAGCGTAAGTCTTCTATTATACGATTTTCTTTTGTATAAGTTTGCTGAAGTCTTTTTGAAAAGGTACAATCAGAGAACCAACGAAGTTTCAAATCCTAGAGAAATAGAACTTGAAAAGTAATTACTCAAAAATTATATTACGTATCTTAAAATATCAAGTTATATATATATATATATATATATATATATATATATATATATATATATATATATATATATATATATATATATATATATATATATATATATATATATATATATATATATAGTTTAACATATTTTCTCTATTTTTATATATTTTAATTAGCTATTTGGCTCCACGTTGCTGGGGGGACTCAGTACGGCATATATAAACTATTTGAGGGGACTCGAAACCACTACCTCTTTTCTCAGTCCGGAACTCTATCGACTAAGCTAAAAAAGGCATGTTCTAATTATTGGAATTTTTTTTAAAGATGAGTATTTATGCAATATTTGCTAAAGTATGAGAATAATTTTAAAAAAATTAAACGGAATTTTAAAAATCTGAGTCTCTTGAAAGGATGAATAGTACTTAAAAATCTATTTAAATGTATTTGAACACATAAAATCTGTAAGGGAAAAAATGCATTGGCGCGATTGCATCTATTTCGCGATTGTCGTTGGCAAATATCTCTCTAGAAGTGATGCACAGCGTAGCAAACATGTAAAGATTTTTCCAGCATCCAAAAAAGTGCCGCCCACTTGCGTTTGACGTAAAACAACTTAAACCCAGCTGTGGTCTCGATCTAAAAGATCTAATTATTTTGTTTAATGATATATGTGATTGTATAGGTGTGCACAAAAGCGTAAATATTTTGAATGAATTAATAAGTAAAATATTTATTCCCCTTTTAGAATATGTCAAGCAGGCTTCTTTAGCCCTAAACTAACTTTAAGCGATGGCATTGCAAACAGTGTATAAACACTAAAGATTATAAGAGATTCCATATCAAGTCAGTAGATAAACTCTGCACTTAAATTTCGCTTAGTTCATACAAGGAGTATTTAACTTTTGACGACAGCGTCGGTTTTAATTTTACCATGAACAGCATAACTTTAAGGATCTTTCCCAAATCCCAATTTTATAGCAGAAGCAGTGTTTTTTTTAACTCATACAGGGCGGTGCCAAATTGTTGGACGATGGTCATAGGTTACCTGTTAAACAACACATAATAAACCTTTCAGTTTGCTATTCTTTAACTATATTATTTTGTTGCTACTAAAGCTACGAGACATGTTTAAAATATAAGCGAAGTAGTTGGGAAAAAATAATGTTTTATTATGCCAATACAGCTAAACATGATACAGGCTAGTAATGACTATCGCCCACTAAATTGCGACCACCCTATGTAACACATCTAATTTATTCCAATCAATCAGTGCTAAAAATAAGTAAAATTAACTAATTTTTGAGTGCATGCAATGCTTATCATGTCTCATAATACATGTATCAATTTTGAAAAAAAAACAAATTAAAAAAATGAATAAAAAGAGCAGACGCTAGCCTACACAGTCTGCATTTGTAAATTCCTTTCTATAAATATCGACTACTACAACCAAGACTTACCGGGAATAAAACCCAGGCACCGCAGTCCAGAGCCTTTTCCATTAAACTACCAGAGGGGGACTTGAGGAAGCTAAAAACCGAAGAAATGTTAAAAATGATGTGCCAAAAGAATGGGAAGTAATATAATTGAGTTGTAATAACTCAGCTTCCATTTAAACAAACGACATTAAATAATGTGGTAAACCATCTTCTGAACAACTATTTTTATGTTTGTTAGGTCATTTTGTTAAGATGGATTGAACAAAAGCTGAGATGAGCAATATTAAATCACACTTCTCAGTTTTGAGAAAGTACAGTTAATTAAATTTGAGTATGCCGTCGCTCATTTATGATGCAATTGTACTGAAAGAAAAACAAGTAGGTCCAAGTACTCATTTTTAAATACCTTTTTTTACAGTGTTAAAACGTTAGTTTTCTATATACAAATATAACTTTACATTATATTTAATAACACTCATAATCTATTTAGGTCCAATCCGTGAATTGTTCCCTCCGCAACTTTTTATCATTATTTTATATAATGTTAATTAAATTAAAATAAACCAGTTTATTAAGTGGGTTTTGTTAGTTCTTCAGTTGAGTTAGTTTTTAAAAAATTGACTTAATTTCGCGTTAATTAAAATATAATAATATAAAGACAAAAAGTTGCGGAGGGGACAAAGCACAGACATACAACCGTGGAAAAACCTTTAGAGGCCATTCATAATAATGGAATGAGAGAAATTAAAGAAATACATTTTTGAGCAAGGGAACATTGATTACATTTAATAATAACCGGCCCTTACATATTATGTTATCTCGTTAAAAATCTGATTGTAACCAGAAATTAATTAATTTGATTTTCTAACTCAACTCGTTAACCACGAATAGACTTTTTAAAGTCATCAATTAAAGTTCCATCTGCTTGTTATCTTCAGTAATTGTTGACATCATTAGTGCTGCGGAATCGAAAACTTTCATTATCATAATTAATGATGGGTATATGTTGTCGTAAAGATTTTCAATAACATTTGGAAGAGAATGTGCTATAAATAGCAAACATTTTCAATTTGATGAGTTGTTTTAATATTTGGGAAATTGCCTATTACAATATACTGAGATTTATACTATATGCTATTCATATGTTATTTTTCATAAACGATTTATATAATCTATTAAAAACAATTATATGAATAAATTTATTAAGCTTTGAATAAATTCCCAGTGAAAGATTAAAAAATCGCATATGTATACGACCAATACTTTGCATCGATTTATTCAATTTTGTAATAAGTTTGGGAGGGGGGGGGGGGGGGTAAAAATTCCGTGTTGTTTGTATTTTATTTATTATTAAACATTATTTTGTAAGATACAATTTAGACATATGTTTGTCAGCTGAAAATCTGTTGAAATACATGTGTTTGTTTAAGGAAAATATAAATATATAATTTCATATGAGGTATTATTATTTTTGTTGTATTTTCTGAATGTTGTTCTGTATAAGTATTGCATGTAAACGTATTTAACACAGTTTTACATTTTTAATAATATGAGTATTAAAACGATGAATTGACCAATTTATTATATTATTGATTTGAATTTTTTACGCTAAGTTTTTAACATTATAATTACGCAATTAAATGTTAATGCTTAAACGTTAAATTACAAAATAGAGAACTTGCATCATATTTAAATTTATTATTTTTTATCACAAAATTTATACCTTTATTTTTGATTTTTCGGATACATCGTGTACTCAATTTTTATTATACTATCCTGTTTGAATTCTTACGCCGAAATAAGGTAAGAAAGCTTTCTATAAAACTATGCTATCTATAAAACTATGAAAATACTTTATTTAATCACATTTTAGTAAAATAGTGTTATAATTGTTTTAAGACTTAATATGACATAAAATTTCATTGAAATTTTTAATTGAAAATTTTATTTTCTATTTGAAATTGTCTGATTGAACTTAATTGCATGTTAATAGCCGGATTGAACAATTTGACTAGCGATCGTACAGTAATGGAATAATCCTTGCCACATTTGATAGTTCAGCTTTGATCTACAATGATGTCACATTTGATATTTCAGTTCTGTATCAAATATAATATATATATATATATATATATATAAAAAAAATAAAGTCAAATTATCTGTTATTACAATTAAATATGGTTTGAAGGTTGTTCTTTTTGGTTAAATAATAGCTTTTTAAAATTTAAAGAAAATAACTTTAACATTAAAAAAGGTTATGCGTTTAACTCATCATCTAGTAATAAATCTTCCCTGCTGACAGTTGAAAAGGGGAATTCATCATCCTTACACACACTACTCTAACTAATTTGCATTTTTAAGAAACTTTATGCAAATTACATACTTTTCAAAAACAAATGATGCTAAACAGGAAAATAAACAAATATACATGTCCAACGGAGTCAATTTTTTTTTAATTTGAATTTTTTTAATAAAGCCCATGTCTGTAAACAAAGCAGAAAACCCTATTTTACAATTCATGTGGAATTTGAGTAGTTTTAGTATAGTAATGGAATAATTCAGGGAATTGTAATTCCTGTGATGAAAGTATTAAGGAAATGTGACGAAATGAGTGGCCATCACATAATATTTAATGTTTAGGTATATTTTCAAGATTGCTCTTTACAAATAAAGAAACATTATTTCCCGTAAACAGCAATTTTCTTTCTGATAGATAGTTTTTAACCATAAAAAAATAATCATAGCATTTGCCCCAGATTCACTAAATACTTAAGAAGTATATATTTCCCAGTGGTAGCGATGTGCACTAAGCTGGCTTTGATCAAGGAATGTTTTTTTCCAAAGGGTTGGGTAATAGTACACTGTTTAAAGCGATTCGTAGATGTTATAAACAGAAAAAAAATTTAAAAAGGTATGCCAAAATAATGGGTTGGTTTGGTTTGGTTAAGGAACGTCGCACTAGAGCTGCACAGTGGGCTATTGGCGATAGTTCGGGTCTATCTCGAAAGAAAGACCCGGGAACACATACACATTCACACATGCACCTCGTTATTTTATAACCATGCTCAGATGACGAGGAAACACCTGAACTGGCACATAACGCCTTCAATAGACGTCGGGACTTTGGACCCCGATCAGATTTATCGTGCAACAGTCCAGTATACACGCCGTTAATTTTTGCGGATGTATGCTGGACGACTTTTCTAGTATTTTTGAAGCGAAGCTGGCAACTCTTCGATCACAAGATCACTACTTTTTTACTTTTCTTTGTCAAGTCCATCGCACGGGTTCGAACCACCAATCCTTGGATTAGTAGCTGAACGCCTTAACCGCTCGGCCCCAAAAGAATGGGAAGTAAGATAATTGAGTTGTAATAACTCGGTTTCCATTTAAACAATCGACATCAAATAATGTGGAAAACCATCTTCCGAACAACTATTTTAAGTTTACCAGATCGCTTTGCTAAGATGGCTTGAACAGAAGCTGAGATTAGTAATATTAAATCACGCTGATCATTTTTGAGAAAGTACGATTACTTATATTTGAGTGCGTCATCGCTCATTTACAATGCAATTATACTCAAAGAAAAAGGAGTTTTTTCAGGTACTCATTTTTAAGTACCTTTTTTTACAGTGAAAATTTGTTGCTGTGGTGCGTCCATTGTAAGTAAGAAAACTTCATGAGTATCAGAAAAAGAAAGACATTGATACATCTGGTACAGATACGGTATTTCTATTTATTATTCTTCATTCGATAAACTACAAAACAAAAATGTTTATCATATTTTAAAAATTTTGTTTGGAATTAATTGATGTTCTATATATCCGTAAAATATAAAAAATCGTGTTACTTCATTTTTAATCTCATTATTTATCAACTCATTATTCTTTCAATTGTAAAGTAAAAAAATATCAAGTAATCGAATGCTTGTTTTAATTCAATGCTTAATTTGTTTTTGCCTAGATAGCTTGGGAATTTCGGAAATATTTTCTTTGCACCGCTTTGTCACATCAGTTATAATTAGTTTATTTATAAAAAAGCATCTCATTACATTTTTGAGATTCTCTCAAGATTTTAATGATGATCGATTCATATACATTTTTATCTGTTTTTAAAAATCATTCTAAAAAATATATTTTTAATTTTAATTTAATTAAGGAAATTTACTTTGATTTACTAATTAGTCGTTTTTGATGAGTTAGAAAAGATTATTAATTATATATTAAAATATGTACCAGAGTAGCAGAATTTTTCTTAATTTTTCATACACATAATTGAAGTTACTTATAAGTATGAAAATATATCAATAATCTTTTTAAATGTTCGAAATTTCAAGCAAGTTAAGAAATTTTATTTTCAAATTATAACTCATTACAATGCACAACATTTTAAATAATTGGTATTTGGTTTCGAATCTTTTATAAAAGAACATGATCACAGATTGTTTTTCTTTATTTTAGTCCATTTTAAGTATACTAATTAGTTTAATAAAATATTTATTTTTATAAACAGCGAACTCACTAATTTGTTTTGCCATTTTATTTTCGGAAATATTTTTGAGACCTGTTAACTGTTGATTAACGTCTTTTAAAAATATTTTTTTATAAACGTTTTAAGTGCTTAAAGGTATTTGTATTACATACTAAAATAACATTTTATTTGCTGAATAACAAAATTGCTATATATGTAATTAAATCTTTATTTAATCAAGCCCAATACTTATAAACCAAAAATTAAGTTTTTCTTAATAACGTAGTCACTAAACTAAAGATAGCTCAGAAGGGTTATTTTTAAAGAAAATATAGTATTTTATAAAATAGAATATATTGCAATAGCCGTATATTATATGAGTTTTGGGGGTTGGGTAACTAACTAATTATTGTTTCAAAATTGTTAATTTTTTATTTTGAGATATTTTTATTTAAAATAACAGTGATTTGAAATTAGTTTTCTTTTTTAAAATCTCAACCATTTTTTATCCGAAAAGCTTTAAAAAATATTATATGATGTGTCCTATCAAATAAAGTTATTTTGTATTTGCTTTGGTATGACTAAAACTAAAATTGCGTATTTCAATATTTTTCGTATATCATTTAGAAAAAAAGGCGGTTTGCGTAATTTTTTTAAGTTACTTTTGCTAATTTTTTTTTTAACTTATCAATAATATTTAAATGTAAGTATACTATACTACCATGAAATGAACAAAATATATTTAACTTACAAAATACTTAAAAATAAATAAATAATGTAAAAGTTTAAAAGTATTAATAAATAATTAAAAACATTTAAGTAAAAATAAATACTGAAATACAAATATTATTACAAAATACCTCACTTCCCGAAATTCCAAAATCAACGTATTTCATTGCATATTATCAACTATGCATATTATGTAAAAAATGAATTTTTATTGCATTAAAACAAGATAATATCAATATAACTTAATGTAACGTTACATAATAACAAATAAAAATACAAAATAAAAATACAAAATAAACATACAAAATAAACATACAAAATAAAAATACAAAATAAACATACAAAATAAAAATACAATAATACACATAAAAATTCAAAACATAATATAACGTTTACTAAAGAAATATAACAATGAGTTTTGTAATAATTATAAAAGAAAATTAAATAACATAAAAACTATTTCTACTCACAATAAATATCCAAAGCAACACACATTGCCTACTGGTTGTGAGAAATTCAAATATTAATATTAAGAAAATGAAATTCAGGGAGTTTAGCATATTAAAATATGAAAATATTAAAAATGAAATTTTATACTTTCTTACGTATTTTACGAATCCGGGTCTCACACAAAAGATTTATATATATAAAAAAAGTAGAAATAGAATATTTATGGAAAAAAAAGTAAAACGAACACGAATCTCACGTTTCTTTCCACGTAAGGTATTTGACACACTCCATCAGAGATCTGAGATATTTGATATTTCCTCTGGAATAAAAAAATACCTGTATTCGGGAAAATATGCACTTTAGGCAAATAGAAAACCGAAAGGAATAAAACTTATTTTTCAACCTGAAGGGTATCTAACTGTAACCTCCATGTCGATTCAAATCACCCAATTCTGAAAACGAATTTATTTAATTTTTCCACTGAATTTCAATTGAGCCCCGAGCTCTATCGGATATGCTTAACCCCTAAAAATGCATAATATAAATGTAATACTTGTGAGATTTATTCGAGGTTTTTTATATATTCTATTCAATTTATTTGAGCAAATAAAAAAGTGGCAGGACAGGCAGCGTAAGGAATATGAATATAAAATGTTCTTAAGTTGGTGGAAAATAGTTTAAGTTACTTTTAATGAAATCTGGATTAATGTCTGCATTTCTACAGTCTATAAATATTTGGAAAAACTTATGTATAATTGTTGATATTTCTTTAATAACACTATTGAAAGCTATTTATACACTATTAAATACGTAAAAAATGTAGAGTCAAATAAGAGCAGACTTTTACCCAAAAAAATACGCATGAATCGTCTTTGTAAACACTGAAGACAATTCACGAAGAGAAATTGGGGAATATTTATTGAATACATTTTCAAAATGTCAAAATTGTCAAAATAAAAATTTATTTAAAGAAATCTTAAAACTATTTTTTAAAGAATATGCTCTATTTACGTTATTAAAACTTGATTTATTTAGTAAGCACTGAAGACGATTCACGAAGAGTAATTGGGGAAAATTTATTGAGAACATTTTCAAAATGTCAAAATTGTCCAAACTCCGAAAATTATTTTTAAAAAAATCTTAAAACTAGTTTTTAAAGAAAATGCTCTATTTACGATGTTAAAACTCGATTTATTTTTTACTTTAAAAGTCCAATTTCTTTTAAGAAAAAATTGTAAAATTACAATTGTTTAATAAGAATGCTAATTTTTTTTATTGAGGACACAATCCTTTATTTTTATTTAATTGTGAGGTTTATAAATATTTTAATAACTATTTATCTTTTCTATTCTTTCTTGATTCAAAGGTGAGAAATTTTGGAATAATGAATTTTTTTGTAACAAAAGGCATTATTAGAACAAATATTTTAGTCAAATTGCAACTTGAATAAAAATAAAATAAATAACAATCATCAAATTTTAATTCTCAGTATATTTAAATATTGCGGGACATATTCTGTAACAGTCTTTCTAAAAGTAAGTTGTAATGCCCCCTATTGAAAAATACAATTTTTTATTATTTATTTTCTTCGAAAAAGAATACCAAGCATTATAATTAGGGGTTTATTTTGATTTAGGAATCTATGGAATGAATGCATCCGGCAATAATATTGATTCCATACGGTTCGTGTCATACTATTTTATGAAAAAGACATATAATATGCTAAATAATTAATGCCTTTGCTACTTCGTGTCATTTCCCAAAACAAACAATTTATCTTTTCTGAGAGTCAGACGACTTTCATTATTTTCTGTATCACATGATACAGGGAGTATCTTGTATTGGATGTAATAGTAGTATAAATAGGCTATATATTGAGCAAAATGTATTGATTGCAGTGAGCAGCTGATATCGATTTCTGTCAATAACAAGTCCCTGAAGAATACACACAAAAACCGAGAATAATTAATAACAATACGAAAGGTGTTATATGAGAAATATCGTTTAATATTCCCAAATGCTATATTCAATAAATAATTAAATCAGAAATTATTTAAGGGATGTTATTTTTAAAGTAATCAGGTTATTTAAGAAATCAAATATTTTGGAATATGAAGATCTAAAATAATATATTTCTAAAGCAACTTCATATATAGTTTTAACATAAAATTAATACTTTACAGTCTATGCAAATGTAAGGTAGATAAAAAAATCGATATTTGTTTTTCTAAAAAACAATGGATTTTTTTAAAAGGTTTTTATTTAAATCCCGGAGTCCCAGTAAAATAAAATAAAGTTTATTTGTAGTCAAATGTTTTTAAAGCCATGGGGGAAGTAACGATTTTACTTGTTCAGCGCTAGCGTATATAATGTAAAAGGTCTAAAAATCAATTGTACATAGCAACTTATATTTCTAAGGTAACAATTCTATGTTTACTAAGAAAAGTAAAAAGTTTCTAAACGTAAAGATTGATAAGTAAGTATTAAAAAGAGAGGGGATAAAACGAAAGAATTCACGCCAATAATGAAGTTTTTTTGTTGTTGTATTGTTAGAAAAATCACGGATCTTCGTTCACTTAGTAGCCTTTAAGAAGATCAGTAACTACCGTAAATTTAATTTAAAATATTTTGAATAAGTTTTAAAATCTTATTTAAGACCTTTATTTTGTAATGAAATTATTTGACTTACATTAATAGGTTATTAATTCATGCTTTTAAACTTTCTCTGACACAAAATGTAACATATTACAGAAATTTTTCTTTGTACATTGCTGTTGACTATAATTTCTTTTTACATAACTTTAGATACAGTGCATATGTTTTAGAAAATAAAAATAAGATAGAATGATAAAACTTTTTTAAAAACGATAATTTGTTTTTGCATATTTTGCTTTTAATTAAAAATATGTTCATGTACGATAATTGGAGCGTCCAGGAGGGGGAAGTTAAGGTTTCACTTATTATTGAAATAACTCAAAATCGAGATATCAAAGACTTAGTTAAATTCCAAGACCGCAAAAAATAATTAAAATTCGCCAAACAAAAAAAAGTGCCTTAAAATGAAAATGCCTGTTTCTCTTTGAAATAAGAAACATCGTTTTTCGTTTGATCTACTAAAACTTTGGATGGACCTTAATTTATTTTCTCTTGCTTCAACTGTAATAACATATAATCAAAATCTTAATTATTTATCAAAGTAAACAAAAAAAATACATCTGCATTTATAATCTAGTTATTGCATAATTAACTTCAACTTGAGAAGAAACTAAATATTGATTTTTTCTTTAATATAAACTAAGTATTAAAGACAATTTCCTTATCTATTTACAATCAGCTCTAAAGTATATTATCAATACAAAACTTTAAACTATAAACAAATTTCTAGTCACTAGAATACTTTAAAAAATTTCAACTTTATATAAAAAGGCTCGGGAATATTTTTTTACATTTTATTTTTCTGCAAAATATGTAGACAATAACTATTATAATTACATTTTTAAACTATGTAACTAAACCTATGTAATTAAAACTATGTAATCACATTTTTAATTAGTTGTTAAAATAATTAAGCGTTTTGTATAATGCAAATTGGATAATAAGCATAATACATTATTTCAGGTTTAAAACACGTCCGATTGTTTGGCAAAATCTAGAGAATTTCATACCATGCCCTGTTATTTTCCTATTATGTTTTTCTTTTTTATAAAAAAACATGGAACGAATTTGAAATATTTAAGAATTAATTTACGGGTATTTTTCTACCTAACTCATACCCATTTCTCAAATCGTACAAAACACATTATTCATAACCTTTTTTTAAAAAAAATAATACACTATAATTATTATCTAAAAGATACAAATTGATCCGAAATAGTTAAATTACAAACATACTTTTAAAACATATACACTACTTTAAACGTTCACATTTACTAGACAAATAGCTATTCAATATTCAAAACCCCAAACAAAACATTGTTCATTACCCAACGAAGCAAGATCTCCCAACCATGGCGCATGCCTCCAATCCATTACATTATTCCACGTGTAGCGCATAGCAACTTGCGTGCGTCCTTGCAAGGCATATCCTATTTCGGTGTAGGGCTCCATCCATCATTAGATTCTCCAAGGAAATGTAAGACGCTATGATGACGATGAGGTCTCCTGTAATTCCCAGGTCTCTCGTTAATTGCAGCAACTCTTAACTTTAAATGGAGATTTTGGTGCTTGAAATGTAAGCCTATATTTATAGTTTAGGAAGCAGAGAACGAATGAAAAATTGCATATTTTTTATACATTGCAATTCAAGGGATGATAAATATGAGCATTGTGTTAGTTATATTTGTGTTTTTCGTTTGGTAGAAATACATTAATTCTTTCTAATAACCCTTACAATGCAAATATTTTCAAGTACTATGAATCTTTTCTACACTTTCAGATATGACACTATCATTTTTGAGAATTCTGCGATAGGTAAGGCTACCATGTTAAAAATAGGTACTGAAAAATAAGTAAAATGTACTCATTTCGATTACATTCAATGTCTATCATAGCTCCGAATACATAAGTTTCATTTTTCAAAAAGACATGTACTCAAAAATGAGTACAATGAGTAAAAATCAATAAAAAAGAGTAGTAGCTTGCCTACGTAAGTTGCCTTCATAAATCACTGTCAATAAATGTCGACAATTACAACAAAGACTTAAAAAGGGAATCGAACCCATATCCTCAAGCACCGCAGTCCAGCACCTTATCCGTTGTACTACCAGGGCAACTTGAAGCAGTTATTAACAGAAGAAATGTTAAAAAAAGGTGTGTGAAAAGAATAATGTAGAATGGGAAGTAAGATAATTGAATTGAAATAACTCAATTTCCATTTAAGCAATCAACATCAAATAAAGTGGAAAACCATCTTTTGAACAACTATTTTAAGATTGTCAGGTCGCTTTGTTAAGATGGCTTGAGCAGAAGCTGAGATTAGCAACATTAAATCACACTGCTAATTCTCTCGACAGTGCGGTTATTTAAATTTGAGTACGTCGTTGCTTATTTATGATGCAAATGTACTCAAAGAAAAACGAGTAGGTTCAGGTACTCATTTTTAAGTAAATTTTTTACAGTGTACTGAAGGTGTGTAACCATATGATTTTGGTATATTACGTGAATATAAACGTATTCGATAGCTTTCGACTTTTATATTTTTAATGTATCATAAACATATTCAATTCCAAGTATTAAAACGCTACATTATTCAAATTGCTAAAACCTCAAACTTTTGAACAATCCTATTACTACACCATCTGTATTTTTAACTCGAATACTTTATTAAAAATACTAAAATCTAGTTTTCTTAAAATATAATTTAGGCCTATTACTTCTTGCAACTTTATATTTTGCAAATTTAAAGGACCCATTAGACAATGGAAACATCTTATCCAAAGCCAGACGAACCTTTAATTTAAATTTAATTAAACTATCGGTAAATGACGTTACTTTAATTAAGAATACTAACATTTCAATTAATTTTGAATAACACTCTCTGTCATGTCCCCAGGTATTTTAAAGAACGCGTGCTAATTAATCGAAAGTCTAATGCATTTTGATAAATTGATTAATATCACAAATGAGTTTAATTTATGAAGCATATCATTAGTACATTTCAATGCTCCTAAATTCGGAAGAAAGTAACTCATTCGAACACAAATGCGGAAATCTGTTATTAGAAAATTATTCATTTATTCGAAGTTATACAATAGGTTAGAAATATTTTGAATATTATTCTGATTGATATTCTATTAAACTTCTTAGGAAATAATCTAATTTGATTTGTGGTTCACCACATAATGAATTCAATGTTAAATACATATTAAAATATGCATTTGAAAAAATTAAATATGAAAAAAAAATATAGGAAAATATCAATTTCATACATTAAAATAGCGCTTAAACCTTTGATTTATGATAAATACTATACTATCTTTACTATTTTTTTTATATTAAATTTTAAATTTTTTTAACAAAATTACAACGATTAAAGTATAAATTAAAAATAAAATTTATAATAACGCACAGCAATGTTTCATGAAATCGGCAAATAATATCCTTCAATTGATAAAAATTATTCTCAAGTATGTTATACCACACTATCTTTCCCCTTTAAAAATATTTTAATTACACACAAAAAAATTCGTTAGAAAACTTTTCATTGAACGTTCTCTTCGTCAATATATTTCATTTCGGCTTCCCGTTTTAGAGAAAGAACGAACATGAATATTACAATTCGAAAAAAAGAACCGTTTTTCCATAATCGAACGCATCACGAAAAAACGATAAGGTCCTTTTTTCATCCCGATAGGTCTTTGAGAATCTCAAAATGGGCCTCAAAGAAATTTCCAGTCACGCCAGGATTTCCATATCAAGCACGCCAAAGAGGAGCTCTTAAATCAAAAGACGAACGAAACTTTTCGATTTTGTAAGAGGGACCTTTAGTTTTCCCGCCCAGGCACGTTCTACCTGTGTCATTGGGTGTTTATTTGTTCCAAAAGATTTGATACGCGGGCTGAAGATTTATTGTTACGTCAATAATGATGAGAATATTTGAATCATACATCGGCTTTTGAAGGATGAGTTTTTGGGTATTCTAACTGGTAAAAAGAAACATTGCAACCTGTTAACAAAACATAAAAAACACGTTGTTAAAACCTCCCAATTTAAAATAAAGTTTTTCGGAAACGGCTTGGTACTTGGTTGGCATTAACATCACAAGAGCTACTTAATAGGCTATTGGCGACGGTTCTGAATCTATCCCGAAGGAAAGACTTGGAAACTCTGCCCCATCGATCAGATGACTGCAAAAAAAACTCAGATGGCACCCCACACTCCAAAAGTTTACACCACGACTAATTGAGTAAATTGGAGATTAGATAGATCCTTCTCAACAGGGTGAATCTTCGATTGGGCAATCCGGGGATCAAAATTGAGACTTTCCAATACCGAGTCCGATACCATTAACACAAGGCTTTAACAGCATCCTTAAAATCCTCTTTTGAACTCTATTTCCTCATCATCCCCCCCCCCTCCCCCTTACCTCTTTTCATCATACGTTTGTAGCATTTCACCAATTAAAACAAAAGAAAAATATCTAACGCTTTGTTAAATCTATAAAACCATTTGTCTTAACCTTTTCGAGGGAGCTACATAATAGAAAAGTTGCACTGGCTGTGGGGTAATTTCTAAAGGGGGAGAAAGGTTTCCCTTTGGAAGGCCGAACGCAGAGTTTTCAACGCTTTGTGGAAGGACAACTTGCCTTACAATAGGAGGCAGGTCACTGTCAGACGGGTGGATATTTAACAATCCTTCCTCAATG
The DNA here is from genome assembly GCA_963932185.1 of Troglohyphantes excavatus. Lineage (NCBI taxonomy): Eukaryota > Metazoa > Arthropoda > Arachnida > Araneae > Linyphiidae > Troglohyphantes > Troglohyphantes excavatus. The sequence continues at coordinate 36,187,886 of OZ010671.1, read as the reverse complement.
CACGGATATTCGCAAATTCGGGCTAGGTGCATTAAAGGTTGGAAATACAGAAAAGTTCCATCAAAGACAATATGTAGAAACCAAGTTCTACTCGTAATGTAAACCCATTGTAAACCATTAATTAATTTAATCACTTTAGGTTAAAATGTTTTAATCAAGGTCCTTTTAACCAAATTTTAGCATTTCTACAATATCGCTTTACAACCCTAATAATTGTGGGATTGAAATATTTAACACACTCAATGATAAATTGCCCAAACCACACACAAGTTATTATTAATGCTCTTCTAACACAGCACAATTCAACTCAAATGTCCCCCATTATCGTTTCCAGAACTTTCAATAAAGGTTTAAAGGGAAACCCAATATAACCTGACTAACTGTCTTTAGTTTAAAAACATTTGCCAATCATTATCCACACGAATCCATGGCATAGGCCTTAAATTTTAACCAATGTCGGATTAAGAATCTCTAAAGCATTTATGTCTTCCAATTTGAATCTTCCAATTCACGTAACCTCTTAAACCGTTAATTAAATTGAGACAAACCTCATCAAGTTCTAGAGTTAGCGGAAATTAGATGAATAGTTTACTAAACGTCAGTAAATAGGAGGACATTTATTGGAGGAGGAACAATTGGCATTAAAGATTAGTGGTCGGCACTACGTTATACTACATTAAGGACAGTCATATTAATTTATTCGTTTCTCCTTATTTATAAAAAAATATCAATAAGTATTAAATATTTGAATAAAAACGTTTGTTGCATAAAATTTATAGTAATTATGAAATATTATATAAAGTTTCTAAAACAATGAATAAGCGCTTTATTTAATTATTAATTATAAAACGTAAATTGTTTAAATTGAAAATAATACAAATAATGCAGAAACTCATAAAATGTAAAATGTTCAGACAATCAATTTTTACAAATATAAAATTGAAAATATATCCGGTCTATCTAATTTGAGCAGAACTAAATTAGACATATTTTTTCTAATTTTATAATGGAAAAGATATTTTGAAATGTATTTGTTGTATCTAGTATTAGATTTAGAGTTTCCAAATAAGTTTTAAAAATATTTTTAATTAAATTTCATCAATATAAACTTATAGAACTACTTTCTTTTACTTTTTTATTTTATTCAGAAACTGTTTTATTTAGTTCAAAAGTTTGAAAGAATGTTTCTGAAAGATTTATATTACGTTGACAAAATGAGATTTTTGTCTTGGAATAAGTTAGTTGTGAAAGCAATTATATCAGAAAAGCCTTTAAAAAAGAAAATATTCGACATTTTAAAACTAAATATGGCACTGCCCAATTTCCTTTAAAACGAGTGGGAGTGAAATTTTTTTAATTAAATTTATTTTCGTAAGTTTCAAAACTGTTAACAAAATTTTATTATAAAGTTTAATCAAGCTAAATTTAACTTAAATTTAAACAATGTTTATAAAAAAAAACATATTTTGTAATCTAGTTGAAATTTATGAAAGTGTATTTCTAAATGACCATAACAAATGTTTTATAATAATCTATTGTTTTAGTTTGTTTACAAAAAACGTTAAATTTATTTTGCGTTTAAATTATAAAAGACAATCTTGTAAATATTTAATCTAGTAAAAAATTGTGTTTGTTTTCTTTGACTAACAAATCGATTAAGTTTTATCATTTTCTCCCGTATTATATGATTTATATAAATTGTAACGTAGATAAATTCGTTAAATTACTTAATTTAAAATAATTAATTATATCTAGTTTTAACAGTCTTCTGATGTAAAATCTCAAAGAAGTTTGTTTTGAAAACCCACAAACTATTCATACTAAAAATTCAATTTGAACGTTTTTTTCTTAACTAAACAACTTGTTGTATTGTTATTACTGAATAATGCTTTTCAATACTTGTCATGTTCGAAAATGTTCATTATGAAAACTATTGAATATTAGCGACAGGTCGATATAAAATAGTTTTTCAAAATCGCAGCATGAATTTGCTTAAATCTTGAAATAGCATTAACCAAATATAACTTTTTGACATATATTGCAATTTTAGCAGCCATATTCTTCGTTATAAAATAAAGAACAACATGGATAACACGAGCAGAACTCTTATGAACAAGAGCTCTCATTTTGTAAGCGTTAGTTTGTTGCCAACATAAACATAAAATAAAAAGAATGCCCTGAATATTTATTAGAGAGTAAATGTTGTTAGAATTAACTTTGTACTTACTTTGGCTTACAGCGACTATTTATTAGAAATTTGGCTGTCATCTATTGTGAAGATATATTGAAGGTATTTGATGAGCACTTTTAAAACAAGCATTTGAATAAATTTTGATCGGAATTATATTTTATCGCCAAGAAAATGTGTAGTTCATAAAGGATACATTTTGAAGTACTGTTACATTGTTTATACAAAAAATACAATTCTGACATTCTAACGCACTGCTTGAAAGATAGAAGTTTAAATTTGTTTTTTTGTAAGATTTTTTTGTTTGAAAACTAATTAAATATCATTATTCAGCCATCTAACTTTCACAGAAAAAATAAGTCACCTTTCAAAGAAGAATATTAATTAGGATCAGATTATAAATACATGCAATTTTAACAGGAAACGTTGGATAATACATTCAATATTTTTTCCCTACAAAATATGAATGACTTTAATGGCCTCACTATTAGAACTCTCACTTAAGTGTTTTTAACAGCATGAGATGGGGGAAAATGTGTTTTAAAATTCGGTTTTGACTTTCAAAGTCCAATTTATATATTGAAAAATTGTAAAATTACAATTATTTTATAAAAACGTCCACTTATTCGAAACATAATCGTATATTTTTATTTAATTTTGAGTGAATTTTTAAAAATAATTTTAATAATATATTTTAAAAGTAACTTATTTCAATTCATAGATGGTAAAAAATATTTTTGGGGAGGTTTAATCGAATTTATCGTATAAAAGGCATTATTAAACAAATTTTTTAGTAAAATTAGCAACTTGAATCAAATTAAATGAATCACGACCATTATTTCTTGAAAACTCAATATCTTTGAGTCATTTCGTTACAGCTTTGTAAAATATTTTTTTGTAATCCATCATTTTGAAAAATCGACTTTTTATTATTTATTATCTTCGATATAGAAAATCTGCTTGTATAATTATCTTTTATTTTGATTCATGTATTTTTGCTTTATTGACGATATTCTTTATTCCGCTGAGGATGCTTTATGTAATGTTTAAAGCATTAGATAACATCCAATGAAACAAGAAAATGATGTCTATTTTTTCTTATCGAAATATGTTCTTTTCTTGACTGTATTTTTAAACAGACATGTAAAACAAATAAACACTGTTAAATATATTGAAGTTAACTCTTGTCATTTATAAGCTTCGAAATCTATATTTTTATAGAATAATTGCACTTTTGTTCAACATTGTTAAATTCTTACGAATTTCCTATTATTTAACATTAATAATTGGAAAAACATTTTTTAGACTTCGCAAAACATTGAGAAAAAAAAGTTAAATAAATAATAATTTTTCTAATTTTTTCATTACAATGTGTTAAAATGTTTATTTAGTATACAAAACTTAAGAATATCGGTAAATAATTTGACTTTTCTAATTTTTATATAGAAGTTTTCATGCATCAAACTGTCATATTTTTTTTTGTACTCAAACAATTAGAATGTTGGACTTGAATTAAATCACCATGGAAATGTAATTTTTTGCTAAAATGTACTCCATTAAACGAATTTGTTTTTAAATAAGAACGAGATCAAAAAATAAGTCTAACATTGTCTACAATTTAATATTTAATTAAAAAAAAACATTTCACCCCATGACTCAGTTTCACCCACTTTGCCCTATAGACTTCTGAATTCATTGATATATTATTCTGACCATCCCAGATTAATCATATGTTTTTTTAACTGGCACATATATTGCGTGCAAGGGTTTTAGAAATATTTTTGAATTAAGTTCTTTAACTTGAATTTCATAGTATCGAAGTATATTATCGAAATTTTCTAATACATTCAAAATTCAATACATTCAAAAATGTACCTCATTTCGAATATAGCAATTAATTCAATAATTCGTAATTTCGATATCATCCGAAAGATCACGTGTTCGGATATCGCTAGTTTTCCCCAAAACACATATAATTTGTTATTTTATAAAAATGCGTTATTTAATTTTTGTTATGTAGAGTAATAGTTATTTTTAAAAATTATCTGCAGAGCATTAATTCAAAATTTTAGTATTTTAAAAAGTGAATATGATGGAAATGTAAAATTACACTCTTTTGCTGTAGAAAAAAAACATTTATTTGTTATTTTGCTCCTTTTAAAGGGTAAAATTCTTTATGCATCTAAAGATTTAACATTGTCATTGCGAAGTGGTTTGCTTCATCATTATTTTCAATACAATTCTGGTCACCTTATCTCAAAAGAGATAGTGATTTGTTAGAACGGGTTCGACATAAGGTTACGAAATTGGTTCAGAGTACTTCGGACACAGAATTAGAACCTTAAACATGTAAACATTGTAAACACTCGTTCGAGAATAGGTGGACGGACCTTATCCAGCTATTCACATTTATCAAATTGGGCGTTGATGGTCTGACGTTTAACCCAGCCAATGGGACTGGAGGTCATGGGTACAAATTATGTAAATCCCAACAAATCGGGGGGAGAGGGGGTTAAGGGGGTTTATAATTGCGTAATAGACAAATGGAATAGCTTGCTTGAAACAGTTGTTAACTCATCCGGAATAGGTCATTTTTAAAGGTCATTGGATTGACATTGGGGGATTTTTAATATATTTTAAGGGGGGTATGGGACACATAATCATCAAAAATATACAAAAAAAAATTATTGTTATAAAAAATAGCTTATTTTATTTCTAATCGAACAACACCAAGATTTTATTTCTACGTCAGGTACAAATAATTACTTGTTTGCAGATCAATATAATCAAGCTTCGATACAGAATTGTCCGAATACGTAACTTTGAACTCCTTTGTCTCAGTGAATGACTTTGTTTTATGTTTGATCAAATTTAAATTGATATAAGTTCAGATCTATTTGAAATAACTGATCCAAATAGGTTGCAGTTTATTTTCAAATATATTACTTTAATTTGTAATTAGGCATTAGTAATATATAGAATATATGTTTTCAATATTTTTTTTAAAAAAATAGTTTGACCAGTGAAATTAGTGAGGTTTTTTTTCCCAAACATTTTTCAGAACAATTCGTTTGCAAATAACAAAAATCCATAAAGACAGTTTATTAAACACATTCTTTTGTTTATAAAAAGGCAAAAATACAATTTTTCCGAAAATATTTTGACTTATATCAAAAATTTAAAAGGTCCCTTTTTGCAAATTTTTATTTTTAAAAAGAAAAATTATATATTTTTTTAATGTTTGATCATGTTATATGCTTTAAACACATATGTGGAAAAAAATAATTATGATACTGCAAAATTAAAGAAAAAAGTCGAATGTGTCCAATTTCCCTTTAAACTGCACCAACGTTGCTGGACTTCCCAGCAAAAAATGTCAGCATAAAACCTTCATCAAAATTTTGTAATTGAAGGTTTTATGCAGGAAATCTGCAGTTTTTTTGAAGATCTATAAAATTAAAGGTTTTTGTTTCAATATCCTTCAAAAAAACTGTAAAAAAAACTTCATAAAAACCTGCAAAACAGCTTCAATTTTTAATCATGAGGGATTTTAAAGAATGGCAAGAAGGATTTATGCAGATATTTTAAAGGTTTTATGCAGGAAAATTAAAAACTTCACAAAACTGCAGTTTTTTGTTTCAATATCTTTTAAAAAACCTTCAAAAAAACCTTCAATTTGACAATTTTGATGAAGGTTATATGCTGACTTTTTTTGCTGTGTTAGTGCCTGCAATGAGTCGTCCTTATTTGTATCTTCTGTTTTTGAAGTTTTTCGAAATTTAAACTTGTTCAGTTCCAGCATCAAAACTAATATCTGTTCTTAGCTTTTGAAAAAAAATAATCATTAAAAAATTAAACAAATCCTTCCAATAACACACTTTATTTCCTATTCACATAAAATCCCAAAACACCAGCTACAAAACTGTCCCCCTATATCCTGATCTCTGCTCGCATTGTCAAGCGTCAGAAGCCAACGCGCTAACAGGTGTTCCATTCAGTAGGGAGACAGATAGTGTATCGGACGGTCGTGCTTTTGAAGAAGCTCCAAAGAGGTAAGGACGATCACTCATTCTCAAGGTTTACAAGCTCACCTTATCTTTTGAAGTGCCCGCGATAACAGCGGTGAGAGTTGCTCGTTTCACGGCTATCTTTATTGGCGTCAACGGGTGAATTTTGCGTTTATTGTGGCTTTTGATTCGGGCTTGTTAAGAGTTTTATGAATGAAGCCACAATGGATCCCCATTTTTACGCGTGAGTTTTAGGAGTTTGCTTCTGCTCGTGTTTTAATTATGTACAAGGAATAGTTTCGTAGTTTATGTCTTTGTTTGCATTGGTTTTTTTTTGGCATTCGCAGTGTTTGTGGCAAAAAATAAGTAAAACAAGTGTTAATATCGTGATATTTTTATACCAAATATCAGTATGTATATTTTTTACATGAATAATATTGCGTTTAAAATTAACATAATTAAGTCTAAATATAATTAAATATAGTTGTTAACAAGATTTTGGAAAATATTATAAATAAAAAAAATATTTGACTTATAATGACTTCTTATATGGAAAATAAAATTGTTAATTGCTAACATTAATAATTTCAAACTAATTCTTTAGAGTTTATGAGTAATAACTTGTGATAATTTTATTATACAATAAATACTTATTTTTACACAATCGACTTGTTCTTAAATTTTAAGTTTCAAAGTTATAATGTTATACAAAAAGGACTTAATTTATACTTAAACTTAATATTATTCTGAGTACATTTCCGTTTTTCGAACTTTAAGTATAAAAAAACAAGTGTTGGCTTTAGGTTTTTATTCAATTTTTCTTATGAAAAATATAAATGAAAAGTTAGGAAGTAAGTCTATAAACTTGTATTTAACTTTATTTTTTCCGCTCCAAACTAACTAAAATCATAAAAGTTTGTAATGTTCTGCAAACAAACTTGAACTTTAATTAAAGAAAAATAAAAGAAAAATATATTCTGGAAAATGTTAAAAAAAAAAATTGAGCAGAATCGAACCCTATATTTATTATCGAACTAACTAAAAATCATTTTGAATAAATTTTTAAAGAATTATTTAAAACTATTTCAAAACAGTAAAATGTTGAACATTAATAAAAGTAAGAGTTGTTATATAATAGTATCTGCTTTTTGATAAGTTGTTTGTAAGTCCTTATTGAAGTTTGAAAAGCTTGTATAAATTATTTAAAACATTTAAACTTTTTTACTTTAAAAAAGTAAAATAAATTCTAGATTTTTTTAATTTCAACTTAAATCGTAAGCATACCGAAAACTTTTTTATGGATTAAAATATGTACCTTTATTTAAAATCAATCAAAGTTCAATGTACAAAGTTGTTATACAAAATACTAGTGTGTATCAGACAACAAATTAAGCAATGAAAACATAGACCAGTATCGGTATTTTTTGTTTTCAGAATTAATATACAGCAATCATTTGTTGTTTTTCAAATCATTGCAAGAGGACATTATTCTCTATAAAAAAACTAATCAACCAAAATAAAATTTAAAACAAATGTAAATTTAACCAAAAAAGAATAAATGAGCTAAATTATAAAAATTATCGAAAGCAAACTTAACTTGAGTTCTAAAATAGCTGATATTACTGTAGTTTAAGTGTTAGAAGTCAGATTTATACATTCAATAGATTTCCTTTGCTAATATTGTATTGGAAAATATTTGCGGCTTAGTAGACAACATACAAATATTTATGGAATACTGCCCACTAGCAAGGCTACATACAACTACTTAATTGTGATAATTTGTTAATTATTAAAGACGACAAAAACTACATAATTATAAATAGGTAAATATAACGCACGCCAATAATATCCATTTGGTAATGATTTAAAAAATACTTTAAAATAGCCACATTTTTTTATACTAACATATAAACTGCTCTACATGGCATTACGTGCAATATGTTAGAAAAAATAAATTCTAAATATTTTTCTATTTAAAAAATTAAACTATATGCGTTGTTATAGTGACTATAAACTTTAATTTTTTTGATTTGCTAGTTTTCAATTTTAATGTGAAATCAATGTTTTAAAAAAAATCGAAACATAACTAGGTATTTAAAATAACAAATAAGAAAATCTGTATGTGGATCACAAAATACCTACTTTCCCTACGAATAAAAGGCTAACCATTTATAGTATAGGTATTATTCATCCAAAAGATGTGAACATGAAGTTCGGATTTGTAAAATTATATTTAGTTTTTTTAAACGATTTTTTAAAAAAATAAGAAATATTTTATTAATATAATATATTTAAAAAAATATTTCCAAGATTCTAATACGTGTCTTTGTAGTTTAGTCTACAGAGCACGGGTTGAATCCCGAAAGGGCAACTCATTTTTTTAAATTTAAATATACCTTCTTTAACGAGGATAAACAACTAACCGGCGCCAAACAATTTAAAGTATATAAAAATTAAAGAAGTTTACTTCTGAAATTCTCAGGAATACATCTTAATCGCAAAATAAAAAATTCAGTACAACAGCTTTATTTTCAATTACCAAATGAAGAAAAATATCAAAACCAAATGTTTAAAGTGTTTTTAAGCTAAAAAAAAAGAACAAACTACAATTTAATCGACTTAAATAAGTTTTTGGTTTTTGTTCTTTTAGAAATGACACTCATAGTCCACCAACTAAAGTTCTTTCAAAGTTAAAAAAAATACGAGCTCCTGAACTCTACAGAAAAAAGTAACTTGAGAATCATAACAAGTTAAAAACAACCAAAAAAATAAATAAAATAGTAGTAATAACAGTCCATAGCAAACGAAAATAGCTGCAAGGTTGATTGGAACACTCTAAAAGTAAAAAAAAAAAATCGTGTATGCTGTGCTTGATAAAAAAAAGCTGACATAAAATCTTTTCTAAGTATTTCCAAAAGCTGATGATTAATCAAAATAGTTTTCTGAATATTTGTGGGAAGGATATAAGAGGATAAAAGGTATCGCAGAAGTAAAAAACGTTGTAAGTTATATTTTTTTCTTTCAAGATTACTTTTTCCTCTCTCATATTTAGTTGAAGAACAAAGTAAAGTTCGTTAATTGATTTTTTTTGTGTGTTCTACTTCTTTTAAACTCTTGAGAACTTATTACTACAACCTTTCATAAAAAATATCATGTTGTATTGGAAAATGTGATGGGACACTTTTCGTCTACCAACAGATTGTTTAATTCTTTTTAGAACGGTTGTTATTTGTGTAAGAGTTTTCTACTCATTTAAAATACGTGAAGGTTTTTTAAATGTATATTTTCATGGTAATAAAATTCTATTTACAGAAACGAAATGCAATATGCCTTTTTAAAATTAATAAATTCTTTTACTTTCTTTTTTTTAATATGCATGCATAAAATATCTTCTTATTTTTAAAAATAAAACAATATTAAAATCGGGTTTTAGAAAAGTAAAAACAGTTTGTATTAACTAAATATAAACCTTTCAAAACTTAATAAATACAATTAAAACAATAAGGGGTCGTTTACGAACGATTTCACGGTTGGACGAGGATGGTTCACGCAGCTGTGACAGTTTCTAATAAGGGGAGGGGGGGGGGAGGTTACAAGATGTGTGATAACATAAAATCTATTATCAATTAATTAGCAATGCAATAAATGATGCAGAAGTATTAACACCTACTTTTAAGGACCCATTTAATACATCGTCAAGTACAAAAGTAAACAAACAATGGTGTGGATCAAATCAACGTGGAATGGTTACATGGTTTAATTTATTAAAATACATATCTAATAACAATATAAAAAATTAACTTATAAATTGTATAATTATTATTCAAAGTTTTTTTATCACATCCGAAAATATTTTTTCAACACACTCATAAATTAAAAAGCATGCATACATTTTAGAGACTTATCTATGACAATATCTAAACAATCCTTTTACTTTAACTTCTGTATTTCAAAAATGAAGATAAAAAAAATGGAGCAAAGGTAGTGTTGAGAAACGCTTTGAATAATCTTTGAATGTCAACAAGTATAGTCTAGAATTAAGTTTATTTATGAGCAATCGCATTAAAATTAATAGATAAAAAGATAAAAATAATTTTTTCATATCACAGAATCGAGTTGTGTGGAATATTGCAAACATTTATTTAAATTGTATCAACTTATGCATTTTTTAATGTGCTTTTTATAAATGCGGATTTATACGAACAATAATTTTAAAAAGAATAAAAACTATATTTTAAAATACAAAATATGTAAAATATTGCTATTATCCACTACAATTTTGTTTAAGTAAATAATATAGATTCAGAAACATATAACAACAAACGTACTAGCAAACATGTATTATATAAAAAGGTAATTATTAAATTGGTAGCAATAAAAATAACAACAGCAACCCATACCCCTTCAAAATATTTTATTAAATATAATTAAAATTGAAATATGCATAAAATTGTTCCTTTTAAGTATAAGAAATTATGTGATGAACTTCGGTGATAAAGTTGAGGATCCGTATAAGATTTTTCGAGTTGGTTCATTATGGTTTTAATTAGTAACGCGGCTAAAATACGCAGACACAGGGAGACGTCTTACATTTTTAATGGTTGAGCTAAGAATACACTGAGTTAGAAAGGATTGCGCAATTGGTGTTGTCATCGATGAGAAAGTTTAGATTCTCACGGATACCAGTGTGACCATATAAGGATATGAACCGGGTTGTTGAAGACATAGCTCAGAAGAATTCCATGTGATTTGCATGGTCAAAACCAGTGCGGAGTGGAATTAATGCAACAATTTTACAGGAAATCAACTTTATTTCGTGCATGCCTAAAAAGAACAAGCATACTCATGTTATATAAAAAAAAGCATCAAAACTGAGTTCGGCACATAGAAGCAGAGGACAGAACAAGAAAAACCCAAGAACCAAGCAACATGGCAATTTATAGAACACGCATAAAGCGAAATTCTCTTCACTTCATATCTTTGATGGTTAAGTTAGAAAGGTCTGGTGTTGCCATCGCTGAGAAAGTTTAGATTCTCACGGATACCAGTGTGACCCTATAAAGATAGGAACCGGGTTGTTGAAGATATAATTCGGAAGATTTGAATGTGATTTGCTTCAGATCGTTGCCGCAATGCGCAGTTGAAACTGAATTAATTTAGGAGATCATTATTGGAAAAGAAGAATGATTTAGGAGTGGTTCAGGAAATAAAAGTTAAAAAAAAAAGTGGGTACATGACATGTATGATTCTCAAATTGTCTTAACTAGATTAGCCCCTCTACCACTTATTTCCAATACGAGATGGTCGCTATAACGAAAGGTTTCTAACTCATTACAAAGAAACTAATAAACCAATTGGAATCGCTATGATTAAAGGGTCGTTATATTGCAGCGTCTTTGTAAAGTGGATCAGCTGCATGTATTAAAATAGATTTTCTGATATTTTAATTGGATACTTTTTGAAATTTTACTTATTAGAAGCTGCATACAATTTCGCATATAAAGTACATAGTAAAAAAAAGGTACTTAAAATGAGTACCTGAACCTACTCGTTTTTCTTTGAGTACAATTGCATCGTAAATGAGCGATGACGTACTCAAATTTTAGTAACCGTACTTTCTCAAAAATGGTTTAATATTGCTAATCTCAGGTTCTGTTCAACCCATCTTAACAAAGCGACCTGACAAATTTAAAATAGTTGGTCAGAAGATGGTTTTCCACATTGTTTGTTGTCGATTGCTTAAATGAAAACTGAGTTATTAGAAGTCAATTATCTTATTTTTCATACTTTTGGCACACAATTTTAACATTTCTTCTGTTTATAGCTTTTTTAAGTCATCCTGGTAGTTTAACGGATAAGGCTCTGGACTATGATACCTGAGGGTCAGGATTAGAACAGTCTTGGTTATAATTGTCGACATTTTTTTTAAAGGGATTTATAAATACAGCTTATATAGGCTAGCATCTGCTTTTTTTATTCATTGTACTAATTCTTGAGTACATGTCTTTTTCAGAATTAAAACTCATGTTTTCAGAACCATGATAAGCATCGAATGTACTCAAAAATGAGTACATTTTACTTATTTTTGAGTACCTATTTTTAACAGTGTGTATTTAACGTATGTGGGCGTCGAAGAGAGAAATGTGTTTAAATAATAATGTATTACTTATGAAAATCCTCTAAACTTGTATATCCATATTCAGAATGTTCTGTATATAGTAGTGTGAGTAACCTTAAGTTATAGAAAACTATTTTTACAAAAATTTAATTACCTGTTACTTGAGAGAAAATTTCTAAATTTTATGATTGTTAACCAAGAACTACTAAATGTTACAATTAGTTGCAATTTCCACAAATAAAGAAAACGATTTTTAGCGTAAAAATATATTTGAGTTATAGAACAATATTAAAAAACATCCTATTTTTTTATACACAAAAATCCATGTCATCGATATAAAGGATTTAATTCGACTAAAGCGAAATTAATTTTTATTTAAATATATGGTTAATAAAATTATTTGTAAATGATTATATACGTCATATATCACAAAAATAGGCTATTTTTTCAATTTTAATTTTATGCATTAATACACTATAGTTTGTAAAATTGCTTGCATTAAATGAATATTATAGAACAAATATGAACAAATAGAATCGAATTAAAAAAACCAATTTGTAACAGAAATAAATTATTTAAAAAAATTGATATTATAAAAGTTTACACACTCTTTTAATAATAAAATATATATCATCGACCGATAACCATTTTATTAATAATGTACCTTTTATATCTTATAGAAAAACGTATAGTAAAAGCAAGTACAACTATTTTTATCCATCAATAACATGAGGAGTCCATAAAATCAGCAACATAAGCCCATAAAATAAACATTAAATGGACCTCCTGCAGATAAGATAGTGTTAAAAAGAAATCTATTATCCAATTCAATAATCGACCTGATTTATTGCTTATCCTTTAAAAAGAAGAAAGAACCGTTGGCATTTATTCTACTGCCTTTGTGTTGATTATGACGATAAAATGAAGAAGATTTTTTTTCCCTTTTCGATCTTTAATGAAACTTTCACTGAGTGGTTATCTGTATGCTCAATGTGACATCATCTAGATAAAAAAATCGATTCACGTAGTCAGAGAAACTTGTCCTAAAATTGAAAACCGAGATTGTGTAGGAATATTTTATTCATCAAGTGAAATCTGTTATATAAAGTTAGGAGAAGAAATGATGTTCACTCACGAAGTTATCTTTGTGTTAGATATTTCATGACCCCAATATTAAACACGTTTGACGAAGTCAATGTATGTAATATATTTTCCTTAAATAACCATATTTAAATTTTGTGTATCACCCCTTTTCTCTAACTGAATTGCGTTGTAGTAATATCTTCTCCTATCAAGAAAACTCTTTTACCATCCCACATAACATATATATCCGATTCATATTTTTTTCTTTAATGCAATAGAGTTCCCACCAATATTTTGCTGATGACTTCAATTCCCAGTTTATTTTAGTCATAACAACTTCCTATGCACATAACAGCATTTTCATATAAGAACAATTTAGATTATTTTGTGTCCCTTATTAGATTATTTTGTGTTGAAAAATCCCTATGCCAAACAACCACTCTGACCAATTAGCTGCTTACCCTGACTTAATCTATCCCTAAAAGTCCCTTTGTACATAAATGAAAACTCCCTACGGGAGCTCAATCTTTCATTCACAATGTAACCCTGGACCTGTAAAAAATTTTGTGCTCTGAAGTGGAATAATTTTTGGAAATTAATTTATCAGTCCCTTCTTATTACACTTTAACTACTGACCCCATCAAAATTCATAAAAACTACCCCCTAATTTTAGGAAAACTAATGTATTTATATTGTTAAAATGGTTGGAAGAAGGTTACTAAAAACCAATTTGCGATAAATGAATAATTTTGTCTGTTTACAAATAATCTGGTTACTTATGTTTCTATTGATATTTTTAAAACAGTAGAATTTTTTTAATCAATATCAGTTTCAAATTTCGCATATAAAAACTTCATAATATATAAGATATTATTTTTAAAAAACAAGAAAACAAGTGATCAACTTCAAGAAAAAAAAAGCGCTAAAATAAAAAATAAAAATTTAGAAACAAATGTAAAGAATTTCAATATTTAATAATAATTTTATACATATTGCCACTTTTTGTAATCGGCGCCAAAATTTAGAAATGGTTTTCGAAAATTGGAACCAACTCCAAAAAGATGTAATAAGTATAAATTTATTATTAGATATTTAATTTTTTACCTTGTTCCTAAAATTAAAATTATTTTTTATATTTATCTATTTAACAAAAAAATAAATTTTAAAATCGAACAACATTTTTTTTTCAAACAGTCCTGTTAATTGCAAATTTCGGACAGTTAAATGCCGGAAAATCGGATATTGGCCCAAGTGAGACATCCGCTATCCAACAAAAATATTACCCAAATATCTAAATTAGTTCAGAAATCTTGCGCGAACATACATAAAAAGAATAATAAAAAAATATACATCAATCGAATTCATAACGTCTACATTGACACGCTTTCTGGCTTTGGTGACACGCTTAACTTGGTTAAACAACATAATATAAGCGATCACATGTGACGGGGAAAAAAAGAGTCAGAAACCAAGGATAGTGGAGACTATATATAGAAGGTGTGCTCGTTTTTCGCTTTTTGAAAGTGGGCAAGGATAGCAACTATTTGACGTCATTTTTGCTCCGCCTTACTATGGGTTTTTGATCATTCTCATTGGCTGTGTGTTTCAAGCATTGCTACTTAGGTTCGATCCCCGGTTGGGTAACAATTGGTGATTTAATTTTTAATTAGCAAAATAATATAAATATCTGTAAATAATTGTGTTCAGGTAGCTTCACTACTAATCCGTCCTTGTTTTGTTATGTATCCGTATTTTACTTGATTGAAATTTTAACTCATTTAATTTGTCCAATACAAATGCATTGACCTGATGGTTCCTAACCTCATTTTACTCTTTCAAATTTCATGGACATGCCCTCGTGGCAGCTAATATTATTTTAATACGCTTAATATATTAAGCAACTCTTTTGCAATTTTTACATACTAAATGCAATCCTTAAAATATAATTTAAACTCTTAAAATTCAGCAAATTCTAAGTTAAAATAGCGAATATTATTTTTAAATAGTTCAGAAAAAAACGAATAGATGGCAGCACGTCACGAACCATTGTTTCAAATTGGCTGCAATTAACACCGAGATATTTTAATAACTAAACTACTCTGAAAATCGATTCAAATTGTTTTTTGAAGCAAATTTTAACTGTTTTCTTTTATATAAATTCATGATTAGTTAGTTACAAACAAGAATTCTTGTTAAATTAAGTTTGCTCTGTAGACCCTAAAACGACTGTAAAAACGAGAGCATTAGACACGCCCACAGAAGGCGAAGGTAGGCGTCACTATGATGTCAAATAGTTGCTTTCCCCGTCAGACAGCGTGAGAACAAGCACACCTTATATATATATATATATAGTCATCACTATCCTTGATCATAAACAGTTTTTTAAACTCTGTAAATGTGTGATAAGTAATACTAAATTACTCAAATAACTTCCATTAACTTTCGCAACTTATTATTGTTTGCATTAGTGGGAGATACATTAAGTCACCATCAGGAATAGAACCCGGACTGTTCGTATCGGAATTAAAATATTTAGCATGAGTACTCGATTAGTACTTAAAGATAGAGTGTATTAAGATGTACTCAATTTACATGTTTGATTATTAAATTGTAGAGCAATTCACTTGAAAAAGTGCAAACTTTCATTTAAATGTCAGAGTTATTATTTGAAATTGATATGAGAGAAACAATAGAAGAATTTGTATTGAGAGTACATATATTTTTGATAAATTTAACTGCAAAATATAGGTGTATCCTATAGTAAAATTTCCACCAACGTTTTAAATCCAAAACGTTGCTTCAATCATGGCCAAAATATCAAATCACCATTTAGTTTCTTTAAATCTTTTTAAAAAAATACTTCTTTTCAAATTATATTAGGACATAACTTTATTTTTTTCTTTTAAATGTAAAGTAATAATATGATATCATGTAGTATAATAATATTGTGTTTTACTAAAATATAATAAATTTCTATAAAACATGATAAATATCATGTTTGAGTAATTAAATTAATGAAAATATAACTTGTACCATGATAAAAAGCATCTTCACTGTACACATTTCCCTATACTATTACTAATTTTTACCTCATTAAAATATCTTTTTCCTCTCTCTAAAAAAACATGGTCAGCTAAAAATGATTAAAAATTAAACATGAAAAGCACGTTTATTTATACAATCCACGTCTAACAATAGACAATAAATAAATAAATAAATAAATTGTGCCAAATGTCGCATGCATTACTAAAAATATTTATGGGGTTTTTACAAACTTATTTGCAATATAATTATTCTCCTGGTTTTCAATTTATAATTGAAGGTTGCTATGTCTTCCTTTTCTTCAATTAGAGGTAATTTAATTTCAGTAAAAAATGAAAGCTGATCCTATATTTTTGTAACTTAAATCACCATTCTAATTACGTCGGATTGAATGCATTACAATCCCACAATGTAGCCACACTTAATAGAAATGAAAAGTAAAATAACTTAAAAGGATTCGACTCTGAAATTTTTTAATGAAGGTCTTTCATATCATACCAATTCGTTATCGAACTCATTTTGAATCGAGAGAATAAAAAGAGATACATTAGAATGTAACAAAAAAAAATGAAAATCCATTTGTCAAAAGAAGTGAGCTAGAATAGTTTTTGTTTGATGAAGTAACTGAAGATATTTTTTTAATGCATTTTCTTTGTATCTTATATGCGTATACTCTTTGATGTTAATTTTAAATTCGTAAACTTCTAATGAATCTCTTATATTAAAGATTATTTATATTCATACAAATCATTAAAATGGTACGTGTGTGAATCTTGTAAGCAGACACATGCACATTATTCAAATTCGATTTTATGCTAGCACATTAGTTATAGATTTTATTAATTGAAAATTTTCAATCATATTTTAAGAGCGAATCAAATATATCTAAAATATATTCCATTAATTATACGAATAAAAATGTAAAGGTAAAGTAATTTTTTTTTGTAGTTTTTTTTTTTTTTAAATATGATTCTGGTAAATTTATATATAAAAAAATATTTTTATTTAAAAAATATTTAGAAATGTACATTGGTTTTAATAATATATCTTTAATCGTTAATATTTTTTTATATTGAAAAATATTAATTTTACAAATCCTGACATTACAAATATTTTTGAAAATTTTTTCATGAAATGTTCTGGCACAAAAGGCGCTAGTACCATTTTTTAGCAATACTGTTTAAAATGATCAAAGATATTTCTCATGCAATCTATATACATTTTATAATCTTAAGTTATTTATTTAATGATGCGATATAACTTCGATATCATGCAAAATATAGCCATTTACAATACATATGTGTGAGTAATATATACTTTAAGGGAGAAAGTCAAAAGTCAATCAACTTTTGAAATCAACTAGTTTTTTATTGTAATTACACCTGTATGAATCATTTTGTTAATCATTAGCTTTCAAAAGTGACACTGTTAAGTCAATTGTTAAAATTTATTAAAAAGGGGAATGTCGAGGGTTTGGATTCTAATATGAGGAATAGAGCCACCACAGGTCATGGTTTAAATTAAACAAATCCCATTTTTATCGCGAAGGGAGAAAACAGTATTTCTATAATAGGGCAATAGACAAATGGAACAACTTCCCTGTGAATATTGTAAATTTTACAGGAGTAAAGGATTTTAAGAAGAAGTTAGATACTCATTGGGGGAAGAGATACTAGATGGACCAACCTTGTTGGGCCTTGAGTCTGTTATTGGTCGTCAATATTTGTATTTGTATAAATTTAATCGGATTTTTCGTTATTTTTTTGGATAGTTATGTGCTTATTTGATCAAGGATAATACAAATTAGAATAAATATAATGAATGTTTTATTATCGGAAAACTGTTCGTTTGACTTGAATTTGAAGAGAAGATGTTAATGTTGAGATGGAAAACTACTAACTATATTTTTTTACTCATAACTGAATTTCTTTTTTAGAATGCATAGAGGAAATTGACATAATTCTAATAACATTTTGGTAAAGAGAGTTTCTTGTGATTACAAACAGAAGACAAAAATAACTAGTTTCTTAATTTAATAGTAAATGGAAATATCAAAAATTTTAAAAACGAAAAACGATGCTGTAGGATTTAATTTTTTTAACTTCAAAATTAATATTATTCCTATACATATTAATCCTATGGCTATTACTACACTTTGCAACTAATGTAATCTGATGAAAGCGTTCTTTAATCCCTGAATTTTGAAGTTATATCCAAAGAGAGGTATTAAATATACAAGGTGTCCACTTAAATCCCGTATAAACCCTTTAAACATTTGAACGCTGACAACTATAGTCATAAATATGGTTACAAGCTACAGTAATGTAAATAAACACTATACAATGCGACTACTAACAGCGATTCCTAGTGATAATATACGGAATTAGCATGCATATCTCTAAAATTATACGACATACATGAAAATACGCAATTACCATGTTGTATATCATCATCAATTTAGCGTTAAAAGACACCTTACCCACATGAATGATATGAATAGAACTCCAGTTTGTTTGATATGAATAGTCGGACGTGAATTATATGAGAATTATATGAATAGTACAAGCTTTAGGTTGCTTGCAATTTCCACTGTTACGTTACGAAACGCGCATCAGAAGAAGAGATTCCGTTCCCTGAAGACATAAATGGTATAAAAGAAATGTTCTTGGAGTATGTAAAACTCTTAAGAGTATCTTAAAGTATGTTATTTTTATCTTTTATTTTATCATACTGATCATAATAAATTATTCGTACAATATCGATATCAAAAGAAAAAGAAACTTAACAAATAACTGTACAATTTTGGTTTTACACACCAAACCATAATTAAATAAGAAGATGTAAAAAGAGGATCTGTTATAAAGACTTAACATAGCACATATCCCTTACTTGGATTTCAGTTTCTAAAAAAAATCTAGGTATGATTATGTGTGTAATTTCTAGGCGAAAATAAATTATGTGTCTGTTTACGCAACTAGGAATTTGTTAAAAAATCTCCGAAATAAATCTGCAAATTTTAGAAAAATTTATAAAAAAATTAAAAAAAATTGTATAATGAAGAGAATTATAATTTTTACATTTTATTAATTATAACACACAAGTCAAAGAGCATATGTCCGAAAATGTACTTTTGGCATAGCGCAATAGCATATGCCAAAGTAAGTAAAAATGTTTGAATATTCACCACGGTAAATTGTCCCAAATTGGAATTTTTTACTTCCAAAACAAATCTACAGAAATATGTAGGTAGTTATTTGATATTGAAGAAAATTTTCTGCAGATTATTTGAAGAAAAATATCTGCCCATTTTCTGTAGAAATCTGTATACAACCCCTGGCATAAAGTATCCGATCGTTTCATGTTCCTGCTTGGAGGATTGCATAGTAAGTTGAATAGATCTCGGAAAAAATAAAGAACAACAAATTACATTCGAAATATAATATGGCACCCTTTCAATTATCGAAATGGAACAATAATATATCGTAATATTTAAATCGTTGACATTTTATTTATAAAATATATTTCCATGTAAAGAAAAAAGTATCCGATCAATCAAAAAGTCGGAAAAAAGTATCCGATCACGTGCAAAAGCAAATGTAAATTTACCGTAATATTTGCATATTATGTAGCAGTGTACGCATAGAGCATTTAGCAAGACTTATAAAGGTTAAATTCGTAGATGGAAAACATATTTGATTTTGCAGTGTGCGAAAGTATACCTCCCGTGAAAGAACTTTCTAAAGATTTAAAATTCTGAATATTTAAATGTTTAAAAGACGGAATATCTAAAAAAAAGTAGAATTATTGCTTAGATGTGGTCAAAGTATTGTTTGCGACATTTGGAAGAAATATCGTGCTCTAAATAGCGTAGAAAACATCCATCGAAGTGGACGTACACAAGCTACCACGAAGAAACAAGATAGAAAACTTGTAGGATTGGCAAAATCTATGCGGTGATTGACATCAAAGCAGCTTAATTTGGAGTGGTCAAACTATCAAGTGGAAGTTTGTGAGCGAACAGTGCGAAATCATCTTAATGAGAACGGTTTTAAATATTGCAAAGCCAAAACAAAACCTTTTCTAAGAAGAAAACAAAAAAAGCTAATCTGCAGTGGTGCAAAAAATCATTGAAATTGGGGAATAGAGGACTGAAAGAAATTGTATTTAGTGACGAATCCCGTATTTGCCTTGGAACTGGCGATGATAGTGGAATCTTCGTGTGGAGAAGAGTGGGTTAATAAGTTCAATGAAGATTGCATCTATACCAAAACTAAGTTTCCACGCTCAATTTTTATTTGGAACTGCATGGCTTTCCAAAGAGTTTACGCACTGTTAATTCTGAAGTATATCAGGAAATTTTAGAAAACGTTTTGTTCCCTAGCCTCGACGAATGATTCGGCGATTCACATGATTTCATTTTCCAACATGACAATACCTCTTGTCACCGTTGCAAGAGAATAAAAAAAATTCTAAAATACAATGGCAACTCTTCAATCAAGACATTAACGTGGTCTGCAGATAGCCAAGACTTAACTCCCATTGAAATTATCTGGAATATTTTGAAACAAAAGGTGAATAACAAAAGTCTAACACATGTTATGGAATTGCGTCAAGCTATATAGGAAATCTGGATAAAATTTCTCCAGGTCTATGCCAAACGCTTATAGATACTATGCTACGGCGTGTTAAATCTGTAATAAGGTACAAATAGGGCGCCACCAAATATTAATAGTGTTGATCGGATAATTTTTTCTCGACTTTTCGCTGATCGGATATTTTTTTCTTTTGTGGATGTAATTCATCCGCCTTTATTATAATTAAAACTAATTATAAACTGTGCTCTAACCATTGATTCCATTTCTTACTTTATCATATTTTATGCTCATTATCGTTTGATTTGTTCAAGACAAAGGCTTTGTGAAATATAAACATATTTTGAATTTACTGCGTGAGTTTGACACATTGATCGGGTACTTTTTGCAAGGGGTTGTAGTTATTTGGGACTGGAGAAAAAATCAACAGATTTATTGAAGAGAAAAATCTGGAAATTTTCTGAAGAAATTAATCTACAGAAATTAATTTGTAGTCCTAAATAACTACAGATTTTTGTAGATTTTTTTAAAAATTTGTCGAAGAAAATTCCTAGCTGTATCTTTTTGCATCTTGAGATTCAATTTTGCTTGTCGAAACTTAGGAAATACCGTTAAACTGTACTTACTGTAATCTTAAAATAAATAACGCATTTATTATAAACTTAAATAATAATTTCTAAAAACTACTATAATTTTTAGAAGTTATTTTGGAAGTATTCAGGAACCGCAATTACTTTTAGAGTATAAAAGGATTTGACCAGTACTTTGTAATAAATATTACAAAAAAAATCTATTTCTTTAACTTACTGGGATACAAATTACCTTCATTATTAATGAGCATCGGACCGGAAAATTAGCTTCTGTTGAAACTCATTTCTGCATTACCCTTTAGATAATGCGTCAGGATGTTATTAACTTTAAACTCATTATTTTATTTTGTCTATTAAATAAAACTTGTTAAAAAAATATGAGTTTTGTAAGAAATATCTGTAAACTTGTTAAGAAATAGTCCTTTTATCAATTACTTTGTATTATTTACCAATATAGATTAATTCATTAAATAAAGCATAAAAAACATTTTGCATAATTTATGTTGAAAATTTAAAAAAAAAAGAAAAAGAATAATTTGGAATATTATATATTACAAAAAGTGTTAAATGAATTCTAATTTTAAGTCCTTATTTTCATGACTAATTTCATTATTTATTTTAATTTTCTTCTCGTTGACTAATTTATTTAACTATTTTGTTGGTGTTTTTTTGGTATAATTTATCAAAACTTATGTTTGAAACTGTTTTTCATAATAAAGTTCCTTATTTAAAAATTTGTTTATATTTTAATAAAGACAACATTTATTGTTGATTTTGCACTTAATTTAATAAATTTTATGGTTTAATATTAAAATTATATTATCACATATTTTTATCTACTTTGCTTTAAGTCTGGATGAGAAACTGTTTAATAAATCTCGATTTAATCCTGCAGAGCTCGTGCTGTGCCCGAGAAACACATTCCAAAGCGAATCGAATGGCAGTAGAGGCGAAATTGGGAAATAAGGACTGGAATAACGTGTTCAGGGGTCGCCACTTATTACGCCACGCGTCGCGATTTGTTTTCTTCATTAAATCTAGCCAAGGACCAGCAAATAAACGATCATCTTAACACATAAATATATTTACATAGTGCACAACAGAAGGATATTGTATAATTTTCATAAATCTTTTCACTCGTGGTAAAAGAAAATATTCTTGTTCCCGAGTGGTACAATAAAATTAAAATAAATAAGCCACCTAATGATCGAACTTCTGATCACCCTATTCTCCCTATGAACGAAATCATGTGGTCTATTTGATCAATTGTTGGTTCTTGCGAGTATTAGTTCTTATTCGTAATAAGTGGTGGTCCCAAATAGTAAGTGATGTCATTCCAGCAAGCATCTTTCCAATTCGTCTCACATCAAATTCGATGCACCTTGCATTTAGAAGCGCGAGTGTTGCAGTGTTAATAAACTGACACTTTCTGCATTTTCATGTAAAAATATATTGTAAAAGATAATTATTAAGAATACAATAAACATTTTTATAAAAAAAAATAATATTAAGAAATAACTTTTTTTTAACAAATAAATTATTTTTCTTTGTTCAAAAATGCAGCTAAGATAGATTTAACAAAAAAATCTATAATAAGCTCTTAAATTGTAGCTTGGATTTCTGGGTCGAATATGTTATAGGTTTTATTAACCATCAAGAAACAAATGAAACTCTTCGTAGAATGTAAAGTTAACGATTGTTTTTAAGTTTAAGAGTTCCTGTTGCAAAAAGTTCCGCGCGTAATCCAGTAGATTTTTAAATAAAGTATTGGGAAAAAGATGGAGAAAATAAAAATCTAAAAATAGGACTAAAAGAATATCGAATCAATGATCGAAAGACCAAATGCAGATAAGAAACAAACATATGAAAATACTTTTCTATTCCAGAGATAAAATATGCATTCGCTCTATAAAATGTTATCAGCATCCAAGGTTGAAAAATGACATTTTTCAAAGCTTAAGGAATCGGACTTCGATGACGTACAAAGAACTGTCTTGAGAATTTTTTTTATTTGTTTTCGTGGTTTTAAACTATTTTTATAGTATTGATTGGTAAAAGCCATGTGTTTTTGAAAAAATGTAGTTAGTTATTTAAATCAATATCTAAAGAGAAAACTTCCTTTAAAAGAATATTTTTTGTAATATTGATTTATAGTGTTCGGTTTTAAATATATACTTTTATTATATTTTTCGTTAAACAATAAGTTAAAATAAATATAACTATATTAATATAAAATTAAAAGATGTGTATTCTGTTTTTTACTATGAGCATTTAATTATGTCTATTTTATTCTAAACGTTTAGTTCATTCTAGACACATTCTGACAAATATCATTTTTAAAATATTTATTCTGTCATATTTTATCATTAACTTAAATATTCTTTTTTTTTATAGTTCACTACTTTAAACGTTATATTTTTCTAAAACATTATAGGAAATGTATGACTATTCTTTCAGGCTTATGTTCGTAATTTAAAAATAATTGCAAATGACCATGTTTTCCAGTTTACATTGTAATGCAAAAAGCCACAAGCTTAAAAAGGCATTGGCGTATAAAATAAGTTATTCAGATTACTAATTTTAAAAAATAATTAGAAATTAAAATATTCTGACTGTGTAAAATTGTTTATAAGACTTTTATGCATATTTCTCTAATGAATTGTACATTTTTTTGTTCATGTTATTTATGATGTAAATACATTTTCAGACAATGACTATAAATGATATTGCATAAGAGAATTTGTTATTGAATGAAGGTTGCAGCTAGGTGAAACATAAAAGCAAAAAGTGGTCGTTATTTTTCAGAAACAGCCTTTCATTGTTACAAGAAACCAAAAAAAAATTACACATTTGTCATTTGCCTTGTGTTATTTTCAAAACTTAACACCTGCATTTATTTTCCGTTATTTTTTTTCCTTTATATATATGGATACTGTGCAGCCTGAATTCCTCTATTTCTGTGAAATGTAACAGGAAACTATCTGCAAAAATGAATCTAAAATATTCATCAATGGAGTAAAAATTGTTTTCCGAAACTGTTTGTTATTCTGAACAGAAATTGAAAAACTTTGAATCTCTTTACAATTCAGGTTGTTTTTATATTTTTATTGTGATAGTATTAATTTATTTTTATATGAGTAATTTATCAAAGTTATAAAATATTTATAAAAAAGGATAGAAATTGCAAATTCTACTTTTTCTTTATAAACAGGTTTAAACACTCAACAACAACAACAAATATAGTATAGAAATCAAGGAAAATATTAAAATCTCATTCAACTATATAAAACTTCTGTGCTTTTATGATAAGTGTACCTAATTTCATATGCAGAGCCGAATTTAGGGTTAATGGGCCCCTAGACTGAATACGTGATGAGCGCCCCCAACTACAGGAAAGAGGGGGGGGGGGGGGAGGAACCTAAAAATATCTGCCACAAATGGTTGCAAAAAATTATTTCAACACAGTTTTCAAGCAACCCTCTGTTTCTAACAAACACATTTTTGGACTGTTGGAAATGTGATTGAAATATACGTTAATAAATATAGTTAATTAATAAAATAATAATATTAATAATTTTTAAAACAAAGTTTCCCTTGCAATTCTATCATTATGAACCTAACTTTATACCGTTATTAAAGCAAAATTTCCATTGCAATTCTACCATTATCAACTATTCTACCATTACAAAAGTAAAGTTTTAATTACAATTCTACCATTATAAAAGTACTATTCTACAATTGTTAAAAAAAAAGTATCCATGACAATTCTACCATTATAAACCTACCATTCTATCATTATTAAAGCAGAGTTTCCATTACAATTATACCATTATAAACCTACTCTTCTGTCGTAATAAAAGTAAACTTTCCATTATAATTCTACCACTATAAACCTATCATTCTATGATTATTAAAAAAAAGTTTCCATAACAATTCTACCATTATAAACCTACTCTTCTGTCGTAATAAAAGTAAACTATCCATTATAATTCTACCATAATAAACCTATCATTCTATGATTATTAAAAAAAAGTTTCCATAACAATTCTACCATTATAAACTTACTATTCTGCCATTACTAAAGTAAAGTTTGCATTACAATTCTACCATTACTAAAGCAAAGTTTCCATTACAATTCTATCATTATGAACTTAAAAATTATGATATTTTGTTCGGTAAATTAATGAAAAATACTTATTAAGCATTAAAAAGGCATAATAACTACCTAATCGATTAGCGAACTGTGTTACCAATTATTGGGCTGCATATAAATATTTTCGAGTAATAACACTTCTTCTACCGCATACTACAAATAGTTCCCAAGAACTTTTCTCCAAGATCAAACTATCAACGAACTATTTTCATACAAAAAAGAATATTTTCAACAATTACTTAAATATTTACGCTTGAACAGATATTTAAAAATCTCCCTCGACAATACGACATTTTTTAAATTCTCAGATCACCCCTCCAGGAAAACGTGTCGGATCGGCGATTTTAATCTGAATAACCACTTAGGTGTGCAAAGCGGCATTCATCTGAATAGGCTGAACTCGCGATCTGATCAATAGACTGAACTGAAAGGCCAGTCTATTGATCGCGAAAGCAAACACAATCAAGAAAGTCTACTTCTTTTAGTCTGTGATGTAGAACATACTCGAAATTTCCACTCCGGCGACCGTCACTGACAGAGTGATTTAATTGGACAGGCTTCCATTTATTACCCAAGGTGGTAAAAAAATTTTAACTTTCTGGGTGGATTCTCTTCGAATTATAAAAGAATAAGGGGCTTTCATCAACTTCAATGGGTGATTAACTTATCTTTTGTGTAAATGAATCCTACCTTGAATCTCGAATTACACTCAATGCACTGAAAAGTATTTGTCATGCTTAAAATGTCTGGGGCACTAATCGAAGTGTTAAACAAGCAAGATCTATGTTGAATTCTTCTATTCATTAATTTGAAAACTGTAAAGCATAGAGTGCAGGGTGCGGCAAGTTAACTTCCTTTTTTGAAGTGAGTGCTCTGAAGCTTACAGGAGTCCCAGGCAGGTGGGCGTAGTCTCCTTCGAGAGAGGAGATCATAAAGTTGTGTGACCTTTTGGTTCAGTCGCCATCATGC
Source organism: Troglohyphantes excavatus (assembly GCA_963932185.1). Classification (NCBI taxonomy): domain Eukaryota; kingdom Metazoa; phylum Arthropoda; class Arachnida; order Araneae; family Linyphiidae; genus Troglohyphantes; species Troglohyphantes excavatus. The sequence continues at coordinate 36,161,144 of OZ010671.1, read as the reverse complement.
GTTGGAGTAACGAACAGCGTGCATTTGCATCCATCAATATGCTGGAGAGAGTGATGAGGAGCAGCATAATGGTGGGCGTCACTTACCCTATATGATTTTTAAAACTATGTAAACCACAACTTTAAATGTGTAACTTTAGTATAAAAAAAAAAGATATATTTACTACTTTTTGTTTTATTGCAATACGAAATAAGGAAGTTAGCTTGCCGCACCCTGTATTATTTCAGTAGTAAAGATCCCTTTTGCGGGTCTCACACGCAACGGATCTTAACATGTGAGCTTTAGAAAAAAGGGGAAATTTCCCGGAGCAGTGACGAATCGTATTTTTGTCTCATGAATATTAACAGTTTTTTTATTAAATGCGTTTAAAAATAATTATTTTCCAAGCGTTTTTAAATGAGCCATTGTTAGTGCTGCCATCTACAGATAGAATTGTTTGAATGGAGTGCCATCTACCAGTAGTTACATAGAATGTGTGTTTGAGGGGGGGGGGTGCTGTTCATTGTTCATCATGTGATAATTATCGCACGAGCATGCTGGTTTCACTGATATTAGTATAGTCTCCTTTACCTCTCGCTACTTGTTCAATAAATTATCAATTCGTATTTTCAGGTACACTTAGGTTTAAATCATTTGGAGTTTTATTTTTTGTTAAAAACAGTCAATATTAATATATTTTTATTAGTATGTACGTTTTCGGTTGGCCTTCTTTATCTCCATTCACTTATATAGTTAGTTTATCAATTATAATCGTCTGGTTTTTTTTTTAACAAATGTGCTAAAATTCGAATAACATATTTTTTAACTTTCGAGTATTTTTATTGTACTTTTTATTTTTGTTTACTTTATTCAAGATTTTTTTAAAAAAATTTATATATTCTATAAACATCATGTAATTTAACTATTTGTTTACACTTTTAGTCCTACTTTATTAAACTTTCTATTTTTTTTTCGAATATAGTTTCGAATTCTGTTAATTCTATTTTAAAAAGTGCAGCCATTTAAAATTTAACTCATATTTATACAATATCTTGTACAGTTATATAAAGTCTAATGCTAAATTCAAAATTAAACTCTAAAACTCTTTTGAATCTTGTTCTGTTGAATCTATTGAAATACTCTGTTAAAAATAAAACTTTAACACTACGGCTTTTTCTTCCGCAGCGAAAGGATTTTCACGGTTTCTTTTTGTATTTTTGTTGCATGTACTTGAATAGGACAATTGAAAGGGTCCTGTTTGACATAACAAATGTTTTCAGAAGAAAGAAAAACATAGTTTTTGGGTAAAAACAGAGTATTTAGAACTGGATAAATCTGAGTTTTTCCGCAAAAGGCGATTTGTTTTTAACTTAAGAGATTGAAAAATATTTCAAACTCAAAATTCTTTACCCGGAATATTTTTTTTTATGTATAGTTTAAAAACTTATTTTTTCTTATGAAATGATCATGGGCTTGGTAGAAAAACTGAATAAGTCATTTTTATTTAATTATTTGTTTTTAATGTTCTTGTAAAGAGCTAAAGTGATCTTTTGACAGGAGACATAAAAAACATGTCTACATATTTATCAAATATTTATTTTAACCCTCTAAGTACCGAGATAAACATCGAAATTGTAAGACGGTTTTCAATGAAAGAGAGCTTAATGTATATTCATAACAATTGCCTTTTGAAAATAAAATAAAATTCGATTTTTTAAAATTTTAATAGAGAAAGCTATTAAAAAACACTCCATGCTTTAAGTAAGAAAAATGTTTCAAAATTGAGTATTTTTATGAATTTAAAATTTATTTCTAGGGATAAAAAGCTGGAGATACAAGGACGCAAAAATAAAGTTGTAATGGTCAGACGGTTAATAATGTTTGCAATGTCTGTGCCTAAAGCAAATATCTAAAAAAAAATCCAATATTGACTTCCTCGTCTCTATTTGTAAAGCTCTCATATTTTTCGAATTCTTGTGTGTTTAGTTAGTTTATCTTATTTTATAACTATTAAACTATTTCACTGTTGTTATTTATAAAAAGTATGTTTTTTGAACATTAATTAAACTAAAGAATTCTTAAAACTAAACATTCATTAACTAATATCTACTGAAAAACTATAACTTCGAAATTTTATAAGTATGAAATATTACGTACTTTAATAAATATATATAAGAACATCATTTTCAAGCCGGAAATTGATTATGCTTTACAACATATAATACAATGCGAGATTAGTTTAGAATATCGTAAAATAGCTAGACATTTTAATTTTCGTAAGTAGGAATTTTTATAATGTAACGTTTAATTGTAACTTTAAAGTAAATACTGAAGTGATGTTTCAATTAGTTTAAAAAAACAAACTGAAACAAAGTTAACAGCTTGAAAAGTATCAAAGACATTGCAATCACGTTACAGTTTCGAACGTCAAATAAGTTGTCGCAAAAATGTAACTTGAATGCTTATATAAGGCATAAATCATGTTACACAGGATGGTCACGTTCTCAGAAATAACACTCTCATATTTGAGAATTCTACGATCGACAAGGCTACTTTCGTTATATTTGACAATCGTTTCGTCATTGAATCAAGTAACTTTTGACGAAACACTAATTCTCAAATTTTTAACGATGTTCATTTACTCATATTCCTTTTCGACCTTTTATATGGGGGATCAGCTCATGTTTGGTTCTTAAACTTATATAGTGAGAATTCAAGCGAGCGTTCTTCGCAGAGTGGATAGAGCATTGTACTCTGAAACGAGGGGTTTGTAGTTCGAATCAGGTCGTCGATATTGAATTAATTATATTATTTAAAATCATCCGCATTTTTGACGAAATAAATTTTGATAAAAAAATTACCACAAATTAATTTCCTCAGTTTTAATCGGAGCAATTAGCTTGCGTCTGTTACGTCAAAAATGACAAAAGTGTCGTCAAATATGAGAATCCATATTTAACAGTGCACGAATTACTTGCCATTGTTTTGCTGTATAACATTAAGTTGTATTGGCATAATAGAACATTATTGTTGCCCAACTACTTCGTTTATATTTTAAAGAAGTCACTTAATTTTGGACAGAAACAAAGTAAAGTATAACAAAAAGAATGATTTATTATCTATAGTTAGTTATAGAGCCAGAGCAAAACAATCACTATTGTCCAACACTTTTGATCTATTGTTTTAACATTTACCAAAAGATAATTCTCTATCGATTATACAATATGCAGCCCACATGGATTTTCTTTGCAAAAACGTATTTTCTTACGTAACATATGTTGAAAAGTGTCATTTAAATTATTAAAAATACATAAATTTCTTAGCATAGGATAAGATCCTTCGAGAATATTTAGCTATTTTATTACAAATACTTAAAAACTAAATTATTAACGCAATAGTTATTATTATTTTTTTTAAATAATGATTTCTGTAGCTATTTAGTAGTGAAATCAATTATTAAATGCTTTATTTGATCTTTTTCAGGTGAACATCTGTGTCAGCAACTTGGAATGAATATCCATTAAAGTGTGAAATGTATATAAACTGGGAAAAATTAGCACAGCATTCATCAAGAGACATGTGACACACCCGACTTAACAACTGTTCTCTTTTATTAGAGATACAATTGCAAAAATGTCTATGTCAAAACCCGCAGAGTAAATTCTATTCCACAAAAATAGCTTTCCAGCTTTGCCTTGAAATTTCCCAGTGGAACGTGTAATGAAATTTCTGAAGAAACATTCTCTTCTTTGCCTGAAGCTAAAGAACAATTCTTTTAAGGACACTACTTTTTCCTTTAATAATAAAATAAAATGGAAATAAATAAACCAATTATATACAAAATCCCTGCTGGCCAACTAAATAAAAAAATTCTTAAAAATACCTAAGAATCCTCTTCTGACATTTTCTTACCACTCAAAACCATTATATGAAAGTATAAAATTTCGACTGAACTATTGGAACATAATAATAAACAATCACAACCGTATAATTCGCGTCAATAAATTTCTAAGCTTCTAAATAAACAAGGAATAAATAACGATACCATGGCATTTGGCGATCTTAATATGTATGAAACGGCACAAAAAAACTGCACGGATTTGGATAGTTTTGTCTGCAACAATATTAATTGTTCTTATGTCGCTGATGCATTGAATTGTTCCAATTTGAGTTGGCCAGCCACTATGACACCTGTTTTACAAGCTGTAGAACCTAACCCATCTCTTGAGGAATTTCAACTTAACAGTAGATTCTGGATACAAAGAATACTCGTGCCGCTCATTATGATAATTGGATTCATCGGCAATACCGTCACCATTTTCATCATGACTCAGAGACGTATGCGAAGTTCCACAAATTGGTATCTGGCAGCACTTGCAATCGTCGACATGAGTTACTTGGTGTTCTCTTTCATTCTCTCGTTTCAGCACTATCCGCACATCCACGAAACGCAGTTCTACTTCTACTGGAAACTGTGGCCGTATATGTTGACCATCACAGATGCATCCAGCAACTCGTCTGTTTGGATTACAGTGACTTTTACCATAGAGCGCTACATCGCGGTATGTCATCCCATGAAGGGCAAAGTCATCTGCACCGAGTCGAGGGCCATCAAAATGATCGTCGTCGTATTTCTAGCCTGCTTTTTCATAACTTTGCCAACTTTCTTCGAGTGGAATATAATCGAAGTAGTAAATCCTGTCACTAACGATACAGAAGTCAGACTTGATTCGTCAGATTTAGGGAACAATCCCGTTTACGTGACTGTCTACTACTGGATAATCTCAGTCCTCTTTGTGTTCATTCCTCTTCTCCTCCTCACCATTTTCAACGCTTTCCTCATTAAATCAGTGCACTCATCCAAGTCCAGGAGGAAGACGATGACCAGAAGAAGAGACACGGGCGATCAATCTACCCAAGAGAGCAAAATCACAGTGATGCTGATCGCCGTTGTGATTCTGTTCCTCATCTGTCAATTGCCGACCGCAATCACGCTTCTTTACAAAGCATTCCACAAAGTGGAGCACAGAAGCAACGAAGATCTTCTCCTCCGCGGGTTGGGGAACATCTTCAATTTCCTGGTGGCCGTCAACGCTGCGGGAAACTTCGTGCTCTACAGTCTTCTGAGTCAGAAATACAGAAAGACGTTCATTCTGATCTTCTGTCCTTGCCTCAAGGGTAAGATAACGCGACTGCATTCAGTCTACCAAAATACGGTCTACACAACCATGGATAACGAGAGCCCGGCTGCTTCAAGGAAGTACAGCATCCACACACCGGGGATGTCTAAAGTGAGGGATTGCTCTATTGCCCTGAGCCAGTCTAGTTTCGCCAATCAGAAAAGATCTGTTTCGACGCCTAAACCTCAGCAGCTCAGCTTCTCCAAGAAGGTGGCAGTGTTTGCGGATAACAATGATCCTTATCCAGGACACGAAGATCCGAGCGCCCGAAGACTGCTTCGAGGATTCAGGTGTCCCTGGAAGAGAACTAAAATTGCAACGGGGACTAACCAGGAAGAAGTCACTGGACAGTTTATACCTCTGAAATCACCTGATAAGTGTGGGACGTACAGTCCTACAAATGCGACATCTGAAGCCGTTTCGGAATAGACTGGGAAGTCGAATCTTTTATTGTGTTACTATCACCAAGTAAAATTCTTGTCAGTTGGTAAAGACATCTTAATGAGTAAGTTGTTGCTCAAATTGAACTTGATGACAAATTTTTAAAAATTAAGCATAAACTGCTTAAATAAGATTTCATTTGATGTCGATTCCAATCACAAATGTACGAAACTGCTTTATTTCTTTAACAAAAAGTGTGTATAAATGTTATTGTAGGTTTTCTGAGTGAATGTTGTGTGTATTCATTTCCATACTTGATAAAAACAATGGTGTCCCACAATTTATTCAATAAATTAAAATAACGTTGATAATCATGTAATTAATAATCATAAAAAACAATCCTCTGATGAATTTGTTTGAAATATTCATGCTTTTCAATGTTGATTTTTATTATTTATAAAATTATACTTAATGATATTTTTTATGAGGGAATTTTTTTTAAGTTACTAAAAATCTGTCCTGTGCATTTTTATTCAAATGTAAATAGTTTGCAATGAAAAAAATTAAACTTGCTAGAAGCAGTGCAGAAAAATTTATAAATTGACAAGTTTCAATAGGTTCAATATGTTAAATTTAATAGGTTAGCTTCAATATGCGCCTCTTACTTTTAGTTTTACTTTACAGACTCGTATGAATGAAATAAAATCAAATTCAAGTGACGAGCTCACTTCCTAAACTATATTTTAAATTTCATATAAAAATACAATTATTAGGTGCAATTTAACAGGTGCTAAAATTCTGAAAAGCATTTTAATTCTCTAATATATATTTATTGAAGTAATAGAGGTATGATGTTTAAGTGATTTTTTGGTGGTCGATAATTTAAGAATATATGTAGTAAAAACTCGGACTGGCACATGCCAAACCAAGTACGCATTATTTAAATACTTTACTAGAGCAAAATGCAGTTAAGAAAGATATAGCTGTTATTTTATTTTTAATCAAATGAAATGAAATTATAAATATGATTCTAGATGTTTAAAACAGTATTTTACTATAATGAAAGATAATAAAATGAATAATATGTTATAATATTTTATCACATACATTTCACATTTTCCCCAACTCCTTACAGTTATTTATACTATTGAATTATAAAATAATTAATTGAATACTTTATATTCATTTACCTTGCTAAGTATTACAAAGGAAATTTTTGTAAGATAATCCCTATTGTATAATATATTTATTTAATATATAAATGCATTAGTTAGTGGTAACTCAGCTGTCAATATTTATAAAACACTGCTTTGTTATACCATTTATATAAAAAACTTTTGTCTCTAAAAAACATAATCCAATTCATCAATATCATTACTATAAATATATGTGATGTACTTTGTTGTTTGTAAATTACACTGTAAACTGTAAAATTTCGGTTACAGTACGTGTGCAGTACATTTCCTCGTTTTATCGCTAAATTTCAATGTAACTTTTTGCTAATTATTAATGATTTTTTTTCTGTAAAAGTTAGGGGCTTCTATATTGCACATGTTATTTTGATTTTTTAATCCTTTTTCTAGCTAAAATAGCAATTATGTGAATGTTAGTGATTACAGACGTTTATTAATGAAGCCATCAAAATAAAACTTAAATAATTTTAACATTTTATAAATAATTTACGTATTTAAATAAATTTCTGGTTGTAAAAATCGAGTGTCTACAAAAATACCGATATATCAAATTTTCTTTTTCCTGCTGGCAAATTTCAATTGCACTTACAAAATATGCTTTAATATTAACAATTTTTTTTTAAATTATTACAAAATTAGATCTAAACAACGCCTTAATGAAAATTTTTTATAATTTTTTAACATAGAACATACATGAATTAAAAAACGGTTTACAATGCTGGGATATTTTCTATAAAAAAATGTCAGGGTTCAAATCGATATGAGAGTTAAAATAGTCCGTATCATATAACCAAAATTATTTATATGTTTGCTTGATGTACAAATATGTGTATTTAAACTGTTCTTATTGAGAAATGGACATAGTATAGAAAAGTCAGGTATAAATGTTTTTATGTCAATAAATCATGTATTTCCGGATCCAGAAAAAAATGATTTAAAAAAATCAAGTAAGGCTATAAAAGCACGGTTAGAAGAGTGTTATGTAAAAACATCATTTCAAAAAATCATTGAAATAGGTGTGGCAGTAGCCAGCGAAATCCTCGATAACAGAAAGAAGATAACACATCTGTTCTGTTTGATGCCTTGGACTCACGTCACATGCAGGCTTTGCTTTATGTATGAATGTTAGGTGTTTTAATAAAAAAAATTATAATTTTTATTTTTACTACCATTGCTACTCAGTTCAATTATAGTAATGTTAAGGTACGGAATTATGTGAAACTTATGTCACTATATCTCACATTGTTTACGTCACAGAGAATGTGATATAATAAAATTAAATAAATGTGCATTTTAATTCAATCTATAGAATCATGTGAGCTGCACAGTTATTGATTTAATATGAGACCGTTGAATAAAGTTATTTAATGGGCAATGAATGTAAAGAAAAATCATTAAAATAAATTCTTCCCTACATATATCACTTTTAAGGTTTAAGCTGTGTGATTTATCGACAAAGCATTCTTTTATGTAAAGTTTTTTGTGAAATTTTTAAACATCTCAACTAATATAATGAAACAGATTAATTGGAGAAAAAAAATTATCTTCAACTTTTTTTCCTTGCCACGCCTACTTAACTTTAAGACATTTGAAAAAAGAATGTTTAGCATAAATAGTTTTCAAAACAACTCTTATTTCCGAGTTTTTCTAATAAAAAAAGCAACTTTTTTTTGCATTTTTACTGAGATTAAAGAAATTCCTTAATGCCTTTTAAATATTTTAATGTTTCTGTAGTATTTCATAGAACAATTTATTTTTTATTACAAATACTTCAAAAATAAATCTTTAAAAAAAATTTAAATATCCAGTCTAGTTTTTAAAACCGTTTCTGGTAAATAAAATTTAATGACAGTAATTCCTTAATCTTAAAAGGATTTACTATTTGACGTGAAACCTCTTAAAAATCTGCTACATGTGGCACAAGAGAAGAAATACTACGTTTTTAGGGTGATCCATTACGACACTTTAATTACTTTGACATAAATTTGATGGGAATTTAGACGCCGATGCACGTCATCAGTTGGAAAAACTTGGCGAGGTTTTTTAAATAGGGATTGGCCGTCAAAGCCTTTACCAACAGAAAAATATACCAAAGCTGTTCTGATCTAAGCCCCTCTCCCCCTCTTTCATTGATTCATTCTATATATCTATATAAGCGCTTTACTTTATTTCAAGATTTTACACGCATCGGAGTTTAATTTACTATCGAACGAGGTCATATATATATATAATATACATGCCTTGGAAATATAAAGTAAACTATTTTGGCAGCGGAAACAACTTTACAATTTTACACTATTTCAAACCGCTCAGAGGGTTAAAACCTAACATGGCGTTTCTATCCAGATACTGCATGTAGCCTACTTTAAATAAATTTCACGTTAAAAGAGTAATTAAAAAAGAACAACTTTAAATCTGAAAACTATCTACTTTAAAATTAACTATTTTATTTTATAATAATAAAGAATAAATTTGACAGACGTCACTTTTAGAACTACTTTAAGTATGCATGTGGAAAACTCATCTCACACAATCACACATTTAAATTGCATATTTCTTAATTTTTAGTGATAAATCTAAATGCATAACTAAAAAATTTTATTTTCTAGCATTTAAAAAAGAATGTTTTGGACTTTAATATATTTTTAAACTGGAAGGTATAAAAAGCACTATTTAATTAAAAAAAAAGTTAAAGTTTATTTTTATATTTAAATATTGATTATTGATTAATAAATATCATTTAAATATATTAAAATATTTTCAAGCGAGCATACATTTTTGCTTGCATGAATTTTATTTAAATGAAAACGGAATTATGTAAATATTACATATTGGACAACTGAGTTTTAAAGTTCATATTTATTGTTCGTATGTGGAATTGTAATATATGTATTTTTGTCTGTGATGTAAGATTATAAAAGCACTATTTATATTATATAAAAGTTAGTAAAACTCTCAACATTTTCCTTTAGTATTATAGCTCACATCATATCAAAAATTTTATTTATACTTTTTTTTTAAAGTCATTATTAATTTAACATATATAATTCAAACAATCAGTTTATTTCGCAATTTAAAATCTTCCAACTTCGTTTATTATATTTAAAAATAACGGTAGCCTCATTGTCTAGTGAATAAAGCAAGAAAATCAAAAGGTCTTGGGTTCGAATCTATATGTTTCTGTATTAACGCAGGTAGTTATGGATTTTAATGCTCTTTCTCATAAGAAGTATCTCGTATTTGAACAAATTCTACGAAACATATAGATGTCGATTTTAATAAAAAAAATTGCGAAAAACATATATTTCATATCTTTAAAAATTAACGCAAATTTTGTAAATTTATAAAGGTTAGTTGTTAATTAATATCCATAAACTTCAGCCCAATATTTATTGAAATATTAACAAACTGTATAATTGAAATAAAATTTATATATATATTTGGGAGTTTAAAATTTATATATATGTTTGGGAGTTTAAAATTTATTTATATATTTGGGAGTTTAAAATTTATATATATATTTGGGAGTTTAAAATTAAATATATATTTGGAAGTTTAAAATGTATATATATATATATATATATATATATATATATATATATATATATATATATATATATATATATATATATATATATATATATATATATATATATATATATATATCTGGAGGAAAACTTTGGGAGTTCACATACTTTAAAATCGCTGTTGTACTGTGCATATCAGTCATTTATGTAACTATCATGTGTAATTAAATTATTATGTCAATGTTGTTAAGGTTCTTAATAAAATTGTTGTACACATAAACATCTATAACAACCAATTTAACCTATATATTTTTTCATTTCTTAAACTAATATCCAAATAGGTCAAATATATCTATATTTTTTTTAACGTTTCTACAATTAAAAAAAAAAATCTCAAATCATTTGTAAAAGGTCAAATAATTTTTTACGGGGCATCTAAATGTATTAAAAAAAACAGCAACTACGTTACGAGAAAAATACAAATTGATACCATAGAAACTAATTGACCGATTGAGACTATGGGTGTCAGTCATTATAGGGAAGGAGTCTCTACATCGAGAGTCGCTATATCGAAGGTCGCTATATCATCGTAAGGAGTATGTACTGTATAGTTTTTCTGAAATAAGATTACTTTTAACGTGGATAAAATTGATTACACTACAAAAAGTTATTAAACCAAACTCACTTAAAATATTTATAAGTATTTTTGAGTATACCTAGTATGAACACTGCATTTTTGGAATATTAACATAGAACTCCACTAAACTCCTGAAAATGGATTTTCTTTGAAAATAATTAATATTATTTTAATATTACTTTCCAAAACTTGAATTTTATAACATCTCTAACTACAAAAGTATTCATAGACAATATGGTAAAAATCTAGATTCAATCCCATTGAAAAAAAAAGTTATGACATCATAAAAAAATTATATTCACAACGAAATCTCTAAAAAAAAAACATGTAATTCTTTTGCAGTTAGAACGTTGTCATATAGTGATTGATTGAAAAGATGTCAGATTTTTATATAAAAATCTTCTTTAAATATACCCTAAATTTATTTTTATTCAAGGAGATATATTTTTATACGATTTTTTTGGAGTGATAAAACTTTAGAAAGGGCCACCTTCTTTAAAACTGTGTTCAAGGTTCAACTTATTGAAAAAAAATATTATGTTGGAAAAAAAATCATTTTCTCAACATATTTTCGAATAAAATATATACGCCATCATTGTTGTAGTAAGGAACGATTATGTTAAATAAACAGATTAAATACTGATTAGTTAGTGAGGTACTAACTAAAAAGTCTCCTAATAGCATGCTAAGAATACTATTCTTACATAGCTTGTACAATATATATGTTTTTTTTTATGACGGTTTATATACAATGCCTGATTTAGAAAGTTCAGCACTCTCGGACAAAATGTCATTCATGGGTGTTCCTCTCGTAAAAATTGTCTCAAAGAATGAAAACCATCATATATTAAAGGTTTTCTTTATCTAGAAACAACGAAACTATATAACGTTTTTAAAAAAAATTGTTTAACAGTTTCAAGAATAAATTGCAATAATAATAATAATAATAATAACGGATTTGTTCAAATAAAGGCAACTTTGTAAAATTAATAAAAGTTGGAGCCCCTAAAACCGGGGAGCCCTAGGCCCGAGCCTAACTTTCCTAATGGTAAATAAGGCCATATTTCTATATGTTAAAAAGAAATTGAGTTATTCTGACTTACTTCCCTTATGTTATGTTTGCGCGTACGTAACTTTTAACTGTGTGAATATTTCTTTAAAGTGAGATGTAAAAGGATTCCCTGGCTGGTTTATAAAAAACATTACAAATTAATTTTTTTTTCTTCAAATAATTAATACATATGGTTTTTAATTTCAAATGATGCGTTGCTAACACTTCCGTTCCGTAAACTGGCTTTACTTGGACACACAAAAACATGTTTTAAATCACTCAAGTGGCAGATGTCATGAAAATATGGACGGGACTCTTCATTTCTCCAACAGGTAGGAATTTAACCAAGAGGTAGCAACAGGCTAAAGTGATATAAAAAACAGTTATTTTGCTTTGGATTCAAGTAACACCCCAGAATCCAAGTAACCCCGTACGTATATTTGCTAGTATTATGAGTGAAAACGATTCACAATTATTTTAGTCCTCTGTATGTATAAGAGGTGAGAAAAATATTAAAATTCCACAATTGTGCTCACAGTTGAGTATTATTTATATTCCAAAGACGCAGGACATATTTTAACATAGAGTTGGTGGGTCATTTTCCCCACCAGTGCCAAGAGAAGCCCCACTACTCATGTGGATTTTACGTCCATTTTTTTTTATTCGTGTCTTATACATTTTTTACAGGGAAAGACATCGATCATTTTTTAATACAAATAATTTAACATTATTTAACATTTAACCTACACATAATTAAACAAATAATTTAGCATTTTTTGCACAAATTTTTTTTAACCTTTACGTGTGGGCGGGGACAATATCCGGAATATGAGTGCTTTGAAGAAGGATTGTTAACGACCCCTCCGTCAGAGAGTTACACGCCTCTTATTTGTAAGGCAAGTCATCCTTCCACAAAGCTTTGAGAACTATGTTTTTCCTGCCTTCCAAATCATCAGCTATCTTATCAGGATATATCATCATCCTATTTTTAACTATAGAAAAGCATTTGTCCCCCACCAGTGAAAATTCTTTTAAATATCCTTTGCAAAAACGTGACTTTAAAAATAAATTAATTATTTTAAAAGAGATAGCTATTAAAAAAATATCTTAACGCGTTTAAATTGAAATTTTTTCAACTTTGAGTATTTTTATGAATTTAAAATGTATCTGCTATTCTGGAAAGACTGGAGATCTGCAGACGACTATGGACGTCCTAAACGCTTGGAGTTTTAAAATTTTACCTTTCTTATTTTTGGTTAACAGTCAAATCCCCAAATCAGTTCGAATTCTCGAAGTTGCCCTTTTCTGTTCAGAACGTCTCCTTAAATCCGACCATTAAATTGCAAGGAAAGAAGAATGTGCACAAAGGATTTCCCCCTGTCACGCGTAGGAAGCACGTAGCGACAAAGAATGAAAATGCGACTAAAGGATTAAGTTCCCGGCACATGTCAGAGCACTTTTCGAATAAAACAGCATGCTATTTCGCATCTGGTCACTTTGCGATTTCTTATCAAATACTTGTGTGATTGTTGCATTACCCAATTCAATAAAAACATTTCTTAACCTTTTCACATGATTCCTTAACCTTTTAACATTCCAAATTCCTAAACGGGGAGAGAAAATGTCTCTTTGGGAGGCAGGACAAAGAATTTTAAAAGCATAGTGGAAGAACGACTTGCCTAATAATAAGAGGCGTGAACTGTCTAACGGACGAATCGTTAACAATTCTTCCTGAAAGCCCAGCTGAAGACTATCTGTAGAAACCATTAGTCAAGCGTCACGTGTCTGAAACCCTTATTTACCTATTCCAAGCCCCTAATTACCTGTTGTTCTGTCGTAAACAGCATACTTAAGACCTCACATGTATTAAAAATTCCCCTCCCCCCCGCATCCGTAATCAAAATTGTCCCAAGCCCCTCGTTAGACCTGTAAAATCTATTGAACACATGTTTCCTAGCCCATCTGTAAAGGTTAATAACCAATATACCGTACTTTGAATACGAACGAATAATAAAATTTGGCATTCCCAAATATTATTATTAGTTTGAAATGCTCTTTGTAAAAAAAAATATCAACATTTTCATATCGCAAAATGATAAGAGCATACGAATTGTTACAGAAAAGAAAAGATTTGAATTTTCGAAGTTTTACGGACATTTTAAACAAAGAAATTGATTATATTTAAAACTGATTCCTTAAAAGTAGTATAAATTTAATTTTTATAGAATGCAATATTATAAGAAATTATATAATATGGCACTTTTTGAGTTTTATATTAATCCCATCGCATTATCAAATATAAAAATGTGTGTTGGCTTTTTAAGAAATTAAATAATAAAAGCATTCGAAAAACATGATACTTTTTCCATACACGCTATTCTACAAACCATTAAAAACAGTTAAGTATTTTTATACTAAAAAGGATTACATTTTCGAATTGCATTCTTTAAAACATGACCAATATCTTTACTCTTAAATATAAAAAATTGCACCTGTCATCCGTTTCTTCGTTCTTCCTTCAATATTCCTATGCACATACGCATCAATGGTTTTCCCTATATACCGATATAAAGGCATTTATTCATAATGCATTACAAAGTATTTATATATCAATATTTTCTACCCAAATAATTCATCATCTTCTTTAGTGTTCCTCGAGCTTAAACTCGGCCTATCTTATCATCATGGCGGAAACAATGAAACCCTTATGCATTACATAGCGCATGATTGAGCATGAAGTATAAATATATGAATTATGGGGTTTTCCGTCAATAAAATGCAGAACTTACATTCTTTTGCGCATTTATTCCTATCAAACTAAATATTTTGTCTTTATTGTTGCCTTAAATGCATTTCTTATATTCTAAATAAAACCATGTATGAAATAAATAGAATTCTTAGATTCAAATAAAGATACAAAAGTATATAGTATAATAAAAACAGGAGTGTGGGGTGGGATATTGAAACATGTCCAGAAAATATTTATATAAAACGTCAATACGGTAGATTTTAGAGAAAAGGATTGGGGGATTGGTCATCAACGAAACTCTTGCCGAAAGAAGGAATAACAAGCTAATTCGTTTGACTCCACTAGCTTCCATTCAGGAAAAGATACAAAAGTTTAAAAAGTTGTGAGTAAGTTTATATTTTATAGGGTAAGGGAAGGGAAGTGTACGCACCTAGTGGGTTTTCAATAATATCTCAGAGGGAAAGAAATATATCAATTTCAAAACTTTACCCAACGTTCTTTATGTGTACATGAATAATCATACCAAGTTTGGTCAACTTACAAAAAAGTACAAAGAAATAAAATTTTAAAAAAATGTTGTTTTGTTTGATTTATTTACGTACTCTTGGTCTACAAGGAGTTCAAGAGTGGGTGCTTAAGAGTACGCATTAGCAGTGATCACAAGCAAATGGCCTGGTGCCTTCATAAAAGGAGCAGTCCTCATGCCATAACATCTTGTAAATGCCACACTGGATCTAGTTCTAAAAAAACGATTGTCCATAACCTGGGCGCAAAAGTGTTAAAGAAATTTTGTGAGGCCAAAAATACGCAACAAATAGCTGTTGCGTATTCTTGTCCACCCGGAAAGTGTCTTACTGAATCGCTGCTAAATGCTAAGACCACTGACTCACTTCATGTTGTTTCTAGTGAACTGTACTTCTCTGTGACATAGAGTAGACAAATATAAACTAGTATTATGTACTCTAAAAGTCTTACGTTTTCAGTTTTAAATATTACACAAAAGTATATATTTTACCTTTTTAAAATCTAGACGAAGTTCAGCAGACCAATGACAGTATAGTAACTTCTGCTGTTGTAAAGGCACTGAAAGGTCACGATCAAATCCCTTGCCCTGCGCTGAAAAGTAACTGCGTACTCTTTGCCAACTGCGGCTTCTTACGGTATATTCTTCACTTACAACTGGATATAATTTAATATAAGTATAAAACCTAATTTTTCAAAGGATGGGTATATAGATCAGACACTATTCTTATTTATTTATTAAATAAAGAAAATCGACAAGTGTAACCAGGGACATTTTAGGTAGTAATATATTAGTTTGCATTGACTATCAATCTTATTTTATAAAATGTAAAATTATGTTAGACATTTATCAACAAATTTTAAAAGTCGAAAGTTAGTCAAAAAATGTATTGATAAGATCCTTATATCATACGTTCAATCAAAACCTCATGAAATGTAAAAACGCAGCATTGGACACAATTCCATCGGCGAAAACATGATAACACCAAAGTTTAACAATCCTAACACATTTTGAAGTCCAACTAAAATACCGACAAGGGACAGTCGCCAGCAGTAAACAGGCCACAAGATCCCGTATAAATTACCTTACATTACGACCCGCATCCCCAATTTCTTCCAAGACTCTGACTTGAGAATCCAGTTACAGAAAAGATCAAGTGCCATGGAATATCTAAAAAAAGAACAGAATATTCTTCTGTTGATGGGGTCTAGTAAACACTTCACGAGGGTCCTATTGCCGATCCACATCACGTCTCCTCCCTCGGGATGCATATACATTTATTCATATCAGAGGACAGATGTTTATCACCGAATCCCAGTGGAGGGCGCGAGGGAAATATCATATTTAAAAGTCCCAAATAGAATTCAAGGTGTTTATTTATTTGTGAGAATTGCAGTTGGAGGACATCAAGGCACTTATTTGTGGAAATTGGATATAAGATCTTTAGGATGTATAAAAAACAAAGCCATTTGATAGTCAATTTAAGTATAATAATTTATTCACGTAATGTCATAGACTTTCAAGAAGACTACAAAGAAGTATCATTTTATGACAAGTGCTGAGAGAAATAGGGATTACTTGAGAGCAAAAAAGAGAAAGTATAAAATATACGCGAATCAAACGGTTTCACAATCACGGTTTTTGTTTCTTACTCATCAATATATTAAAATATATTCCGATTCCTTATTATTATTTTCTGAAACAGTAGTTCTAAAATATCACTCTAAAATAACACTGTTACAAATAGGTGCTCAAAAATAAGTATAATTTACACATTTTTTATTACATTCGATGCTTATCATAGCTCCGAATACTTAAATTTCAATTTTGAAAAAGACATGTACTCAAATATGATGCAATGGGTAAAAATGAATAAAAATAGTAGATGCTAGCTTACATAGGCTGCCTTCTTATATAGCTTTCAATAAATATCGACAATTACAAGCAAGACTTACCGGGAATTGATCTCAGATCTTTAAACACCGCAGTCCACAGCCTTATCCGTTAAACTATAAGGGCGACGTGAAGAAACTTTAAACATAAGCAATGTTAAGAAGGTGTACCAAACGAATTGGAAGTAAAATAATTTATTTGTAATAACTCAATTTCCATTTAAGCAATCGACATAAAATAATGTGGAAAACCATTTTCTAAACAACTATTTTAAGTTTGTGAGGCCGCTTTATTAAGATGGCTTGAACAAAAGTTGAGATTAGCGATATTAAATCACACTGCTCATTTTGGCAAAAGTGCGATTTTTTAAATTTGAGTAAGCTATCGCTCATTTACGATGCAATTGCACTAAAACACCGAGTATGTTCAGGTACTCATTTTTAAGCACCTTTTTTTCACAGTAAACATTTGTTTACAAAGACATCGATATATTTTTAGTTTTAAGCATAACAGAATAATTCATTTTCCTATAAAAGCTTTTATGTAACAGAAGGATGACTTCATGTATGAATCTTATTTAATTTTATTCCATGTGTAAATACTACTACATACATAAAAAAATCATAATTCTTCAAATAACAATCAATTCTATATTTTCCAAAAATTAATGCAAAAACTCTGCATACTGATGAAAATATTTAGGTGTTAAATAACAAGCATCTCTAAAATCATATCTTTTAGGTATCACTTTTAACAATAACTTTCCATAGATTCCAAAAAAAAGTATAATAAATACACATTATTGTGCTCATATATATTTTATTTCATTGGATATTAAAAAATACTTCGGCTCGGTGTGTGAACTACACAAACATTTTCACACGCAAAAATGTTATGCGAAAAAAAAAACCGTAACATTTTTATCAGATGTAGAATTGTATTCAAAAATGAAATTGAGGATAGAAAATTGGAAAAAGCGTGATCTAAATATGCAGGAAGCATAAAATGTGTTTGAATTCCGATGCAGTTTCGTTTTACGACGTATGAAACGAAATTGGTCAAATAGTAGAAACGGGAAGGAACACAAAAGCAATATCACCGCTTGTACCAAAACATTTTATATTACATCGACTTGTTTTTCCTATTCAAAGAATCGAATTCTATAAATGGGTGCAAGAAAAGAGGAGTATTTATGATAAAGGATGTGTAATACTTTTAAAAAATACTTGAAAAGCAACGTGCATTTACTATAATATCCTTAATTGATTGGCAAAGGTAAGAATTTAATGTGCTAATTATATAAAACATTTCTATATTTTTTTTCTTATTTCAACTTTAAAAGATATATTTCTACAATATTAAATAATCTTTTTTTTTAAAAAAGGAAAACCAACTTTAAGAAAAAAAAAGAACGAAAAAGTAAAAAAATATTAATATTAGGAACCAGTTGAAAAAATTTCAATATTTCATATCGTTTTTGTCATTGCACACTTTTTAAATCGACAACTAAATCTAAGTATGGCTTTTGTAAATTGGCACCAACTTCAAAATTTTTTAAGGAGTAAAAAATTAATATGAAATATTTAAATTTTTTCAACTTGTTCGTAAAATTAAAAAAAAATTAACTTATTAGCGCTTTTTTTTTATTTAAAGTTGGTTTTCCTTATTTAAATAAAAAGGTTATTTTTTTTCCCTGTTCTATTTCCCCAATAAATTCAAGTTGTTGCTCATTTTCTGCGTCAACGGATCCGGTTTAATAAATGCCGGGTAAACAAAACTATAATGTACCAACGTTATATAACAATCCCTATCCAACAATTAATTGATATTTCCAGATAAATAAAAGCCAGATAACCAATTATTTTTAAGAAAAATTTGCCAAAGTGGATTATTCTGTATATCTATCAAAAAAGAATTTTCGAAATCGAACAATATTCATTTTCAAACTGCCCGGTTAATTGTAAATTCTGGATAGTTAAATACCGGATAACCGGATATTTGTTACAAAAGTTGCCAAAGTGAGACATCCCCAATCCAACAAAAAAAATATTCTACAAATACCTAAATTATAACAGATATCATGCGCGAACATACATTAAAAAAGTACATAATAATCGAATTGAGAACCAGTTCCTTGGCGCGCTTTTCAACATTGAATAGTACGCTTTAGTTGGTTAAATACATTAATCATTATGTAAAATAATAAATTTCACATTTTCTTAAAACTTCAGATTATACAAACATACTTACAAAACGCATAATTTGGTTAATATATACGTTAGGAAAGTTTTAAATATAATATTCAACCTATATCCTACACTATTAAATATAGAAAATTCCAATATAAATCCTAAAATCTATAATAATCTTATCAAATCATACAAATCTAAACTTTTAAATATTAGAAATAAATTATTAGATTTATTGGCAATATTTTAATACAGAATTATGACTATAGAGATTAAAAAACAATGAACCTTGAATGCATTTTTTAAATCAATTAAATTATGATTTAACAGTATTCTCTAAATCAATTAAAATACAAAGCCTTTCTAAAACACTTTGATTAAAGTTCAATCAATAACAATGTTATTCACATGACATAGTTTTAAGTTAACGTAATTTTAAAAAAGCTTTGTAATATTTACTTCAGAACATTACTTAACGTTAAAACATTATTTCGATTGTCAAAATAATAACAATCCTTTAATTAATTAGTCACTTTTTGCTAGATTCAATGTTTTTCTTGCCAAACTATATAATTAATTTCGAACATAAATTGGAAACTCTATCTACATGTCTTAATTAAACATTTTTTTCTGGAATCATTTATTTTCTCAAAGAATGCCGGATTTTAAGCACAACTGAAAATAACATGAATAATGAAACTTGCGAATAAAAAGTGCAAACATATTTTTCTTACGCAATTATATTTTCCGCTGGATTTCTCTGTGTAGTCAAGGAATGTAGAAAATATCTCAGAAAACTGAAGTTTTTAATCAAGGTGTCACACAATTGCTTGAAAAGTGCACCAACACTTGTCATACATGCTACGAGTTTCATTAAAAGCAGATTATCAAAGGCTACAACGCGTGACAACTATTAAAAATACAAGTGACTTGGAAGCCATACGATTCACAAGCAGAAATAGAAGATTCAACATTTAACTTTCTAAAAGTCAAACGATTTCTCAGATTTTTTTTTCTTTAGGAAGTATTACTTTTATTTTTGAATAAATGATTTCGAATGCGAATAATGTTATGTTTAAATAATGAAAGTGTGTTGAAAGAATATATCCTATTTAAAATATTACAAATATTCGTGTTCCGATTTTAAAGAATTTTACAAACCACTGAACTCTAACTGGAACTTTTGGAACGCTCATAACCAATTGCTTCTATGGAAGCGGTTGAAGCCATACTGTACCTTAGCTAATTTTTAAAAGTGATTTTGTGGAATTTTTCTTTTCAAAACTGTTAAAGAAATGTTAAATATGTTTTGATATTTTATTTTTTACACGTAGAAAGAGTTTGTATATCGCCAAAAATATAAATTTTCATTTTGCTACTTATCCACTTTATTGGTTAAAATAAATTTCAAAGAATAGGCATTCTAAATGGGTTTAAATAGAATTTTAAAAAAATAGCCAAAGCACTTCAATTCGCATATTTTAGCATGAGCAATATGCGAAAAAAGAGGTAAAACTGTTAGTGGGATTACAGTTTTTTAACTTTCAATTGGCTTCAAGTCAACTAACTGTCTTGCCCAATCCAGTCAAACGATTTCTCAGATTTTTTTTTCTTTAGGAAGCATTACTTTTATTTTTGAATAAATGATTCAGAAAACGAATAATGTTATGTTTAAATAATGAAAGTGTGTTGAAGAATATATCCTATTTAAAATGTTACAAATATGCGTTCAGACTTTAAAGGATTTTACAAACATGCCAAGTTATTTAATGGCCATGAAGCATTTCTTCGTCTAAATAAATCATAAAACAAATTTAAGAAATTACTTAATATTCTAAAAAGAACAATAGTACATTGGAATATCTGGATTAGTTTAATGTAAAATATTAACTTTAGCATAATTGATATTATGCACCTGGTTTCGAGATTAACGTTTTACCGAATTAACAAAAGCAAATGGTCGATTAGCTTCTGGTGAATAACAAACCACTTGGTCACAATCAACCAATAAAAAATGCGTGTGACATCACTTATATTTGAAGTTGAAGTTATGTGTAATCTCGATACCAAGTCGCCCATAAAAAACAATCTTATGAACAAACAAAGATATTTTTTTTTGCCCGTCACAGAAATTATGTAGTTATGAAAGCTTCTTGTTCAAAACATATTTATTTTATATAATTAAAAATAATCAAATTTGATTTTATCTAGCGATCTTAATCTGATAAATGTTGTAATTTTACATGGGTATTTAAAACTTTATCATTGTTAGGAAAATGTACAATCCACTAGAAAAGGATTCCGAAGAAAAAATCCAATAAGACATTATTTTTTATATAACTAAGAAATCACAGGAAAGGAGATTTACTAAAAATAACTATCTGACCTAGACTAAAATAACATTTACAATCTTCTATTCTATTGTCTTTTTTTATATAGGCAATCAATTTGTTACACGATATTTTTTTGTGATGAGCATTACTGAAATAAAACCCTGAGGATAAAAGAACAGTTTATTTACTTTGGCGAGATATTATGACAAAAAATCCGAATGGTTTACGTGGAATAAACGTACAAAAAACATATAAAATCCATTTAATTTATTTGTGCCATCAACAACCATTTTGTAAACTAAGTCAAATATATTTAAAACCCAAACAATTCATCGTTAATTTCAAAACTAAGCAAACATAAAGCCATTGCTCAGAAAATTAAAGATTGCCTAATTGGCGTCAAAAATTTAAAAATTAATAACCTAAGGAAATGAATTGTAAATGTCAACCAGTCCTTAAAAAGATCGCTCGTCTATTTAACCTTGAGTTTAACCATTAATAAATTTTATTCAATGGCTTACGGAACATTTCCTTAAAATAAACTTTCAACTAACGTTAATGTTCTACTAGATTAAGGATCAAATTAGGAATAAAATAAATTGTGGGTGAAATCCCCTGAATATACTGATGTGTGTGACAAAATTATAGGAATTGGGGAGCAAGATGCAAGTTCAAATGTCACATTGTTTACTTGAAGTTAAACCCACACTGCAGTAATTTGAAATATTGCCTTAATTAGCTCAATTAATTAAAAAAACAGTGACTTTATGTTAATTTATAAAGATATTTACCATATAAATACTTTGTGTAGTCCGTAATTATATTTCGTATCTAAATAATATTTTGTATGTAAATTTTATTTAGTTTTTTTAGAAGGTGGTATGAATCTTGCAGAATTCCCGACTTATAGCGGTTCTCATCTAGCCATCTACAGATTGGGAACCACTGATAATAAATACTATACTCAGGGACAACCTAAGTTGACCCTAAAGCGGAAGCTAAGGTATGTATAAATATTCAATTGCTTTAGGCTCAACTTAAGTTGTCCCAGAGTATAGATAATTTTCTCCACTAAATACTAACAAGGCCTTACATCGTAAATTATTGCACCCTGGATTTAAAAGTTCACCAGCTTTATTTTTATTCCACTATACGACAAACTCTCCATAACTATTAACCTGTCACCAAGGGATTTTCTTGCCACAACCCGTTTGACAATTCCGTTATTTAATTGTTTTTTATCTCCAGTAATATGCAACCTTTCACGTCAAGTGAAGCCCCAAACAAAATGACAGCTATGAACATTACAAACCACGTAGGGATCGGGTGACATCATCGGCGGAATAATAAATATAATGGCGTATTTACTCAGTGAGGTTTTCCTTTGGCGTGTAACGGGAAACTCCCTGGATACACGCAATGAAGAGAATGGTTGGCAATTTGAGCACATTTGGTGCCTTCTTCTCTGGCGAGGAAGAAGACGGTGCTGAATATTTATTAAGGACTATAATAAGGGAGATAACTGTTCTGTAAATAATATTCAGGATATCTAGTAGAAGAATATGGGGAATGTAACTTGCAACTGAGGTATCGAGTTGCTGAAATAAATATATCTTTATGAAAGATTAATTTGATATTGAACGATATAATTAAATATCTAATACTATTTAATTCTATATTAAGCTGATTACCTAAAAAATATTATAATTATTGTATATGCAGTGTTCAAAGCTACAGTGGAACAAATACAAAAGTATAAAAAAAATTGTTTGTTGCGGATTAATACTTGTTAAAGGTGTATATTTTCATAGCCCATAGCCATAGTGAACCAAGTCTCTGTTATTGTTATCTCCAAAAATATGTGATTAGTATCCTTTAAATCACTTTAGGAGTCAACTGAGGTTAATAAACTTCTACCACGATTATCATAAAACTATAAATTATGGACTTATCCATTTTAGCACTGAACGCCTCATATGTCTATTATATTTCGCCTCTTTGTCTTTAATTTTATACCTCAAATTCGTCTTTAAAAAATACATATTGTGATATCTAATATATTTAGCATTTAGAAATAAGTTTTTTTTTTTTTAAATTAACGTCGTACTAGAGTTAGACAGTTGGATATTGGCGGCGGTTTCGGGATATATCCCAAAGGTAAGACCCGAGAACACGCAGCTGCGTGATTTGGAACTATGGTCAGATGATCTGAACTGACACTCCACGCACTTGGCGCAAAGGCACGAGGATATTTGGACCACGACAAATTTAACGTGCACAAGTCCCCCCTTATACACGGCAGGTGTTTTGGCAATAGCCCAATTGCGGCCGAAGGGAGCCGGGTTTGCCATATTCTCAGAGAAGAAAACATTTATTTATCGCCCAGACAAAAGGTTGCCATGGGCCGCAATTGGAACTTTCCGGGTGTTTTTTGAAGAAGGAGGGAAACAAAACTGTCAGCCTTCCAATCACGAGCTCACTGCACTCTCAAAGTCGAGATTCGAACCATAACCTCCACTTTTCATCTATGTGAAATATAGGGAAATAAAAGTATTGTTTTCAAATAAAAAATGTTGGGTATTGTAGAGCTTCTATAAGTTTGAGATTCGTTTCGTCTTAAAAGCAGATTTTCGAAGATCATCCTGTGTTCATGCTTGAAAATATATCTCAAGAATGAATCTATATATGAATAATCAAATTTCATATACAAATTAGTATCAATCGGTAATTGATACTTGTAACTGAAGGGTTAACATTGAAATCAAACAGTGCTATGGCACTGAATTTTTGTGTAATTACAGATCAAAATCACAGAAATCTTTTAAATAAACTGTACAAAGGGAGTACAGGTAACAAAAAAAAATGTGTATTCTGTGCAAACTTCCCTTTCAGAAGCTTCTGTCGATTCAATATGTTAAAGAATCTAAAAAAATGTTCCTTAATGTTCATAACAAATATTCTAAAGTGAATGTACAAATTTTGAAAGCTACATTGATTGAAAGGACGTAAACATCATCCTATATCAAATAAAAAATATTGCCTTGAATGGTTAGTTCGGAATTTCAAAAAGACTATATTTTACCAACTTAAAAGTAAAAAAATATCAATTTTTTTTTTTAGTATTTATTAAATAAGAATAACTTAACCCTTTCATGTGTTCTGATACACACATAGCACTACGTTTTTGTGACTCCCAGTGAAAGAGTTAAATACCGACTACCCACTTCTTAAACAAAGATTAAAATTGATTGATTTATTCGATGAATAATGCTACATAAGTTATAGAAAAAGAGAATGAAACTTGAAACACTTTTTGAAACAAAATTGATTTAACTTTCCTTAAGTTTAATATTCATTTTAGCAGTAAAGAGTCATATTGTAAAAAAATTCCATAAAGTTATAAAGCATAGATATCTTGAAAGTAAAATTATTGTTAAAATGTTTTGCAACATTTGTAGAAAATTTGTAAAAATTGCCAAATAATATGGAACATTTAATTGTAAAAGAACTTCAATTGTTTTAAACTTAATTTAATAAGCATTTTAAGATGTGAAAATAAATATTTATTTCTTAAAATATACAGAGGATTATTCATCCGAAGATTCTTCATCAGCTTCTTTAAGCCATTTAATAAAAGCATCGGCCTAAAATTGAAAAATGGGACATTATTTTTAGAAATACCTTTATAATTCAAAACTATGAATAGACAATGATCAGAGAAAAATATTGCTAACAGACATGATTCTTATTCCTGCTTTTTGCTACTGATATCAGTTTATATTGAAAACAAAACTAAGAAAATTGTGTATTAAAAGCATTTAATTAGAGTACACAAATAAATGTAATGCTTTGGTTCATATGCTCTGAAATACACTAATGTTATAGGTATAAAAAGTTTTCCATTGGAATAACTCACAATGGGCAATTGAAACATAAACATCTGCACTATTTGAGATTTCTTTATAGAAAAATAATCTTTCAATCAATATAGTGGGATATTTTTTATATGTTATTACTTTGAAAAAATCATAAATATTTCAGTTATAACAGAAAAGTAAAAATTCTGAAATCTCAACTGAAAAAAGCAATTTAAATAAAACTTTACTACAATTTTTAACAACAATGTTCTATTTATAAATATGTTTCATATAATTATGCCCTTTTTAAATAGTTTATTTTTGTTGCATACAGCTGTTTATGATATAATATTCAATACAAAGCTGTGTAAGCCTTTATAATAATCTAACATACAAGCAGTAAAAATTATAATAGAAATGTCTAAAATAAAAAGGATAAGTAACTGTATAACAAGAATGATGGAACTGCAATAATCAAGAACAAATAAAAGAGTTTAAAAACAAAAAAAATATTGTTAATTTTTTAAAACCTGGTTGCAAATCTGAAAGGTCCCAAATATATATATTTAAATAATTCCAAAATAGTATACACAAAAAAATTTGTATTCTGATTTTACAAATATGTTTATAATTTATTTTTTAATAGTGAGAGAATTACCTTACATCAAACCTTTTATAACTTAAATTATATTCTACATTATTAAACTATACATAAAGTCATCAGGTGCAGGAAACAAACTTAATCTTATTAGTACATTTTTAATATTACCTGAAAATAAATATTGTAAAAAAATATTTACTTTACAATATGAGAATTAAGTTTCTGGATATAGTTCAATAATATATTTAAAACAAAATTAGTTTTGAAAATTACAGATAAAATTAATGAGGTATTTGGCAGAATAGAAATATTAATAATAAAATTATCAAATTCGTACATTAAAAATAACAAGTCGTATATAAAAAAAACTCAGTCCTTGAAATTCTTATTTAAAATGCATTTACCTGGTTTCTAATCTTTTCATTTGCAGGAGACAAATTATGATGCCATTTAATTATCACATTTTCATTAAGCACATCTTGATCATACCAAAAGTGAACAACCTTCATAATGGCAGGAGCAATATCTTCCTGACATTTCATAAACCCCTAGCAAAGAGACAAAAAATAAATGTATACATTAATATAATTCAATTTCACAATCCTAAATAATAATAATATTATCAGTATTGACAATGTAAATTGCATTTAGAAAAATTTAAACATATTATTTGGATTTTCAATTAGGAAACCTTAATTTAAGCAGATCTTTCTCATAAACTGAGTGCATCTTTTTTTTTATTGTTTTAAATGAACCTACATAAGTGCTTTACAATGTTTGTTTAACATAGAAACTAAGCAATAGGAATTATAAGCATATTATGAAAATTCTGTGTTCCAAAAATATAGCAAGAAAACTTTTCAACAAAAAATTACACACAAGTAAAAAAAAATTCAGCAACGTAAATTCTTTGCTGCTTTGGTATTAAAGCCTATGTAATTTCTCTCTGACAATGCAAAAGCTCGATTTATTCGTTATATCACAAAATTGTATGTTTAAGTAACATAGTACATTAAAGCACAAACATTAAATTATAAACGAAGCAGAAACATTAAATTATAAACAAAGCACAAACGTTAAATTATAAACAAAGCACAAACATTAAAGTATTACTACATTTAAAGTCATTTTTAAGAAAATAAAAATTTAATAAGAGGTTTCTAATTGAATCCTATATTCAGCATATCTTAGAAATTTGAAAGGTTTCTAATTAACATATGCAGCACACACAGCAGCAACATATACACTACATAAAACCTTATTTATTGCTAAAATTATATTTGATATAAATGCAGAATTCGCTGTACATCAAGTTGATAGTCTAATATTAACCTTATTTCATATTTGTAGTTAGGACAGTTTCCATAATAAAGCCATAACCAAATAGTTTCAAATTAATTGGTTTCAACCCATTCACCGCTTTAACTTTTTAATATTAGTAATTTCTTTAAGGTACTACTTGTTTGAATTAGTTCCAAAGCCTAGTTAAAATTATCGACAAGGTGAAGCCATCATGAAGGAATGAAAAAATATAGAAAACTTTGCATACAAAATGAGAAAATTCATTACAGCAGAAAAACAAACTTTATTAAAGTGAAAATAATAATCAAAATACTTTTTTATATATGAAAAACATGTGTTTCAAGCTTACTTCTACGGAAAGTAGACAATCCAGTTGTGATTCAGCACTCCTAATATAGTTTGAGACTAACGGCTGGAAAAATTGCAGATTTGGCTTTATTGTTGATAAATATGTTTGTGGAGTGAAGGTCTGCTTGTGTGTTACAAAAGGCAACTTCAATATTGCTTTGATTAAAAAGGCATTGACTTCTTGCAT
Organism: Troglohyphantes excavatus; assembly: GCA_963932185.1. Lineage (NCBI taxonomy): Eukaryota > Metazoa > Arthropoda > Arachnida > Araneae > Linyphiidae > Troglohyphantes > Troglohyphantes excavatus. The sequence continues at coordinate 36,133,214 of OZ010671.1, read as the reverse complement.
ATTCACATTGTAGGTATGCCTGAAAGAATTTGAATATGAGTCTAATGCAACTTAACATTGAAATAAAGGAACAAATATTGAATTTTTATACAAATAGATATAATCTATATAAGAATTTAAATTTTAAAAATCTTATATAAATGTTATTTCCACATTGTCTTTTTTTAAATTTGTCTATTTGTAAAAAGGTTACTTTTATTTTATCTTTCAGTAGAAAATTTAGCAATGATACTTTAAGATTTAAAAGCATATGTAAAATCTTACAATATCACTTTAGCAAAAGTACACGTTGACAGACTAAATAATTTAATTTGTATTGGTAGTTTCAATAAAAACTATCTTCTAATATTTATAGCATCTTTATCAGCAATGTATGTAGGATAATAATTCAAGCTAGAAACTGCATTTAAAATGTATCGTAGCTTTTGTTTCAGTTTGGTAATCAAGACTAATATTGTTAGAAACTATTGTTCAACTCTGAGCTAATTCCAAAACAATTCTAGTAGAAATGATACTTCAAACAGATACCTATCAAAACTTTTACAATTACAATGTTTTTTTCTAACTTAATTCTTTCATTCCCGGACATTTGAAGTCACACTACCAAGGTTATCATACAAAATTAAAACTAATTACTTTTATCATTTTTGCACATATATATATTTTAATATTTCTGGACTATGAATTACGCTTGAAAAAATAACCGATTTTTCAAACATTAAAATTAAAGTGTTTTCAAATAAAGTACATGTAAATAACAACCAAGAGAAGAATTGAGAATTAAATTATTTAAAGTTCAGATTTTGCAGAGAAAACAAAATTTTGTTAAAGACAGCCAAACAAATTACTCAATATAACTTCATTTTCTAAAAAAAAATACAATATTTTATTTGAAATAGCAATCATTTTTAAGGACAAATCTAAGTCTTCTTTGATAATTTTTTATATATTCCGTGATAACTGTAGTAATACACTGTGTCACAGATGTCTCAACTGTCCAGTTTAGTACATTAGAACCTCATTATAATAGACCCTATTATAAAGGACTTTTTTAAAAAAAATATAATAACAATAAAGGATGCTTATTTTTATTTCATGAGTATTATATTTCCAACCAAGCAATTAAACATCGATTCCAGCAACATCGTTATGCAATATGCAAAACAATCGGCAAATGAAAATATGTTTATACATTATGAAGGGGAATATGAACATCACAGATTCAATCTTCTACCACTAAATTTCGCAGCTCTCGACATGAAAACTCTCTTACTGAATAAGAACAATGTACACTTCTTCCAAATCATAGTGCAGTCCCTGTTGGAAAAGATAAACATTTAAATTGAACTGTTACATATATGTTTTTCCAGAACTTTACCTTCCAGGGCAATGGATTATGATTTCTCAAACTCTTTCAAATAGGAAAAATGTCACTCACCAATGGACTTTGTTTTTGTGCGTGTTTTTTTCTTTTTCTTTTTAGTTTTATTTTGTTTTCCCTCTGAGAGTTTTACTCCCAATACCGAGATATATGTAAAAGTTGATTGATACTTTATGTGAAACCTCCAAGAGCGTGTTGCTCATTTCCCACTTGGAGTGTGTAAACAACCATTGTAATACAATTCTATGGAGTGTAATTTGTCACTCTGTAGTGACGATGGAGTCAAAATTGGCCACCTGTATATCCCTCGGGAGTGGGCAGGAAATAAAACTTATTATTATACATTATGAACACTTACAGCGCCTAAGTCAGTTATTAATTGAAAAATATGCAGCAAACAAATCCGGTAGAAAATAAATAATTTTTTTAAACCATTAAATGTAAGTAATTCATATGAACAGGATGTTCTTGTTTTAAAGGTTAATGCACTGTGTACACATTTTGTGTTTTTATTTTATATATAATAGCCACTGTATTTTTATTAATGCATATCCTGTTGCATTACACCCATATAAGAATTATATCCCTCGGGATATAATTCTTATATGGGTGTTTGATTTTAAGTGTTTTTAACATTATATTTCAGAAAAGACAAAAATCCATTGCAATGTAACTATCCATTATATTGCAATGTAATGGACAGTTAATGGATAATGGATTAAATTCATTCATAGATAATGGATTGAATTCATTCAACATTTCATTGCAGTAACTCTCCATTACATTGCAATGAATTTCATCCATTATCTATTCTCATTAAGTAAGCCTATATATGTAAAGTATTAGTCTATAAATGTAAAGTATTAGTCTATAAATGTAAAGTATTAGCCTATATATGTAAAGTATTTTAAATTATTGTAATTGTTTAAAAGTATTTGTTTCAGTCACATAATTTAATTTGATCATTATTTAACATTTTTTTAAAAAAATTTAAGTAAGAAAGATTAATCATAGAAACTTACTTTAAAGTATTGATGTCTAAAATAATATTTTCCGTTTGGATGTTTTCTTTAATTCCCCTCTGAAGACTCTCTAGAACTTCGTTATAAAAACCTGAAGAAAAAAAATTAACTTAATAATCAAACAGGAAAATAGAAAATTTTATTAAGGTACTTCAGAATTAAATTTAACAAATGCCTAAATCACACATTTCCTTTGAATTTGCCAATGTCCAAAATTAAAACTTTCAGAAGTATTTGATTCAAATAAGTTCAGGACCATAACTTTCCACTTTCATATTCCAATGTTTTCTGCTGTGGAATTATTATTTAATTTGTGCATTTCTCTAAAATTCATTGACAAATTATGTGGGGTTTAATCTTAAAAACTCTTAAAGACTTTTTTAGTATAGTGTTTTGACCTCGCATTATTTGCTGTTTTCAAGCAATTAATTAAAAATTTGAAGAATGAAGTATCTTTTGTGAAATGTGCATTTTAGTTTTCATGTGCCATGGCATTAATAGTCTATATACGATAATTTGATTATTTTAAAGTCATTCATTCTTTAGAAACCAATATCTATATACACAATTTTAACTATGAGTCAAAATATACAAACTGTGATAACCTAGATATTAAAGCCTTTGCCATAAATCATTGCTTTCATTTTTCTTGATAAAAATGCACATATTCACTATTATATACATGCACATCATATATTTAAAGAATAAAAACAAACAAACAAGAATGGTTAACATTAAAAATTTGATGAAAGACAACTTTTAACTTGACTGATGAAACAAGGTAATTATACTAATATTTCACTACTGTGCTATTGTATAACATTATGAAGCATCAACAAAATTATATTGGCTTTCGTACAAATACAACAATTTTGAAGTACATATGGATCTGTATTTAAGAAACAAAATAACTAATGAAATAGCTTCTTAAAGTGATAAAGGGCTTTTACTAACAGCTATGCAGATTCTTTTAATTTAAGTTAAATGTAACAAATCTTAATAACCATAATGAGACATTTAAAAACTACAATATATCTAAATCTTTTGTAAGAATCATAAATGTACCGCTGTGTACATGTTTGCAAAATCCAAATCAGGAGACTTGTTTTAAAGAAATCATATTTTACTTTATTAATTAGGAATTCACTCTTAGAACTACTTAATTTCAAACTAAATAGAAATCAACGAACATCCACAATAATCAGACGATAAGACGAACACAAGTAATAAGCCCGAATCTCACCACACCGATAGCAGCAGCGGTTTAAATAGCCGTCGGGAGGGAAGAAGCCGTTGCCTAACAATCCATATTAAAGCAATTATCAAACGCTCTTCCCAACCGGACAGC